>CM065427.1:83647500-84847500 GCA_033030585.1 Hippophae rhamnoides
TGTCAAATAAATGCAACCATCAAGCAAAATGAGCTGCCCTTCTTATACAAGAGTATAAGATATTGAGCAGTAGAAGTAGATTGTCAAAAATAAAAATAAAAATAAAAATAAAATACAAGAGGAAAAAGGTAAGCGTAAAATAAAATAATAAAAATTCAAATCATGGACGACAAAACATAAGGTGATCTGAAAATAAATTTGTTTTACAGGGAGAAGGGCAAATTATGAAGTTGGAATCCTTGAGTCTCTCAAATTTTAAAAGTTATTTTTTTCTTTTTTCCTTTTAAAATATATCAATTAAGAACAATATTATCATTTTAATAATTTTATTATTATTATTAAGTAACGAAAACACGATAAAATATGAGTTATTAACAAGAAAAAAGTGAAATTTAGTATAATTTTTTTAAAAAAAATCAAGAATAATAAATATTCTAAAATAAAATTATTTAAATATATATTTTATTTAAACAATAAAAATCAAGAAAATATTAAAATAAAATATTGATAATAATTAAATATTAAAAAAATATTATGTAAATTTTTTTAGTAACATTTGAATTAATCTATAGAAAAAATAATATTTTAATAGAAAAATTATTAAAATAATATTATTTTTTCTTAATTAATCTATTTTTTCAAGATGTGAGACTAAAAAATATATTTTTAAATATAAGCGACTAAATACATAATAAGATTTAATCTGAGTGACTTAATTGACACTTGTTTTTTATTTTATATTAATAAATTTTCTAAAATTTTCTTATTGTTCTTATATTTATAGAATTACAATGTTATTGACGTCACAATATTTATAAGTATAATTTGTTTAAGGATTGATTTATTATACAACTAGTATGGCTTTCTATCAAATATTCTCGATTCAAGTTTAAATTTCATGCATATAATTATTTTTTATTTAATATAAAAATGGGATTTTTTTTTAATTACAGCCTGCCTTCTCTTATCTCCGAATCCCCAAAGTATGGAATGTCCAAAACTAAGGATAAGAAATAGCACGTGAAACTAAAGTATCACAATATTTGAAATGTTTAATTAATTTGTAGTAATTAGATTTTCAATTGGGATGGGTGAAAATTATGAATTTTTATAAAAATAATTGATGTAATTTTGTGGCTTGTCATATATTGTTATTTTATATCATTTATTAGATGTATAAATAAAAAATGATTGAATATTAAGTTTAGACCTTAAGGGACACACACTGTTGTCGTTGTCGTTGTTGTCGCATGTTTTTGTGTCGAGTGTGTATGTGGTGACATTTTATTTTCTTTAGAAATTTTTTTAAATTACTTTCCACTTAGAAAAAAATGATCATTATTTTTTTTTACTCAGAAAAATATCTGTTATTTTTTCTCTTAGAAATATCCGTTATTTTTTCACTCATAAATGACGTTACTCTTTCCTGACATGACAATTATTATCTTAAATGTCACACATTTTCTCAAAACTATAAATAGAGAGTCTCAGTTATTAGTTTAAACACATCAATCAGGAACATCTTTTACTAGAAACATAAATTTTATAGGTGTAATATTTCGATCTTCATCAATACAATGAAGTTTCGAGACAGAAAACAAAGATTTTAGGTTGTTTTATTTTAAGGACGACGGGACTATGTTTGTTTACACAAGTTTCGATAAAACAACGAAACGTTTTAAATAAAATAATCTAATTCATGACTCAATCTAAATAATTTATTTCAAATTATCGATAATATTGTTCTTATATTATTTTTACGTGTAATAACAAGTTGATGATAAATTATATTTTGAAATATGATTTGAATTATTCAATTTATGACTAAAATGTGTTTCGCTAAAGGAAATACATTTGACCAAATTGCGACATGATCTCAATTTATACTTACTTTAAAATAACTGATTTATTTAACAGCCGTGTGAAATCAAGGAGTGGCCAGCGGGGGAGCCATATTTATTTTTCAACGGAGCCAAGTAGTATATGTTAATATTTGTTGTTTTCAAGTAATATTCTCTTCCATTATAATGGATCGTTTTGATATTTTGGAAATTTATTAAAGTTTACATAATTTTATTTGTCTATAATTTTTGTGATTTTTTTTAATATATAGTCAAAAATGACAATATCTTCTCAATACCATATTTCAAACTTTGATAGGACCATATCTCCAACCCAATGCAATATCAGCTTGTATAAATTTCTTCAGTTTTTTTTTTATTTATTTTTTTACACAATTCAATCTTGATCTTAGTATTTTTTGGTTGATAATCAGCTTTTTTGTAATTTTTTTTTTGTTGATGATCAGCTTTTTAGTTTTTGTTTCTTATGAAATCCCCTCTAAGTTTCCTTATAATTTAATTCGGGAGGTTATTATTATTGTTTAGAAATTGGAATGTAATTATTTATGCAATGTTTTGAAAAAGTTTAATTAGAATATTATTTAGCAACAAATATTTTAACTCTTATAAGTTATAACTCTGACAAGAGACAAATGCAACAAAAAACATGCAAATCATCTTACCGTACACTTTTAATTACTATCCTCCAAAATCTTCTTTTACTAAAGACACACCATGAATCAATGGTTAATGGTATATGCCTGCTATTTTAGAATTAATGAAAATTAAAAAGCGGTATATTCATTGATATTAAAATGATATTTGCTTATGGTGGAGGTGTTGGTACGACTCTTCAAATATATAATATTTTTTATTTAATAAAAAAAAATTTAATACTCGATAAAAAAAATTGATATTGAATGGTGGATTATCTCATTACGTGTAACAAATAATTAAGAATAAGAAATTAGATTTATTTGGAGATTTTTTTTATGTAAAATAGAGACATAAATACTTGATAAAATGTAATTATTTTGATAATTAATTTATTTTTATAAAAACATAAACACTGACTTATTAATATTAACAGATAACATAAAAAATATTATATATAAGATTTTTTTAATTAATAAACTACAAAATAGAGAAGAATAAATTACAAATTATGCCTCTTAGAATCCATTACTTTTTTTTTTTTTTGTCGTGTGACACACTCATTATTTATCATGGTTTGTGGCATAACAGATTGAATATCTCGTATGCTACCTTTTGCTTTCCTCCAAGGATGCACTCACTTAAATACAAAAGAGCTTTGCTATATATTTTAATTCATATGGGCAACTGGTAATTAATTTTGAACAAGAATTTAAGAAAATTCAATTTCGTCAAAAGAGTCAACCAAACGACTGGCTTGGATTTTATAGCATTTTTTTCTTGCGAACCACCTTGTCAAGTTGCATAACAAGTTGCAATATATATATATATATATTTATTTATTCCTGCTATTCTACTAAGTAGTAACCCAAGACATATAGTACATCTACTTATAATTTAAACCATACAAATTTAGCCAACTTGCCTTCATTTCCACAAGAAGTTGAGTTTTTCTAGCCAACTTGCACTTGCAATTTGAAAAGTCCTTTGTTTCCTTGTTTTAAAATTTTAATAATTAAATTGTATATTTTAAAAATTTTGATTGTATAAAAAAATTGATAAAATTTTGACTAATGTTATACGAATAGATTATAATTCTTTTTCGAATTACCTGATTAATTATAAAATTGAATAAATGTATTTATTATCGTATAAAAACTAAATAACAAATGATAAATAAATTAATTCATAGGTTCTTATAATCATGTCTACATAGCATTACTCTAAAGTTTTACAAGTATACGAAAAATCATTTAATCCAAAATTTGACTTGTATACATATACGTGTGTATATTTTAATTTAACTACATGAAAATATCAAATACTGTCTACCTAACCATATATATATATATATATTTTTTTTGCGTGAGAATCTACTCAAAAATAAAACTTTTGATAATTTATATTCAAACTTTCCATGCATGCGAAATCGTCGATTATTCCAAAACCTTTTTTTTGCAGTTTTTCAATTCAAATAGGTTTGAAACATATATATGTGTGTTTAGTAAATAAATAGTGATAGAAATGATAATAAAAAATTATAATAACTATGATGATGTTTGATCGTCGATAATATAAATATAAATGAGAAATAATCACGTGTATCCATGTATCATCAATAGCATAAAAGTTCATTCCTTTTACATTCAACTTTTTAATTTTTTCACATATTTTATTGTTATTTTTTATTTATCTATTTTTTTTGTATAGAAGTTGAGAATATTTATCTCTAATTTTGCTTCACTTATTATTTTTATAGTTTTTATTTTCAATTTTATTCTAATTATTTTAATTTTATTACTCAAACATATGTATTAATAATAATATTATTTTTATTAAATTAAATTAAATTTATTATTATTATTATTATTCCTATTATATTTCTGCTAACTAAACCATACTCTTCCTCATTTCTTAAGATATCGTGAAAGAAGGTTATCAGTTTCTTCATATTAGTTAAAGTAGAAGAAACCAATTAATATTGCATTTCAAAAATATTCATTTTTTTAAATGCTCACTAGATTGTATTACCAACCAAATCACTGAACATCTTCAAATAATTCTTTAGTCTCCCTGTTGATCATGCTTACAAAACTAACTAGGATTAATTTGAGTCGTTTGATCCATCATTATATCTCACTTTATAGATGCATATAAAATTAAAGTAGGAAGAAAAAATGGAACATTAATAAGTATAAATTAAAAATTATTTATAAATAGACAACAATGTCATTTCATTCTTAATTAATTACAAAAACAAATCCACTAAAAAAAAATTACAAGCACAAAAAGATTAAAAAAAGAAAGAGAAAGAGGCATAATTAAATTATAATATTAGCAGAGATCACATGAAAATTCTGTATGAAGCTAGGTGATGCTAAAAAGTTGCTAGAAATTAGAGTGCGCGCAATGGGTGATGCTAAAAAGTTGCTAGAAATTAGAGTGCGCGCAATGGGTGATGCTAAAAAGTTGCTAGAAATTAGAGTGCGCGCAATGGGTGATGCTAAAAAGTTGCTAGAAATTAGAGTGCGCGCAATGGTAAAAGATAGCAAATTAAGTAAAAAGATGTACACAAGCTATTTGTCATCCTCAACCATTAATTTGCAACTTTGCAACCTGAACACCACCACCACCATATATCTTCATCTCAGAAACCCAATAAGAATTGTACAAAATTCCCAAAATGGTCCTAGATCAAGGATCCAACAACATCTATAAACCCAGGTCATGGAAACCAATTAAAGATTTAAATCATTAGTTAATTTTTGATGCCCTTCTTCATAGCCTTAGCCATATTCTCAGCCATCTTAGCAAGTGATTGTAAATTGCACCGTACAATGGTATCAACAAAAACACAAGTCTCTTCTTTAGTATTACCGGGCGGTACATCCACAACATACGATTCAACGACAATCGTTTCATTGTCGTTTGGCGAAGCGTGTAGAGTTGTAACGGATCGGTAATTTCTCAACCGATGATCTCCTCCAACGACACTGAAACTGAGAACATATCTTTCGTCGTCTAAAATTTCTAATCTCTCAGTGCTACAACCAGCAGGTAGACCCGAAATGACATGGACTTGACGGAGACTACCGACGTTACCATCGCCGTCAATGACTTGGCAACTTTTGAGAAAGTGTTTATAAGCTTGTGGATTATCGAAGCGGCGAACAACGGACCAAACGGTTGTAATTGGAGCGTTAATGGATTGCACCATTGCTGAGCAACACTGATTGGGGTGCACCATGTGAGTGTGGTGGGGAGACTCAGAATCAGGAGGGACTATGTTGGATGCTTCAAAAGAGTGTTTTTGACAGATGAGATTGTTTAGGGCGTTGGGGTTTATGGGGTTGATTCTACGAAGTTGAAGAGAACAAGGCATTTTTCTTTCTTTCTTTTTCTTTGTTGTGTTCGAGAGTTTAAGACGAGGTTTTGGGGTTTGGGTTCACGAGGTGATATTATTATTTATGAAGAGAAAATTAAATAGTTTAGTTTATTTAATAGTCGAATTGGGAAGCAAGTTGGATTAATTGGTTAGGCGTAATGTAATGCACTTTGCCTCTATCTAAGGAGAAAGGAGAAGAGGGAAGGCTTTTATTGAAAATGAGATGATGATGTTTATCACACAGCTTACGCCGGACTCGCAAGTGGATCTTCAACTTGCAATTTCTTTGGACTTTTTGCTTCTTCTTCTTTTTTTTTATTATCTTCTTTTACCTTCTTTATTTTAAATAAAACAACTAGTATTTAATATATAAACCCACCTTCTTCTTTCTTTCTTTCTTTCTTTTTTTCTTTTTGGGAAATAAACCCATATTTTCTTTATTTGAGTTTGAAGAACGATAATTGCATAATTGCAATTTGTATACAATATTTAATTGGTTAGACGAACGAAACTTAAACAGATAGAAGTGTGTGTAATTAAGGATGGAATCTTGATACAAAATACAAGTGTTTGTTGGGTTTATTACTATTAATAAGATTGTATAGAAATGAAATATTATTATTATTATTTTGTTTGATTTAATCATTAAATTAAAAGAATAAATTATTATTATATTTTTTGATTTATAATTGAAATATAATGAAAAATACTACGTATTACTTTAATACACTATATTCAATAAAATTTAAATGATGTCGTTTAATAGTTATTTTTTCTTAAAAAAATACATTATTAAAACCATTATTTTTTTAAATAATTATTATTTAAAAATAAAATATATTATTAAAATAATTATTACTTAAGTAAAATGAAACCTTTAAATAAGTTTGATATCAAAAATAAGTCAATTATAAAAAATACAATCTCATATTCATATACTAATAGCACTTTTTCATATCTTACTATAATGTAACTTCACGTTTAAAAAGTCTTTTAATTCAATCAACTTTGTTGCCATCAGATATGTTGAAAAATACATTTATTTTTGCGAGTTTTAACAACAAGTAGAATTGTAGTAACATTAAGCTCTTCATTATTAATTTATGTGGTTCTCGTGTTCTCCTTTTCCTGTGATATATCGAATTCAAAGGCTACTAACATTCTTTATCTTTTCAGCAAGAGCTTTCTCAACAGAATTTTGATAGTCATTAGCTTCAATAATCCTCTTTCTTTTTTTAGATGAAGCATTTGAGTTTCGATGATTGGTATCATTTATGTGTTTTTATAATGGGTCAGTTTCATTTATTGTCTCTTTATTCTCTTCGTAATCAAGTTTTACAACAACATCATTTGGAGTTTCTGCATCTTCTTACGTGATTTTGTTTTTACCAAATATAATAGTCAAGTTCTCATAATGAGAAAATGACTCTTATCTAAAATAAACAGCTTATTTGTAACTTTAATAAAAATTAAATTATGTCAAATTTAAAAGATTAAAAATCAAATGGATTAATTTCTAAACATAAACAATGTATTTACTCATAATAAACAAGAACAACAATTTTTTTTATTGTTTTAACCCCTCTCTAGTTTCAAGCATTGCATATAATTTGGTCAAAGTATTCCTACTCATCTTAATTTGATTAATACTAATAATGTTTCTTTTATTGCATAAACTATGCATAATTTTCCTATTTAAAAAAAATCAAGTTCATACAATTGTTTTCTTAAAGATATTGTCATATTTTTATCGATTATCATCTCAAAAATGAATTTTACAATATACATTATATGCATGAGATACACAACAATAACATCCAACTCTTTGACATTCAAGTTATTTTTATCCATTTTACCTTAAATTGTAAACAAAAACAATATATAATAAAGGGATAACTTCAATAAAAACAATATACAAGAAATACCTGTATGTAATCCATGAGAAAACAAAAAACAATTAGTTTTTTAGGCATATTTTGAAAGATTTTATGTGTTTGTTTAAAAAATATGTTTTCTAGGCATGGTATAAAAGTTTTATATAAGTTTGGTTCTCAAATAATTTGTTTTATCAAATATTTGAAGTTTTTTTAAAGTCAAAAGTAATTAATTCTCAAGTAATTTGTTTTATCAAATATTTTAAGTGCTTTTAAAGCCAAAAACAATCGTACCGTTGTAGGCTTAATTGCTAAACAATATGATATTCATCAATGATAAACAAAAGAAAAACCACCAAAATTAAGGAAAAAATATGAAATCAATTTAGAGCATGAGACCATAATTAATTAATGGAAAACCAGAGACTAAATTAATATTAAAGAGCAAAGAATCAGTAGCATGAGAACAGAATATCAAATAACAAATAAATGGATTTAGAGAACAATATCAAAAAACAAATAAATGGATTTAGAGAACAATATTAGATAACAAAGAACATATTTAGAAGTGAGAACTAGAAAAAAAGACCTCACAAATTAGCTATGAAGGTTGCGAGACAGAAGAGAGAGATTACACGAGCTGAGAAAGAACTCACCTCAAAAATCATAAAAACCACCATCTATGGAGGACCAAGAAACGGTTGAGAGTAGAACTGGTTATGAAAGTTGAAGTAATTGGGTGAGACTTGCAAATGGTGCTGGAGGATCAAGCGTCGTATGGTTCTCTAGTTGGTTGAGAGAGGTGGAACAATTGGGTGAGATGGGCAATGACTAGGAAGGAGATGAGTAGTGAATGGGTTTGGAGGAAATGAGTTATGAATGGGGCTAGTAGAATTGTGTGAAGAAGGCAATGGATGGGTTATGGTGTTTATTTGTGGGTTAGGGTAAAATTGGAATAAAAAATGAGCATGGAATGGAATAAAGATTCCTACAGGGATAATGAAATTGTTATTCTTTCTGTTTTAAGAATTGATTTCATTTTCATTCTTAATTTATAACATAACCAAACGTAAAAAAATATATGAAATTAATTATATTCACATATCCATTCCTACCAACCAAATATGCTCTTTATTATTGAAAACTTTTGAGAGAGTTACATATGAACAATTTCTTCTTTTAAATTTTTAACGATTCCATGGTCGAAAAAGTGAAGGGATAGTATGAATGAAATAATCTTATAGTTTGATGGTAGAAATGAGAAGAAAATTAGTTTAATGATACAAACGATCCAAATATAATAGTTTTGTAATATATTTATAGATAGTGATAAAAATATATTTGTCGTTAATTAATGTCTTAACATAGATACACATTGTCTACGATAATATTGAAAAAATATCTATAGAATATTAATTAATAATGTATGTATTGTCGATAAAATATTGAATAATATTGGTCAAATATGTTTATGATTAACTTTATTTATTTTTTAAAACAATTTACCATTAACTATATTTTTTATTTTGTTAATCATAAAATTTGTAACTTGAATAATTATTTTCAATATTTCAACTATATATTTTATAATTTTTTTTATTTAATGGTTAAAATAAATATAAAATGAATTTATATTTATGTGTATTAAATAAGATAATTAATTTAAAAATAAATAATTAATTGATTGATATTTTTAAAAATCTATTAATTTTTTTATAATTTTATATGTAATAATTTTTATGATTTTTTTTTTCATTATTTATATCAACAACACAATGGATTTAAAATATATCTATTATCTCGATAATTTAAACACATCGATATTTCATATCTTATTCAAGTTTATGTTGGGAAATAACGCAAATTCCCGATAAGCCAAACTTATGAGAAAGCAAGAATATAAAATAACACACAAATTTGTTAACGGAGTTTGGCCAATCTTACTTACGTCTCCGGACCTACTGCAGATCTTTTTACTGAAAGAGTAGAAATTACACAAGGTGTTTACAACGCTCATAACCCACAACCCAATTACACTCAAGAAAATTACTCTCAATTTTCTCTCACAAAAGCTTTGCTCTATAAGCTTTTCTCTCAATTGGAATGAAAACTTTGGATGGTTAATTCATTACAATTACACATCTATTTATAGGAAAATTCACTCATTGAATTACTCCTTAAATTAATGGTTCCTTGAATTGCTCCTAGAATTAAGCTCCATGTTTTACTCCTTGTTTTGTTCCATGTTTTGCTCCATGTTTTACTCCTTGTTTTGTTCCATGTTTTGCTCCTTAATTTGCTCCTTAAATTAAGGAGCTTTATAACAATAATCTCTAACAATCTCCCACTTGAAGACTGATTTCAATATGTCTTCACACCTCGATCAATGTAGCAAATTTTTCTACTCTTTGTTACTCTAGCGTACTAACCGAAGTCGAGCACATCTTCTACTTGTCAATAATCACCACCTTGTTAACATATCTCGGATTTTTGCTTCCTTGAATCTTCTCCAAGATTAACACATCATCTTCTAATGAGATCAATAAGTGATAACGAAGTCCAATATGTTTGGTTCTAGAATGAAATGTCAATTCTTCGCCAAGTTGTATTGCACTTCGACTATCACTACGTAGAATATTCTTCTCTTGCTTGAATCCCAACTTAATTAACAAACCTCAAGCCATATCATCTCTTTACTAGCTTCACATCGCTACATACTCTACGTAGTGGATGAGTGACAATTTTCTCGTATTTGTGACATCCAACTAACATCCGTAGCTCCAACAAGAAATATATAACCTCAGAAGGCTTCTTCTGATCAACTTCACCTCCAAAGTCTCCAAGGCTTCACATACCCTTGTACTTTTAACTCTCCTTTACTAAAGTACAAGCACTTTTCCTCGTGGTTCCTCGCATACCTCAAAATCTACTGATCGCTTTCCAATGAGTTTTCCCCCGGATTTCGACATAACCGCTAACAACCTCCACCGTACGGCCAATGTCCGGTCTCGTATGTACTATCGCGTACATCAAACTTCCAATGGCCGAGGCATAAGGAACCTTAGCTATGAATTCTCTCTCTTCTCTCGTTCGAGGACCGATCCTCGGATAGGAGAAAATGACCGCGGCAAGTGCGCTAACCGGCTTTTCATCGCCCATGCTGAATCTTTCGCAAAACACGATTGATGTACTCTTCCTAAGATAATCGCAAGGATCCTTTCTTCTTATTTCCTTGTGATTTGCATTCCAAGAATCTTTTGTCGGACCCAAGTCTTTCATGTCAAACTCCTTTGACAATTTCGCTTCACCCTTTTAATATCATCCATATATGAACTCCGTTTACTAACATATCATCAACATAAAGTAGTAAAATGATATAACTCGACCTATATCTCAAGTAAAGCAACAATGATCAAGATTTCACTTCTAGAAACCTTCCTCAGGTAAAAGCTATCAAACTTTCTATACCATTGTCTCGGGCTTGTTTCTGTGCCATACAAACTCTTCTTAAGTCTCGCACACTATGCTCTTCTTCTTCCCTCTTCTCGAGAAACCTTCCGTCGGGTACATGTATATCTCTTCATCTAAATCTCCATGAAGGAATGCAAGCCTTTCACATCCAACCTGCTCAAGATGAAGATCTTCAATGGCTACAATACTCAATACCGACCGATAAGTATTGAGCTTCACAACATGTGTTTAAAATGTCGGCCGTAGTCAACTCCTTCCTTCTCGTTGAAACCCTTTAACAACTAGGCGTGCTTTGTATCTCTTGGAACCATCACGCTCTTCTTTCACCCTATGACACCCATTTGTCAGGAAGTTGCCTTCTTTCCCATGCGTAACTCCGCCTAGTTCCCACGTCTGTCGAAATGAGAGATTTCATTTCTTCTTTCATACAAGAAGCTCCCACTTATTGGAATCTCGAGTCCGACAAGCTTCATCATAGCATTCGTGCTCCCCTCCATCGCTAGCAACATATAGTTCATGTATCTCTCATTGGCATACGAGGTCGAGAAGATCTTCTCAATACAGTGAGCCGGGAGTAAGAGGTTGCGACGTGTCGCGCCGAATGTACTACCGTCCACAAGTTCCCATGGTCGAGGACTTGTTACAATTGGTTCTCATATGAACTATCTCGGGGACCTCATCTCCGCATCTCGCAAATACTAACTCATTCTCGCTCCGATTCATTTGGCGTCTATTTTATGCATGTCCTTATACATCACCCTTTCGTTGAAAATTACATCTCCGCTACGGATAACTTTCTTGTTTTCGTCATCCCAAATACGGTAGAGCCAAACTCATCCTCACCATACCGGATTAACGTGCATTTTTGGATTTTGGGATCAAGCTTATTCCTACCTTCGATCACCGACATGCGCAAATGCTACACATGTAAAAACTTTTAGACGTGATAGTTTCACCTCTTTTTCGCTCCATACCTCCTCTCGGGTATTCTATGCTCCAACCCGAATGTACGGGCCTCGGCCTGATCAAGTAAGCTCGCCGTGTTGATCGCTTCTCGCCCGTAATCGCCTTGGTAGACTGATCCGTATACGAACGCTTCGGCTCTTTTCGTCAACGTTCTGCCCATACGCTCTCACCACACCATCAGGCTGAGGCGTGCCCGGCCGCGCTTCTTTCCATTCTAATCCCACGCTCATAGCAAAAATTTTTGAATCTCGTGTCTTCATATTCACCACCATTATCGATCTCGAGCTTTTTGATCTTCAAACCCGTCTCATTTTCCACCATAGCTTTCCATCTTCCGAAAGCCTCAAATACTTCGTACTTACGCTTTAGAAAGTAAACCCATACCTTCCGAGAACGATCATCGATGAAAGTCACGAAGTATTGTTTCCCACCAATGGACGTGGGACGGTTGCTGTCCCCAAACATCCGAGTGAATAAGCTCTAGCTTTTCCTTATTCGGGTTCTACCACTTGTCCGAAAGTTCGACTCTCTTTGCTTTCCAAGTATACAATTCGCACACGTCCATCTCTACAGACCGTAGACCGGAAGTTTTCCTTTTCGGGAAAGGCATAATCTTCATCCCTTTTTCACTTACGTGGCCTAATCTCTCGGTGCCGTCAGTTTGCTCGTGTTTCATTGCTCGCTACAATTGTGATTGAACAACGTGCTTCCTATCATGTAAAGAAAGGCCACTTTTCTTGCCTCGAGTAACTATCATTCGCACCCTTTGAAATCTTCCAATCATCACCACGGAAGATCGTACAGGTAACCTTCACTAGCCAACCGCCCCACCGAGATTAAGTTCCTTCCGAGGTCTGAATACGCCCTCGACATCCTTCACCTCCCAAACACCCGTTAAACTTAATCTTCACTACACCTTTGCCAATAATAGCACATGGTTGATCATCACCAAGATATACCTTTCCAAGGTCACGGGGACATATTTCTCGAAGAATTCCTTTCTCGTGAAGCAATGAACGATGCTCCGCAGTCTAGCACCCAAGATTCTTCCTCAAGCTCTCCAAAGAGCATATCAATGCATCATCTCCTCCCGAGTGGGAAGTAACATTTCACTCGCCTTCACTTGTTTGTCTTCCCTGGCATTCTTGCACCGATTTTTGCAGTGTCCTGTTTCTTCCACAATTCCAACACTCGATAGTCTTGTGGGAGTTATTAGGATTCCTAGATTTGGACCTCCCCGTCCTTCGATCTACCTCAGCCGCCCTACCACGTCCATTTCCTTTGGTTGAATTTCTTCCTCTTCGACTCGTATGCAAACTCAAGAGGTCGACGACCACCCGTCTCTACGTCGAATCTCTTCACCGAGAACCAAATCACAAACATCGTCAAATTTCAACTTATCGCTTCCCGACGAGCTACTCACACCGTGACAAGAGCATTTCACCTTTCCTGCAGAAGACAAAAGTATCAATGCTCGTACTTCTTCATCGACCATTTCCACCGAACTCAACCGGGTTGTAACCGTGTGAGTTCTATCGAGAAGTCGAGCTACCGACGCGCCTTCCGTCATCCGCAAATTGAACAAGCGCCTCATCAAGTGCACTTTGTTTCGAGGTCACGGCTTCTCATACATATCGAGAGAATTTCGCCATGCGACCCACCGTGGTCTTTTCCTTGCTAGCTGGAAAGCAACATTACGGATAACGTCAATCGAATAACTCCGGTGGCATTCTGCCTGTAAGATTCCAATCTTCTTCCTTCATGCCTCCGGCTTCTTCCTTGAGAGAGGTTGATATAGATTTCTTTGATACAGATAATCCTCTATCTGCATTTTCCAAAACCCGAAATCTGTGCCATCAAATTTCTCGAGTTTCACCCTTCCTTCATCTGCGGCCATTGCTCCCACTCAAATCTGACTTTTCTTCGGATCGTTTCTGACTATTTCTACAAACCACCGTGTATTAGAACACCTCCGTCAACGAACAAATATCGTCAACAAAAATTCACTATTCACGTAATTCACTATTCACGTGAATAGTAACCTTGTAAGAAATTGACAAAAATCACCACCAAAAGCTCTGATACCAGTTGTTGGGAAATAACGCAAATTCCCGATAAGCCAAACTTATGAGAAAGCAAGAATATAAAATAACACACAAATTTGATAATGTAGTTCTACTAATCTCGCTACGTCTCCTGACCGTCACAGATCTTTTACCGAAAGAAAGTAGAAATTACACATGGAGTTTACACCGCTCACAACCCACAACCCAATTACACTCAAGAATATTACTCTCAATCTTCTCTCACAAAAGCTTTGCTCTCTAAGCTTTTCTCTCAATTGGAATGAAAACTTTGGATGGTTAATTCATTACAATTACACATCTATTTATAGGAAAATTCACTCCTTGAATTACTCCTTAAATTAATGGTTCCTTGAATTACTCCTTAAATTAATGGTTCCTTGAATTGCTCCTAGAATTAAGCTCCATGTTTTACTCCTTGTTTTGTTCCATGTTTTGCTCTTTAATTTGCTCCTTAAATTAAGGAGCTTTATAACAATAATCTCTAACATTTTACCCTTATTTTAATCTGTGAGTAACTAGTAATGCTTGTCTTTTTTCTTTTTCTAATCATAATGCTTCAATTATCTACCAGCAACAAACGACCTCATTGCCTTTTGTTCAACCAATCAGTTGGGCAAATATTAAAAATGGCAATAGTGTGAATTCATTGATGCTTCGTCTCTTTGACTAATGACTACAAAGTAGCTAGCTGCGAATCTTGCGAGTTCCTTTAAAACTGCCAGTTGGTCCTCCACTTGTAGCTGTTGGGTCTTGACATGAGTAATTTCTTTTTAAGAACAGCTTTATTTATAATAATTATTATAATGTTATAATTAATATAAAAATTATTTATTAATAAAAAGAAATAGGTGCAATATACAATAAATTATTGTTAGACTGTTGTTGTAAATAGAAGTAAATTTTTTTTTTTTAAAAAAAACCTTATTATGTATTAGGGGCTAATCTAATTTTATAACGTATCCAAATTCCATTTGGATGCTTAACTTAAAACACATGTTTTAATTGATGGATATTAGTTATATATAATCAAAATAATACAAGAGAATTATACCCATTAATCACAATGATAAATTATTTTGGAATATTATTTTGAATGAAATTTAATTAATATAAAATATAAAAATAAATATTAAAGTGTATGATATTAGGATTTGCTATTATTGTACAAAGTCCTTCGCTTTTGCATTTTAAAGTCTTTAAAAAAGTTGCTTTACATTTGGACTAAAAAATGAGTTGCTTTATAGGAATCGTATACTTTTTCTTTCTTCGTCATCCTCCAATCCCATAAATTTTATTTCTCTTAAAAAAGGTTTTATAAGTACTCTTTTTTATTTAAATCTTTTTTTTTAAATAAGCATTTAAAATACTCTTCCTTTTTAGAAGAAAAGAATTAAATACTCTCTAATAGACAGACGTACAAATATTTGCCATTCAGAAATTGAGGAGAATTTTTTACTATTATTACATGAATACATACTTTTTTAAAATGAGATAGAAACAACATCTAGAAATTTAAATTTATACAACCTTTATAAAGATTATTAAACTAAATTAAATCATTTAAATAATTTTAAAATTAATATATCATTTACTCAAAATTATACGAAGATTATAACCCGACACCCTATTGATAACTCTAAAGTCTAAACTTCATTAAAGTCCATTCTTCGGAGTTCAAAGTTCAAACCCATCCTCCTCCTATATGGTCAAAATTCCTAATTGCGATAGGTGCTTAAAATATTTAATAATCTTCATCTAAAACTTTTTGCAAAATTTTTTTTTAAAAAAGAAGGTAAACGTACAGATCAATTTTTTAAGAAGGAAAAAAAAATGAGTGTAAAAAGTAATAAAGAAAACAACTAAATTATAATATAAAAGAATAAAAGAATAAAAATGGAGAATGTAAAAAGTTTAAGATAACTTAACATATAATATTATAATATATGTAGACATTTAGTAAGCAGTTACGCCACCTTTCCACTTTTAACCATTGTACATTTGTGTTTGCTCAGGGGGTCGCCTCTACTCGACGCTGAGTGGTGGTTTCAATTGGGTGGGGTGATTCATTATATGTGTTTTTGTGTTTATTATAATGTAATTTTTGACTTGTGCAAAAATTCACAGGTATTGTATTTTTGTTTGTTAAAAAAATATTATTTTGTTATTTTTGTTTGTTTTTTGAGATTAAATTTATTCGTTAAAATGAATTTAAGAATATTTTTGTTTATCCGATATCTATATCAATTAATTTTTAATGTCTAATGTTATCGAATAATTAATATTTCGATTATTATAGTCAAATATTAAGGTAAGTTATGATAATTAGTTTTTATTTAATGTTAATGGATATTCTTTCACAAAAATACTAATAATTTAATTGAAATTAAGTTTTTACTATTTATTATATATTTATATATATATTTGTACTAATAATTAAATATTTTATAGAAAATTAAATTGATTTGAATATATTTTTAAGAGTAATATTGACTTAAAAAAATTTATTTAGTATAATATAATCTGTCAATGCTTCACTGGTCATCCCTAGTTGGAATTGTTAAGGCTATATGATAATTTTTTATATTTTTAAAGGCATGTAATTTTCTTTCTAAAAAAATATATTCAAAAATAATAAAAATTTAAAACGAAAGTCATCTCGTAGAATATACTAACATTAAACTGCTATATATCGTATAAAAATAATGAAAACAGAGACGGAACAGAGAGATTCAAAAATTCAATTTTATATGCAAAAAAGAATACAAGTAACAAGGCGGATCTATATAATAAATTAGATGATACCTTGTTGCGATCATGGTTACCATCATCTCTCCTAAACCCGCTTTTTCTATTAAAAATAACAATGAAACAAACCCCCAAATGCAAACGCAAGGAATTAAAAAAAACAAACAAACAAACAATATTGAACTCTTGTATACCAAAAAGGGAAATTAAAATCAAAACCCCTTCCTATTATTCTTGTAATGAATTTTTTGTATGACGCCTAACTTCAAATTTATTGATAATCCTAACACAGAGGTAGATCTTCCGGAGGAGACTCTACTGATTCAAGTGTTCCAATTCCATTGTCTACCAAGAACACCATAGCCAAACCCCACCTTATATGGACGTCCAAGTGACAATGCATTATCCAAGCACCTATTGTTCATTGTAAAACATACTAGTTAACAACTTAGAAAGAAAAAAAAAAGTCATATCATGTTTTTAAATCCATAAAAAGTCATGCTTTACCTGGATTATCGGCAACGAATCTAATAACTGCCCAACCATTAGCGGGCACAGCCGCAGTGTTCCTGAGAGGTGGATCAACAAGGTTAAACTTTTTAATATCAGTTTTAGAATTGAAATTTCCAAATCCCTCAGCAATTATATAGAAATCATATCCATGAAGATGAATTGGGTGATTTTCAGATGTGACAATACTTGTGTCCTGTAACACAACTTGTACTCTTGACCCATATTTCAACTTGTAAGCTTTAGTCCCCTGAATAGGTTGCCAAAGAGATCGGCTAACATTTCCAGTATAATCAAATTGTAAAGGTGGATTTGCTGGAAAATCAGTGGTAAAAATTCCTGGAATTCGTTGTTGATGAGCCTGCAATACTGAAATGTTGTTTGGTAGTACAAATGACACATTGTTCATGCTAGCTGTGAATCTTGTTCCATTCGGACCTTGACATCTATTTTTATTGAAATTTTTTGGACAATTGTCAAGTCCCAAACCAATTGTGAAGAAGAGATTTTCGTCAATGTGAGTGGGGACTTCAGCTTTTTCTCTGCTTCTGAAACTTGAAGTAAATGCAGTGGCTTTAGCTGTGTCATTGAAACTTGGTAATTGTGGCATAACTGGTTTTGTTGATAAACTAGTGCAATTGACAGTGCAAGGTGCGGACTGGTATTGAAGAATGGCAGTGGTGGTGGTGTTGCCAAACGGTGCGTTTTGAGCACTTTGGTAAGCACGTGCTGCCAGGTAGTATCGGGACGGAGGTTGATCTCCAGTGATCAAAACGTCGGTGGTTTGGCCGGGACCAAGCATAAGGATTGAGGTGGTAAAGGGTTTGACGTATGAGGCATCAGCACCCACAACAGTGAATTTGTGGTTGGCAATAGTTAAGAAAAGTGGTTGATTGAGTGCAGAGTTGATGACTCTTAGAAGGTTGTTCTCTCCAACATCAATTGGAACCACAACAGTATCTGCAATTGTCAAACAGAGGAACCAAAATCATTAACTTTTAATTTATTGAATCCAATTTCATGAATTTTTCAAAAATTGAGGATCAAATTCATCTTAGTTGTCACTTTTGGTGATGTTCTGACTGGCTAGCAAGTTGTCTAACTAATAATACATAAGTGTTACACCCATCATTCTTTTAAACTCAACTATACGCGGGACTTCAAAAATATTGTTTTCTATAATATATACCAAGTGTATATATATAGAAAGAAATTAACCTTGATTGGAGCAGTTGTAGAGGTCCCCAGGTTGACCATTAATGGTGTAAGCATCAGAAATATTTGGAGCTCCTCCCGTTCGAGTTGCTTCGTTCACTACATCAACGGGGTTTGCATCCCACCATTCACCTGATGATCATATATACTAATGAGTATAGTAATTCAGAACCATTATATATATAATTTATAAGATCAGTGAATATTATTAATTAAAAAATAAAAAAATATATTATACCAAGAAGAATCGGTGTTTCACGGTTTGGTTTAATGAAAGGGTAAGAATCTTCTTCTCTTGGACGAATGATCAGAGCTCCATAAACAGTAGCTCTAAGCCAAGAGCTATGAGCATGCCACCACAAAGTCCCTTCTTGACCTTGAACCGTAAATTTATAAGTGTAACTTTGTCCTGATCTTATCGGACATTGTGTTATAAATTCAGGTCCATCTGCCCAACCCGTTCTCATCTGTCTAACACCATGCCTGCATGATTAGCATTTTTCTTAAGTATCAAACCGTATTTGATTTAATTCGAATTTCAAAAGACTTAAAATTAAAAAAACATGGTTGCATGTGTGAAATAAATCCTTTTTAAGTCTTCCTATATTCCAATTTTAACTGGCCTGTTAGGTTAGTTAATCTTAGAATTTTCCTTAAAAAAAATTATGAAAAACATGGGAAATGTATATTAAACAAAAAGAAAATAAATTAAGATGAAATATATACCAATGAATGGTAATATTGTACTGAGCTTTGTTGGTGACTTTAATAGAAAGAGTATCACCATTATTGATTTCTAAAGTTGGTCCTGGAAATTGTCCATTTACTGTAATACTGTTATGGGTTTTGCACAACCTCGTCACTGGTGTTGCTTCAATCTATTCCGTTCATCAATCATCAAATAGATTAATTAATAATTAATATATAATAATAATAATAATAACAACATTTTAAAATAGGTAATTAAATTAAGTTAAGCTGCAGTCATATATATAATGTAATGAAATTGGAGATACAAGTACTTACTAGAAATTCATGATGGTGGGTTTTGGGTGTTGCCAAGGAAAATGTGGAAATAAAGAGAAGCCAAAAGGCGAAAAGCAATGGAGAAGAGCGTGTAGTGTTCATGTTGATCACTTCACTAGTAATATTAAGTAATAACCTAGCTTTTTTTTTTTTTTTGTAAATGAAGTATGTATGAATTAATTAAAGTTGGAGATGTGAGGTATGTGAGACAGAGAGAGGACTGAGTATTTATAAGAGAATAAAGCATATAGAGATATATTGTGGTTGTGCTTAAGTTAGGCAGATTATAGGTTATGATTGTGGCAAAATGGTCAGATTAATTCCATAGCAAATTTAGTTCAACCCTATTGAAGTGGTTACACCCACTAAGCCACTGAACCAAATTATTTCTTCAATGCTTCATTGTCAAGTTTTCTCCTTATATTTCTCATTAGCATCTTTTATTAACAAAATTACAGATACATCCTAATGCAAAATCACATGAAATAGATCACTCTTTCAAAATTTTTTTTTTTTTTTGAAAAAACAATAAAAATAATACCTTTAAAACTCGTAATAAAAAATAATATTTTTTATGTTCATCTCGTACATTTTCAATAGTAAAAAAGTTTGGTATATCATTTCATTTTGAACAAGCATCAAATTGGACGTTATTTAAATTTCTTAGAAACCCAGGCCTAACTCTGAACCCAAAAGCTAGCTTGTGAGTTAGAGGATTGCCCAGACTTATAAGGAGCACTGCTGCTTTACTCTTAGTCAATGTGTGAGTTAACATCCTCCCTCCACATCGACTAGAGTCCGGATTCTGACGGTCAGGATTCTGTGCGAGGCCGATGGAGTCTGAGGCCAAGAGCATACGATCTATCTTAAACCTGCCTAACTCGAACCCAAAAGAACTTGTGAGTTAGAGGATTGCGCTTATAAGGAGAAGCGATCTTTCTTTCTTAGCCTGAGGCTTAACAAAATTAAACTACGATCATTTAGACTCATTTATTGTTAAATGTGTTTCAATTAGAATTCATTTAATGTTATTAGTATATTATTTTTATTATTATAAATTTTAGATGTTTTATTTTTTTTAATTTTTTTTGTTTCTCTTTTTTACTGTATATAAGACAACCACAATAGACAATAGAGAAAGGAAAATTTGTACATGCATATATCAAAAGTCAACTCTGTTTTTCTATGCTTGTAAACAAATAATACATGTAACGTAAACCATAGGGCGAATCATATGTAAAAACGTGTTAAACTGAGCTTTTTTTTTTCCAAAAAAAAAAAAATGTTCAACTGAAACAAAGTTTTGGATGCCAAAAATCACCCTTAATTTGTCCTTAAATTTAGACCTTAAAGCATAAAGGTTACCCTGAAGACTCAAAAGAGTATGTATAAATTAGGGATTTAACTCTAGAAAAATGATGGATTAATAAGAGGACATTCCTACTTTCAACGTCCTATAGATCACAATAGAAAAAAAAAAAATAAAAAAAAACTGTTGAAGAACAAGACTGCTCACTGATCGTAATCATAATCAGTTTTGACAAAGTGTTGTACAAATTAGTTATCCCTACATATATTTATATACAGAAGCAAAAACATCTACCGTAAATTTTATGATCTTTTAGAAATTTTGGGCTTATCTGTTATTAACGGTAAAAACGAATCATTTTATTTTGAATTATTTTATTTAAATTTTTAGAAATTTTTACAAGTTAAAAGTTTATATTATATCACTATTTATTTTAAAGAAAAATGATATATATACATATCATTTACATTAAGTTAAAAAAGGATACTTTAAATAATTTTGTATAAAAGGAAAATATTTTAAACATAATAATATCATTTTTGAAACATTTTATTTTATTGGTAAATAAAAAAAAGATAAAAATTACTTTTTTGTCGTGGTGGTATTTAACGTAAAAACTATTATTGAGTAAATAGTTAAATATAAAATTATTAAAATATTTAATGAATAATAAAATTTGTTATTTTCTGATATATTTTATAAAACTTAAAGAGATAAATTAATACAAATTTCTTAATACAAGTAACCTTTATGTGAATCACGCGTATTTTATATAAAAGATTATTAAGGTTGTTTATCTTTACATTATAGTGTACAATATGTTGATTTTTATGTACATGTTCTTATGTTAATTATTTATAGAATTACATTACTGTCTCTTGGAGCTCACCATAACACTATAGATATTAACGTTTATTTTTAATTTTTTTTTAAATATTGTATTAATCCTTAAGGCATGACAAATTTGATTGGATCCAACTGCAATTCTGTTAAGAGATCACTTAAGTATATAATCCAGAAAGATTATATGAATATTATTAGGTAGCTTGTCTTTCAAAAGTACCACTACTGAATTAACTTACAAATTATACCAAATGTGAAGAAAGACGAAAACATAATAAAAAAGATCGTTTCAACGATGAATAATACTAATAATTTTGTTAAATTAACAATAAATAAAAAAGTTGTATATAATTATTTTTTTAATAAGAAAGAAGGACTTTATTTAATTAATAATTTTAACTTTTTTTTGTCATTAAGATGGGAAGAAATCCTATCAAGGTAATATAATTATTACAAGTTAAACCATATTTTGCAAAGTTATGCGCAGTAAAATTATTGATTTTAGGACAATAAGAGAAAGAAACGGTACTCTCGGAATTAAGCTTTTTATAATTAACCTCTACTATATATGGCCTCATTCTATGTTATAAACACTTATATTACTATTTACCATCTGAATGTACGTACGGCATATAGACAATCCAACTCCATCTCTAAGCTACCTCCACTTTCTGGAACCCAATATCAATGTTGGAAGTGTAGCCCATGCCAAATCGTCCAAAGTTCTAATGCTCGTGCCTACATGAGTGAGGATCGCCTACTTGCAACTGCACCCATCATCTCACCGACTTGGTTGCGCACCACACACCTAAAGCCAACATACCCAACCTGCACTGATGATGTTGCTATATATGTCGTTGTTCACCTTCCAAGTGCCTAGCTAGCTGCGGCGGTACCCACTACCCAATTCATGTGTTGTTTGACTACGTGGGTACGTGGCGTGACTAATCTCTGAAAGTGCTCCGCATGTTAAGTAGCCTAGCTTGCAATTTGTGCACCAGACTAGCCTTGTCCCTCAAATACCAATGCACAATGCGCACGATCAAATCCAGTACGTAGGACACATTTTCTAGCAACTCAAAAATAGTTAGTTAATGACTTGAATAATGGGTAACTAGTATGGGCAAATCACCATGGTTTAACATGAGAGAGGCACGTGTTCCTCTCATGATCAAAAATGTAATTTTATATGTAAATTTTATAAAAGTTAAACTATATTTAACATATATTATTTTTTTTAATTTAAGCTTTTAGCTCATATTTTAAGTATATAATGTTTTTTTAGTTGAAATATTATGTGTTGATTCGATTATTTTTAACTAAAATCCCATGTATTCAAAACAAATCTCACATTTTGAAATTTTTAGTTATAATATTTATTTTATTTTTTATTTATAAATTTTTTATATAAATATTATATTATTGATGGTTGATTTATTTGCACAAAACTTTTTTTTTTTACAATATCTACTTGTATTACATACAGTATAATAACATGTTATTTGTGAGTACTTAATGATACGTGTTATAGTAATTCAACCTTGCATATTTTCTCATGTGAATTTATAATTGTTTGTTAAAAAATATTATCTTAACAATTTGTATCAAGGAGATAATATGATATTATAATAATTTATTGTTATATTTTTTTATCAACTTTAATTTTTTATTATATTTTTGTAAAAATTTAAATTAAATCGAATTAAATCTTACTAGTAATTGTTATAATGTGTTTAAAAAGTAAAAAAAAATTAAAAATAAAGTGATTAAAATCATAAAAAATGATTTAAAATAAGTAAATTTTTTACAAATATACTAATATAATAATATAATGATTGGATGTAAAGAAATTTAAATAAAATTAAGTAATGTAATTAATTTTTAAAAATAAAGTGAATATGTCTACACATTTTTCCATTACAAAATCCATTTATTTAGTGTCAAATTTATTTATTTATTGTTACTAAAACCTAACAGAAAATTTGGCTTATAATAATGTAAAGATCTTTGTTAATAATAGTAATTAAAAAAAAAGGAGATAGAGTAATATCAGGTGATATTTGGGCTTTATTTGATTAGTAGCCGTGTTTTTATTTATGATTTTGAGGTTAATTGATATTTTTGTTTAAATTGTTTGTCATTTTAGTTATTAAAAAATAGCATAAAATACAAATGTTATTTAAATATCAATATTTTAATATTTTATCATTTTATTAGAATTTTTAATTTATTAATTTATTAATTTTAAACACAACGAATTCATTCTTCACTACTTTTATTGCTATTTTAATTAAATTTAAATTTCTACTTTTAACCATTAAAAAGAATATATTTTTCTTACATGTTAAATTTAAATTTATCTTTTATTAACACGTTTTTTAATAATTAAAAAGATTAAGTGATAATTTTTTAACTATTAAATCAATTAAAATCAAATACACTAAATGAAATCTAAAACTTAATCAAAATGATTAATTTAAACCTTTTTCCTATTTGATATATTTTTACCGCTGAACTTTAGCTTTAATTCCAAATATATCACAAAACTTACGAGTGTTACAACATTGGCATATAATGGAACTCTACAAGTGTTGCTATTAGATATGGATGTTAATTTGTGTTGTGTTTCGCTTGATTGAAACGAATTTAAATAGTAGAATTCGAATGAAACATGAATCATTAAATTTTAATTAAATTTAAACTAACTCAAATAATTCGAATAAAATCGAGATAAATTGGGTTAGGTTCAAGCTAGTTAATTAGCAAGAAATATTTAAAAAAAACTATAACACGTAAACGTTACACTTTGTATGTTAAGTTAAAAACTTAAAATTAGAAAAACACATTTCTTCTTAATTTCTAATCGACTCAATCTTACTCCTTCAACTTGCTATTTGTCCAACAAACATTAACGGCTCTACGTTCAACATTGTTTCACTCTTTTTTAATAGTAGCCTTACATCTATTAAAATGAACTGAAGTATTTTCCATATCCTCTTATAAATATGCTTTTTCTTTGTATGATCAATGTATAGTCTTCTTGAATATATTAAAAAAGTTATATATATATAATCAGTTTTGTAGGAATTTTTTTGTTTAATCTTACTCGTATATATCTTTGTTTAATGGTTAGAGAAATATTTATTAAAATTTGGAACTCTTTATTTAAATTATGAGTTTTGATAAAGACACGATAGCTTTTAACTTTTGCATGAGAGGGATTTGATGATGTTTATATTTATCAAATTTATTTAAAAATGAACTTTTTATCTTAAGAATTAATTTTCTTTAATTTATGTTTATTAATATTTTTTATTTTGTAATTAACCAGTTATTATAACATAACAATTTTACGTAAATAATTGTATTATCTTTGTAGACTTTGATATATACATGAGTCATTCATTTATAGTTAATTTATTTTATTTTAAAGATTAGTTTTTGTAACATTATTTTTCTCATTTTTGATATTCATGTAATGTTATTTGAAATAGTGAGCTTTAATAATTAAATACAACTTAAAAAATCAAACACATGTAACAAAAGGTTGTGATATGCTACAAAGCTTTTATATGTGCTAAAATTTTCCTAAAGCAAAATAAGAACTTTTTTATCGTCGAAGCATTGGGGTCTTTTTTTTTTTTTTTTTTTTTTGCTAAAAAATAAAACAGAAGAAAACTAAAAAAATACGAACATTACAGAAAATTACAATGTGAAAATGGTTGTCTTGGAAAAGAAGCATGTCAAGATCTACAAATCCAATTGATTGGATAGGTAAACAAGAATAAACAAAGAAATTGAAGAAAGTAGGTAGAATTTGCCACTTACTTTGGAGAATATGGCAAAAAAAAAAAAAAAAAAAACAAGAACGAGTCTTCAGGCTAATAATTAACGTTGGAAATAGACAGGATATAAAGTTTTAAGAGAAGTTACTTGTCAAAATTGTCTGGTGCTGTGTCAATCAATGATCAGGGAAAATGCTTTTTTTTTTAATTACAATACTTAATATTATTTAAGTATTAAAATTTCATAAAAAATCTTTTTACTATATTAATTTCATTTTATATTTTAACTATATACTTAAATATATACGCATCCTCGTTATAATTATATAACATTACTCTATTCTTTAATTATTATGATTTTTTGATAGTGTTAATTTAGTCTTTCGTTTTCTTGAGTTTTCGTTTTCATGGGTAGTTATAAATAGGTGGGTGCAAACTTGTACGAGTATAATCCTTGCAAATGATTGTAAACAACCGTCGTCCAAACAAAATAAAAATAAAAATAAACAATTATGATGCAACTGATAATTTTGATACTCCAGAATAACAATAATATTATTTGAGACCCAAATGATTTTTAACGGTTTTACAGATAACATATTATTGTTTCCACTAATTTCTTTTTTTTCCAGTCATATTATTATTCAAAAAAAAAAAAAACTATATGCATGTCTACTTACTTTGGAGAATATGGCAAAAAAAAAAAAAAAGAAACAAGAACGAGTCTTCAGGCTAATAATTAACGTTGGAAATAGAAAGGATATAAAGTTTGAAGAGAAGTTATTCGTCAAAATTGTCTGGTGCTGTGTCAATCAGTGCTCAGGGAAAATGCTTTTTTATTATTATTATTATAATACTCAATATTATTTAGGTGTTAAAATTTTATAATTTTATTTTATATTTTAATTATATACTTAAATATATATTCATGTTCACTGGTGTTATATAACATTATTCTATTTTTTTTATAGTGTTATTTGTGTCTTTCGTTTTACTAGGTAGTTATATATAGGTGGGTGAAAACTTGTACAAGTTTAATCCTTAAAAATAATCGTAAACAACTGTCCTCCAAAAAAAAAATAATAATAAAAAAAATACATTCCATAATGACAATAATAATGGTTGATACCCAAATAATTTTTAACGGGTTTACAGATAACATATTATTGTTTCCACTAATTTTTTTGTTCAGTCATGTTATTATTCAAAAACTATGAAATTAAATTGGATTATTTGAATTAAAAATTGTAACCTATTGACACAAAATTGCTATAGAAACAACATACAAATGTGAAAATATAGGAAATTAGATAATCTTTTAGTGAACATGTAATTGACTACTGGGTATTTTGATTTTGCGTGAATATTTGGTTCATACCTTTTGGGTGGTTGAACTCGAGTAGATCTATTTGGTAATACATATTGTCCAACATTAGACTCAATACTATTAGTATCAGTAGGTGTACATACCTCATATGAGTGACCTTTAGTATCAGGGGATTGTTGATCAGGGGTAGGAGTAATGCTTAAGGGAACAATTGTGTCTTCAACTTCATTTGTTGTAAGCGAATTTGGTGCTTGAATACTTGGACATCTACTTTTTTGATGACTGGATTCAATGGATTAGGAATCTCATCTGGTCTCATTGAAACATCAGTTGTTGATTCTTCTAATTCCTCCCCCTTACCATGATATAGTTCTTCAAAATATGTATTCTCCCTCTGACAAGCAATATCAGGTAAGGAAAAATAACTCATGTCCTCAAATAAGGTAACATCCATATTGACATAATACTTTCTGGTTGGTGGATGAAAGCACTTGTACCTTTTCTGATAATTTCCATAACCTACAAACACACATTTAATTGCACGTGCATCTAATTTAGACCTTTGATTTTTAGGAACATGCACAAAGGCAACACAACCAAATACACGGGCAAGAAGATTATGGAAGGATGACAAGGAGATATAAGATGCGAGAATCTGAAAATGAATTTTTTCGTTAAGGACGCTAGACGAGAGACTATTGATGAGATGGGCGGAAGCTTGGACAACATCACCCCAAAGATATTTTGGCATGTAAGCACTAAATAGGAGTGCACGAGCCATATATCAAGTAAATGACGATTTTTTTCTTTAAGACACTCCATTTTGTTCCGGTGTTTGCGGACAAGTAGTTTAGTAAATAATCTCATGTGTTTTGAAAAAATCTTAAAAAACATGATTAACATATTCTCCCCCATTGTTAGAACGGAGGATCCAAATGATGCTATTGTATTGTGTTTGAACAAAGGTGTGAAAAGTTTGAAAAACTGAAAAAACTTCATCTTTTGTTCTAAGAAGAGAAATCCACGATAACCTTGTACAATCATCGATAAACGAAACAAAATATCTCATACCCGAACATCAAAATGAATTAATTCAAAAGGAATAGTACTTTTATTATAAATACTAGGAGAATAAGTAATATGATGGCTCTTGGCCAAAACACAAGTCTCACAATGTAAAAAAGTCTCACTAATACCAATAAATAAAGTGGGCATGGATTTTTCCATAAGACTAAAAGATTGATGCCCTAAGCGGCGATGCCACAACCAAATTTCACTTAACTTATTAAAACTAGAAGTCAATGCAGTGCGTGCCCGTACTCTTGGTTTCTCCCCTACATAGTTCTGATCCAAACGGAACAATCTACCCCTCAGATACCTAGACTATTATTTCCCTGGTAAGAAGATCCTGAAAAATCACATACAAATGATAAAAGGTTACAGAACATTTAGACTCAATATTCAACTGTGGGATAGATATTAAATGATGAGATAAGTCAGGTACATATAAAACACTATGGAGCTGTAAAGATGGAGTGATATGAACTGACCCTTTTCCTAAGATAGGAAAGGCCTCATCGTTAGCGTTCGTAACATTAGAAATTGGTGGGGAAGATAACTCATTAAAATAAGATTTATCATAAGTCATATGATCAGATGCACCAAAATCAATAATCCAACTATTAGACCCAACAAAGTGAAAAAGATTTAAGGTCATACCAATCTTACCACGACCAGCTATTGAAGCTATAGGGATACCTCCACATTCCATAGGATGATCTTGTCTAGTTACTCCATAATAGTTTGGTTCTTGGACAATTTGTACTGAGCTGCTTTTGCTTTAGAACGATGATGTTGTCATTTTTCTCTATAGTAGTCTATTTTGGATTGCAAGTTTGGATATAGTTTCCAACAAGTCTCACGAAGATGCCCCAATTCATTGCAATAAGAGCAGTGATAACGAGGGCGATTGGTAAAGCCTGGTGGAGGTCCCTACTGATGAAGTGGAATTGAATTTTGCTGTTGGAGGAAAGGTGCCTTTGATTTGGCTTGAATGGCTAGGTTTGATACCTCAACTTGTGCCTGATAAAGACTTTCCTGCTGAGATTCGTCTTTACGGATGTATGTAAAGTCGGTAGTCAAGCTCGGAGGGTCTGACATTTGAAGCAATTCGCTTTTAGCACTATTATGTTTTGTATCAAGGCCTCTTAAAAAAGCATATACTCGTTCAAGCTCCTTCTCCTTCTGGTACCATAGAAGGTCTTCTTGATTTTTAATTTTGCATGGGTGTTTCTGGTCAATTTCAGTCCATACATTTTTTAGATTGGTAAAAAACAAAGATACTGGTTGCCCATTTTGCTACATACCAGTAGCTTTGCATATGAGTTCATGAACTTGAATAAAGTCAGACTCATTTGTATAAAGATCACTTAAGGTATTCCTTATGGCCCCATTATTTTCACATTCCTCCACTATTTGTAATATATCATCAATGATGGCTCCAAATAGAATTGACATTACAAAGCCATCATCATCTTCCCACCTAGTATAGGCTTCTACATCATCTTGACTAGGAGCCCTTATTGATCAAGATACATGTCCCATCTTATGCATCCCACGAAGATAAATATACAAAACTTTTTCCATATTCAAAAATTGGTACCATTAAGTTTAGTATCCCCGAAAGAACCAATTTCTGAACTCTTAACAGAAACTTCAAATTTTGGAACTTCATTAATTCTAGAAACCTGATGTTGTCTTGAATCTTCCATTGAAATAATATATATATATATATATATATATATATATATATATATATATATATATCATATATTGTGCAATGGAATAAAACAATTTTTTTGGGCCAGACTGGACTGTGGATTGGGTTGGTAAGTGGGTTTTCTAATTATTGAGTGGGTTGATGAGTAAGTGGGTTGATGGGCTTGGACTAGGGTAGAGCTGAAAAACTGAAAGTTGAAAAAACTAAAAAAAAGGCACTACAGTGAAAGCTAAGTAAATATTACTCACAAAAGAACACAGAGTAGTGCGGGAGCTGGTGGTGCGGGGTTGGAATTGGTGCGTGGACGACGCGGGGTTGGAGCTGGACGGTGCGAGCTGGAATACGCGGGCTGGACAACGTGGACTGGACGACGTGGGCTAGACAACGTGGACTGGACGACGTGGGCTAGACGACAGATCTACAATGGACGGACATATCTACAACGGCGACGCGAACTGGACACTGCAAGAAGATTAATGGCACTGCATAAAAATACTGACGACGGTGCTACTGTTAATGGCAGTGCTGTTGCTCGGGAACTGGTAAATTTTTTTTTATTTTCTTTCCTACTCTGATACCAAATTGAATATACTAAAAATATATTTACAATACAATTCCGTGAGTGATAATACAGATATAAATACAAAAAAAAGAATCTATTTTTTAAGAAAAATGCTTTTAAGAAAGATATACTAGTTGCATACAACTAATATATAATTGATAAAGTATATTAGTTGCATACAACTAATATACCATTAATGATGTTTATTAACAACTATTGTATTGTCGTGAATTATTATGGTTCTTGTTCTTAATTGTGTCCCTATTTCTAAATGTTGGAAGTGTGATAAGATGATTTCGCCCCAAAACAAGTGGGAGATGCTCTCTAAAGTCTGGTTACAATTAAAAAGATAAGAAAAATGCTTATGGTGATAATGCAGATTGCAGAGTCAATCTCTTCTCAAGTTAGTAGATGGTTTTGGAAAAAGTTGGGGCATCTTTGTCTCCCTAGTAAGATCAAAGTTTAGTTTTTATCAGGTGGGAAGCTCTTAGGAATTCTTTGCATGTACGGAGTGTTAAGATATATTAAGATATATAAAATATATCTTATATAACATATTGTACTTCATTTCTATACTTCTATATTTATTATTGTACTTTATTTGTACTATTGTATATCTGTATTATCAGAGAAATACAATAATACATATGTTACAACCCTATAAATAAAGTGCTCTATGTACATTCTAGATACAAACTTACAATAGTATTAATACAATAAATCAATCTTTTTTTATTATATCTATATTTTTAACATGGTAACAGAGTCTCTCATATACCACTAGAAATTCTATCAAAATTTTGTCTCTATTCAACACAATAAACCAATATCATCATAAAGTTTATGCTCTCACAAAATATCATCATCAGACTCGTCTCATCCATAAAATTCCAACGCCACCAAAATCACCCCAAAATAACATCTCACGTGTCGCCCAAAGGATCTGTTCCTAGAACCCACGTGCAACCCCACTTGGAGGCCCAACCTATTCCATAACCCACACCTAACCTATAAACCAGTAGAGCTTGACACGTGCTTCAGTAGCCCATGACCAACGCTCTAACCGCACCCATACCCGATCCACCAGAACTGGTTCAACACCTCTCTGATCGGTTCTCCACCAGTTATAGGCTTATTTTTTTCTCCCCTTTCCATTTTAAGGTTATTTTTGACCTATCTAAACTCCTTTATACCGTTCCCTTACATTTCCTCTATTATTCCTTTAAAATGGACCAAAATGATGTCCTCAAACCAATCTCTACCACCTTTAATGATACTAACTACCTAGCTTGGGCACAGGTAACGAAAAGTTTTTTGAAATATGCAAGCTATGGTGTCTCATAACCGGTGATATCTCTAGTCCCATAATTGAAATTGACTCTCTATTTGTTGACCGTCTTAAAGATTAGGAGAGTAAACATCATCAAATAATTACTTGGTTCCACAACACCACTCTACCCTCAATCCATGATAAATTTGGGCATTTTGACATTGCCAAAAAGTTTGAAAATTTCTTGATACTCGATTCACTACCAGAGATCTGGCCAATCAATATCAACTTTTGACGGATCTTCATACCAAATGTTAGAGGTCTGTTCAAATGATTAACCAATTTCTTTCTAAGATACATATTATTTGGGATCAACTCACTCTCTCTAAACTAACCTAGACAAACAAAATTAATGTTGAGATGTTTGCAATTAACGTAATCACCAGCATCTTGTTATTTTTCTCATGGCTTTCCATAATCGGTTTGAACCTGTTTGAGCTTCCTTACTTCATCGCACTTCTTTTTCGCCCTTAGATGTTGTTGTGACTAAGCTTTGTTATGAAGAAATTTGGACTGGGTTTTCAAAGTTCATACTACATATTATGTTCTTACCACTCCCTTTTATCACCTTAAAAGAGGTTTTAAAGAAGGCTCCAAATAGCAAGGCTACACCTACATCCACAACACCAATCATGAAATTTTCACATGTCACATACATGTATGTAAATTTTGCCACAAGAAGGGTCCAGGACATTTTCAAAAAGATTTCTCTCGAAATCCCTATAAAAATACTTCAGTTAAAACTAGTAACTCATCTGTCACTATTTTTTTTATGAGGGTAATCATGACAAATTTACCTTATCTACTTAAGAACTTCAAAGGTCTTCTTAAACATGTCCTCTCAAAATCTAGTAATCCTCCCCTACTGCCTTGTCACTCACATCCGGTAAATCTTCATAGTATTTTAATTTTGTTTGTTGTATCCATATGACTCATAATACTCACATCTTATCTCCCACATAATCTTACATCTTAAAACCTTTAATTCAAACTACTAATGGTTCACATATGCATGTTAATGATATAGGTCAAGTTTTCACACCTTCTATATCACTTTATGAATCCATTCACATTCCCAACCTTACTTTGAATCTTATCTTTATTGGTCAATTATGTGAACTTGGTCTTACTATTACCTTTTTCTCTTCTGGTTGTCATGTATAGGATCCATAGACAGGATAGACCCTTGAGATAAGCTATAAAATTGGACGACTATTTGAACTTATCAACCTTTATCTACCCAACTCTCTTCATCCTTATATTATTGTTTTTACTACTCTTATCAACCTATGACATGCTCGTCTAGGTCATATGTCTATAAGATGTCTTCATTCCTTAGCATCTTCTGGTAAATTAGGATATGTTTCTACTTTTGATAACGTAGATTGTTTGCACTATCAATTGATAAAACAACCTACTTTATGTATTAATAAAAGTGAATATACTTCTGTCTCCCCTTTTGAATTAATTCACTCTTATGTTTGGGGTCTTGATAACTGTATTTTTTACAGTTATTTGCATCATTTTTAGTAATGATAATTGCTATGTTCGTTTAATATTTATTAATTTTTGTTAAATAAATTAATATTTTCCTTTTATTTGCTAAAAATACATTTTTAATAAAATTAAATAATTTGTATCGAAAATGTACTTAATTTCATATTTTTGTCCACAAATATAATTTATGATAATATAGTTTCTTAATTACAATTTATATAAATCAAAAATATAATTTAAATTAAATTTGGGCTTAATTATAATTATTAAAAGTTAAAAATTTAATTTAAAATTAGTAAAGGGCTAAATCAGAATTTAAGAAAGTTTAAAATGTAATTTGAAATATATTTGTGGGTAAAAATATAATTTATAAAAGTTTGAATATTCCTTGCGCAGTGAGATTTAAGTCCACGCAAGAACATCACACTCGCTAAACGTGGACCGTCCGGATCAAGTGGATCAACGGCCGTATTCGCGCGCGCTTCATCAAGCCCCGGACCTGCCGAGAGCCGGGTGTACGAGACAACTCTTTCACAAGCAGTCGGCGCGTGCTGGGCCCCACGTGTCGTCTGCAGTCGGCCGACGTAGTACTGGAAGCCCACACGTCGGCCGCGTTATTCCCCGAGAGATCGCCGACCGCTCGGATCGATCGACGGTCCAGATTGAAGCTGGCCCATCCAAGCCGCGCGCACCGAGCCGCTAACGGACAATCCCGTGTGACGCGTCCATACAAGCTGCTGCGCATCTTCGTGTTCTGCACAAGAATACGCCACGTGTCCCACGAATATTTGCTTAACCGTATCGCCGACACGTGGCTATTTACAATGCGCGCGACCGCGCTGATCAAGACCCGTTTCCACCGCTTCACCCTGATTTTGCCGCGCCAATCCTACGTTGGTTGTTCCTACGTCTGTGCCGGTACTCCACCACGTGCCGCCACGTGGCCTTTGGAAATCTTTTCAAATCGTACGCCGACACGTGGCATGACTTTGAATTAAAAAAATCGTAACCTGCAGATCAAGCCACGCGTAAATTAAATAAGATTTTCGATACAAAAATCGATATCGCTGCGTGATTTTATTTTTTTCGATAAAAAATTAATTACGTTTTATTATAAAAAATAAAATAAAAATGTAATATTTTAGATGTATTTTTTAGCTATAAATAGGAGATAGTTTTAGTTGTAAAGGAGTTTTTTGGTCGGAGAAGAGTTTCTTGTGTAGTTTAGAAATTTTGTAGTGTTGCTTTGATGTAGAACACTTAAGCTCATTTTTGGCTTTTGTTGTGTTCATGCGTGTGCCAAATATTTTCGTTGATGTTTTAATTTTTCCTTATTCTTCATCTTATTTTTTCAATCTGTTGTAATTTTAATTTTAATTTTATGAAATAATTTAATTTTTTAGTGGTTGCATTTGATCTAAATTTATGAAGCTTTAATTTTAATTATTTTTGTTATAGATTTATAAGACGTTCGATTTGTTTCGGTTCTATTTTGTGCTTAATGCTTTTTGATTATTTACGACAATTTTATCAAAACGATTTGTGGCATAAAAATAAACTCGAGAAAGCGCATTTTCAGTGTATATTGCTCGTAAATAGAATGACATGTAATGATGATGTATGATAGGAATATACCCTAATTGTATGTGCGCCATTTGAGAACTTAGAACTTAATGAATCTTATTAAATTTAATTCTCATGTAGATATAGTGAATTAATTTAACAGAGGTGTGTTTGTACTCTCGGAAGAGATGTATGAATAAAAAAGAAGTTTTCGGTTGACAAATTAAATGTACTAAAAAATATAAATCCAAAGAAAATAATATGATTGTAGTGGATTAGTTTGGTGAAGAATTGCAATCCTAGAGTTCTTTTATTTTCTTATTACCTTTTTCTTAAATCAACGATTATTTTGGATAAAATTAAAGAGAAATAATTTTAGTACTCAACAAACTATAGTAACAAATCTCCGTGGGATCGATCTTTACTTATAAATGTTATTACTTGCGACCGTGTATACTTGCACGAGTTCGTGTGTTGAAAAACACGCAACAAGTCTATTCTCACATCCTACTATAGGGGAATGTGTATATTTTATCATTTTTATTGATGATTATTCAAGATTCACATAGACCTAAATTACCCAAAATTTATTATGGTTTTGCCCAAATGATTAAAACCCAAATTTCTCAATCTATCAAAGTTCTTAGAGCTGATAATACTATAGAGTATAAAGAAACAAATATTTTAAATTTACTTCGATAAAATAGCACACTCTCTCAATACTCTTGTCCTGACACATCTCAACAAAATGGAAGAATTAAGCGAAAATACATACATATTCTTAATATTGTTTGTACTCTCCTCATTTCTAGTTCTTGTCCTGAACGCTTTTGTGGTGAAGCAGCTCTTACGGTTGTTTATACCATCAATGATGTTCCAATGCCTATTATTCATAATCAATCCCCTTATGAGCGTCTCTATAATACTCCTCCATCTTATGAACTGTTCTAAGTGTTTGGTTGTTCTTGTTTTGTTTTTCTTCACCCTCATGAACACAATAAATTAGAACCTCGTGCTCGTCTTTGTTGTTTCTTAGGATATGGAATAGAACACAAAGGCTATTATTGTTGGGACCCTTTCTCTTAACGATTATGCATCTCTCATCATGTCATCTTCTGTGAACATAAAATGTTTTTCTCTCTTTCCCAATTTCATGTCTCATCTCCTATCTCACTCTTATTTTTCAATGACCTAACTATTGATCTAATTCCTTCTGACATTGCTTTATTACCCTTTCAACCGTCTACTATAGCCTTTTCTTGATGTGTTTGCTCATTATACTGATTCTACCATTATAACATCCTCTGAAGACAATAAATTAGTTTTTCTTTTATTATCTCTCTATATTATTAACATGGATCATTTTGAAAAGAAGGCAAATATGTATGCTTTTTTAAAGAATTTGCATATTTAATCCACACAGAAATTGGGTGATAAAAAGAAAAAGAAAAACCAATATAGGCATTTAAACGAGACATTTCCTTTTAAAGCTTCTATGAAATCCTAAACCTTACAAAACAATTGTAAGGGTGGCAATTGTTTTGGTTTAGTTATGTTTATGATATTAATTGTGTTATATTTGATAACTGGGATAGTCACGCTAAAATCTAAATTAGGCTTAAGCTCTGATTAATATTTTATTTAAAATAATTTATTAACTTCTAATCTATATACAAATCACTTTATTTTCAATAAAATTTAAAAATAATTATTAAAAAAATTATACTTAAAGCTATTTTACTTTCACAAATTAAATATATTAATAACTTTACTTTAAATTAATACACTTTAATCATTTTATTTTATTTTTACATATGTTAATAATTTAATTATTTTATATAAATTTTGATAATTTTAATTTACTTTATTTTTTATTTTTTTTTAATTTTCAAACATATGCTAGTAAGATTCTTATTAATAAGATTCATTTTAATTCAATTAATTTTTTTTAAAATAAATCCTAAAAAAATTGGAAAGAAATAACTAAAGCGTCAAAAATATAACAATATTATTATTGCGTATAATAATTTTAAAAAATGTGACTAATGTATACAATTTATAAAATAAAATCACAAAAATGTCATACTATTATTTCATTTTGTAGGAAACAATTATAACTTGCTTTTTTATTGTAATATCTAAGAATTAAGAAGTGACTACTTCTTTTATACAATAAAACTAATTTTAACGTAGAATGATTTGATATATTTTTATTTTATTGATGTAATTATTTCTGTCGAAAGAATGAAATATAAATTTTTTTTCAAAAATAAAATAAAATCATACAACTAGAAATAATACTTAAACTTTAAAATTATAACATGTTAAAATGAATAATAAGTTGTTTAACTAATCTATAAATTTTATATTTAATATTTAAACGATATAAAAAAACAAGTTAATAATACCACATTGTTAAGAAATATCCGCCTACAGGCAAGGAACTATTTGTATCGAGATCCAAGTAACGTTTTTTTGATAGTTTTTCTCGATTACAAAGAACACATTCTCGTTAGTTGTCGCACTTTTTTCAATTTATGTTTTTCTCGATTTTTCCCTCCAAATTTCTGGATAAATTCCTTATTTATCTTGACACCTAAATTTCTGGAGCATTAAATCCAACTTATCGCCATATCATCTCCTTTTGATTTGCTTCGCTCCTTGCAAGTTAATGTTTTCTAATTTTTTGTTAAAAGAATAAAATAACTCAGCTGTGTGTTTGCAGTATAATCTTTCAAATAAAATTATTTTTCCATTACTGGTATAAGAGAACAAACTCTTCTATTTCAGTTCGAAAACCAACAGTTAAAAAATGTTGCTCAGCACCATTGCAATGCATAGATAGTAGATATCTCTATGTTCTGGTTATAGCCTTTCACTTATCTTACATGCACATGCATATTTGAGCTTATTTTTCAAATTTAAAATAAAGCTTGATATCTTAGTTATGCAATATTGTGTCTTACCAGGCTCTGTGGGCACTCTATCACATGTGCAGTCCTTACTTGAGAAGCCTGGTATGCTTCCAATGTTCCAAACCAGCCTGGCCACCCAAAAGAGATCTTACAATGAAGGCTTGAGAATTAGAAGTAAGTTCATTTCTAAACCATTGGTGGCAACCTGTCTAAATACATCTGAAGCCAACAGCACAGCTACATTCAATGGTAAGGTCATATTTATTCATATTTCTTGGTTTTATATAAGTACATTATTTTCATGCTGTTTTATCATTATTATTATTTTTTTCTGTGTCTGTAAAGAGGCTCGTTTGGACACCTATAACGCCACTACCATAATCACATATGCACCTTTTTCCCCCCTTCCCTTTTTTAAGGAATTCTTTCCTTTCCAAATATGACAGTTGTCTCTGTACTGGCCATGAAAGGTAATGAGTTTGAAGAATCTTGACAGACATGTTTATGCAAACTAAATATAAAATCTCTTTTATTTGAGTCAACTGTTGGTTATCCATCCTGAATCTTGACATTCTTGATTAAGCTATTTCTTCAGATTGTGTTCCGCAAAGTTCACCGGAGAAAACTTAACAAAGTTCAGCTTTTCCTAGTGGATTTGAGGTGGGCATATTTATAAATAAATATGCAGGTACTGGTGATTTTAGTAAGATAGTTCTATTACGCACATGTTTAGCTACGATCAAGTCTGCAACCCCTTTCTGTACTTTCCCTTTTAATTATTTTTGAATAAAAATATCTAAATCATGATTATATCTTGTATGCTGCAATGGTATAACTGGAACTCCTAGCTTGAGTCATGTCAAAGTTTGTGACCCGAGCAACTTGTAAGCTTAACCCAAGATACATAATGAAATTATGTGGAATCATGACGCAATTAACTGGAAATTCTTTTTGTGGCCAACGTCCAACAGCTGAGCTTCTTTTCACTGTGAGAATAGCTTAATGCTCTGGGTAGTCTTCTATCATGTGATGATGGTCGCACTTTAGATTATATTAAATTTGTTTTTATTTACAAAAAAAAAATAATATAATTTTGAATGGTAATAATTTTTGTTGGGATAATTGTTTTGTTTGATATTAACTTGCTTCATTCTACTTGTGTTATACCACCCTTATTGCTTAAATTTTAAGGCATTGGTGGAGGAGGTCAGCAATGAAACAGAGGTTGCTGAGTTGAAATGAAAGGTAATCTTCCAGATCACGTCAAGGAGATTTTTCTTTTTCAGTATATACTCTTGTTTCATTATTAGCACAGAGTGTTTGCTTCCGGTGAGAAATTAGGAAGACACTCTTAAGAAACAGAATTTAAGAAATTACACTAAGAAATATAAATTCATACAAGAGGGTATCACACTTACATAAAGCTGGGTAACGAGTGACGATAATACAAACGACTCACCGACGAGATACGAATAGAGAAAAAGAAAAAGAAAAAAAATAGAGAGAAAAGAAAATAGAGAGGGAAAAAGAACCGGTGTAAATCGAGCGAGATCTTAGAAAGAAGGAGCTGTTGGGGGAGGTCGTTAACAATTTATTGAGGCACGACGTTGCTCGGTGAGAAGGACAAACGACACGAGCTCAAGATGCCAGGAATGATTTAGGAAAAAGATTGAATGAGATCGAGGGTACAATCATAAGAATTAATATATTATATATATTAATTAGAAAGTATATAAGAGAAAAAAATTTGATATATATATATATATATTATAAAATACATTAAATTAAATTAATAATAGAAAAAATTAAAAAAATTGTAAAGTAATTTTTTTATTTCTTTTAAATGAATGACATATAGTATATTATTTCATTTCGGTTTTAAAAATATTGAAAACTCTATTATTTTAATTATAATCACAGTTATTTAATAATCGTGGTTATATAAATTTGTTTATATATATTTAAATATTTTTTATAATTTTAACTTATAACCACATTAATTGATAAAACTGATGTTATATGTATGCACTATGATCTCATTTTAAAAAAAATTTGAGGATAATATCGCGAGACCAAAGATATATATTATAGCAGTGTAGAAAACATGTGTCATAATGGAAGGATAGGGTATTCCATATACATTCCCATTAGACTTGGCATGTAAATGAAGCATATAAGAGACGATAAAGATACATGTCAAATAAATTTCCATTTCATCAAAATATAACGAGACGTTAAAAAATATATTTAAAAACCTAAAAAGTGTCTGGTACGTGGAGCTTATCCATGTGGAAGTAGTTAAATCATAAAGAAATTTCAGAAATTGACCTTGTTTGATTCTGATGGGTATTTTGGATTTTTTAAAACTATTTTACTAGTTAACAGTTTATGGGTGCTTCGTGTCGTTAATACTGGAGCTGATAAGTCATGTGTATCTCGAGCCATTCGTAGTTGTCTTTTTAGGTAAATCTGTCATCATAAACACTTACTTGATATATTTGAAGTTTACATTACTATTGTTAGGTATTTTAGGTGTAAAGGGATGCATAACCTTGATGACTTTGATCACCTCAACTATATAGAACATATCTTATTGAACACTTCATGTGTTATGACCTAACACTGATGAACAATATATCATTTCATTTCTTTTGAAGTACCCTACGCCTAATAACCCGACCATAAGTAGACACAGAGGGTCAACAACCTGGTGGTGTCCAACATTTCTACTCCACATTGTGCAAGGGGTGCGTAACCCTAGTAATCCAATCATTAGAATAGCAACCTAATCTTAGTAATCTTATTTAAATTATAAAATATCATATTTAGGTCGACTTTAAAACCTTGAACAAAGTACCTCATAATGTAGCGTTGTCATTTTAAATTATTTTATTCAATTATATTAATTTTTAAACTAGTCGAATAAGACCGAATCGATTTAATAATATATTAAATTTTTTATATTATTTTTCATTAAAGATGTCCAAAAATCGTATTAAATCTAAAAATCGGACGGATCGATTAATCGAATCTGCTTTATAAATCAAACTATTTGCACTACGTATTTTTAAAAAAATATTTACATCAACTTATTTAATTATTTTAATTGATATATAAATATTATATCAATTTATATTTGATAATAATTGGAAATAAAAATACTAAGTTGAAATCATGTTGGGTTACCCTTTATATATATATATATATATATATATATATATATATATATATATATATATTGCTACGGTGATACCACCAAGGAATGGATCACTGTTCACTAGCATTCAACCCTATCATAATGTTTATATTTGATTTAATTTGTTGCCCACTCTTTTATGTTTGTCTTCATTCATTGACTTTATAAAAAAAAAAGGGAGGAAAATGAAAGCCGAAATATGAGGATCAAGAGCACATTTCAGGGAAGTGCCCTTTGGTACCACGGAAAATGAAATCTGAGAGAAACATTTTCTTGGTTTTCTAAATTTCTGGTACATTTCCTTATCTTATACGGTCAAAGAATATCAGAGTTGAGAATTAATTAAACATTATAAATTATTAAATCCCTAAATTTCCAATATTCCTAACCCACAAATTTTAAAAGGAGTTCCATCTGTAGTGATATTAAGTTTATCGATAAAAATATTAAAAATAATACGATTAATATATTTATAATGTATAATTATAAAAATAATATATTTTATATTTATCTCATATATTTTTATTATTTAAAAAAATTAATATATCATTTTATTTTAAATATCGTTTAATAAGAAATCATTTAAATTGAACTGTAGATATTTATATACATTTAATATTATATTTTACTTTTTTTATTATTATAAGTTTTAATAATATTATTATTTTTAATTTGTTAAAAATATTTTCATTGCATATGTTAGATCTAAGAGTAGTTTGATGCTTAAATTAGAATTTTATAAACTCTTTTCATATTTTGAAAAAAAAAATGAAATTATGGATAATTTTACTAATTTTCATTAAAATAATTTTATATTGTCACGTATAAAAACGTGGGTGTTTGACAAGAGTAAAGTTGTAATCAGCGTGATGTTCTTTAGACATTTTTTTAGTAGAATGTTGAATACTTTTTTAATTATTTTTTTATTAAAAAATTTATTTTAATAATTTTTATTGATTAATAGAAGTAATATTTTAATAAAAAATTATGAAAATAATATTTTTTTTATTTTTAATTAAACATTTTTAAAAATAAATAAATAAAATGATTAAAAGATAAACACAACCTAAACTATCTTAATCTGAAATGACATGTACGGTATATTATGTGTAAATACTTTTTTTTTTGCAATCTTTAACATTTATGATAAATTGATTAAAGCATAATTTAGTAATTAATTTTTCCTCCATCTAATTGTCACGAGAAATGTTTTAATTTATGAATGATTTTTAAATCATTTAATATTGATAATTAAATAGAAAAATAATGTGATTCCTTTATGTAAAATAGAGTCAATTAAATCTCAATAAATTATTTATATTTTTTATAAATTAATGATATATAATAGTAATTAGTTGTTATTCTATATATTTAGTAATTTAATGACATGCATCAACTCAAAAAATAGGCTACTAATTTTTATTAGATTGGTTAAGGAAGACTCAATCTCCAATTTCTTAGAGTGAAATTGGGAGATTGTTTAATTAGGTGATATGGGCAGTTCAAATATGTATAATAACTGATTATATTTAATTATTAATTGTGCAACATTTTAATCTCTTAATTTAGCCTAAGAGACTGCTTTTAGATGGTGTCACTATTTAAAGCATAGAAGCTAAGTTCAAACAATTAAACCTATAATATTTTATTAATAAAATTAATTAATCTTCAATAGTAAAAAAAAATGTTGGGAACCAATCTAAAGATGCCAAGTGTCGATGTGCAATAAATTTGAAGGATGGGGCATCTAGATAGAAAAAACATAAGAGGTTAGACACCCAATGGAGCATGTTGGGGAAGACATTGAATATATATATATTGAGTTATTAGTAAAAGGTGAGAAAGTAGAACCCCAAAAGCTAATCTAACTTTTAGTTTATAATGGCTATGGAGACTAATTAAGCCATGCACAAAATTTCTTGTTTTTGGATGTAAATGTTATAAAAGTTGAAGTTGACTTGAGAATTGTGGGCTAAATTAAAGCATTTTATCATCATTATGTTGCTACTGCCTACTGGGTGGGGTTTAGTTTATGACACACATGATCCTACCACTTTCATATATATATATATATATATATGATGAATCAGAGTAGGGCATGAAAACCCAACCCCTCACTTCCCAATCTGCTTATAAACTAAATCCATAATATGGCTATTTCATAGAAGAAGAATTGCACAAGCTTGTGCAGTTTTAGGAGTTCATGATTTACCCAAAAATGTTTCTCAGGATCTTCAATACCTTTCTTCTACTTTGCTTCATTCTTCTCATTCCCTTCTACTCAAGTGAGAGCCACGCTTCCCCCCTCCAATATATATCAGTTTTTTTATTGGATATTTTTTTAATAATTATATTAATCGTACAATACTGATAATTGATATACTCTAATCTCATGGATTTTATATGTTTAAATGAATTATAATTCATTAAATTTCTATTAATTCTTTTCAAATAATTAAATTTATTGATACATATAATTAATTAATATATCTTAACAATTCACTACTAATGAGATGAACAAAGTATCTAAATATTAATTTTTCACTATCATCTTACTAAAATCTCGAACATATTAGCATCTCTACGCTACTATACTACTATACTAGTTGTTAACTACGGTAAATTATGGTATTGGCTACATGCATATTCTCTTATTGTACCATCGTATGCTTTTTGCAATAGGTGGGAGACTTTGCAATGCATTTGAAGCGAAATGTTGAAGTTGCTAAAAAACCCATGTCTAACATCTCACCAATGATACCATCTTACATTCCAACTGAACCCATGTTTGAAACAGCTCATGCTTTCCCACCAGCCTCACTACCAAAATCTTCTCTTGATAGTACCAACCCATTTAAAAATAGTCTTTTGGAAAAGTCATCAAAGTTAGCAGCCTTGGAGGCTTCTAGGTCAAGTACACATGTTCTTATATCTTCTCTAGCGATATGATGAACCTTTTTCATACTTTTCCTTCTCTCACGACAATGTTTAAAACAAAGCATCTTCAATCACATTTTACCATGTTGGTTCATTTCGAAGTGAGAGAACTGTGAAATAAAAGAAATAAGCACCTATATGTACAAAGGTACCTGCTTAAATTAAAATATGTATTGAAAGGCATAATGTTAACAATTTGATGCCATGTGGTCTTACCTTCGAATTTTAATGAAATTTAATGTACTTGAACTTTTGAAGTTGATTACAAAATGGAGCATTCCATTTCCTTGAGTTTTTTTCTATATCAAGGCTTTTGACATATAGTATAAAAATATTGATATTAGTTTATGTTCAAATGTTCCATAAATAGGTCAAGGTAATTAATATCAATACGGAATGTCATAAATTTTTAATATCTTTCTTTCTTATTAGGGTTTATTTGTACATTTATAAACTCATGTTTCTATTGATATTTTATCAATACGTGATTTGTTCGTTTTTTACTCTCAACAATTTTTTTTTGATGTGTTAAGTTGTTAGATGTTTAGGGAGAAGTTTTAAATTTACTTCTGGATGGAGGAAGTAAATATGTATGATATTCACGACAAATTTAATGTCTTAAAAACACTCATATATAAGATGTTTGTAATTAATTTGATATTGTAGGTATTGCATGTAGTAGTGTTTAGAATACATAAATCATATTTCTTAACAAAGTCATTTGATAAAGTAGGTGTAGTAGCTAATCAATAAATACATTCTGATCGAGGTTCTATGTCCCGACAAATTATCATAAAACATACAATAAGGTTTAGACATGACCAAATTAAAGTTACTTCAATGTAATTTGACATAAATGCCTTTCCTAAAACAAAATATTGACCCACATAAACATTGTAAATTGATACCTTCTTTTTACTCTATTAATTTGTTACTCCTTAGACACATTATGCACTACTACTAACTCTAAGAAATGGGGTTTTCTCAACTAAACTATTTTGTGATTTGTAGTAGTATTATGTATAACGCATATGATTTGGTCGTTGTACTTCAAAAATTTCATAATAAGTGAACTTTTTATTAGTGAATGTCCATAGTGGTCTTACTCTTTGATTCATTGTGCATGGTTTGCAAAGGCTATTGGTTATGGAGACCCACTTATTATTGTCTTGCCTGTTGATTATGGAGATTCATTTATTGATATCTTGTCATCATTTTACGGTATCAATCGGTTATCTTTTGTCAATTATAATATCTCATATTATTTAAAAAGTTAAGTGATAATGTATTTATAAGAGATGAATACTATCTAAATGACATGACACGTTTTAAAATTTTCTTTTTAGAAATAAAGTCGTGAAATCCTATTGAATTGTCAAATCATGTCACATGATTAGACAGATATTGAATAAGTCTTGTGACCAAATTTACCCTTTTATTCAAATTTAAAAAACAACATAAATTTCTTGTTATGAATTTTAGCGTTTATTTTTGTTATTTTTCCTTTCATTTTTTTTCTATTAACAATTTATCCAAATAAGAAGGCAAAATTTTCAATTAAAATTTGAAAAAATGGTGTAAGTCCCTTTTTAGGTTTTAGTACTTTTAGTTTCATTGTTTAAAATAAGTATTTTTAAGCCTCTTTATTTGTAGAAAATATGTAAAAAATGATAAATTTTATTCAATTTTTTGTTAAATATAACAAAATAGCACATGTGTACATGCATGTTTTAGATTATTCTATAAATGTATATTTAATGAAATAATTTTTAATTAAAAATTACTCAATTTTTTAAAATTATTTTGATTAAACTTAAATTAAATTTTTATTGTTTAATGTATTACTTTGTGTATTAAACAGTTAAAATTTGAAAGAAATTTTCTTAAAGGATTCAAGTAAATTTTTTAATTAAATATTAATTTTTTATTTATATATATTAAAATATATATATATAATATTATTATATTATATTTAACTAAAAATTTAATATTACTTTATCCACACAAAAAAAATTTAAAAGAAACTTTTTTTTATAAATAAAAGTACTTAAAAAAACTGAAATAACGTTTTTTATTATTTCCATAAATACAATAACTTAAATATATATATATATATATATATTAAGCCAGTTACTAAACTGTCTCTTTGTGAGATGACTTTTGTACTTTATTCAAACTTTCCTCCGTCCTTACAAATGACGAAATTGAACAGCTTTTTTGAAGGTTTACGTCTGAGCTGTCGACTAATCATCACTCAAATGTTCTGTGTGCGTGGCAGATAAGAATCTGCCCATTTATTTATTGTTTGAGCCACAAAGAATCTGCCGATGTTTGTGATGCCAAAATTCGGACTACGACTAGATTTTTGTCTAGTTTATTTACCGATAAGATGCTCATTACGAATTATGACGAAGATTATTTGAGGCTGCCAAAATTTAGCGTACACAAACTCACAAAAGCCAAAACATAAATACCATTTCATTATGAAGAAGATAAAAAAACAGGGGAACAAATATTTTAAACTGTGAAAGCTGCTATCTGAGCTTGGAGGCAGCAAATCACTGTCTCTCTTTCTCTAACTATCCGTTACTGACGACCTAACATTCTGGCCTCGAAATGAAGCCCAAAGCTCACAGAGGCTTCGTCACTGGCTCGCCTCTGTATATTACTTCTTCTACGTCCCGAACGTCACCATCAAACCAACATCGGCGGAGCCAATTTCTCAGGAGAGTTCCCTCCGGGAAGCGCCAGCGAGTCATCCTATCAGTCGTTTGCCGCCGGAATCACTCCGAAAATTGTGGACGTCCTGAGAAACGGATCGATCATTCACTTGAAATTGAAGAGTATTCCGATGGAACTTACCAGAGACAAGTCCATTCCAGGCGACATGTACTTCTCGCGCCATCTTTAACCCTTGGCGCGTTGTTTCTACAATCGGCAGTGGCATCTGGGGAGGACGCCCCGGCGCCAATGACAACCCCAACCCCTACTCCTACGCCCTCGCCTGCGCCTGTTAAGGAAATTGTTGTGGAGAAGATTGAGGATGTTATAACTTCGAGGATTTACGATGCCACGGTGATTGGAGAGCCATTGGCGGTGGGGAAGGACAAGGCTAAGGTGTGGGAGAAGCTAATGAATGCACGGATTGTGTATTTAGGGGAAGCAGAACAAGTTCCGATTCATGATGACAAGGAATTAGAGCTTGAAATTGTTAAGAATTTGAAGAGAAGGCTTGAGGATATTGACCGTCCTTTATCTTTGGCTTTGGAAGCATTTCCTTCCAATCTGCAGGAACAGCTCAATCGGTATATGGATAAAAGGTTCCCTTTCTGCAAACCATTAATTACATCTTGCTCTCTTTCTATCTATGCATCTATTACATGATAGATATTTCTAGCTTATCATGTGACCACTGAATTCTGATGATTTGTAGTTGTAGAGGAACTGCCATAGACCATAGTAGATTGTGTCATAGAGCTTTTCATTTGAATATTTTAATTGGCGCCTTATGGATTGTTGACAGAGAATCACGTTTTACAAGCTTAGTAAAATTTAGCCTAACAGGAAACTTCAATTTTCTGTTATTTAGCATAAGAGAACCACCCAAATATGTGTCTGTAATTGTTCATTAGTAGGCGCTTATTCTATATATAGAAGTTTAGGTTGAATGCCAATTGAACTAAGAGTATCTTTTTTCCCTGAATTGCTATCCTTGTACTAAATATTCAATAACATTTCTGTAAGCCTATGCTTATTTATGTGACCTGATGACAGGATAGATGGAGGAGCCTTGAAATCTTATGCATCACATTGGACTCCTGAGCGCTGGCAGGAATATGAGCCCCTTCTTACTTATTGTCGTGATAATGGAGTTCGGCTTGTTGCTTGTGGAACTCCATTAAAGGTACTAAGTATAACATCCACACAAACATATCATCATAGAAGAGTGTTTTTTTTTTCTAACATGAAAACAAAGGGCAAAAAAGCATCTAACAGCTATCAAACATGCAAAATTCTTGGTGTCTTGCATGGTTCTTTCCCTCTACATTCAAATTTTACAATTTCTGTCTTTTGATGCAATCATGCATAGTAGCCATGGATCACAAAATAATGACCCCAAATGAATAGGTTTTGAGGACTGTCCAAGCAGAAGGTATCCGTGGACTTTCTAAGGAAGATCGTAAAATGTACAGTCCTCCAGCTGGTTCGGGTTTTATATCAGGATTCCCTTCTATCTCCCGCAGAACACCAGTTGACATGAATTTTTCTAATCAATCTGTTTCATTTGGTCCAAGCTCATATCTATCTGCCCAAGCGAGAGTAGTTGAGGAATATACTATCTCTCAAGTCATCTTGCAAGCTGTAGTGGGCGGAGGATCTACAGGTATGATAGTAGTGGTGACAGGTGCTAGCCACGTTATATATGGATCTAGAGGAACTGGACTGCCAGCAAGAATTTCAAACAAGATGCAAAAGAAAAATCAAGTGGTTATATTACTTGATCCTGAAAGACAACAAATAAGAAGGGAGGGAGAAGTACCAGTGGCGGATTTCTTGTGGTATTCTGCTGCCAGATCCTGCAGTCGGAATTGCTTTGATCGTGCTGAAATTGCTAGAGTTATGAATGCAGCTGGCAGGAAGCGGGATGCCCTTCCTCAGGTTACCTTTTTTTACCATCTTCATGGAAACCCTTCTACTTCATCTCCTTGATTGACGCGATTATTGTGCTTCTATATGATGCAATTTGAAAAATATTACAATCTAATATGGGGATTTGAATTTTAATATTAATATGCATTTTCAATTCAGCAAATGAGCTTGGATCTTTAGGGTTGTTCAAACTTCAAATAGAGCTTGGTTACTTATTGAATCATGTTTAGATACACAAACATTTGGTTAATCTTTTCCTTTAAAAGTTGTAGATGTAGGTATAGAGATGTTGTTTTCCTTAAATATCTGCAATTGTAATGGGTTTTGTGAGTGCTATGGTTTAATTTAGCGCTGAACTTTTATTCTTTGCAACTTGTTTAGGGACAATGATGAAGCCAAGTAACATGTTTTTACTGGTAGTTAGTTCAGTTTTCAAGATATAGTCTCCCAAATGATGTCTTTCTTATTTTCATAAAGTTAATAGGATGAAATATTTGCAGGATCTTCAGAATGGACTTGATCTTGGTTTGGTATCACCAGAGGTCTTACAGAACTTTTTTGATCTGGAAAAGTATCCCATTATTTCAGAACTCACTCATCGTTTCCAGGTAAGCTCAGATGTGAAGATTGGTATTATTAGTGCTTGATCATAAAAAAAAGTCTAAGGTTGTTTCATAGGAAAGCAACACATTTTGCATATTTGCATAATTACCCTTGTCTTTTATATCATGAGAGAGGAAATGTTGATGGTGAAGCTGGCTCATTTTAATGCAGGGTTTCAGGGAAAGATTGTTAGCAGATCCTAAATTCTTGCACAGATTGGCCATAGAGGAGACTATATCAATAACTACTACTCTTTTGGCACAGTATGAGAAGCGTAAAGAGAATTTTTTTGAGGAGCTTGATTATGTTATTACAGATTCATTGAGGGGGATTGTTGTTGATTTCTTCACAGTGTGGCTTCCAGCTCCGACTCTATCGTTCCTTTCATATGCAGATGAGATAAATGCCCCAGACAGCATTGATGGTATAAAAGGTTTCCTTGGGGCCATTCCAGATAATGCATTTCAAAAGAATACTGTGGGAAGGGAGTGGAATCTCAATCTTAGACTTGCTTCAGTTCTTTTCGGTGGGTTGAAACTTTCTAGTGTTGGATTTATTTCCAGTATTGGGGCTGTTGCTTCCTCGAATGTTCTCTTTGCAATTCGTAAATTCTTAAATCCTGCACTTGCTATTGATCAACAAAATAAAAGATCTCCCTTACTTAAAACGGCAGTTGTCTATTCGTTCTTTCTTGGAACATCAGCCAACCTTCGCTATCAGGTAGAAAGAGCTTACAGAGCAATTTTATATTAATTTATAGATCTTCTTTGGAAATAATCTCTTGGAAATTTGTCAGTGTTCTGTTATTGAAGCATTTGATTATCATAGTCCAAGCAATTGAATGATGGATATGGCTGAATATAGGAGGCATTGGTAACAATTCATCATCCTTTGAGTTAGTAAAGGCCTCATTCGATATACTGTAATATACTTGGGGATGTTTTGGATCACATGTTTACTCAATAAATTATTGAAGTAGAGGGAATAGTTGTGTGAAAGGTTGCTCTAGTAACATGGAGTTGAATAATTAGAAGACATAGTCTGATTTAACAATTTCTTTCTTGTGTTTACCATATTGCAAGTATGATGAATTCCATACTGTCTAAATAATAATAGCCTATGTTATGGTTTGAAAAGGCTTAAAGATCTTAAAATGTCGAAGACTCGTATAAATCTTTACTCGTGTCTTGATATTGGTTTCTCTATGCAGATTATTGCTGGAATTGTGGAACATCGGATTGCTGATGAATTTTCATCTCAAACATTTTTAGTAAACATGTTATCATTTGTTGTGCGTATAATCAACTCTTACTGGGGAACTCAGGTTAGACTCATCATACAGTTCTTTAGATTCCAGATACTTGCTTCGAGGTTTAAAGCAAGAGTCGAGACAAGCTGTTCTCACTCTTAGCCCCATAAAAAGAAGAAAAAAGCACACTATGCTCATTTTATTATGTTGATTGGATCTCATTGGTGGTAATAGATAAATACTTTGAAAAAAGAAGTGGCTATTGCGAAGTCTGCAATGATTATACTGCACCATTGTCTATGCTAAGCGTTTATAAATATCAGAAACAGTCACATGCAAACTTGATTTTTTTTTTTTTGCTTGCTACATAGACGATATTTTCTGCAGTTAGAATTTGTTTCTTGCACTACATTATTGTGAATCTTGATCAATCCACTGCAGAGTCACTATAACGTGATTAGATTTTGTATTACTCAAATTTTGAACTTGTCTCATCTGCAGCAATGGATTGATCTCGCACGCTTTACAGGATTACAAACTCGCAAGAGAGAATCACCATCTTATGAATTGCCAGATTCTTCCAATCATACAGCTTTGGAGTGTAACAATATAGAAGAGACCAGTATAGATGAAATAAAAAATCCATGAGGTATATTTATACTTTACCAAGTTCTAAATATTTATTTGATAGGGGGTTAATAGAACCCGTAAGAAAACAAGAGAAGAAAATAGAGTTCAAGTTTTTTGATATATTATACGTCTTCAATGGCTCATATATTGTACAATGTAATTATTTCAATTTTGATGAGAAGGCAGGATTTAAGATTAACCACCTGCTGATATAATGTAATATTAATACCTAATGTGATCTTGGAGTTTCTTAAGCAAAGTTTAGGCTAAAATTATGTCATAAAAGGATGGGACGTTCTTTGAACTTTGGTACATATGAGGGTAATAATCCTAGTATAGGTAAACAATGCTGTAAAAGGCTATTTTAAGTCTTAAAGTGTTTTTCTTTAATAACGGCGTAAGCTTCAAATATAACTTCTAAAGAAAATTTAAAAAATACAAATAATAATAGTTATGAATCTTATAACTATCAAAATAAAAATTAATTAAAGAGATTATGTAATACTCTATTAGAGTTATAGTTCAAATGGTAGGTGCTTGTTATACACGCGAGAGACATTAAATTGGAGATATAAATATCCTCTAATTAAGAAACATTTTCTTTTTTGATGCTATTAAAATAGGAAACATTCTTTCCTTGAAAAAAAGCCAAGAACTTTTACCATTATGTTTGAGTAAATAACTAAAAGCTAATTAATTTTTTATAGTTTTTAATTATAATACAAGTATTTTAAATTTTAAATATATTAATGCACAAGAAATTGAACAAACATTGAAATTAACAAGAAAATTACCACTATAGTATTGGAAGAATAAAAAATAACTTTTCACAATTTGATTTGTATGGTTTGAGTTTTTGATTTTTTTAAGATCTTTTCTAAATCTTTCAATTTTTATTTGTTTAATAAAATCTGTTGAGATTAAAAGAGCTAATTGCGATCCAATTTAAAAAAAATTGTAATTTTCTAAGATTGAAGCCTTAACTACCTCAAGTTCAAATGTCTCGAGGCTTGCTTTTCACAACAAAAAAATATAATCCTCAAATTTCAATAGATGTTATAACGTCGATACTTTTTGTGTTGTCTCAAAAACCTTTTTTCCAATACTATAGGTCAAACTATCATCCATTGCATTTTCTTTGTGCAAGTTGGTACATAAATACTATGATTCCAATGCCTAAAGGGACGAGTTTCCTTTCATTAAATTGAATTTGTAAGGAGTTGTGAAATCTTTGATTAAAGAAGTGAAAACACTTGTTTTTCTTCAACTCTGAGGAATTCTCTTTCGTCTAACATTCTCGTTATTAGATTCGATAATCTCACTTTTTCTATGCCATTCAAATGAATAAATTAAGCTATTTATTATGATACCACGTCTTACTAGATTATTACCTTTGTCTAATAAACGTTGAAAGAGTAGTTTTATTAATAACTTTTAAAATGGTATCAAAAGAGTTTTTATTAATAACTTTTAAAACCAACATTTGTGTAGGTATTAAATGTGTAAAAACTTAGATTTTTTTATATTTTAAGTTTTTATGAGAGTTGATTTTCAATAACTTATAACATGATATCAAAAATAGAGGTTATATATTTAATGTCTAATAATCTTACTTGTTGAATTGTAATTATTTAATATGCATAATACATAAAACTAATACTTGTAAAGGACCGATAAATATATAAAAATATTGTTGGTCCTTTATCCACTAATTTAAGCATTTGTGTGAGTTGGTTTTTTGATAACTTGTAACACTTTTCAATTAAAAAAATAAAAGCAAGAGTAGTTTTTATAACAAATCATCTATTTTTAATAAAATTCTAAACTAATTATATTATAATACAATGATAGTTTATAACGAGATGGCATACAAAGAAGAGGAGTTGGAACACTGAGTATCTGTGTGCCTTGTAATCGTTTATATAAAAATATAAATAAAATTATGCAAAACCTAGCTTTCAAAATATAAACATGGTTTACATAAAGAAAACTATATATATAAATTGATTATACACAAATTAATTAAATATAATGGTCAAAGAGCTGTTATAGTCACTTTGGTTAGTTATTTGGATCGATTTTATAGTTTATAAATATTGTTTTTTATCGTGTTGCTTGTACGATAAGAGTTGCACTAAGAAATTAATTTTTTAACATTTTTTCAATTAAATTTATTATATAATTTATATATGATTTTATTATTATGCATTAGAGTAGTCATATTATTCATTATTCTCGTAATTCAATAAACATATTTTTTACATTTAATTAAATAATAATATTTTTATGAAATGTATTAAATAATAATATTTTATTAAAATTTTACTTTTTTATTTTTTATGGCTTCTTTTGTAATAACAAAAAGACAAAAAAAAAATTCTTTTCTTTTCTAGAGACCTAACATCACTTGAGATCTAACGTAAAAGAGACGTTCATTTTTCCTAAATAATATAATTCTGGGAAGAAATGAAGGGAGGAAAAAGGAATCAACTTCTATCGACTCCAATACCTATCAACATTTCTGTCCTCTCCCCTGTTATAGACCATGTTGCTCTTGCAGCTTCATAATGTGGAACCTCGTTCTTTGTGGTAGACCAAGTTGGGGTCTGTGTTTCTAGCTACTATTTCTAGTTAAGATGGTGTGTTCATTTTCACAACTCTGACTGTGTTTCAAACTGTTGTCAATTGCATTTTTCTTTATAAATTTCTGTAGAATTAGGACCCGTGTTTGTTTCCTAGGATAATTTTATGTTGCATTTTTCTATTTATAATGAAATGAAAATATAAATATAGTTGCACCAACTAAAGAAGCAAAATTGCAGCGTCTACAAGTGTTTAACCCCCTCGGAAAATACACATTTTTTCCAGCGTATAAATAAATAATACAGAACACAAAATAATTACTTAATTAATAGAAGATTGAGATTCCACCTTCTATTGCTTCTGTCTCGCCATTGAAGCTGAAGATCCATGATTGGTTTCGTACGGCTAATAAGGATCGTAAGCTCGTTAATTTTATTAATGGAGTTGCTCTTCTGTCCAGGGGCTTGCTGTTTTACCAATCTTCTGAATAACTCTTACAACTTCATCTGTTGTAACATTTCCCGTTACAATGACCTTGCTCAGCTGTGTGTCAACATTGTATGTTTCAATATCTGTTGACCAATAACAACCAAATCCATTAAACCCATAAACAAACAAACAAACAAACAAACAAACAAAAATTAAAGAAAAACTTGGGGTCGATTTTTATTTTACCTTGAATTTTCTTGATGGCTTTGAGAATCTTCTTGATGCACTCATCACAATGCAATCCCACCTTCAATTCAACCACCTAAACATTAAAACACGCACATACTCTGTCAATACAATTGATGATCAGGAATTAAATTTAGATTGAGTTGTGATAGAAATCACTCACGTTGGCCATTCAAACTTGAGTGAAATAAAACTAAGAACACCTGACTTGTATAGCTAAAAAGGTGCAATTTTGTGAACCTCTAAACAGCAAGAAGAAGACGAAGGGTTTTATTTTCTTTAACTTGGGTACAGTAAGATCAGCTCAAGTATAAATAGAGGAAAGTGGGTGTTGAGGAATTGGATTCCATGCGTAATTGATGGGAACTTTCTTTTTAACTTTGAGTAAAGCTACTTTATTCTTGATTGACTTATAAAGAGGGTTAGGTTTTGCATACTCCGCATATAGTGTCTGTATATAGTATAGTATATATATCATTAGCCTGCTTCTGGCTTTGATTGGAACAAAGGTAAAAACTCTCATTGGGTTGTGTACTTGTGTTATTCTTCAGTGAGGACCCAGATAATTGATTAATTGAATTATTTCATTCGGTGCACAATTTAACGGTTTTATGTAACTCTTTTATATTGATTTGTTTTACAAACATAAATAATTATATATTTTTTTAACAAAATATATATATATATATATATTTAATTAATTAATTAGTTAAAAGAAAAATTAGATAAATAGTTAAATAATGCATTATAAAGCAAATTGACACAGAAAATTAGACATATTAGAGTGAATTTATTTTTAAGGAATATGGAAAATTATTATCAAATACTATATGAAACGGACCCACGAGAAAAATAACAATATACTCAAAATATTGGGTTGGACAGCAATTCAAAAAGAGACTCATAGTTGGCTCCGTGACTCTTTAAGATGTTATTTATTTTCGTAAGATATATTTTATATCAATTAATATTATATTATTTTTTAAATCAGTGATTACTTTTTAAAAAAAAAATTATACTAATTTTTATTTTATTAACATAAAATATCATATTTATCACTTAAAATAATTTCTAGATTGAGTTGCTAAAATTAATAATTTATGCTAAGAATGCACTTACCAGTTGACATCAGTCATTTAATTTCTATGTTAACTTTCATATCCAATTTTCTTTTGATGTCAAGATATCGAGTTGAAATTGAAAATCTAATAAAAACTTAAACACATAATATCGTATTCTATAAAAAAAAAAAAAAAAATTGGGTAGTGGATATTGGCCTAACAAACCTATCGTTTTTAGAAACATTTGAATGATTAAATAGTAGGTAAAATTTTATATTATTATAATAATTTTTGTTATAAAAGTAATGTTTTTTTATAATATAAAAACAATAATTATAATTAAACTTACAATATATATGAATGATTATTAAACTTTAAGGAGCTTTATACAAATAGTTGTTAATTTAGTTAAACTTTAGAATTTTAAAATTTTATAAGTAAGTTTCAAATTACAAAATATATATTTATATGATAATTATAGATGTATCAAATTTTGAAAATTGAATTTTCAAATTACAATTCAAAATTTTCGAAATCTATGCTTAGAGTCTTAGACATTTAAGGATTTAAAAATTTGTGAATATATGACTTTAAGTTCGTAATCCATTTGATAATTAGAGCCTGGTTTGCTAATTTAGTAATATTATTATTAAATATTATATATATATATATATATATATATATTATTAAATTAATACATGAGTAATATTTAAATTTAATAAAAGTTATAATAAGGGTTTAATTTTTAAAAAAATCTAATTTATAAAATAATAATTTTAGATCTATAAATTTTTTATTATTTTATGTCTTATCTCATATATTTTTATTTATTTCATTACAAAAATAATCTTATACATTTTAACAATCATGATCACCTCTACCATTCTTTTTACACTATCTTATGTTTTTCACCTACCAACTCTCATTCATTGTTTCCTACAAAATAATTCAAAATATAATTTTTATTAAAATTAAAATTATGTAATTACCAATTTATTTGAATTATTATTTTTGCCAAAGATACCATCTTATGCTTATTCTCTGTAATATTCTTTAACCCATTATTCTTTTTTGACCATATGTGTTCAATTAAAATTATTTGATTAAATATAAGATGATTAAAAATGACAAATATATAAGTGATATTAGAGAGAATGAGATGTTACTAATTATGATCAAGATTAGAGAAGATATTTTAAATAAATTTGGGGTGACTTAACTATTAATTTAGTAAAAAAATACGAAAATGATGGTGGAGTTTGATGATAATTAATATGGTAGTATAAGAAGTTTTCATATTAAAATGAACAAAAATAAATAAGATAATATATAAAATAATAAATATTTTCATAAATATAAAATTATTCTTCTATAAATTGATTGTTTTTTAAAATTTGATATCTTTTGTTAAATGAGTGACTACTGATATACTATTTTGATAATATGGATCTAACTATGTATATTTTATTTAACGAAGGTATCACTAAAATACGGGAGAAATTATTTATTTTTTTAGAATATGTGATGATATAGTATTTTTAATGAATAAAATTAAAAATTAATATAGTTTTATTTTAAAAAAATAAATACTAAAATATAGTACAAAATATATCCATAAATAATAAACTACACCTAAACGTAAATATATTATAAGGAAAGAATCTTACGTATAAAAGTGTATAGATACATAATAAAATAGAGTTATTTTTATAAAAAATAAATAAATTTCTTAAAAATAGAGGTAATATTAATGCGAGTGAATATTGTGTATAAGATTTTTTTTAAGCACTTACAGTTGGAATACGACCCATATGATTAGCCCACCGTTACGGAGATAACTTTCCTTCCGATCAAATTTGAGAGATTGTATAATATTTTCCTATTTAACAGTTTATTATCTTTCATAAAAAAAATTAATATCTCAATAAAAAAAATTATTATTGATAATAAGTTTTTATTATTATTATAAAGCATATAAAATATTAATTATACTTTAATATTATTATTATAAATTAATAAATATTTTTATAATAATAATAAAATATATAGTTAATATTTCTATCCTTTATTATTAATCATAAATTGTTAGTTTAAAGCAAACAAATTATGAAGAATGTTAATTTAAAAAAATAAAAATAAAAATAATATTTTTAAAAATTATAATTATAAAAATGATACATTTTATATCTACTTCATATATTTTTATTATTTAAAAAAATTTCATACATTATTTTATTTTATAAATTATTTAAATTAAATAATGATAATTTAAATTCATTCAATGTTAATACCATTCACTTGAATATTATCCAACATTATTTAAATGTTATTTTATTATTATAAATGGTAAGAATTTTATTTTTTTAATTTTCCTATTTTCTTTTGGATGAACATCATATTTTACTGGTGAAAAAGATATTACAAATCGAAATAAAAATTATAAGGGAGGGAACGGTTGTTTTTTTCAGTTTTTTTTTTTAAGATGAACTCTCAAAATTAAAGGTACAAAGTTTAAAATGATCTTCAAAAATTTTAAAATGTACTGTTTAATTTTTAAAATTTTTAAATAGTTATCAAATTTTTAAAACTTGACACATAAATCTTAATTTTTTGATTTATAAATATGTATTTGAATAATCAAGTTAAAATATATATGTAAAATTTAAAAAATTTAGAGACTAAATTAGAAGATTTAAAAATTTAGGGATTTATAAGTAAAGTTTTAAAATTTTAAATACTAAATCATATATTTTAAAAAAATTTAAAAATTTATATATATATTTAATTAAAATTTGAAAACAAATTAAACAATTTAACTTAAAAATAAATAATAAATTAGTGCATTTTTATTTTTTTTGTTTGATATCATCTCGAAAATTACTTAACACTTTCACTAAAAAGTAATATATTTAAAGAAAAAAAATATTACAGTTATTCTTAAAGTTTTTCTTAATATTAAAGTGATCTCAAACTGTAAAACAATATCACCAGATCTACATAGACAATATTTGACTTTTAAACTTGAAGGAGGAGGGATATACGTGTAATTCAAATGCTTTTCTTGGAAGAAGAAGAAGAAGAAGAAGAAGAAGAAGAAGAAGAAGAAGAAGAAGAAGAAGAAGAAAGGGAATTTTTTTTAATAATTTAAAAATAAATAAACTGAATAATAAAATAACTTTTTAGGATTATTATAAGTTGTCTTGTTCGGTTTTTTCTTTTATATATTTTTTCTTCTTCTTGAATTTTAGAATTTTTCTATTTTCTATTTTGTCTAGTTTTTAAATACTTTTGGATCCATTTTAAAATATTTTATGTATGAATAATAGATATATAAAAATGATATTGATCATTCTTTTAATAGATTAGATTTTAAAAAAATTAATTTTTTAACTATTTTTTCATTAATTAATAAACATTTTTTAATTAGCTTAGACTTCATTGTAGGTAATTAATAAAAAGTAAAAAATTTGAGACTGCTTTGATATTAAGAAAAATCTTAGATGTGTTTTTGATATTTTTCCTATATTTATAATCTCTCTATCTTAATAGTTATGAGCGAATTTCTATTTGTATATTGTTTTTGAACAAAGAACTAGATAAGTAGACTATATTTTTATTTGATATTACATACAATATCAGACAATTTTATATGAGCAGTTTATAAAATAGTAATTTTATAAGTATTAGTTATTGGTTGAATATATATAAAAATAAATATTTGAGATGATAAGGTAATTATGATATTAGTTTATTATCATAATTAATTAAATTTTATCGTATAAATTGATATATATATATATATATATTAAATTATGATAAAAATATTTTTTTTATAAAATGTTAATTAAACATATAAAAGAACATATTTTACCCTTTTTTTTGTGTGGTGATAAATATGGGAATCAAGATTATGATAGTTATGTTGAAGATACGTAAGAGATATTAACAAGATTTTGATATTGACATCATCTCCAAACCACCAAATGAAAATGACGTAACTTTTGTTATAAAACTTGCTCTAAACTTTAAAGAGGCACTAAATATAAAATGACGAAAATTATTTCGTGAAATTTAATAGAATATTATTTACGTATTATTTTTTTAATAAAAATTAAAAAAAAACTAAAAACATTGTTTTTATTAATATTTTATTCTAATTATATATATTTGAATAAAATTTATTATAATTATATTTTTTTATTTAATAATATTATCTAATATTTTATTATATATAATAAGTTAAAATTAAATATAAAATATTAAATTAATAAAAAATTGCTAAATATGATGTAGAAATAAAAATATAATATAAACTAAAACAATAATTTATTAATTATGTAAATTATTTTTGGATAATAATTAATTGATTTAATATAATAATTATGAAGTAATTAATAAAAAGAATATTTTATTTTATAAAATAATATATTTTTTAATTTATATTTGATGTTGTGTGTTGAAAATGAAAAAAAATAAAGTATAAATTTTATGACAAACTGGAGCAATGGCTAGAGATGTTGAAAGATATCAAATCCAACAAACTTATAAAAGCTAACAAGAAAAAATTGTCAGAAGTAATGTGATTTATATATGTGTTAATTATTTATATGATTTTATTTTTATCTTATTAAAAAATTATTTTATCTCTCTTATAATTTTTTTTATTATACTTTTTATCTCTTGTAAAAATAAAATGTATTTTCTTAAGAAGTTACAAATAAAACTTAATATATATATATATATATATAAAATATTTCATGCAATTAAGCTTAACTCTTTGAAGCAACACCGTCAAACTAAACTAATTAAAAATGAGCAATACTATACGTTTAATATTTCAAAAATTCACTTAAAAGCGATCATCATCTTCTACGTTGTAAGTAGATTATAAGAATATAAGAGAGAGAGAGAGAGAGAGAGAGAGTTTTGGTACCAACAGTAACAAATCAAGACGAAACACGTGTCAAAGAGGTTTCTAATTCGTTGTTTGGTTTCGGGCTTTCTCCTCCCTTAAACGGGTTATTGATCCAAAATGGACTCTTTAACAAAATTCCAATTTCCCAATTTCACCTACCTCTTTCTCTCTTTTTCGAAATCCACTATTATTATTTCCTCATTGTTCCTTTGCCTTCTTCAACTTCTCATTTTGCAACACTCGTCAAATTGGCAAATTAATTTAAGTTGCAAAATGGGAAACGCCTTGAGGTTCTTGTATGGAAATTGCTGCAACCCCAGCGCCGCCGGCGATTCTAACTCACTAGGTCCCCACGGAGTCTCTACCTCCACTGTTGGTGTCTCTGCCCTCGCCCATGATCTCTACCACTTTGAGATCACCTCTCAGGTACCTTATCCATAAATTACGTTTTATGGGTTATGCATTTAAACACCCAAGCTTTTCAATTTGTTGCTTATAAGCTTATAAGGTCCAACCATTGATCATTTAATAAAGTTAGTTACTAATTAGGGATCTAGGTTGCTTGCATTTAATTTTTATTTTCTTGCTTTTTTAATGAAGTTGTTTTTTTGTTTCTGTGCTTATAATTGGTTTAGGTCCCAGAAGGACTCGGTAAACATGTGGTATCATCCAAGAAAGCTCAAGCTAACTGGTATACATTTTAGTAATAACAAGCTTTTTAACACACCATCATTATGTCATATGATTGTTATTTACTCCTATGTAGCAGAATTTGTAGCTAAAACTCTCGTATCAAAGCTAATTAAATGAATGATAATTTATACAACTTGTATTTTTTCTAATGGGGTTCCCGTCATAAATTTTACAAATGTTTTAAAGGTACAGAAAACTAGCACAGGCATGGAGAGAATCAAAGCCTCCTCCTAAAACACTAGAAGAAGCTGCTAGGCTTATCATCCAAATCTTGAACAGGCACCAACAGGCAGATGTTGAGGTAAGGATTCATGATTACTTAAACTTCTTAAAACTACAATGCAATTGAAGACTATGTTATATGGACTCTTCATGAAGTACACATGTCCAACGGACATGATATAAACATGGATATGGGTGCTCGACACTCTGAATTGATGGTTAAAGAAAATTGAAAAGTTAAGCATCGGATATGTATCCAAAAATTCAGAACACTCAGTGTCCTAAGAGAGTCCATGTAACGTAGATTGAAGAACTTAACAATAAAGGGTAACTCTCTTGTAATGTTTCAATTGTAGGGCATACTGACCTTCTATGGTCTCCCTCTTCCTCACACTCTTTTTGAGCTTTCTGCTGGGATTCCAACTTCATTGCCTGTAGGAGTAAAGTTTGAATTTCAAACACTACCGGTAATAACATAATTCCTCCAAGAATTTCTCCTAGTCTCACTGGAAATTATCAATTGGAAGTTGGTTTGAGCACTTTTTTCATCCTTTGCATGAAATAATCTGCAGGTGATGGCACAAGCAATTGCAGATGGAGATACAGTGACTGCTTATGTCAGTACAGAAGATCCCAGGGAGTTATCTTGTGCTCCAAGAGATGTACAAATGGCTGCGATCCAGAGATCTAAAGCTCGAGCCGAGAGAGACTATGTTAAAGCGGATGCCCTTCATAAGAAAATTATTGATTCTGGATACAGGTAGATCATTATATTATTTTTCTCTTTGTGCTTTGCTTGGATGTATTTATTTCACTTGTTAATATTAGTTAAAGAGATTTCAATATGCATTTCAAATCCAGAGTGCTAAATATTCAGAATGAGGAAATCCTTGCTCATAAGTACCGGATTCGACTTAGGTAATTTTCAATTGCTTGTAAGGTGAAGTTCAGCTTAACATACTAGCAAATGGGTAGTGTAATTGTTTGAAAAAACAGGGGAATAGATGCACCCGAGAGTACAATGCCATATGGTAAAGAAGCAAAGGAGGAACTGGTGAAGCTAATTGAAGGAAAGTGCTTAAGAGTTCTTGTGTACAATGAAGACCGTTATGGTCGCTCTGTGGGTGATGTATATTGCAACGGCATATATGTGCAGGTAGTCTCTCTTGTTTTCGTTTGGAATTTGGGTAACATTCACTTGTCTAACTTATTCTTGCATTTCAATCAGGAAATGATGCTCAAGAAAGGGCTTGCTTGGCACTATGTAGCTTATGACCAACGCTCTGAACTTGCAAAAGTGAGTTTTGTTTTCTTTGTTTATCCTTTAACTTTTAACTTCTTGTGTTCTAATCTTATATGCATTATACTAGTGGGAAAATGAGGCTAGAGCAAAAAGAGTTGGTCTATGGGCTTCCAAAAACCCTCAAAAGCCATGGGAATGGAGGATGGACAATCGAGAAGGTAGATAACAATGGTGCCAGAAGTTTGTGTCCAACGCATGAAGCAAACCAAAGGCGCTTGAAGAAGGGCAATTGGGTGCTTGGGTGTGGTTTTCGAGAATAGAGTCTACTGCATGTCCATGGTGAGATAAAAGTGGTGGTTCATCTTGGGCTAGCGAGATTCATCTTGAATATTGGAAGCCCATGTGAGCCAAGAGGTTATAAACCATAAGAAAATGTAATTAGATAAAAGCTTAGGTAGCTAGATGTGGCCGTATCTACAATTACATGGTTAAGCGATGTTGAATTGTTTTTCTTTTGTCTACAAGCTATTGGGTCCACGTTTCAAAGTTCAATTTATACAGTAAAATTCTTGGAAAACTCTATGCATCCTCATTAAAATTACATATTTACTTCTCCTTCAAAAATAAAGTATATAATTCATATTTACATGATTTAATATTAAAGTTTGTCTATAAATCAACAAAAACTTAACATATAGGTGAGGTTTGTGCTACCATAACAAATAGAATTACTCAAAATTCTTGCAACACTAATGTCTTCGTGGATTTCACCTAATCACAAGTCTATATTGGGAAATTTTTGTAAATAAAGAATATTTAGTAGTTGAGAAGGAAATAAAATATAATTGGATTGAGGGTGAATCTAAATAATAAGGAATTGAAATCGATGATGATGTTTTGTTTACAATTTTTTTAATCAAAATAAGCTTGAAATGAAACTATGTAATTTATGAAGTATATATGATGAATTGGAACGAAATAAAATAAAATAAAAAATAACAAAATTGTAGTTTCATTCAAATTTATAACGTGAAACAATATTATTATTTTAATTTTGTAAAAATAAAAATTTAAAATTATTGTTAAATATATTTATCTTATGATTGTATGTAAAATAATATTTATTTATTTTAACAGAAATAAAAACATTACAATTATATATGTATGTATATATATTGCTATATATCTAAATGACCAAATTGCACAAAATATTAAAATAATAAAACATTGATAAAAATTAAAATTTAAAAGATTATATTATTATAGAGTTAATAAAATTTAATTACTTTTTTACAATAATTATAGATTAATATATGAAAATATTTAGATTTAAAGAAGACAAGGTTCCTTTTTGAGTTTTATTTTCATTCTTCAAGATAGTGATGAATTTAAAACTCTAAAATAACATAAAATTAATATTTTTTATAATTATAACTTTATATTTAAATAATATTTTCTTTTTAAAAAACACAAAATTAATAATTACTAAATCTTTTAATACATATACTTTAATGATATATTAAAGTCAAAATATATGTCATGCTATCTCTTTAACAATTAAATTAAAATTATTTAGCCAAAAAAATAAAAAAGAAAATTTGAAAACTTCTCTCCAACAAGGAAATGAACCCATCAAGTTGGAAAGGTAAGAGAGTGACCTAGGCTTTTTACTTTTTGCGGTTATTGCCAATTCCATTCAAAATAGTCTGCGTTGATGGGAACTTTATTTGGACTCGTTTATATAAATTACCAAAACATCCTCAGCAGTCTCTATCTATTTGTGCATTACAGTTATATATAGAAGACTATTTCTTACATTATACAATTGACACAACTTAATTCCAGTCCACCACAACCTAATCCATAACAAGATGAAATTTCAGTGGTACAAATTACACTCGCTTCTAAATCGTGGCTTTTGGTAATGGCCCGCTTAAAATAAACATGTAAAAATTAATCCTTATATTTTCATATGATTGGTTGGTTCGTGAAAAGTACGAGTTTAAATTTATATTTGATAATTTAATAAGATACAATATACACATATATAATTTTACATATATAATACTAATATCATGCTTTAAAATAGTTATATTTTTTAACATTTATAAATAAAATACAATATTTTAGGTACTCTTATATAATTTATTTTTAAATAATTATTTAATAAAAATGATAAAATTAAAATAAACATAAAATCTAAAATAACATTATAAATTGTTTAGAAAAAAATGACATTATAAATTTTTTTTTATGTATACTTTTTTTAAATTATATGTATAAAGTGTGTAAGTATGTACGTAAATATTTAATTATTCAAAATAATATCAAAATGTTTAAACCGTTAATCTATAAAAAAAATAACTATTGACGTGAATAATAATATTATAAAAATAAATTTAAGTTTAATTTTATTCATACATGAATTAAACAAAAAAATATAGTAATAATTTTTATAGTAATGTGATAAATATAAAATATCCTATATAAACTATAAATTTAAATATTGTTATTATCATCATATATATTTATTCATTAAAGATGATACATGAGAAAGAAATAAAAAAAATGATGATACATGAGAAAGAAATAAAAAAATGGAAGAACTTTAACGAAGATAATAAAAATGAAAGAAATTTATCAAAGATAATAAAATAAAATTTATTTAGATAGTTAAAAGGTAAAAAAAAATATTTACTTATAATTTAATTTATATATGAATAAGATAAAAAATTTAGTTATAATTTCATAGTTAAGTGATAAGTATAAAATATCATAATTAGAAGTGTTAATTTGAGTCATAGTTTTATTGATCGAATCAAATTCAAATCGAATAAAATTTGAACTAACTCAAATAATTTGACAAAAAATAAGATGGGTTCAAGCAAGCTGTTTTGAAATCAAATTAAAAATATTATTATTTTATAATATATATTTAAAATATTATAAATAATATTATAGTTTGAATTAATAAAATTTGAAATGTGATATAAATTATTTTAAATATTAATATTTAAATGATTATGTAATATAATGTTATTAATATATGTTTTTTTAATGGACTACTTGTTATAATAATATATGAAATTTATGTCATTGAAAATATTTTAACCGTATAAGCTTTATATATAAAAGTTAAAGTATTATTATACATATTTTATTAATAAAAACAATTATAGATAAATTAAAAAAATCAAATTAAAAAAGAAAAAGGAAAAAAAGGACGGCAATAAAGTTGAATCTTTTATTGCTAAAGAAAAAAATTAAGTAACATCCACGAAGATAATAAAAATAAAATTTATTTAAATATTTAATTCGTATATGTACAAGAAAATGTCATAATCAACTGTTGGTGGAAAGAGTTATGTTAAAAAACATAAATTTAAATTTTGATATTATTAATATATGTATTATATTTAAAAATATAAAAATATTGATATTATCATCATTTATTAATAATATTTTGAAAATCTAATTTTTATATTTATTAATTTTAAAAAATAAATTGTTAAGTTGTGTGACGATGATGACAACTATATAGACAGACGAAATCAAATCATGAAAAGATGAGTAGGTGAGAAAGAACAAACGAAAGAATATCGATAAAGAAAATATAACTTATATAATCAGTAAATAAAAATAATTATTTAAATATAACTTAATTTATATACGAATAAAATAAAGATTTAATCATAATTTTATAGTTAATTAGTTAATATAGGGTGTCTTATTTAAAATTATAAGTTCAAATTTTAATATTATTGTTATTCGTATTATATTTAAAAATATAATTTTTTTAAATTAATTGTATAATTTTAAAGTATTGATATTATTATTGTTACAATTAACACTTTAAAGATTCAATTTATTACATTTATTGATTTTAAAAAGGAAAAAAATATTTTTAACTTATATTAAAAAAAATATTTATTAAATGCTAAGAATTGAAGATAATTGCAAAATCAACTCCAGCAAATCAGTATTGTCACTAAAATGTAAATGTCTTTTTGAAGTTGTTTTGGAATACAAGCTCGATCAAATAAAAGAAGCAATGATAAGGTAATTTGGAAGCAAAAGTTGAGATAAATTAAAGACGAACATGTAATTTAAAAAAAAATATTCTTGACTTTAATTCAATTAATAAAGATATGAATTAACTATTTCACAAATTTTAAATCTATTACATAAATAGAATATTCTTTAAACTTTAGCTTCTTAATCCTTAGTTCGCTTAGTTATTCTATATACCTACCATTTTTTACATCTTAACCGATTAACAATACGGATGTCACTTATATTTTATTATTTAACAAACTTTATATTTACACTCTCAAGAGGTAATAACAAAACAATGCAAAGTTAAGATCGTTGAAAACTGGTAATCTAATTAACAATACAAGTTTTTATAAGACAATTATTAATTAAGATTCAAAAATTAATCCTATAATCCCATATAAAGTTTTAGTTATTAATAATATTTTAACAAATATGAAATTCATATAAATCGTAAAAATCTACCACCTAACTCACTCTAAAAAAAATTCTTATATAAAAAGAGTTGTTAAAGACTTATACGTGGAATAGAAGTAGAATTTCTAACCAATGTAATACTTAATATTTTTTCTCTACATTAATTGGTGGTCTGGTTGGTTTTGGATGAGTAAAGTCGGAGTTAAGTACGCCGTTAAACTCTTGGGTACTAATAGAAGCAAAAAATCTAAAGAACCCTGTTCTGATACCACATAAAAATCCATGACTTAACTCCCTCCAAAATAGTTCTTACAGATGAAAGATTATCAATGATTTATAAGTGTAAGGAAGTAAAATTTTTGACCGATGTAAAACTTTATATAAACTAAGAAAAATATAGCAAACTTATGATAATAATTGATGATGATCATGATGAAGACCAATCTTGAGAGTATCAATATTCTTCTTCATCTTTACTTTTGAATTTGTATAGAATATGCGCTCTTTAAAAGTATTCTCTCAAAATAACTTAATGTTACGTGTATCCAAAATTTTCAAAGAAAATATCAAAATTTAGGTAATGTCAGCCAACACTGTGAGATAAAAATTCGAGAGTAATATCACATAGGACGTTTAGGTTGCCTTTGCTTAATATACTTTTATGATTAAAGTGAAATAGCTAGAGCGAGGGGATGAGTATGATGGCCAATATAGGGTACTCTATATACTTGTGTCATCGATTGTAAATTCATCCAAGAAGGGTTGAATATGATTAATGTATCACCTTCAATATCCAAATTTTACGTTTTGATTTTTACCTTATTTTGTTCTTTTTGGTCCAAATTCATAAATAACTATAAAACAGTAAACAAATACATAACGAAAATTCGTAATATCAAATAAATATAAATATGATGAAATTTATATACAAACTAGTTTCTAACATAGCATGTGCCTATGATATAAAATATAACCATCCAAGCATAGCCTTGCATAAACTTTTTTTTTTTAAATGCATAACCATTGTTTGGTGGTTATCTAATTAGCTATGTTTGAACTTTCGACTACCAATCTAGTAACAATGAAGTCATGCTTATCTTAAACAAAGAAATCAAACAATAATAATATCACATAATTAATTAATATTTTTAAAAAATAGAAATTCATTAATTAAAGATAAAAAATACAATTTAGTTAAAAAATCATCGATCAAAATACATCAACAATAAAAAATGTTATCAAAAATAAAAAACTTCTTAAACATATGGTGAACATTTATTTTTCGTTCTATTGTAAATTCAATAGAATGTTTGATTGTTTCAATTAATATATATTGATTATTTTTTATAAAAAAATAAAATCTTAATATTATATTTTAATCTTTATGATATTAGACTTAATTTAAATTAATAATAAAATACAAACTTTACAAACATAAACATGAAATATATCGTAATAAACATATACTTAGATAAGAAAAATCACCTTAAATTAGATCTAAGTGAATAAATAATTCAAAATAACGAATAAGAATAAGAGAAATACAAGCAAAATAACAAAATGAACAAATTTGCGAGTTAGTAACCAAAAGTTAAAATAATAAATTAATTAATTAACCAAAATCTAAAATACGCAATACAGATTTACCATGTATATTGTAACACTTTTGATTTAAGTACACAATAACTAACTCTTTCTTAAAGAGTAAAGATTTACCAAATACTAGCTTACAAGTTATTAGTATAATATAATAGTCACTAATATATCTCATTTTCAGACAATAATCTACTTGTTATTTTTACATTATTTCTTTCATTTTTATAATTTTATTTGTAGTTGATTTTATTAATATGAACGTAATAAAATGAACAAGTTATAACTTATTTCAAAACACAAATGAATTTTTAGATAATAATTTTCTGTTGTAGTATTTAGAATCAATTGCCAATTTATGATAATCTTCCACCACCACAAAATGAAATTTCCACTTATAAATAATGCTAGTAGTCTGCATTCTGATAACCTCATATTTAATCTGATAACTTCCCTATCATAGGAACTTATAATAGTAATAGATACATCAACCTCATATTATTACTAATAATAAAATTATTGTTTTTATTAGCTCAAAGAAACTAATTAAGTTTATCAGGTATACCTTTAATAAAAAGTCAAGAAAAATTTAAATATAAATTATTTTATAACTTAATAATATATGTTTATTATTGACCTTGTAATAGCGTGATATATATAAAGTTACGTGTAAATAAATGGAAATGACTTATCATTGTAAATTTGATCTTCATAACCTTTTTTTTTTCTTTTATCAACTTGTACCTGTCAAATGCAACTTTTGAATTTGTCCTTTGATAATTTCATATATGGGATATGTAGGCTAATTTTTATGCAAATAATTTAGACAAAGTTATTTAACAATGAATTTATATATATATATATATATATTTTTTCTTTTTGATTATTTTCTCTTTGATTTTAGAGAGATTCTTTTAAATACGAGTATAACTTTTTTTTAGAAAAGTGAACATGCATTTAAAAAATTTATAATTAAAATCCTTCAAAAATTAAATTTATTTAAATATATTTTTAAAAAGTAGTTTTTATAGTTAAAAAATTTACTTGAATGTGCAGCATTATCAGAGCTAGCTATGACAACTTTTGTGTTTATAATTACGTGTAAAAGCAATATATATATAAACATAAGAAAGCACTTTAAAGAGTCATCTCAAAATGTTTTTCCCTCGTATATTCGAAATCAAGAAATGTAAGGTTACCTATTTTAAACGCACATATCCGTACATGTATTGAATAGCAAATCATGTTAAATGTAAGGTGTTATCCAACACATTATTATTTTTTTTAATCATTTATTAGGTATTTAACTTTTTTTAAAAAAAAATAAGTGTACTAATATTTTATATATAATATTCAGTAATTTCTTTTAGGATAGGACATTGCTTAAGACATCTTGCTTTTGTTTCCCTAGCCTCTGCTTTGTAAGTAATCCGAAAATTCAGAATCATAACATTTCATTAATTCAACGAATACATTCTTAATGGGGTTGTTTTCAAGCATTAATTGGCCGCCTGATTTTCAAATTCATGCTCAATTGCGCACTGTTTTGAATTGAAATTATTTATTATTGTGATAATGTAATATTTTATGTTAATAAAATTTAAAATTATTATAATTTTTTATTTTTTTTAAAAAAATACATAATAAGAAAGCAATCCGATTATTTCGAGACGTGTTGGTTTCGCTCAAATTGAGACGTGTCGGTTTCGAGCAAATACCATCAGAGGCTATTTTTTTATTCCTTTGAAACATATTATAAATATCGTTGTAAAATGATAAATAAATATAGATTGAGAGGGAAGTAAGGAAGACCATATATTATTATTATTATTATTATTATTATTTACCTTTCTTTATAAATAGAAATCCCACCTCCCTCCTGAATGTTATTCGACAACGCTTATCATACAGTGACATGGAAGCTTATCTCCTATCGGTTCTAGTTAACAATATGTTGAGATAACTAGTGTTATAAATTTACGTAGATAACAACTTGTCATAGTATATAATAATATTTTCTTAATGATTTTTTATTATTAATAAAATATTTTTATAGATAATAATAATTTATATTATTATTTTTATTTATAAATGTTAAATTTGAACCTAACTCTATCTCAAAACTCAGGTTATAAGATGGAGGATTACCCTTCTTTATATGCGCAGTATGGACGCGATCCCCAATCGATATGAGACTTTAACACTCCCTCTCATATCAACAAGGGTCTGTCCCCTTTAGACCAACGGGAATGTTGAGCTTATGGAACCTAAATGACGGAATACATCACTCACCAGTGGCGAAACAACTACACCGACTGGTAACCTTGCTTTGATACCATGTTAAATTTGGACATTGTTAAAGTCTCACATCAATTGGGAATCATGCTTACGTTGCGCATATAAACAAGGGCACTCCTACATATCATAACATGGGTTTTGAGATGAAGTTAGGTCTAAATTTAACATTGTATCAAAGTAGGTTATCCCGTCAGTGTAGTTGTTTAGCCACTAATGAGTGATACATTCCGCCACTTGGGCTCCATAAGCTCAACATCCCCGTCGATCTCAAGGGGATAGACTATTACCGATGTGAGAGGGAGTGTTAAAGTCACACATCAACTGGAGATCGCGTACACGCTGCGCATATAAATAAAGACAGTAATCCATCTCATAACCTGGATTTTGAGATAAAATTAGAACCAAATTTAATAGGCATAACTTCATCTCAAAACCTAGGTTATGAGATGGAGGGCTATCTTTATTTATATGCACAGTATAGACGTGATATTCAATCGATGTGGGATTTTAATAATAAATAAGAATAATGATATTTAGTATGTGTTTTTTCAAACATGATTGTATTTAAGAAGAAAACTAGTAATTTTTTTTTTTAAAAAATTAAATATTATTTTTTTCAACGAATTCATATTTTGTCCTACTTTTCCTATTATTATATGAATCCATCAAAAAATATTAATTCAAAATCACCCACATAATTTTCAATTTTTTTTTAGATTTTACCGTGAATAAAAATACAACTCCATCGTTGATAGAGCTGTAAAATTCATGGTAACTAAAAAATTTAATTTTGAGATATCAAACATATATTTTAAGTTTTTATTATTATTGATTATGCTTGGTGGGTGTGGTTTAATTTTGGTCCATTTTTATTTAAAATTTTAATCAAATTGATGTATCATTTTTAAGTTAATAATTGAAATCTATCAATAAAATGATGATTAAAAAATATTAGATCAATTTATTTATATCAATTTTATATATTCAGTTTGCGGTATAAACCCATTTATATTTTAGATAAATTTAAATTATTTTGAATTATGTTCACGTTAAATTAATAAATAAAATTTATTATTTAATTAATAATTTAATTAAAAAAATTATATATTGACATTTAAACTAGAAATGTGTACCAATTTTTAAGTAGAAAATAACTCTTAAAAATGAGTAAATAATTGAGATTTTGAGAATAAAATATAATTTATATTTTTTATTAGTTATGGAATATTTTTTATAAAATAAATATAAGAGAATAATAATATAATTTATTTCAAATTTTATACTAATATTAAAATTTAATTAAACTTAGATAATTATAGATATATAAATATATATATATATATACTACAAATATATAAAATTAAATAATAACTATATTTATTAGTAATATAAATATTGATTAACTTTAACGGACTCAACACAAACACAAGTAGGTTTTATATTTTTAAAACCAAAACTAACATATTTGAATCTATAAAACATAAAATTCAATTTAATTTAGTTTAATTTTAGTCGAGTCTATTAGTTCATCAATTATTGTTCCATAAATAAAATTAACCAAATAATCATCTTTGGACGACTTGATATTTATAAAGTAAAAAAGAGTAATATTAGAAAAACTGAATATTTTATCTAATAATATAAGGTATAAATTGACTGCTACGATATATTGAATATTTTTATACTCCATTATCTAAATACTTACGTTTGAGAAATTTTCAAAAAATAAAAACAAATATGTAAAAAATTGAAATCATGTTCTATATACTTCAATTTTTTAAAAAATAAAAACTTTATTATATATTAACAAAAACCATGTTATCGTCTTATATTTCAATCCCCAAAATAACATTTTTTTAATATATAGATAAATAATTGAATTGATATTAAAATATTAAAATAATATATTTAGCATATTTAACTTTTATATGCTATTAAGTAAGAATGGCACGAGAATAAGTGTAGATAATTTTTGATATAATTGTTATCGAATTAAAGTATACAATATTTTAAAAATCGTTATTGATCGTGAACGATTTTTATTTGTAAACAACGTGACTGTGCGAGTAATAAATAATACTTGAAATCAAAACTGTTTTAATAAATATATAAATTAATTAAATAAATATAATATATATATATAGTACGTGTGTGAACATATATCTATATAATTGTATTTGTTTTAAAATTGTTATTTCGTGATCGAATAATACCTAAAACCATAGCTGTTTTCAAAATTAATAAAAAAAACCGATACAACAATAGAGATAACCGTAAATATATAACTTTAAGTTAAGATTTACATTCTTTAACGAGTAATAGATAATACTTGAAATTAAAACCGTTTTAATAAATATATAAATTAATTAAATAAATATAATATATATTTCGTACGAGTGTGAACATATATCTATATTATTGTATTTGTTTCGAAATTATTATTTTGTGATAGAATAATAACTAAAATCGTATATATTTTTAAAATTAATAAAAAAACCAATACAACAATAGAGATAATCGTAAATATATAAATTAAAATTAAAATTTACATTTTTTGATAAGTAATAAATAATACTTGAAATTAAAATTATTTTAATAAATATATAAATTAATTAAATAAATATAATATATATTTGGTACACGTTTTAACAGATATCTATATAATTGTATTTTTTTAATAAAAACTAAAATAGTATATGTTTTTAAAATTAATAAAAAAACCGATACGATAACCGTAAATATATAATTTTAAGTTAAAATTTAGATTCTTACTATTAAAGCCCAATACTCATCATCTTTTGACAATATTATTGTAAGGCACTTTTGGACGGTAGACCAATACCAGTTGTGGTTCAAAAATTAAGACTATGATTTGTAAGTTTGTAGTTTGTCCCAAACCAAAAAGACAACGATACACGCTATACATGTGACCAGATGATATTTTTATAATTGTTTAAACACAGACACGATCATGTTTGATTTGTGGTTAAGACTCTCAAGAATCTTTTCACTCGGCAAAGATAAGCTTCTATCAGTCTATATATATATATATGTGTGGGTATTCTATTCTCCATTTATCTTTATTTTTTACTTATTAAATTTAAACTATATATTTTTATTTTAAAGATTGAAATATTATTTTTATTAATAATTTTAAATTATTATATAAATAATTAAAATTTAAAAATAAAATAAATAAAAAATAACGTATTTATAATCAATTAAATGCTAAATATTATTTTTATTATTATAAATATTAAGATTATTTTAATTTGCGAAACTTCCTTGATATTTTGAGTACCTTTTCACGAGTTACTATTTTCGTGATAATTCTTATTATTAGTGCTGTAAATTTGGTTGTACTGTGGTCTAACCTTATTTTTGCATTCGGTTTGTGTGTATTATTGATTTAGAGTGATGTATTTAAATATGACTTTGATATATTAATAAATTTTAATAAAATTAAAAATCTCACTATTCAAGATTTTTTAAAAATTTATAAAAATTGATATAAACTTAGGTGTGTTTATTAATCTCTATTTTCTAAAATTTTATAAAAATATAAAATATTTTAAATACTTTTAATTTTTAAAAATTTCAACTAATTAAAGATTTTTAATTTTTTTTAAATATTTTTATACATAAATAATATATTCTCGCATTAAAATTTTAAAGATTTGTTTTTATAACTATTTTTACTTTCTTTTATTTCATTCTTCTTTCACCCTTTTTCTATCTTATTATCAACAAATCTAATATCTATCAAACATAAATTAATTTATAATTAACTATAATTTTTATATTTTATAATTCCTAAATACATACATAAAATGAATATTATTATTTTAATAGTTATTAAAGATTAAGAGTTTCATAATAATAAACTTTACAACTTAAAATAATATATATTTTATTAAAATTTTAAAATATATAATAACTTAATCAAATATTTTTGATAATTATAAAAATATAATAAAAAAACATAAGTATGGTAAGTTTTTTAACATATATTAAATTTTATAAAAATATCTAAAAATTAATAATAAAAAAATATCATATAAATCTATTTAAATTTATACATAATTTTTAAAAAATTAATAAAATATATATTTAATTCTTTTGAAAATGGGTAAATTTTTTAAATCTAAATCCTAATTAAAATACACCCATTTAGTATATTTTCGCCCTTGATTATTTGATAATTTATTTTTCCTTATAGCCCACAAAAATTTCAAAATTGGCAACTTCAGTGAACCAATAAGCATCCCTTTTGGTGCAGAGCTAGCGTTGCCTGAAACAGAAATGAGAAAATGCGTAACGTTATCACAAAGACATGTTTTCATTGCCAGTTGAGAACACCACATTAAAGACGCATCAGGAAATGACCAATAGGATCTCATCCCTACGCTTACAACCAACAACCCCAAACACAATATTTGACTCTGACCGACTATTCAATAATCAAAACGAAACAAACGCACGATAACCAAACACAAAAAAGCAAAAAGCGACAACCAAACCCGTATGACTAACTAAACAAGTCCTTAGTAACTTAAATCTCACAAGTAATATCAGCTTTTCAGCCAAGCAGGTGCGAACACGTAAGCATCCCTTTATTTATTTACTCTAGTATTTCACACTAATAACGGTTGCACACAATCACACATGGGATAGAGATGAAGATCAAATTGCGAGGACTAGACCCGGAACTGACTTTCCGACCAGGTCAGAGACACTGCTTTCCCAAACGGATGGACAATGGGGCGAAGAAATCTCTGTGGATTTTTTAAGACGAGTGACGGTGAGTGAAGTGTTGAGGTACTCTTTAACCTGAGTGATTATCCCATGAGTGACACTGACGGTCCAGGCGTGAATCCAAGAAATGGAACGAGCGCTGTCGCAACCTTCGACTACAACAGTGGAGCCAAAGCTGGTGATGGATTGAGGCAGAAATTGGAAAACGTCGTCGGATTGAGCACCAGTGAGCAATTTCATCAAGAATTGGTGGGAGGGAGGACCATGAAACCACCAATCTAGGTCTGGGGACACTAGTTTGTACACCGTGTCCACGTCGTGCGAGCTTAAGGCTTCATACAGGGCGAGTACCACCCTTTGATTACTAGAATCACTGTCTTCCAGAGTTTCCTGAGAGTTAGCCAGTTCTGGACGAATTCGAAGTCAATAAAGAAAGAGAAGTAAAACGAAAATAAGATTCGTTAGCTTGGTAGAGGGAGGGAGAGAGAGAGGAGGGGTAGAAAATAAAACCAGAGGGAAATGGCGGTGATTATGAGTCTAACAGGGGGATGAGTGGTCTTATATAGATCAGGGAGATGAGATGGCATTTGGTATTCTACCAACGTTTTGTTGTGAAGTTGCTTTTTTGGCCAATGACTGGTATGATTTGGCATGGTTAGGAAGGGGTACTTTTGTACTTTTGACTAAGGTCTTGTATTGCAACAAACGTGGCGTTTTTTGAGTGGGTTGATTAAATGTGATGAAGTTAATCGAGTGTGGATTATGGATTCCATTATTTTATCGAAATCCGTATGAAGAGGAGAAAAAAAAAAGGAGTGAAAAGAGGGGATGTGTTATTTATTTATTTATTTTTATTTTTATTGAATATTATTTTTTAAAAAAATTATATTAATATAAAAAACCGTATTATTATATAATAAATAATAAATAATTATGTATTTTTAAAAAGATAATGATATCTAACATCGTTAAAGATTCACCTTGTGAATTACTATTTTATTAAATGATTAAAATTAAGATGTTTTATTATATTATTGTATTTTTGATTAAAAATAAAATAATATTTTATTAATTATTATGAATTTTATATGATGTAATAACATATTTTATTTTTAACTATTTAATAAAAAATAAATATAAAATCTTATTATATATATATATAATTACTCTTTCTAAATTCATACATATTTTACTTTTAAAAATATGGTCAAAAAGTCCTATATTTTTGTGACCACCACTTGCTGACGTTATTTTAAATTGTATTTTTAATTTACATTCTTGTAGCTGTCTGAAGCCCACGAAATCAGGTTTGGGTTTATAATCTGCCTACGCTATTTAGCTTGAGAAAGTAATTAACTAGCAGCGATCTTTGAACATGGTTTCAATATGAATTGAGTTTGAGACTATTCTTCACTTCTCGCCGTCTCGGTGACGTCCGATGAACTCAACTTTTTTATCGCAATCTAGAGAACTACTTTTTTTTTTTTTTTTGGAGGTGATTGAAGGAAAACCATTAAATATTTGTTTACCTTTTTTCTTGTAATTAACGAGATTAAGTAATTGGTCACTTTCAGACTCATTAATCCATGACATTTCAATGTTGTAAAGATTAAATAGTAATTCTTTAAATTATAAATTATATAATAATAATAATAATTATTGATATAATATATAATTATTTATTAAAATATTATAATTTATTTTTTTATTCTATAATTAATTACCATTTTGTCAATTATTAACTAACTTTTTCTTATTTTATAAGTAACTCTCCTATCAATTATGACAACACAATTCTTTTTACTTCCAGAAGCTATGGTGTAATATATATCGACTTTTTTTATATATATTTTAAAATTATTTTACCACCTAGAATTAATTTAAATATAAATTTGTATTTCTTTATCATTTATCAGAATAAAAATGGAGTTGATATTTTTCTAGAATAATCCATTAATATTGATTTTATTAATATTATATTCAATACAAATCTTAATAAATGATTAGCCAATAATAACAATAGTCACCAAATTAAATTAAAGAAAATTAAGCACTAATTAAATAATGAGTTGAATGATAATAATGTATACTAGCAAGAAATTGAAACACTAACAAATAGTAGGCACATACTCTTCTAAGTTTATTCTAATCAAGAGAATAATTTTCCTAATATCCATTAAATCTTATCTTTATTATCACGAACGTAAAAGAGTCGACCAAAATAGAAAACTCAAACTAAAAGCTAATACTCAAATTGTTACAACACTGGTCGTGAATAAAGGGTTACTAACACTTCAATTGCAACCGAACAGTCAAAGAATAAGTGTGTCAATGTGTTGACCTCAATCTCGTACATTACACTCATCTCATCATCATCTTCTTGTTAACATTGTCGCTTCACTATGTGCTTGGTGGCAATGGCTTCATGTAAGCATCACCACAATAAGGGAAAAACATTTGGTAGTCTTTAATCATTATACCAGTTTCCATAGCTTTTACATATGCATCAAATAAACTACTATTTTCTTGCATGTATCCACCAAGGCTATTCGCAACAGTCAGTTTATAACTTGTACACAAAGAGTAGCATCCATGAGCAAAATGATGACAAATCAATAACATGAGCCTCCTTTGGAGTAGATAATTGTTGCACTAACTCAATATTCCATGAAGTACCATCATCTAACATGAGATCTCCCACTACACTTACACAATCAACACATTAAGACAAAGGGAAAAAACCATAATCTCGAATAGTCCAATACTATTCCCAAATATTAACTTGTAATCTCTTACACATTAATCATTGCATACCCTTCTTCAAAGCCTTCGTTACCTCAAGAAAACCCCTCCAAGTCCATGATGGTGAACAACTATTAGAGATAAAATTGAGGAGTAAATTAAGGAATGTTAACTCCTTAATTCAAGGATTGAATCAAGAACCTTAATTAAAAGAGTAATCATCCTTAATTTAAGGAGTAATTCAAGGAGAAAAATAAAGAATCATTAATTCAAGTAGTAAAACAAGGAATCCTTAATTCAATGAGTAAATCAAGGAATGTTTAATTTAAAGAGTAATTCAAGGAGTAAATCTCCTTATATATAGCTATAAAATTGTAATAAAAATATATGAAAGAAACAATACAATTTTGAAAGAGCTTGTTTTATTTAGAAAGGCCTTTGGCCTTGGCGTTTTTTCAACACCAATTTTCAACATAGTATCAAAACAAATCGATCTTTATGAAAAAAAATTGTTATTTCTCTTCCGAAACATCATATACTTGTAGCTCTTGTAATTTTATCTCTGCTTTCAACAGCAGAGTCTGTAATGTCTTAAAGTACATTTAGCACTCTATCCGAGTGATTTCTTGTTCAATTTTTTTTTCAAACCAATATTCTTAGTGATAATGTATTAAATCTCTCCTGTAACTTTTACCTACTTGATGTGGAGGAAAAATATTGTGGTAAAAGGAAAGGTCTCACATTGAAACCAAGCTCTTGACGATGATGGATTAAATCTCTCCTACAGCTCCTACTTGCCCGATATGGAGGGGAAGTATTGTGGTAAAAGGAAAGGTCCCACATCGACAACAATATATATATTTTGATATCGTAATCAACATTTTTGTTAGTTTTACTTTTGATGTCTTGGCTTCTCATCAGTTTCAATAACTTTTGTGCAAGCTTAGATCCATAAACCTTATGGATCCAACTTGAAGGGGAGTATTGGAGATAAAATTAAGGAGTGTTAACTCCTTAATTCAAGGAGTAAATCAAGAAACTTAATTAAATGAGTAAATCAATGAGTTATCATTCTTAATTTAACGAGTAAATCAAGAAAAAAAACAAATAATCCTTAATTGAAGGAGTAAAACAAGAAATCATTAATTCAAATAGTAATTCAATGAGTAAATCTTCTTATATATAGCTATAAAATTATAATGAAAATATATGAAAGAAATAATACAACTTTAAAAGAACTTATTTTATTTACAAAGGCCTTTAGGTATTGATCTTGACGTTTTAAACACCAATTTTCAACAACAAACTACTCGTACATCAAGGAATAAATCATTCTTAAATTATGCTCTTGAAAACTTGAAAAAGTTGACAAATAGGAGTAAAAACTAGTCACCAACACTGCTTTGCAACCATGGCTAGATAAACATGTGGAGATCTTTAAATCCAAGTTTTTCCTCCGTTTAGATCCATGTTAATCATTGCCAACACTACAAGTGAATTATTACGTTTACCTTCGTTGGAACCCCACCAAAATTGTTGTATATATTTTCCAATCTCTTCACACAAAACAAAAGGTAAAACAAAATATTACATAGGATTATTTGGCATGGTGTTTGCAATAGTTTTAAGCAGAATCTCATTTTACAGTGAAGGAGAGTCGTTTCTATGCCAACTACAAAATATTTTATTGAACACATTCACAATAAAATTAAAATTTTGCTTTTTAGCTCTCCAAATAAGTGCCAACAAACCCAAATATTTGTTAAAAGTATTAGTTGGACCGCTATCAAGAAGGTTTAAATTTGAGTTTTTTAATCAACTCTCTCGTATTAGCACTAAATTGCAATGAGATTTTTTAAAAATTAATTAATTATCCAATTTTTTTTTTCATAAAGTGATAGTACTTACTTTATGAACTCGAATAGCTTCCTTCGTTATACCTCTACAAAAAATAACAAGAGAAAAATATATGGTGCAATACAAAAAAAAAAAAAAAAAAAACTTTTAACTCATAAAGTCACTTATGCTTTTTCTCATCTTTCAACAAAAAAGATAGGCCATTTTCAGCTTGATTTATCTTATTATATGACCCTTTCAATATACACCAGTAAAATACAATAATAACACATGCCATCACCCAAATAGGATGTAACCCCACCTTAGTTATATGACCGATTAAAAAAAGTAGGTAAAGTTGTTTGTTAATTTTTTTATTTTATTTTATTAAAGAACTCATCAGCTGTAGTTTGCACTTTCGGCAGTAGTAATATATGAATTAAAATATTATACGTATTAAATAATTTATTAATTATTGATTTCATTTAAAATTAAGATATATAATTAATGATAAATAATTACATAATCACTTATTAATAAGAATTAATTAAATTATATCATATAAATTAATATATAAATCAAATTTGAAAAAAAATCATTTTTATTTTATTTTCATTTGAAAAATCCTTAACAGCGGCAATACACAATTAATACAATATACGTCTCATAAATTAAACAATAATTATTCACATTTTAATAAAATAATTTTATCCATTAATAAAAGCCTATTCAGCTAAGTAACTTAACCGCTCCAATATAGCTATATATATATATAAAATCTAATAAATTAGCTTTAGTTTAAGAAAACTAATGACCATTAATATTTTACAATATCTGTAGTTACCATTAATTTTTTTACAGTAATGCAAAAAAAAAAAAGTATGAAATTGAAGCCGACCTCAACCGAAAGCAAAGAATTTAAAATTAGAACTGCGAAAGTAGGAACAACGAGGGCATCCAATATGCCTTGTTAATACCACCAACATTCTTAATTTTTTTATTTTATTTTAAATAATAATCAACATTCTTAAATTTGAACCACCCATAACTTATTCTCACTTAATTGATTTTTTTTTCCTTCTAATTAATACACTTAATTAGTTGCTAACGTGACTATTTAGTATTGAGGAATGTAAATTATATATAAATTTACATTCATTTTACACTTACATTCTTTATATTATATAATATATTAATACATTTTCACTAAATCATTTTTTTCATTTAAATAATTCTAATATATTAAATTATATAAAAAATACATGTACAAAAATAAATATAAATTAATATATTATTAACATTTCACATGTAATATTTACGGTGAACGTTGAAGAAATAGGAGTAGGACTTGCATGTACCAGAACACTAAAAATCTCCTATTTTAACACTTTTCATATTAAAAAATGACACTTAGCAATACATAAATTAATTACAATTATGAACTTTATCCTTGGATTCCAAAGCTTCTCTAAAAAAAATTTAATATTAAATTAAAAATAATATCAATAAAATTTATTTTAATATATAATGAATTCTTTAAAAAATTAAAAATAAAATCCATTCTAATAATAAAAGTTTTAAACATAGGATAAATTATGGATATCTATTGTTTATATTAAAATATTCATAAAAATTAATGCTTAAAATAAAAAATAAAAAATTTATAAAGTAAATAAATAAATGAAATCATACTCAAAAATGTCTAAGAAATCAAAAATCTTTCACTGCCTATATTTGATTGCTTTTACATAATTGGTAGAGAAATAGAACACTTTATTCTCAATAATTTTTTTAAATTTTTTCAATATATATATACTTAAAACTTCTAACTACGCATCTCTTAACATTTTCAAAAAATATATATATATATTAATTTAAGAAGTTATTTTTTATCACTACTTAATGCATGCATTTATTCACATATAATATAATTTACTCGTACTACTAAGTCGTTATATAATTATTTTAACATCTTATGTTTTTAATTTATTATTCAATCCAATACTAATAAGTTATTTGATGATACAACAACTTAATATATATAACATTATTTATTTAAGTAAAATGTATTTTCTTTCTTTCTAACATATGCTCTGATACATTACCAATGTGCATTATGATTTTAAAATTTAATTAAAATTATTAATCTTCAATTAATGTTTTGTTTGAATTAATTTTTATTTTTATTTTTCTAATTAAACTCTTAATAAATAGCTTTTTTCTTTAATTTCTTTTTAGTAAAATAAGATCAAAATATCATAATTTTAGTTGAAATAATAGTAAAGATGGGCGAATTTGAATTATTCCTAAGTGAAAAGATTGACTTATAGTTAATCACCTAGATAATTATTACAATTATTAATACTGTTAAAAGAGTCTCACCTTATTGGTTATATTAAATTTTAATTTGCTCTTTTATGTTTTGCTTCAAAATATTAACAAGAATGAGTGAGAGGTATTTAAGTGGCTCAAAATGATTAAAATCTTCATATTTAATTAATGGTAAATGATATGTAATAATTGATACTAATTAATTAATGATACAATATACTTGAAAACTTTTTTAAAATAATTAAACGTTGTCTCCTTATGTAATATTTATGTGTATCATTGCCAGATCACTTCATGCATTTTCTTTGAAAAATATTATGATTATTTTAAAGGTAATTTAATTGAATTATGTTTAAATTAAATTATGATTATTTAGATATTTTAAATATTGAACATCATTTTATTAAAATTCGTTAATATTATTGGAGTATTATTTTTATTATTATAAGTTTTAGGTTTTATTTTTTTAAAAAGAATTTTTTAATTTAAGGTAATAGTTTATATTTATTTTTTAAAATTCATATATTAATTTACATTGATTTATTATTATATTATAGTATTTAGTTGGAAGCGATTTTTTTATGTTAAATCATATTTTAAAATATGTATTTGATATGAAGTGAAATTATTAAGATTGTTTTTGATATATGGGTGAAACTTGGGTGTGTTAATGTCTTAATGATATTGATATGTAGCCTATCTTCAACTTTTTTGTGCACTGTTATATTTCGTTAATTGTGAATTTTGTTTACTAATTAACTGTAACAAGCGTTTCGAAAATAAAAAAATCGGTTGATCAGTTAATAGTAACACATTTTTTTTAATAAAAATAATATTTATCACCTGTTAAATAGAATAGTAATTTTAACATCATTTTTAAAAAGATATTGATTAGATATATGTTATTAAAATTCATGTAACATATATTATTTGATATATGGTTTAGTTACAATTATAATAGCATGTATTATTATTTAAGTGTAAAATGTACACCAACGTAATTGTTTTGGCGAACAAAAAAAGCATCTGAACTCCATCATACTTAATCTAGCTATAAATGAAGTGTAAAAAAATTTAAGAGATAAAACTTTTAATAACTCTCATTTTTCAAAATCTAAGTTTTAATCTTTTTATCAATTTTATAAATAATTAAAAATTAATTTATAATCATTTATGTTAATATTTTTTATTTCTCATAACCGTTTATATCATAATATAAATATAAATGATTATATCATTTTTATCGTAATATAAATATAAATGTTATAATCATTTTTTTTTGTAAAGTCTATAATTTTTTTGTCATAATATAGATATAAATATCACAACTATTTTTTATAATAATTATAAACAATTTTGTCATAATATAAATATAAAATGTAATAAGCATTTTTTCATAATATAGATATAAATAGAAAATAATAACTTTAAAATGTTATAAAAATAATCAAAGATAGTGGAGAATTAAAATATTTATTTATCTATTTTGATTTTTAAGACTCAATTTTTTATTTATTTTAAATATTAAATTTTTTTTTATATATACATTTTACTCAAATTAATACCCCAGTAAATATCCATTATATACCGCATTTTTTCAACAACTACCTTAAACTCACACAAATATTACCCAGATCTGTGGGCCTCCAGAGAATAATTTCAATATTATACTATCTTAATAAGGAGAAAACTTATTTATACTCCTTCCGTTATGTTAATGATTAAAAATATACTAAATGTTCTATTAATTATTTTAAATTTTATATGATTTTGATAGCAACATAAGGTAACGGTGATTGAAGAATAAAATACTCAATAAAATAAATTTATATATAATAAAAAATAAAAATAAATAAATAAATAACAGGTAATTTAAAGATATATATATATTAAAAATATTAAAAAAAATTTAAATTTAATTTATTTAAGGTTTCAGACGTAAAAGTTTAAAATTTAAAATAAATGATTTACGATTTAAATTTAATAACTAATATATAAATATTATTGATAAATTAATATTTTTATTATTATTTAAAATATATCTTTTAATTATTAATCTTTTATTTTTATCGATCTTACTCTTAACTAGAACTCTAACAACCAATGAAACTTGCATGTTGGTAATTATACTTAATAAATATAAATAGAATTATTCTAATGATAATTATATATAAATAAAATTAATATAATAAGAGATAAATACAAATTAAATTCAATCAGGAGTAATAAAAGTATAGAGCACATAATAATAATAATAATAATAATAATAATAATAATAATAATAATATAATTACGTTGTTGGGAAAATCGGGTATATTTTTCCTATTTTAAGTAGTTACTATTCACTTATGATTTAAATGAATAGAACTCAAACTAACAAAATAATCTTTATTGGAAATATAATCTAAAATAAACTAAAACAGATATTGAAATAGAAATATTAAAGCGAAAAAATAATAACACCTGAGATTTAACGAGGTTTCGGTATAAATGTTACTTCATCGCGTCGTTAATACACTTCCACTATCTTCAAATGAATGAACTTCAAAATTACAACTAATTTGGTCAAAATTGAAATTTAATCAATTACCTTCTGAAAGAGAGGAAGATTCTAATTTTGGTATCTTCTGAATGGTGAAGGAGGGCTTTATTTATAGCCCAAAATCCAACACCCATCTTCATTCCTAACCAACGTGTGACTTTTCTAATTTTCTCACTAAGGATCAATATGTAACATACGTCACGGTGGATACGAATCTCTCTTATAATAGTAATATTATAATGCATTTGTAGGCATAAAACATACACAATTTAATAGGTAAAGAAGATGAAGAAAGCATACGTGTTTGCAATTTAAAATCGTAAACAGAGATACGTAGAGTTTACATAAAATTGTTTCATGAATTCATTTAATTATGTAAGATATATATTACATTATAACTTAGATCTCTCCTCAACCCCATTTATATGCTTTATTTTCTTATTTAATAAAGGAAAATATTATTGTTAATATTTTATTATTATGGTTTGATTATTTCATTATATTTTATTTAATTATTTAGATTAAAAATGATGCAAAATATATTTTTAAATCATAGAACATAACAAACCAATATTCTATCCTATAACAGCGTGATCTCATTTCCTACATAGTTTTTTCCTGAGATGAAATGAATAGCAGCAACTCACGATGATTGTATAAAATCACAAGCAGGACCAAGTTGTCCAGCGTGTCCGTGTCTTGACCAGAAGCATCGCAGGCAACTGTAACCGTAACGAAACGATGACTCTGTTTAGTTAATTATTAATTTAACATATTATAATTATATAGATAATTATTAATTAAAATAATAAAATTTAATTTATAATTAATAAATTTTTTTAGTTAAAATTTTTATATATGATAATTTTTTTAAACACAATTATTTAGATCTAAAATAATTACTAATAACACTGCTGTACATTATTTCAGTTTTTTCCTTATCAGATGTATAAACTTTTTCTTCGCTTAAAGGTCGCCTTTGGCCTTTTCCGCTTAACGGACGGATCAGATCACAGATTATATTAGTTTACTTGTTTTCACTTTTGTAGAACAAACATAGCATAAGCGACACCGTATTAATAGTATAAGTAATCCGATGTTCTGGGCATGAAAATTCGAATTTACCGAAAGGAAGAGAGTACTTTAACAATTAAAAAACACCATTCGATTTGACAATCATTCTATTAAAAAACATCATTTTTCATGATTTGTACAAAACTATGGAGCACTCTTCATTCATTAGCTCCAGATTGCACCATCTTTTACATTTGAATTTGAAAAATGTTTCATAATGTTGAAGGACTAATCCACATAGCCCTAGACATTATTAATTCATGAACATTTCAAATAAATTAAAGGAACTATGCACATCTGAAACTTGGAAACTTAGAATTTTGAGTCTAATAGAATCACTACCAAAACAAACGAGAACAGGATGGATACATTAGACTTAAAATTGGTATGTACGTACAGTTTCATATACCATCAAAATGCTATTTAGATTTCTTTCCTCTACCCGGCTATATGTCTCCTCTTCGAATCATTGATGGAGCACCAGGTGGCCTCATAAATTCATCCTTGCTTGATTCACTAGACTCTTCTTTAACTGTAGAAAGTGACCTATCTGGACTATAATATCCAGTTGAAACTCCAAGGGAACTTGGAGATGCAGCAAATTTACCTTTTGTTGGGCTAAAGTTGTTTCCCAAAGGAGAACTTGGACTAGAACTCAACTGAACCGCTCCATGTTCGCGAGGCAAAGGTGAAATAGGTAGTTGGTTACCATTGTCTTTGTCACTCTGTTTTATGCAGAATTTATTTTCTACAACGTCATAAGAGTTCCCAGTTCGTACTTCCTGAGCCAAAGAACACCAACAACAGAAAAGCCACAATGTGCAATCGCCTAATGCTGGTTGACCAAAGCAGAAGTTATAAGCAGGCAATTTGAATCTCTTCCTCATTTGAATCCTCCAAAATCCACCATAGAGCAAACCAAATACACAAAGAATTATACCCATAACACTCAAAGCCTCTCGAACCATCTCGTTGTCAATATTAACAGCAGCCAAGTTAAAAATCCAGAAAGGAGCCATGCAAAATAAAAGAAAAGTTGCAATATGAACATACATATTTCCAAAGCCAAGTCTCTCCATATTCCATCCAAATACACAGAAGCTACAAAAAAGTGAGAGATATGCAAGAGAAATATCATCCCAAAGATCAAGTATACCACCACTCCACATTGGGCTGTTCTCAATGACAGTCTGCTCATTCCTTGATGCAAAGGAATACCTTCTCTCAAAAGATTTCAACCTTAACTTTTCTGTTATTTTACTAGAGTCAATTTGACCCTGTGCTTCCTCGTCAATTCCAGAATCATATTCTTTACCAAGAGGACTAACAATCGTGTATACACCAGCGATTGCAGGTGCACCAATTGCTATAGAGATACATATTCCCACTCCTATAGCCGGTCGTTCAGATCTCCTATATCCCAAGTTTAGACCACAAAGGGCATATTGAGCAAAACAGTTCAGATGTAATAGAATAACAACAGCCATCATGTGTGCCCACTCATGAGGCTTGTAAGTCCCGTTCTTGCAGTAAATCATTCTAAGTCTAGAAATGTCTTCGGGTTTCCATCTACATAGAAGCACAAGGTAATAGAAACGCTTGGGATGTTGGTACAAGCACATGAGAGTAAAGAGTGCGTTCAGAATTTGGTTATTGACTTCAAACCAAGCATCCCTCTGCAACTTCTTCGGAATCACATGGTTCAGCATACCAGTCATAACAAGGAACAAAATTGCACCAGAAACAGCTACACAGAAGATCCACAGGAAAAGAGCCATGTTCATTGGGTCCTTGATCCATTCTTTGAACATCTTCTTCAGTGAAACCCAATCAATTTTCCTAGAAAATACACCAACAACACGTTCTCTGAAACCATGACTACTTGAAGAAGTCATAGACCTTGAAACCTTGTCTTTGTCCTCAGCTATCCGTTTGAACTTTGCAGATGCTGAACCAAATTTGAGGAACCTTATCCTATCAGAAAAAGGAATGAAACTGCTCTTCGGACTTCCTTGGTGTTTTCCATCTACTAATAGAGTCCTGCCTGACGTTGAAATGTCAAGAGGAGCCTGAGCCTTTTCTTTACTAACATTAGATTCCTCGATCTCCTCTTTGACACTTCCATTGTCAATTAATACCATTTCTGTATTAAGCTAAGGCTGTCGTAATCAATATCAGAACACTAGTGCAAATAAGACTCCCCTTTCATCCTGTTTCAATTCACAGTTTCGAACCACCAAGTATACTTTGATTCAAAATATTCCAAACCCAAGAAGCTGTATGAAGAAAAAAATTAGAAGCAGCTATTGCAAATTGCAATTCAGAACATCAAAACCAACCTACCCACCCACTTAACATGTTCAATACAATTTAAAATCCCAGGTAAGGCAACGGGATGCTGCTAAAGAAACCCTAATGCATAAATACAAGCTGTTGCAATTAATCAAACTGTCTATGCTTCATGAAAAAGAGGAGAAAGAAGGTTGGCAGCGTAAGTATAAGAGAGGAACAGAAACTCCATTTAGAAACAACAAGAGCAGCAAATGTAATTTACCGAGAAAGGTGATTACATATTTCTACTAAAACTACTAAATTAGGATAAAAATACACAAAAAAACAAAATCGAAACTTGAAAGACAAAGTGTGAAAACCAGTTTCGAATTGATAGACACCAACGAAAAATAGAGAAGGGAAAAAAGTGTAAGGTTGCTCATACCTAGAGGATGACAGAGAAGCATAAGAAAGTTGTAGAAATCATGGAGGTTACAGACGACTCCTGAATTCAAAATCATCCAGTTTTAATCCATCGATTAGACTTCAATATTCTTGTGGCTTTTGGTCAAGTACAAAAAGCATTGGGTCATTGCCGAGATTGAGAGGTAAGTTGGATTAACCAATAGAGTCGATGGGGGTGGGGGAGGGGCACCACGTTCCCATTGGGAACCTGGAAAAGACACTTGAAACGTTGTTGCTTTTGTTCCAAAAAGGCACAGAAACCGTGTTGTTTCGCATTATCACGATCGTGGAAAGTTTCGAATAGAATCACCAATTGAAACTGTAGTTAATTTATATTAAAAAAAACTAAAACTACCTATTAGTCAAATAATTCTTTAACAATAGATAAAACTAGGGAGAGTAATGGTTACGGATAAATATGGCTTTTACTGTAACTATTTTGTAACCGAACTATAAAATATATATTTGAAATTATTCGAAAATCGTAAGTAACTATTCTAGACGACCTTTTATTCGTGAGTAACGATTCTAGACGGTTATTAAAAACTACTCAAAAAAATCATTTTTTTGAAATTTTTAAATCTTTTTTGTTAAAACATGATACAACAAACACATAATTAAAAATAAATAATTTTAATTCTAATTTAATAGAATAAATCAAAAATTCAAATTTCCACACAAATAAATGAACAAATACAAATAAAATATTTTAAACTCCATTGAAATTTAATTACATAAATTTTTTAAAAAAATAAGTACAATAAAACAAAAATTATCTATTCTAATTATTTTTCAACAATATAATTATCCTACAGAAATCGAACATATAAAATTATTTTTATAAACAAAAATAACAAATTGATTAATCAATAATTAAAATTTTTAACTCAACATAATCTTCTACGATAATAATAATGTAAGCGAATGAATCATTAGCTAACATATATGAATAAGTTATAAATTATTCAAATACATAATTAAATAATTAATATATAGTACATAAAATAAGTGTTAATAAAATATAACATTTATAAGTACTAAATATATAAACTTATACATTCTTTATCAATATTAGCCCATAATCAATCTTGAGTACACATCAAAGTTTCCGATATAGTTTTTTAATCTACTACAATGTTTACTCACTACTTTACCACTTGTGTTAAATACAAATTTTGAAGCAACTCTAGTTGTAAAATATCTCTTATCATACCATGCATTATTAGATATTTATGTGTGTTACACTTCTATCAAGACAATATATCAATTTATTTATTAAAAAATTGAACATCATTTTTTTTTCTAATTAAGAGATCAACTCAATTTTCAAAGGTTCATTTTTATTTTACATTAATTTTCATTATTTATACTCGATTATATCGCTAGGATTCAAAACAATATTACCTTTTGAACTTTGAGATATATTAGAACGTGTTAAAAACTCAATTTCTTGACTCTCTTATTTTATAATTCGTTTCTTTCGGTACATATTTATCAAATCACAACATTTTTTTTCACCTTTTCAATTTCAAAAATGATAGTCCATTCATATATTTTTGAAAAATATAATTCGAGATAATTCATCTTAAATCTATGATTCAAAACAACTCCTATAGCCATGACAATATTAACTTCTTGTCAATACTGGTCAAATTTTACAATTATATTTTTAGTCATTTTCTTGATTAAATCATCCTCATCATTAACCCAATAATATAATGCCAATTTAATGTCACAAATATGAGAAAATAACATGTTTATAGTGGGATAGTTTGAACCAAAAATCAATTCAATAAACTTGTAAAATACCTTTAACTTATCACAAATATTATTTATCATTTTTCAATCCAAGTAATCAATAAGAGTATTATAATTCTTATCTAATTGTTTCAAACAATAAAACAATTTCTCATAAAATAGTGCATCTTTAAGCATTAAAAGAAGTATAATTCTAATGAATTTGACAATCAAGAGATAAATTATTACGATAAAACTTTATCTCCTTATATGCAATTTTTTAAAAAACTTTCCACCATCTTTTATGTTGAAGTCGAATATGTAATATTATATCTAATTTTAACAATGTATTGAACCCATTTTTCAATACTAAGTTTAACACATATAAAAAATATAAGCACTCACAAATGATTAGAAAAGGAAGGAGTCATATTAAAATTTCACCAAGGTGAATGGGTGTATCCAACACAATGAAAAATTTGTTGGTCAAAAACTAAAATTAAGATATATTAGAAAAAATAACGGAGATAGATAACTAATTTTTAAATCTACGAAAACTTAGAGTTTTACTCTTCCTTTAAAAATACGTTTAAATATTATATTTTATTTGTATATTTGTATAATTATTTATTTTATTTATAAATTTATAAAAAAAATTATTAATATTTTAATTTGGTAAGTAAATAAATATAGTAGTAATAGTATTTAAAGTTAAGTATTGGAAACAGTTTTCAAGTTTTTTGAGCAAACAGTGGATCAGTTAAGTGTTATTGGTTTTTGTGAGAGAAAAAACGCATGTTCCAATAAAGCAAAAAAAAATTAGTCCAATTATTCTTCAATAATACGAATAGACCGTAAAAATCAAATATATAAAATTATTTTTATAAACTAAAATAATGAATGGATTAATCTAAAAATTTTACCTCGATATTTTAATAACATTAATTTCAATTAAACTATTTGGATTATTAGAAAGACACTAAACTTTATAGACCAGAACTCATATTTTATTCAGTCTATGTCTTATCCACAAGACCTGTCAGCTGATATATAAAGCTTATCTTATTTGCTAGAATATTTTCTGTTGAACATTCCAAATTAAAATTCCATAAAAGGGGTAAGTATTGTACAACAATGTTATTAACTAATTAATGTAATAATTCATTTTAATTCATGTAATAATTCAATTAGTATAAATAATATCATAATTTAAATTTTGAATAATAACATAAAAATAAGAAGAAAAAAAAATCAAATAACATATAATTAATTATGTATTCATAATTAGATAAGAGAAATAAACTCCTCACATCATTACAATTTTGGAAAAATAATATTTTTACATCATTCATGAAACGAAGCTAGTAAAATTATTTTATAAAAAATAAAAAATTAATAAAACAAATTTAAAAAAATAGTTACATTAAAAATCTAAACAACAAAAATAAAATACATCCCCTTAGATAACGGGAGTGTATCAAAAACAAAACTTTTTTTTTACATTATAAAATGTATCATTTAATCTTTATATTTTATAAAAAAAATTAAAAAAAACATATTTTATTATTTACTCAATATTGTAATAATTTTTGTGATAAAAGTGAATATATAATTCTCGTATTTTATTAACAAGGATAATTAGAATCATTTAATTTTTTCTCTACCACTTATTTTTTATGTGAAATTAAAGTCTTCGTAAAGGAATGAGGTTGTTTCTTTTTCAAAAAAAAAAAAAAAAAAAAATCACTAGTAACAGCAACTAAGCCTCCATTTCTCACCCGTTCCGTCACTAACCCAACTTTATATTAGATAATTTTCTAGGCAATTATCACCCGTTTGAACACTAATCCAAGCCCATAACTATTATATTAGATAGTTTTCTAGTCAATTTTAATAAAATTATCTAATATTCATATCTCTCTTTCTTATTTGTACTATAAATCATTATATTAAATAGTTTTCTAGTAAATTTTAATAAAATTATCTAATATTCATATATCTCTCTCTCTTATTGTACTATAAATCATCAGTGGAGGTTAATAATTTTTTAAATTTTAGCATTTTTTGAAATATCAAAATTGCATATAATAGCTTAATTATTTGTACAACTATTTCATTTATTCACACGAGCTTTTTCTTTTATGGACATTATTTTTATATTAAAAAAAGAAGTATTTTGATCATCCACGTCACAAAGTGAACAAGCCTCACGCCATTATTGATATCTGCTCATATACCATTTACACTATCAGAAGTCCTGCCATTTATGTTTCACAGCAACAGCTAGCAAAAAGAAGAGCCAATCAAGCTGAAGAACAACACAAAGAGGATGATGACAGTGCAGGAAGAAGAGGGTGGAGTGGCTGCTCCACTACTTCAAGAATCGAGGTCATCTATGGAAGGCCAAAATTCAAAATTAGGAGCATCTTTCTGTGGAGCTGTGTTCAACATCTCAACTACCATGATTGGTGCTGGAATTATGTCAATTCCTGCAACTATCAAAGTGTTGGGAATTGTTCCTGGCTTCTTAGTGATTCTCATCGTTGCTTTCTTGGTCGATATAACTATGGAGTTTCTTCTGAGGTACACTAACACTGGCAATTCTACTACTTATGCTGGCATTGTTGCTCAGTCCTTTGGACCCTTCGGATCGATTGCTGTTCAGATATGTGTCGTTATTACCAACTTGGGTTGCCTCATTATCTATTTTATTATAATTGGTAAGCTACATCAACTGCTTGATTTTCTTTTCGTGTATATGTTTTTTGGGTTTTTGTTTGATGAACTGAGAAACATTAGGTTGGAATTTGATCAATGTTTGGGTGCTAGTTCTGTTTTTTCTTTCTATTCTTCATTTTGCGACTGTAGATGAACAATTACTGTATTGTTTATTGACAAGCTTAGATATGTACACGCCTGGTCCATTTTTTTAATGGATGGTTGTAATGCGATAAAGGCGTTTGATCAAAAGCCTTAATGAAAAAACTAACCGAAGATGAAAGAACAGAAGAGGCAAGATTTGGGGAATACTGAAAAACTATGAATCATTTTCAAAGTTTTAGTTAAAGCAGTGACTGTTGCATATGATCTTTGTGTCCCACCAAATATTGTTTGGTAGAGTGTTATATCAGAACACCAAATACATCATCTAAATGATTTCTCATGGATCATATAATTGCATTTCGTTTTGAAATTTCTTAATGTTTAACCGCATTTGATGTTCTTATCGAAAGAGAGTATACTATCCAATTGTTCATCTTGATGACTCTGAGTTATACTTTCTTAAAATTACACACACACACATATATATATATATGTTTTTTTTCAGGTGATGTTCTGTGTGGGAATCATTCTGGAGGAAACATACACCTTGGAATTCTACAAGAATGGTTTGGGATACACTGGTGGAATGCTCGCGGCTATGTGCTTCTCTTCATCACTCTCTTTGTTATGTTTCCACTGGTCATGTTAAGAAGAATTGGTCAATAATTTGACTCATAATTCATTTATCTTCTTGCTTCTTGTTATAAACTTAAAACTGTGAATAGAACTTCTCTTATATTGAATACCTTATTGCTGCTAACAGATTCTCTGAGGCACAGTTCAGCAATATCCATAATTCTAGCAGTGGTTTTTGTTGCCATAAGTTCTGCAATGGCAATTTCTGCATTGTGCAAAGGGAAGACTCAGAAGTTGAGATTATTCCCAGACTTCACACAAGCCTCAGGATTTGATCTTTTCACCACTATCCCAGTTCTTGTAACGAGTTTTGGTTTCCATGTCAATGGTAAGAGTTCACGCATTTCCCATACAAGTCTTAAGAAATCGTTTGAATACAACAAAGTTTATTTCTAACACAAGTTCATTTTACAGTTCATCCAATTAGAGCAGAGCTTGGTAAGCCATCTGATATGAGCAAAGCGGTTCGGGTTTCTATTGCAATTAGCATTGCTATTTACTCTGTTATTGGTTTCTTTGGCTATCTGCTATTTGGAGATTCAATAATGGCAGACATGCTAGTAAACTTTGACCAAGTTTCTGATTCCAAAACTGGTCAAATCCTCAATGTCATTGTTAGATTAAGCTATGCAATTCATCTCCTGTTGGTGTTTCCTGTCATGAATTTCTCCTTGAGGGCGAACTTAGATGAACTTGTCTTCACAAAGAAGCCTAGTTTGGCCTCAGACACACCAAGATTTATGTTTCTGACATGTGGTTTGCTCTCCCTTATTTATATAGTGGCAAATGCTATCCCAAACATTTGGTACTTCTTTCAGTTCATGGGATCCACAACTGTAGTTTGTCTGTCATTCATATTCCCTGGCGCTATAATCCTTAGGTACTAATTCTCTACCACTTGTCTTTTTGCTGACTCTAGAATAGTGCTGATTTCTTAAAGCCAAAATTTTATCAATTCTGTATGAAAGTTGTTGATTTTGCTTATATAAATATCTGGGCAGGGATGTACATGGAATATCAACAACGAGGGACAAGGTCATGGCAATACTGGTAATTATAATTGCTTTTTTTACCAGCTCAATTGCAATATCCACCAGTTTGAATAGTTCATTTCAGAAAATAGACAGCTGATGTTCTTCTGTTTCGTTCATTTTTTTTTACAGAATTCTTGTGTAAGAAATATTTCGAAATCCAAATTCAACATTTGTATATCAATATCCTGAAATCTTTTTTTAAATTAATATTGTTCAAGATTTTATGAGGAATGAGCGTGAAAAACGTTATCCATATCCTTAGGGTCCACTGATTTTGTTTTTAATTTTTTGGGACCATTGGATAATCTAGAAAACTCATTCATAATTTTATGAAGGAATAGAACAAGAACAATGGATAAATTATAGTAGTCATTATGGTGTCATGTTTGACATAATTAACATATGGCCTAAAATATCATGGATTTCTTTATAGTTATCATGTGGCTTAGCCCATCTTATCAGCCTTCTGCAGTAATGGGAAACATAATAATTAATAATTGAAAAAGTCATACTTATTGCTATTAAATATTATAATTGTAACTGATTAATTAGATTTATAATACAACTTTGTTAGATATCAATTGTAGTTATATAATCATAAAAAATAAAAAAAAAATAAAAAAACTCTTCGTAATTGAAATGCTAATAAAATGTTTACCTTATAAGCTAGATATCCTTGTATTTGAAATAAAGTCCAACCAATTCTCCGGAATGATTAAAAAACAAGTTTTTGATTAATTATAATTAAAATAATATAATATTATTAATAATTACATTCAAAATTATGTAACTATATCTAGTAAAAAATTTAAATACACATTATAGTTGTAATATATATAAATATTCTAACAAAAATTCTAAGTTTGATTTATTTTATTCTTCTTTTCATATTCCTCTAATTTCCAAGTCACTACTACTACTATATATCACTTAATCGACTTGATAATGTATTGTTTGTAGTTTAGTGGTTATGGTTAGGTATTCATGGCTCCATGTGTCACACTCATTTGACATAGAAAACAATAGTAACGGTAAAAGTTAATAAGAGAAATGCCATATGATTATAACTATAATATGTTGCAAATTTTCTATGAAAAAGAAAAATTTCTTGATAAACTACTGTTAATTTAATTTGAGTGTAAATAAACATACAAACCTTGATTCTATTGTCTTGTGTTCATTGTGTTTTTTACTAAAAAAAAATTATATTCACATCAATTAACTTATATTTTATATCAAAAAAATTCTTTAAAAATAATTAAACAATTTTTACACATTGTTTGAAATCAAGATTTATAATGAAATGGAAATCGTGAGTAAAACACATGAGTGAAAATATATACGTGGAAATAATAATTAAAAAATTTATTGTCTTTGATTTACCAAGAAAGCAGAACAAAATGAATCATTTTAATCATTCTTATATTTTATTTTATATGGTTAATTAAATAATATTTTGAATATTTTAAAAAAAATTTACAAGACATTTAAAACCTATAATAATAAAAATACAAGACATGAATTCAAATAAAACTACTACAAGACATAAAAACAAAATGATCTAAATTACTTTAACATGTTAAATGACTGCTTATAAGTTAATATGTTACCGTTAAATTCAATATGTTTTATTATGAGATGTCTCAATTTAATTTGTAAATAAGTTTAAAAGATTGTTATTAGAACAAAATTTATGTAATTAATATCCTAAAAGTAGATGAAAAAAATAATTTTACTAGAATTTTGATAGTTTGCCTTTTAAGGTGTAATAAAAAGAAGAAAAAAAGTTTCTTTTAAATATTTCATAATTTTTTATATAATAAATATAAACAACATAAAAAAGTTTAGTGGATTTATTTTCTTGAAACTTTCTATCTAAACCAAATTTTTTTCTCTTTATTTTTTTCCATCATGTTTTCCTCCCCATTTTCTTCCCCATGCAAATACTAATTTCAAATATGAGATTAGAATTTAGATAAAAGAAAATAGTTTAGCTAAAAGAAAAAAAAAATATTTAAGCCAATGCTTGGTTAATTGATTTAAAAAAAGAAATAGTTTAGCTAAGAGAAAAACAAAATATTTAAGCCAATCCTTGGTTAATTGATTTAAAAATTATATTATAACTTTTAATATAAAAATATGTGACATGTTTTTTTTTTTACTCTGAAGTCAAGGTTTTAAGATATTATTTATTATTTTCAAAATATACTTTCTCATCAAATATTTTGCTTGTTCTTTTTGTAAAGATTACTTGTATTTTAAAAAAAAAATAATTACAATAATTTTATATTTTATTAGTTAAATTTTTCAAGATTAATAAGATACGTGAAGGTTAGTGTGGCATACTGCTTTTATTAGACATTTGATGTGACATGTGAAGCTTTGAAAGACTCGCATATTACACACTTTCATGTCCAAATACTTTCTTACACATTCCTCCAACTCCATCAATCATTGTCCCGCTTAAATCTGTCCTACTGTCATTAAGAAACACCAATTAAGCACTTACGCCAAATCCTATAATTACCCTTCTTATTGATGTCTCTGTACTTCATTTGGTTCCAATGTACTGACCAAAAATGTAAATTAATCATCAGGCCTAGAAATAAACCCCATATATATATATATATAGAGTAACTAAAAGTTACGGGGTTTTTTCTATAAAGAGCAAATTTTTTTACAATAATTTAAAAATATATACAAGTTGAATTTATAATCAATTTTATTTAAAGAAAAAAGATATATTAGTTCTATTTGACAAAAAATAATTATTATAAACATAAAAAAAATATTAACATCTTATAAATTTATAATTAATTTTAAATACATAAATATTTTTTATCATATTATATATTAAAAACTTTATTTTAAAAAATAAAAAATAATTTATTTTACAATAAAATAAATATAAATTTATGAGAATCTAAATATTTTGATAATTCATAAATAATATAATATATTATTATTATTAATTATAATTATATTTAATAAATAATTATAATATTTAATTATAATTATGATATAAAAAATAATATTCATAAAAATAATTAAATTATTAAAAAAAATTATGAAACCTTTATATTTAACTTTTTACAATATACAATACAAACATAACACATTATATCGTAAAATTTGTGTGAAAATATTATCTAATATAATATTATTATAATTATTAGTCCATTTTTTATGATTTATTTTATAATAATAATTATTATTAATTTTGTAATTATTTTATAATTTATTATTATTATTTTAAGTTAATTTATAATAAAATTTTGATAAGTTATTTGTTATAACAAATTATATATTTATTATTAAATATATTTTTGTATTTTATAAATATAAATTATTTTTATTATTTTTTATTCACTTAAAAATTTATTTATTAAAAATTTATAATTTTTATATTCATCATATTAAAGTTGTAAAGGGTAATTAAAATATTTTTTTATCTTGTTTTTAAAATAAGAATGGAAGAAAATGTGATGGAAATTGAAGTAGGAGAGAGAAAAAAATGAAAAAAATTGAGATATAAGAGAAAAAAAAATGAATTGATAATTGATTAAGAGGTTAAAAAGAGTTTTTTTTTTTTTTTTTTTACTAAATTAACAAATAATCTTTTTTTAAACTTAACTTTTGAATGGGATAGTAGCATTATAGACAAAAACCGAAAGCTCTGCATACTGCTTTAGCCAAGGACAAGAAAACAGAGGTCACTCCGATTTCTGTTCAACCAAAACATCAATATTGCCGAAATGTCACCGGCTGTCGAAAATCGCGTGTCTTTTCTATCGCATGGCAAGTCGTCGGCTGAAAAGCGTACTTCGATATCCGGCGCTGTGTTTAATGTTTCAACAAGCATAATCGGTGCCGGGATTATGTCGATTCCAGCAACTCTGAAAATGCTAGGCGTAATACCAGCTTTTGTTCTCATTGTGATTATTGCTTTCTTAGCTGAGATATCCGTCGAGTTTCTGATGAGATTTACACATTCCGGCGAGTCAACCACCTATTCTGGTGTCATGAAGGAGTCTTTTGGTCAGTTGGGTTCAGTGGCCACTCAAATTTGTGTCATGATCACTAATCTTGGGTGCTTAATCATGTACTTGATCATCATTGGTAAGCTCAAATTTTTTATTTTGATCTGATTTATATGAAATTTGAAGTGGGTTACCTTGTTTCATGGAATCATATGATTATGCAGATTTCACCCTTCTATTAAAATTGGGGGGAACTTTGCCAAAATTCAATATTTGTATTTGATTCAATGGAAAAACAGAGATGGGAATTGATTTTAAAATTCGAACATCAATTTCATAGTAGAAAAAAGGAGTTTAGAAAAGATTAGTTGATGGTTACTATGTTAATAATATTTTCAGGGGATGTTCTTTCTGGCAATCAACCTGAGGGAACAGTACACTTGGGTGTTTTGCAAGAATGGTTTGGAATTCATTGGTGGAACTCACGTGACTTTGCACTCTTTGTCACTGTTCTGGTTGTCATATTTCCTTTGGTTCTGTTTCGACGTGTAGGTCAGTAGTAAGAACAACACTAATTTAGTTTCGGTTATGAGGAGATGAATTATGAAATAATCACATCAAAACATAAAATCTTGATTTTGTTTTTTAATTTTTTAATTATGTGTAGTTGGGTTGTCATTGTTTGCAGAATCATTGAGGTTCAGTTCGGCCATTTCAGTACTTCTAGCTGTGGTTTTTGTGGGCATAAGTTTTGGATTATCAATCTGGGCTCTTTTTGAAGGCAAAACCAAGACCCCAAGATTGATACCTCATTTGGACAACCAATCAAATTTCTTCTACCTTTTTACTGCTGTTCCAATCATTGTGACTGCCTTCACATTTCACTTCAATGGTACTTAAGTGACTGAAATGTGTAATGTGTGTGTGAATAATTAAGCCCTACCCATCTCTTAATTCTAATCAGTTCCTATCATTAATGTATGAAAAATGTATGCAGTTCATCCAATTGGTTTTGAGCTTGACAAGCCTTCAGATATGATATCAGCAGTTAAAATCTCAATGGTCCTATGTGCTTCCATCTACTTTTCCATAGGCCTATTTGGATACTTGCTGTTTGGAGATTCAATCATGCCTGACATACTTGTAAATTTTGATACAACTTCTGATTCCGCAGTGGGTTCACTTCCTAATGATATAGTTCGATTAAGCTATGCATTCCACTTGATGTTGGTTTTCCCACTTCTAAACTTCTCTCTAAGAGCAAATATTGATGAATTTCTATTTCCAAGAAAGACCCTGTTGGCTGAGGACAACAAAAGATTTGTATTTCTCACTCTAGTACTGTTGGTCTTCACTTACTTAACAGCAATAATGTTCCCAAATATTTGGTATTTGTTTCAGTTTATGGGATCAACCTCTGCAGTTTGTCTTGCATTTATCTTCCCTGGTGCTATTGTTCTAAGGTAAAATCATCATCTTAGTTTTAATTGATTTGTTCCTAGATTGATGTAATGAAGGCTCATATATCCATTTAAAATTGCAGGGATGTTTATGGTATATCAACTAGAAGGGATAGGATTATGGCAGCAATTATGGTTATCTTAGCAGCAGTAACAAGCCTAATTGCCATATCTACAAATATATGTGATATATTGTAATTGTAAACCAGTCTATACCGCAATACTTGAAGAAAAAGTCGTATCACATTAGCACTACTAATGAGATATTTGAATGGTTTCTTAGTAAACATTTTTTGGGTTGCCATTCAAAATTTTAGTTCACATGTTAATCTTTAAAACAGTTACTCTTACATGCGCACTAAGACTAATTTAAACTGAAACGCCTATTATCCTTTTTAAGTTTCCGACTTTTTCTTCATAATTTTAACGTCCAGACTAGAGTTGTGTCTAATAAGAAAGATCCACAATAAATTACCACACATCTAGCACACCAAAGTAGGCTAAATTATACATCTCATCTAAGGCACAATTAGTCATTAACACGAGTCCAGCTCAAAATGAGGTTCTTTTGAGTGAACTTAAGAGATCCCTTCTCATTCCCCAAGGCTAGATTAGGAGTGACTAATCGGGAAAAAGAATTTAGGTTAGAGTGGTGCAATAATCGAACCTACAATCAATCTAGCATATGAAGTTGCATAATATAGTAACATAAATTATTGTCAAAGCATTACAAATCCGAAAGTATATGCACTTTTAGTTGGTCATTTAACCCCAACTAACTGAAGGGATTTAAGCTGGGAACAAATTACATGTTAAAATAACAAAAAAGAAAAAAAAGAATACATATAAGTAGGCAATGATGCAGAAAATAAAAATTGGAGTCAACACAGGTCAGTGTTCATCCTCCCATGACTCCATACTTCCATACATCCCAAAAATAAACTCTGCAACTAATAAAAGAGATATGCTGCTGCATGTTGAAAAATTGATCGCCTATTTTCTGTTTATAAATCAATATGCCACAAACAAAATCAGTAAATGTGAAAGTTACATAGCATACCCCAAGTGAAAACTTAAAAAAAAAATACTATCAATAAATAAATACTGGATACTCCATTTCATATGGGCGTTTAACTAGTTTATGAAGATGTTTAGCCAAAATAAATATATAATAAATTCAATGAAGACAGCAAAACAACTAACCTTCTGCTCTTGGCACTTGGTGCAATTAATCCTCGTTTCTCTAAGCTCTTGAAACGATCCTTGGCAAGGGTGCAACATCCCTTCATATGAAATACCAAGTCAGAACTCAAAAAAGCCATAGCAGCTAAAATAAACTCAATATTAAATTGACATTTCTGAAAAAGCTTGAAACTCGTGGTACCTTAATCTTGCGCAGGGAACCAGTTATTTCTTCAGATAACAAAACTTGCTTTCGGGCAGGTTCAAATCTGGAATATATAGATTAAATTATGGATTGTAGTGGGTAGAACAATAGGTCCATCTATCCCATGTGTGGAAAATGTTCCTACTTCCTAGCGTCACTTATAAATGTTAAGTAAAAATTATAATTTATATATAAATCAAGTTATTCACACAAATAGTGATGTATATTAACAATAATTGAATAATTGTAATTTACCATGTCCAAAAATCGGACACATATCCCATATTTTAAAATCTTAAAACCTACGACTCCGACCTCAAGATACGTACTCTTAGCTTAGTTTGTGTAACATATCTAGTAACTAAATATATGTTGATTTATAAACAAAATATGTTTAAGATTTTGACAAAATAGATTACATACTTGTACTTCCCCAAGCGAGGTGGACATGATTTCAATCTTTCTTTTTTAGCTACAAGTCGCCTAAGATGTCTTTTTTGCTTCTCTTCATCTTCTCTGGCTATTTCTTGCATGATATCTGGTAAGCTGTGAGAAAGGCCAAATAATAAATAAAAACGTCTTTAACGAATAGTATTTTCCCAAAGAAAAATAAAGGGTTACCTGTCAATTTCTCTGTTTAGTTCCACCATCTTTTTGGATCGTTGTTTCTTTTTAAGTTCTTCTTTACGTCTAGCTCTCTTATTTAATACCACTCTGGTCACCTGCTTTGTTTTAGAAGTCCTGCACCGTGGTTATTGAAACAATACTTGGTCAGAGAAATCAGATGACACAAATCAAAATTCATACATTTAACACTTGCACAAATGTTACCCATCTGAAACAAATAAAGCTACCTTTTCTCAGTAGCATCATCCTCATTCCCGCTTGTATTCTCATGATCCATATCATCATCGCTCCCATCATCTGCCTCAATAAAGTACCTCTGAAAACTCAAGAGCATGTAATCATCAATAGCAATGCATCACCTTTACGACTAAGCTACCTAAAACTTATATTTACACTCACATTATTGATGAACATATTGAAGTTTCAATAGGTGCATCAACGGAAAGTATGACCTATAGTGAACATTTATAGGAAGAATAATCAACTCACATCTTCTTCATCAAGAGCTACTCCAGGAACTTTCAATGGAACACGTTCAGGTCCCAGGTCTTTTTTGTAGACTTTCTGCATTTCTTCTGCTACAGCACAGGCTAAGACATCCTAGGATGACAAAGGTTGAGAAATTTTAAACTCCAAGTGACAAAGAGTCCCACTAGAAAAATATGCAAACAAAAGATCTGAAGAGTATACTTGATGACTCTCGGCCGATGGATTAAAAGAGCAGCCAGGAGGATCAACTTCAACAGCAGGAATAAGTGAAGGCTTTGATTTCTGTAGAAACGGTCAAAGATGGCAAACAAAATAAAATGCAATGCATTACTGAGCATTAAAAATTGAAATCGAATAAAAAAACAGCAGATTACGACCAGCATCCTGGCAGTCTGCCACATCCTTTACAATAAAAAATGGAGATATTCAAAAGTATTAAGCATAAAAGCTGAGTTTGGAAATTTACCGCTTTGCCCATGCTAATGTCATCACCTGCAAGAGTACCAAGTTAAAACCATGTGATAATTTTCATTGATGTCACTAAATCAAGACAAGAGTAATTAACACAGGAGGTACCCTTACCATCCCACATGTCAATCATGCCAGAAGATGCAATAGAATCCTGAAAAATATTCAAGGACAAAAAAGTAAGTGCTTATTCAAAATCATAAAGAAAATATCTAGCTTAGAAAATGATGAACATCCTATTACTAAATTACTTTAAATAGTTAATTTTAGCACCTTAGATTCTTCTTTGACTGCATCCTTGTCTTTTTGAACCCCTTTGGTTTTTTTCTTGAATTTCTTTGGTATTGAAGTTGACACAGGTTGAACAAACGGATTCTTTTGAAGCAAGCTGTCACAACGAAGTACCTTTTCTCTGTGTTTTTCAATCTTGCGCTTTACTGAAAGATCTGCATCATAATCATCCAAATATTTTTAAAAGGTAGAAATATAGTGAAAATTGTGAGAAACATAGGAAAACCCTTCACCCAAGCTTTGCTGCCCCAAAAACAGTTCCTCCCTTCCAGTCAGAAGTATTTATTTATCAGAGAACATAGAAATGCAATTTGTCAAATATCAGAAAATGCAGTCATTCAAAACTTATTCAAGATTTGATGTCAGTGACACAAAAAAACTAAAAACCAACAGTGCATTTTATCGCAGTATGTAGTTCACACAACCATTTTCAGTTTTTTGCTATGTTACTCAATCTGCTATTGTTATTTTATAAAGGTAATTCATTAGAGTTGATAAGCTTTTACTAGTTTATTTATTATTTCATGTTTGAGGGAAATGTCACCAGCCCAAGTCATAGATCGAATACAATCAACGCATGGTCAAACTACAAAGTTAGTAGATAAATTTGAATTTGACAATAAAACATATCAAAATATATTCCCTCCCAACATAAGATAACTATCTAATAAAAAAATTTAATAATATCAAATGTTAAGGGATTTGAATATATCTCCTAAGAAGTTAACTGTATCAATTCAATCCTTATAAATAACCTCATAATACAATTATAAGATATACTTTCTTTAATCCTTTCTAATTATTTCAGTTAAAAATCTATCTGAGTATTGACTTAGGCATCAAAGTGGATTTGATAGCCCCAGTGTTATTCCTTCCGATTGTTTGTTCATCTATCTCAAGATTGAATTGGTAGATTTGTGACAAACGCATAAATCGGCTTCTAACATTGGTTGGAAAAAATTTCGGTGAACGTAATAAATGCATAAATAGGCTTCAACATTTCATTTATTAACAACAAAAAAGCTAAACCATTGATAAATCCTATTCTTAGAAACCCAGGCCTAACTCTGAACCCAAAAGCTAGCTTGTGAGTTAGAGGATTGCCTAGACTTATAAGGAGCATTGTTGCTTTACTCTTAGCCAATGTGGGACTTAACATCCCCCCTCCACATCGGCTAGAGTCCGATTTACAAGACGGTCCGGTTGACGGCACGAGGGCCAATGGGAGTACGAGGAAGAGCTGCTACGATACCATCTTAGAAACCTGTGCCTAACTCTAAACCCAAAAGCTTTGTGAGTTAGAGGATTGCGCAGACTTATAAGGAAAGCGTTGTTCTTTCTTTCTTAACGACTTAACACCTATTAAGACCCAAATATAACATATAATGAAAATAGTTAACCTCGTAACATGAAAAGTTGAATTTTTAGAAGAATTCATTGCTAAAATCTTCTTTATATGTTATATTAAGGTAACAATACTCCCCTTCGTTACCATAGCTCCACTATTTTACTCGGATTCGGATATGAGTATCAGATACGGATACGTATCCAAAAGTCGGGTAAGTGAATTTTAAAATTTTAGGATATAGGTATATGTGTCTAATATTTGACATGGGTATTTAGACACAGCAGTGTATTACATATTTTTTAATTTAATGCATAAAATATCCATATTAATAAATGCACGGGTAAATTTTTTAATGAGAAGATTTTAGTGATTATTAGATTATATCAATTAGATATTAGATTTTATTTTTAAATTATAATATTTTGATTCATCAAACTTTAATTCTTATGTTAATATTCTAGAAAAGCTGTTTTAAAAGTAATAAGTTTTTGAAGATGGTACATCCCATATAACAATTAAAAGGCTTTTAAGGAATATAACAACATAGCAAATTAAAAGGCCCATTATATATAACAATTAAAAAGGCTTTTAAGTTTGCCCTAAATGTATTTTAACTTTCAACTTCTTTCTCCGCCGCCAGCTTCTTCTATCTTCTTCTACAGCAACAATGTCGTCTTCTTCTTCTACAGCAACAATGTCGTCTTCTTCTTCTTCTCCTTTATCAAATCATCTTCTACTTCTTTCCTTTTAGTCTTCTTTTTCTCCTCATCATTCCATAAATTATGGATATAACTTCCACCGCCGTGTCCACAAATTTTTTTTCCGGATGGACACATATTTTGTACCGGTGTCGCTGTCGCTGTCGCGTAGACACCGGGTCCGCGTAACATAGTAGCTCCATATAATTCCGCGTAACAACGTTATGTGTGTCAAAACAAAACCCCACTCAACTACTCAAGAGATGAACACGATGATCCGTATTGTGACTACTTTATTAACATGGACATAGGGACTTATTGTGCAGAGAATCACGCTATCTTTCAACATAATCGAAGAAAGAAGAAATTTTTCATTGACCAAATAACCAGAACCAAACAGCCAAGAGACAGGGGGGAAAACATGGACAAACAAAGGAAGCAAAAATGGGTTTATTCAACTTCAGCACTTTATTAAAATAATGAAATTGAAATTTCAAAAAAAAAAATGGTTCCTTTGTAATTAATGGATGTGAGTCAGGGGGGGGACGGAGAGGAAACAAAAGAAAAATAATAATGAAGTAAAATAAAGGAAGAAGGTACCTCTGGACTTGTCGATGACATAGAGGGATTCAGAGGGGAGAGAGGAGAGCGAACCACCGGTATTAGCGTCTTTTGTGGATTCCTCGAAGAAATCGTGAATGTCTTCAGTGCTGATATTGGCCCGCCACGCCTTCTTACCCTTTCTCGAGCTCTTAGGCTTCTTCCCCATTTCTCTCGCTGGTTTCGAATTCACCAAGCGCAAAAAAGTGGCTATACGCGAAGCAGAGTTTAGTTTTCTCGGATTAAGGCGGCAGTTAGGTTTATAAAACCTAACACAACACTGTACTGGGGAAACTAGATGGCGGTGTTTTTACTTTTTTGTTTTTTTTTTTAAACGACTCGCCCTTTTTTTTCGTCTTTTTATTTATTTTTTTAATAAAAGGTAATAAAAAAGTGCATAAGATTTTTTATTTTATTTTTTGCTAAAAACCAAAAGGAAATAAGATAGCCAAATTTATTTGAGCATTAATAAGATAATGTTCGGTCTTAGGGAGGGAAAACAAATTTGCATATAGGTTGTTTTATTTTTAAAATTAAATATATTAATTATTATATTTTAATTATCTTATTATTATATATATACATTATTCAATTATTTTATATTAATTTTGATTATTTTATTATTTTATTTTTTTAATTATTTGATATATTTTTTATTCAAACATCTATCAATTATTAGTAATAAGATTCAAATAGATTGAATTTAAATTTTTTTCAAAAAAATCTAAAAAATTGAAAATTCACAAAAAGTAATTAAATTATAAAAAAAAATAATGTAATTAAAATGTATAAATTATAAATAATATAATTAACTTGTTTAATTCGTTAAAATAAAATTATCAAATTTTCTTATTATTTTTTATTTTATAATAATGAAATTGTTCATGAATTTTTTTTATATTTAACTGTTTATTTTAATTATTATTTTAAAGCTAAATATCAAGTTAATACATTAAAATATTTTCTATTGTTTTTTTTGTGTATGTTTACGATTTCAATTTATTTATATTTTTAAATTTATGCTCGTTTAAAATTTAATAGAATAAATTTTTATAATTTTATTTTCCTTATAGTTTTATAGATTTTTTTTTATTTTCGTTTTTATTACTATCGAAGGTAGAACTAAAATTAAAATTAATAATAATAATAAAACAATTCATGTAAGACACTACTTCATCCCTTACATTACAATAAAATTATTCATTATTACATTTGAGTCTATAAAAATAAAGCAAACTAACATCATTTTTTCATTTCATATATATATATATATATATATATGTGTATTAGATGGGGTTAATTTATATATAATGCATTAATATTTTAAGATAAGCAGATAAGCTATTGTCTTGTGAACAACCCTACATTCTCTAGGCATGTAATATATAATATAAAGATTTTTTAATCTTTATAATGAAATGAAAAAATGATGTTTATATATATTTTAAGATAATTTACTTAAATGGGGTTACAAATTAATTTTTCCTAAAAAATAAAAAAATAAAAAAGAGTCTAAAATGAACTAAAGTTTATAAGTATTTGTTAAAAAAAAATTATACAAATTTTGATTTATATTACCATTTAAGTAAAAAGATTCTCAAGAATTCTCTCTGTCTTCTCAATCTTATCTGTCTTCAGCAACAGAAGCATTTATATATCACTCAAACTTCATATTTCTATTTAATTTGTTTTTATATCACCTTTGCACGTGAATGTACTTCCCCAGAGTGCAGCTCACGTGAGTTTTGCGATAGAAAGTCACAGGTACCCTTAATTAATACTACTGCGTACATTATCTGCAGAATAAACAGTAAATTGAGGACTTGGGTGATTTATATGTATTCTAAAAACACAGTGAACTGAGGACAATGAAACCAGTTAAATTTTATTTACAAAAAAGTGTAAAAAGAATTATTATTATTTTTTTATAAAAAACAAAAAACAAAAAGTATATATATATATTTTTTTTATTTTTTATTTTTTATTTTTTGCTTCCCAAGGGACTACGCCCATAAGTTTGAAGTGAAATTGTTTGATTGTGTTTTGGCTTGACTCTTTAGATTAATTATATTTTTAATATAATTTAAGAAATTTGAGCTATATGTCACGAGAAGCATTTCTGAATTCAGCGTTGCTTCCGTTGCATGATTGGGCCATGAAAATGAGACCCTTCTCTGTTGTTGTTTTTTTTTTTTTCCTCTTGATCTTATTTTGTCACATGATTCATATATTAATGGAAACAAAAATAACCCCTACAGATCATCAATACAAATCAAGTCCTCGAGGAATTATTTTAAATATATAAAGGATAATCTGTACAAAATAACACATTAATTTAAGGTTTAACATATATATATATATATATATATATAATGCTTATTAAATTGAAAAAATAATAACAATAGCAATATATAGGAGCTAATTACGTAATGTCGACTATGTATTATATTTATAATAAATATGTTTAAAATATTTTAAAAAGTTTGTCACATGTACAAATTTATATAGTAATATTATCGTGTTAAATTGTTACTAACGTGTATGCACGTAATAATTATTAATATAACTATCCTTTAATTAAATTATAAATTTTGTATTTAAAATTTTCAAAAATGATTACGATTTTATGACGATTTTTTACTTCAAATAATATATCGAAATAATTATTAAAAAATATTTAAAAAAAAATGTTTTTTTTACTTTTTTAAAAATGTCTACTTATCTACTAGAAAATTAATAAATCATAATTATTAATTAATAAATATAATTAATTTTGAATACGAACGTATATGATTATCAATATAATCGTATCTATTCCTGAAATTTATTAAATAAAAATCGAATCGATAATACGAATAATTAAATTATTGATATTTTTATCCATTCTTATCAAATCTACTGTATGAAATCCTCGGTTTTTTTTTCTATTCCTATCAATCATTAACTTTTCTCCGTAGAACAAATAAAGATACGTCATCTGTGATCCTCATGATCATTTTTTTTAGAGTATTTTAAAAAATCAATCTCTTAATTAATATATGTAAGATAGATTTTATACTCATAACTTATGGAGTTTTAATAAATATGCTTAAAATATTTATATAATAAACATTTTAAGGTATTTTATTTATAAATAAACATAACTCTCCTATCGTCCTAAATAATTTATTATTTTTTATCATGTGAAAATTTATAGGTAAATTTTTAAAATTTAACAATTAAATATATTATAGGAATTTAATGACAACACTTTTGATCTAATATCATATTAAAAATTATTTATATCAAATTTCTTAAAATTTTAAACTACTGATATTAATCAAGAGCCAAGATTTCTTTTCGTTCATGCAGTCTAACATTCTAGAAAAAAAAATACAATTTAAGGGGTTACATTTTCTTAAATACATCACAAAGACAAAATACTATATACAACGTAATCAAGTGTTTTGTGAGGATGAAAAGCTTTTCATTCGATAAATGTTAAAATACACTCAACTTTGTACTAATAATATTTATGTTGTATCATTTGATAAAATAACTTTTAAAATAATAAAGTTATTTATTTTTCAATAAAATTTTGACATGTTATATATTATAATTTATCTAAGTGTAAATACATCTACCATTTATTATCTACACAAATGTACAACCTAGATCCCAACTGGCTTGGAGAACCTAGTTTTTAATTTTTTGATATGTGTTTTGTAACTTTTGTTATTGGATGCTTGCCTCTCTTGTGACCAAGATGCAAGTTCCCCTTCCTATTAAAAACACACGCAAAAAATTATTTATTCTAATTAAGTGAAAATTAAGATAAATTAGTGGAATCATGATGCATAACTAAGATGAAAATTAGTGAGAATTAAAAGTTAAGCGCAAAAAGAACCTCTAGTTAATGTAGAAACCATTAATAAATTGGCTCTTAGTTAAATAATTAAAGATAAAAAGTTTTAATTATATATCATAACTCTTTTTCATATAACATCAAAAATATATGTTTTTCTCATGTTCAAAAATATATTCTTTCGTACTTTAAAAAATATATTCTTTAAGATGGTTGAAAGTAAAAATATAAAAATAATTTAATTATATAAAAATATGGGTAGATAAAAAATCTTAAATTATGTGGACGTTGGTGTATTAGTTACAATGTCATTCTAATTTACTATCGTCTTTTTATTTAACATACGTGGCTTTTCTTTGATTGAAATTATTTGACTTTATTTTAAAACAAATATTTTCGTTATTATCAATTTGAACCTTAATTTAATAATTATTGCTTTTAAAGCAACAAATTTTTTTTTCTAGGTATGGATTATCTTTCCAATTTTATAAGTAAAAAAATCAATGATTCCATTGTTAGTTAATGACATAATTATTATTATTATTTTAACAAAACTTAGAATTACGTAGTACCTTAGTTTTAATATTATTTTTATATAAGTATTATGCATTAAGTAATTAATTAAATTAATATTTTCATTCTAATACATTACACTTTTTATTAAACGCATGTAAAGATAATAAACTTTTTTATTTTGTTTCTTTTTAAATCCAATTCATTTTCATTCGATTCTTATTGATTTTCAAAAACATTCTAACCGATTGTAAAAATGGTCCACTTAATAGTCTAACTTAATAGTCTATCAAATATGCATTAAAGACCATTACATAATCTCTCAATATATACAAAGAAAAATTAATGCTTACATGTTTAGCAAGTGATACTTAATTTTAGCTTTTGTTATTATTGTATATAAAAATTAGTTTAAACTATATCATTACGATTTAAATTTTAATTAAATTTAATAATTAAATTTTTAAAACTTCGTATATATGTCATTAAATTTAAAAACTATACAATTTAACCTCAAAATTTTTAAAAAAATTATTTGTTGATAAATCTTAAAAATTTGATTCATAAATAAATAAAAATATATATGTATAAGACTATTATATTTATAAACACTACTATATAGTTATTTATAAGCAATGTGTGATTCTTAGCACTTTTTACCTCTAAAAAGCTTTTAGCGAGGTAGATAAAATGTCTGATCATGACGAGGATTTAAAAACTGTAGCAAGGTAGAAAGAAGAGAATTCAAATAGAGAAAAGGAATAAGGAGTAGAACTAGAAGGATGCATGGGTCTGGAGGGCATTGTTTTGTTGTGATGATTAATGGACACACATGTGAATAGAGAGATAGGTGGTGGGTTCTGGGTTTGTCCTTGTGGATCGGTGACAATTACGTTGCAAGCAATAACCAGAAGCTAGCTAGCTCTCCATTACTTATTTCTCTCCCATGTATATATATATATATATATATATATATATATATATATATATATTCATATATAATATTTATAATTGTTCATGTAGCTACTAGCTATAGGCTATAGCTAGCTAGCAAGTACTCATTGATATAAATATAAATTATTTTATTCATATTTGTATGTATTAACTTTTTATACCCGTGAAGCGCGCATACATATGAAAATAGAGTAACAGGGATGGCAAACAGAAATTCGCTATCTTTCTTATTGGCGTTTGGTGCCAACAGGGTTTTTCCCTTAGCAATGAGTACAGTACATGCTGCATCTTAATTATAAATTAATCTGATGTTTCATAGATGGTTTAGCTAATAAGCTTGATTCACTTTGCAATTTCGTATATTGAAATTTTATTTTCTGCTTCAAAAATTTAAACTATTTAAAGTATATATATATATATATATAGATATATATTATAAGTTTTTTATCCACCGGCAACCTTTTAAAATTTAGCAACATCATGCATATAACTTGGAATTGATATATTTAGATTATTTCTATTCATATTTTGGATTTTTTTAATCTATATTTTCAAATAGAATACTTTTAATACTTTTTTTTAGATTAATAATATATGTTTTAGTTAATTTTAATATTAATTGATACTTAAAAACTATCTAAATTATTTTGTATTTAAATCTATCCAAAATTATATTAAAAAATACATAACAACTCAAAAAAATATTACATTTCTTATACTTTTGAAGCTAATTTTGGATTATTAATCAACTTTTTAATAATTAATGAAATTATAACGTAACTTAATTAATAATTTTTTTACTTTAATTAAAATTAATAGATAAATGTTAATTCTCCCTCCCTATTTGGCACGTGTAAATTAAGAAGGAACTAATACCTTGGTAAATTAAGATTTTATTATTTTAGTGGTATAACATTTTACTTTTATTACCTTTTTTTTTACTTAGATTTTAGAAGTAGAATGATATCTATATTTAAAAAATGTATTAATTTAATATAATTTATCATTAAATTGAAGATTATTTTAAGTATATATTAATATAATGTGATATTGAAAAAATATTTTTAAATAATAAATAAATTAAATAATATTTAGATGATTTTTTGAGACAATCAATTAATTAATTATTTAAAATTAATCTTTAAATATCGCAATTATATTATCATATATCTAAAAAAAATAACAAATTATAATATATATTTTTAAATAAAATATCATCCCTAATTAGATAAAAAAAAATTTACTAACCCGGTAAATTACGTTACTCTCGTGAGTAAATAGGTGCCGAATGTTGAATGACGACTCCGCAAAACTTGGACATAAAGTTTTGACCTTTCTTGCCCTTCGTGCCCTATTAGATAGGTTTTAAAAATATTAATTAGATAAAAGATATAAAATCAACAAGTTTAAACTGAAAAAATTATGATCATTTTTATTTAAAAATTAAATCTATCCTAAAATATTAAAAATAAATCGTACTAACTTGAATGATCATCGTATTTTTTTATACTTATAATCATCGTATTAATTACTAGTTGCTGTAATTAATGTGACTGTAAATTATAACTAACCACATCAATTAAAAGGGAAATACTTTTTTGACAATTTAATTGTAATCATGTCATTGTTCATCTATTTTGAATGGGTCTCCTTTTTTTGAATTTATTTTTAATAATAAAAAATTATATTAATTAAAAATTGATAAATACAACGATATGCATCTCATTAGTGAATAGTGATATGCAGTTGGATGGTAGATATTTACATTTAATTTCAAGAACAATATACTACCACTAATTAGTTTTTTTTTTTTAAAAAAAAACTAACACTATTACACAGTCCATAATTGCAATTTGAATTCCAAATTTTCTACTTTCGTACTTTTTATAATATTACCGATTAATTTAATAACAAAAATTAAACAAAATTATTAATTAAAAACAATTACAATTAATATTATTCATCCCAACAAAACTATTAAATTTGAATTAATTCAATTCAATCCAACGTGAAATCATTTGATAAGATTGTGTTTTTTTTTCGTCTAATTGGATTTAATTACTTATTTTCATAGATCCAATCCAACAATGAGTCATATTAGATTAATCAAACCTATATATAATATATATTATGCTCTTTTGGGTTTTTTTAAGTATGATTTACTTTTTATCATCCATAAACATACAAGTATTTCATATATAATAAAGTAACAAATATCTCAATAATTATACAAATGTTACTATTTAATAATATTATAATATTAAAAATAAAAAAAATCATATATATAAATGCATATAACTCAATGAAGTTAAAATCTTTATCCCACTTTACAAGTTAATTAAATGAAAAGAAAATATAAAATAAAATAAAATAAAATGGGTGAAAATCTTAAAAATGTAACATGTATACAAAATATAAATATTATTTAATCTTAATTAATTCAGATAAGATTTAAGACAATAAAATCTATGACCAATCTAATCTTAATGGTTGAGAATTTTTTTATTAAATCCAAACATTAGTTCGATAGCATTGAAAATTTAATAAATTTATTCAATTTTATTGGACTCATCAAATGATTGAGATTTTTTTTAACAACCGTAGTTACAACTTACAAAGACAAGTATGTATGCGTTATGCATGGGAGTATAGAGAGGACAAAAGTTGACGGCTGGCAAGAGAGAAGATGGCCAGAAATGATAGGGGCTGAAAAATCCCCCGTGAGGAGTGTTTGGAGGCATTCCAATATCACAAACTAAACATCTTTTGTTGCTTCCTCAGTCCCTTCACTTCTTTCGATGGTCATTTTCACTCCTTCGTTGTCACGAGCTCCGTATTCCCTACTTTTCTCTCTACCACCTCTCTCTCTCTCTCTCTCTCTCTCTCTATATATATATATATATATATATATTTCCATTACTCTTATATTCCCTTTTTGCCCTTCAAAAATTTCAAGTGGGCTTTGGAAGATATATATAACATTTTATGTATGACCAAAAAAAAACATGAAAACATGTCAGTGTTTTCTTTCTTGAGGTATACATAACAACTTGCATATTATTCCAAAAAGATTGATGCCAAAATGTCACTTTGAATCCTCAAGGTCATTGTTGTGCTTATGATGTCAAGAAAAGTTTGATTTGTTGGATCATTAATTAGGTACATGATAGGGGACAGGAAGAGGATAATCCTTGCTGATTGGGAGAGAGTAGCGTACCGGCCAATGAAAAAAAAATGTTAAAAATTTGCCTTATATATATTAATAAATTTTGACCCTATTTAATTTCAAATATCCAAATTACTCTAAACATATAGTTTATATGTGCTCTGGTTATAGCTAGCCTTAATGATGGATAATTTTAAGTTGTGTAATCAACCTGTCCTAGTATTAATACTAGTTTTGGCTTTGGAAAAATTCATGTTGACTATATGAACAATTTATATGTTTCTATATATTGCTGGTGTAGTGAAAAACATAGCGCTCCAATGAATTAGGAATATATATATATATATATATATATGAGATTTTTTTAATACAACTCCCCTTATGCGGCTTTAAAAAAAAAGTTTAGTACCTCCATAAATAGTTTTATTTTTAACTTCCCATGATGCAAATATATTTTTTAATACAACAAAAAAATATATGTTTTTTACGTGTTCAAAAATATGATATATATATATATATATATATATATATATATATGTCCTCTTATAAAGTAAAAAACATATGTTTTGTTTTTGAGAGATTTTGAAAGTCATACAATATGAGTAAATAAATCATATAAAAACTTAAGGGGAAAAATTATAGAAGTAAAATAAGAAATGATAAAACAACAAAAATATCATCAAATATTACCTGTGTTTCGTACAATTAAATTATTTTTTATCTTATTTATACTACCTAATTATTGTATATATTTTATTATAACATTATGTTAGTCTATGTTTAATGACGTCAGATGTTAAATAGATAAGTGATAGATTTCGATCAACTCGAATAATTAAGTGATATATTTGAAATATTTTTTTTTCAAATATATATAGCACTTAATTATCCAAGTTGTTTTAAATCTATAAATGATTTGATACCATAAAACAAAAATTAATGAAATGATATAAATGGAAAAAATTTAATAGTTTTGTATAAATAAACGAGATAAAAAATAATTTGATAATATAAAAGAAATAAATGTAATAGTTAGGTGGTATTTTGTAGCTTTACCTTTAAAAAATGGTTATTATTAAAAAGTTATTCTAAGGGTAATTTGGTAATTTTAGATAATTAAAAAGAAATAGAGAATCTATAATTTTGTAAGGGAAAAAAATAAGGTGGAGTCATGTATAGGAAGTAAACAGAAGACGACAGAATTGGGAGCTCATCCCCTCCTTCTTATAAACAGCTTGAGAGCAATAGTAGTGCAGAGATGTAAGAGAATTATAGAGAGATAGATAGCAAAAGCTGAGGAGGATAGAGAAATCAAATAAATTAAAAGATGGTTTCTAGGAAGCACAAGAGAGCAATAGCACTGCAGGAGAAGCTGCAGCTACTTCGCTCTATTACTCATTCTCATGCTGTAATTCCCCTGCATTCCTCATCATCCCTCCTTCTATTGGCTAATTACCATTCTTTTTACTCGTATCTCTCTCTCTCTTGTTTAGGTTTAATATTTCACTTAATTTTAAGTTAATTGATTTATTTCCTTTTTTTTTTTTTGTTTTCGATCGGCTCAGCTGATTCTCAAAAGATTGACTTCACTTCCCCTTTATGTTCACTGCACGGTACTAGAGTTGAAGAATTTAACTAAACATTTATAGATATAATTTCATTTTTAATGTAAATATTTTTTAATATAATAAAAAAAATCATATTTTTATCTTGAATTACATAAAAAAATATGTTTATTACAGTGTTAAAAGTGAAATTACATGCGTAATTTAATTAAGGTAAAAATGAAGGTTTTTTTCTTCACAAAATGATACTTGGGTTGGGGAATTTGATATTTTCTTCTATAACAAGTCCTATTTATTACCTGTTCATCTTTAATTTTTGCAAAACAGAGGACCCAAATTCAAAATGAAAATATAAAACATATTAATTTTTTACTTTTCTTATATATATATAGTATTTAGGTTTAATTGTAACACATAAATCCCTTAAAACATGAAATCTCATACATATATACGTGTGTGTGTTTTCTTTTGAATTTATTTGTTTACGGAGAAATGTGTACAAAAATACAATTTAATTATTAATAATTGGTTAATTACTAATGTACTAAAAGTATAAGATGTATTTCTTATGTTGAATTTCGATTAATATAATCAGATGTACAGATTGCTTAGTTCTTTGAAATTTGATTGATTATAATTAATTAAGCATTATATATCTAATTTTGTGATTAATTTTGATTGCAGCTAAACGAAACTTCGATCATACTGGACGCATCCAATTATATTGAAGAGCTCAAACAAAAAGTTGAAAGAGTGAATCAAGATATTGTACATAACGCACAAATTTCTTCCACAAACCAAAACACATTGCCTGTGGTATTTTAATTTTTTTTTTTAGCTAATTAATACTACTTCAAATTCCTAGCTATATATATTAGTCATTTTTTTTATTTTAATTAATTTATTCGTTAAATAAAATTGTAATTAACTGAGGATTAATTTACATTTTGATTTTGTCCTGAATTAATCAACTGCAGGTGAACGTAGAAACCCTAGCAAAGGGATTCGAAATAAGTGTGTTTTCAGAAAGGAACTGCTCAGGCTTGTTGGTCTGCATTTTGGAAGCTCTTGAAGAGTTGGGCCTCAACGTTCTAGAAGCTAGGGTTTCTTGTACAGATAGTTTTCGATTACAAGCAGTTGGTGGAGATGTAAGCTAATTAGTTACAACTAATTAATTTATATATATAAATATATACTTAAAAGTATAGAATCAGTAATTATAATTTATTAAGTAATTTTTTTTTTACCTTTAATTCAACAAATACTATTTATTATATTCATAGCAAGTTGGTGGAGATGTAATCTATTAAATTTATTAAGTGATTTCGATCGAATCTTCTTTTATTTTTTACATGCATTATTAAGGTTTAATCTTTTTATTTGATGGTGATTCGGAAACAAATCAAATTTCTCTACTATTCAAGAGTAAAAGAGTAAGATCAAAATTAATATCAATTTCTTTGATTTGTAGAACGAAGAAGGCGTCGATGCTGAAGCAGTGAAACAAGGGGTGATACTGGCTATTAAGAATTGGGATGAAACTAACGACCAAGATTAATCATCATCAATAATATAATTATGCTTAATTTGTTATATATATTTTTAATTCAAAGCTTTATACATTAATATAATATAATATAATATAATATAATATTAGTTTTGCAATGTTCTTCTCTTGTTGTTAGCTAGGTTGGCAATTTTGTTAATGAAGGAATTTATGTTCATGATGCTTAATGCATCTAAGTTATTACCCTTTTTTTTTCTTTCTTTTTGAAAGGAAATGCACTTACACACATATATACATATATCAGACATGAACTCTTTATGTGCATTTTCTTCAATAAAAGCTAGGGAATATAAATTTGAATTCTTTAATTAGTTTAGCAACAATAAATACAAATCCACATAAAAAAAATAAATAATTACATAAATAAGTTCTTGTGCAGAAATTCAGGATTTGGGTTGAGTTACATTGGACTTTATATGGTACGTATTAGTGGGAGTACATATCTATATTTTAGAAGAAAACTATTTCTATTTTTATTTTAATATTCACATTTTAATTAATTTTACATATATATCCACTAAAATTTTGGAAAATGTTACAATTTTTTTATTTATCCATGATCATAATTAGGATGAAGAATATGATTAGATCAATGGAAATTTTATTACTTTATTTTTTTTTTCATACCATATTTTTACTATATATATTATATATGTTCACAAACAAGCAAGGGATTTATTAGTTTTATTCGTAAATATATGGGATAATTATTTTCAATGCAAACGACCATTAAGACATTATTGGTATAATTCTCATTGCTCACGAGTTATTATTATTCACTAGTTTTTTGTTTTGACTATTAAAATACAAATATCTCCAGCTACCTTACATGCTCCTACATATATATATATATATATACACCTCACTATCACAATACAGCACAAATTCTTTCTTCAAGTCTTTTTTTTTCAATTAGAAACCTGATATTTGTAGCAAAAAAATAATAATAATAATTCCTATTTGAGATTCATTATAATATAGCCTTGGCTCCCAGCTAGAAGCGTAGCTCTAGCAGCTGACAACAATATTATTTACAATCTTGCAGGCCGGTCTTATATATATATATATATATATATATATATATATATATATATATATATATATATATATAATATACTTAATATATACAACCCCATGAGTGAGTGTCTAGGGACACATTTTAATTATACTTTTCCAATTAAATATTAACGATCAAATGAATTTCATGAAACTATGTTTGTAAACAATGCTTCTTATGTAAAATAAATCTTAAATGTATATCTAACAATTAATATGCTAATTATTTTACAAAGTCACCGAATCATGCATGACCCATTTTTATACCGAAGGAACACTTCAATATATTTATTTTAATTTGAAATGAGTTCAACTTAAATAAAGGAACATAATTAGGAGTGTTCAAATATTTCGTACTTTTAAAAGGTTTCGTTTAGTATCCTAGTTTAAGAATTGAAATTAATTTTAATTTGAGTATTAACCATATTTTTTTGTCCAAAATATCATTTTGATACTTTAAGTATTTGCATTATTTTCTTTTAGTAGAGTTGAAAAAAAGTAAATTTTTTTTTACTCTTTTATCAATTAAGGGTATTTATCATGTCCCAATGAAATTTTAGAATGATATGATTTTTTAATATTTTTTTATATATTTTTTTAGGTAAAAAATTAACAATTTTTATTTTTTTCTTAACCTTTGGGTAAGAATTGTGGTATCCAACTCCAAATATATATATATCATTTTTCAGTTAATCTTTAAACATAAAAAGAAAAACTCTTCGTTAAATTTTAAGCAAAAAAAAAAAATGTTACTGTTCAAAAAAATAGAAATTATACTAATACTTAAATTAGAATAATAAAACAAAATATTTTAATAGCATAAAATATGAAAGATATAGTATGTTAAATGGAGTACTTATAATATACCAATCCCATGGGTAATTTCATCTATGTAAAATCTTTCAGAAACTTCTTGAATTGAAACGAAAATATTAATTTTTACATTGTAAATATATAATCTCTTTATATAAAAATAAATCATATATATATATATATATATATATATATATATGTACGTGTGTAAGTTCTTTACTATGTGTAAAAATTTCTTTTAGTAGTAAACATTCATATTTCGTATAATTGTTTTACCAAAATATTATTTTTTTTATGACTTTTAGTACAAAGAAAGGCAAAGCATTCATTACATTTTAAAATAAAGTAACGAGAAGATTAAAATAATGAGTTTTGTTAATAACCATATTGTGAGGGAGCAATTCCATGAAGCATGGAATAAGACCAACGTGTGAATCAGGATATCAGTTAATATAATTTTAACAGCTGTATTAATCTTAGCTATAGAGGTAGATTAAAATAAGCATTATAGTTTTCATGCGAAACATACTAAATTATATAATTTTGCATTTAGAAAGAAGACAATGGAGATTTTATTGTTGGAGGCATAATCAGGTAGCCAACAAAAGCACATACAACACATATATGCAATTAATATAATATTACTCACATGCATATGGGATAGATGTGTCAATTAAACTAATACATATAAATATATATGTATGTATGAAAAGGTTAATAATTATTAGGTTAAGATTTTAAGAAAAAAAGAAAGAAAAAACTTAATGATTTAGTAGAATAATTTTTTTTCACTATTGAAGGAGTGAAAAGCATAATATTAGACTGTACATGCCGTTATTATTATTCTTTTCAAATTAATAGGTGCCACTTTAAGTGTGTTAGAGGTAATATACTAATATCCTTTAGGTATGATAACAGTAGGAGGTTTAAAAGTAAATATGGGGATTGTTATTTTTAGAGAATATTTTTTGCTATTGAAAGACCTAAATTTTTATAGATTTTGATATTATATTATGACTTAAATTGATTAATGAACAAAGAAACACTATTCATCATCTTAAAAAAAAGATATTTGAGCTTGTAAAAAGAAAAAAAAAATGATTTAAATAGAAATAAAATATTATCAAATGGATTAAAAATATAAAGTGTTTAATCAAATGACTCACATTTTAAGAAATGATATTAGAAAAAATGAAAATCTCACGTAAATAAAAGATAATATTATGTTATAGTTTATAAAAAATAAAAATATTTTCACTTAAAATATTACCTAAATATAACATTTATTTTTTACAAATATGTATTTTTTTCATTTCTCACTTTACGATAACCTTTTTTGGGGATGTATTTATAATTTTGTCCCTTACATAGCGAGCATTCTCTTTCACATTCGGCTTCTAGAATTTCATCTCAAAGTTTTAATGCTAATGAAATTAATCATCATCTTTTGTTGAACAACTCGTTCTCTAACTTAAAAGATTGTGATCCTTCTTTTAACTTAAAGTCAAGTTGAATCACCATACTCCATTTTTCTTTGGATAGTCATGATTCTTGTTATCGATAGTTATAATTTTTTATTGAGAATTAGTAAACTTCAATTTTTTTCAATTTGTTGAGAGATTTTCTAATCTCATGGCCTCTATAGTACATTCGTTAGTTTTCTCGAGTGATAAAGAGTTGCATGACCGTTCTACTCAGGGTTTACTTCTCTTTTCTCTTTGGTGTACTTCACTCTCATTGGTTTGTGGGTTTTACATTCTCTATAAGAAATGACTTACTATTTTTCGTATCCATTTCTTCAAGCTTTTCGTCATTATTCTAAATATATTGAATTTGCTTGATAAAGCTAAAGAAGAGTCCTTCATTAAGTAAGCTATTAGTGATCATGTACGAGATATTTTATTCTACATGTTCAACATCTTGAAGGGGATTGTGTTCTTTACTTTGATTGGTATTGATTGGCCCTTCTTGAACTCCTTTTTGAAGGAAAAAATGTATATAATTTGTTACATTCATATTACTTATAAATATTGGTATGTAACATATTACTTTTATTTTTATTTTTATTTTTGTATGTAATATATTATTTTTAACATACTTTCAATAACCTACCAAATGTATTTACATTCATATATATCTTTTATGTAACCCGTAACAATCACTATATTTTTGATGATCAATCATATGTAACATGTTACGTCCATATGTATTTTTGTATGTAACCTGTTGCATTCACCATAGTTTCTATAGCCTATCATATTTACTTGTATATTTGCATGTAACTTGCTACATCTACTATAGTTCTTTATAACCCACTAGATGTAATATGTTAAATCTTCATGTATCTTTGTATGTAATATGTACGTCCACCATAAGTCCTATGACCCATTAGATATAATCTATTACACCCATATGTGTCTTCGTATATAACTTGTTATATATAATGGAACTATGATGGGAGTTATCGAATAAGGATATCAGAGGTCCAATGTGTCGCTAGTGGTGGCTCTGAAGCTCCGATGGAATCATCGGTAGTGGTTGCTATAAATGTAGTATGTATGACTTTGATATCATTTTATTGAAGTTATGAAGATAAAGTTTTTTGGTTTTTATATTATATAATTTTATATAAAATAATGAATTTTGTGATCAAATGTTGCTAAATAGAAAAAATCGATCAATTTATCAAAACACAAGCCATTGAGGCCAATAACTTGTCTCCACCTATTAGAATTAATCATTTGAAATTGGAAGGTCAATGGTTATTTTATGGACTTTCACGTGTTATCGTAACTTAAATTGATTAGACCAAAACCTTACGTCTTCTCTTACAAAAAAATTAAATAGACATTGCAAAAATATAAAATAACACATGACCAAAGTAAAATATAATATAATAAAATAGGTTAAAAATATAAAGTGGTAGGTTATAAAAGAGATGAAGACACATTTTAAAAGGGACGTTAATGTATAAAAAGAGTGTTCTATATTGATTAAGAAAAATACGAGCATATTATTTATAAGTAGTATAAGAATTACCTTTTTTTTGAAGATTAATATTTTAGAATTGGACGTATTATGTATATATATATTATATAAAATTTACATTGTATCAAAATTTCAATCAATCAATGGATTAAGAAAAAAAAAACTAACGAGCCTTAAAAAAATACATTGACTCTACAAAAAAAAATTAATAACAAGTGACCCAAATAAAATTAGAATATAATAAAAATCGATAAAAAATATAAATTATTGTATTAAATAATCCAAACTTTGAAGGTACGAAAAAATTTATAGATAACATAAGTTATTCAATCTTAAAAGATTAATAGTAAAAGAAAAATAATTCTCATATTATTTATAAATATTCGTTATTAATGTTTTAATCGACGTGAGACTATTCTTATTTTATTAATAAAAATGTTTGTCAAAATAATAAAATATATTTAACCAGACAAAAATATTATTAAATTTTTTTTTGTATCTTTTTTTCATTTTTTAGTTTAGTTTTGGAATATTTTTTAAGATATAAGTTAAACCTCAACATTTTTCAACTACATTCGTTCTCTCTATTTTTTCGTCGATTCTTTTTATCAATCTTCTATATTCTCTATATTTAAAAAGATGAATTATAACGTATCAACCACCGTGTATACTAGCTTCATGTAATCTTCAAAACCCATTACTTAAATATCAATGGGATTTATAAATAAACATGATTATTATCTTTTATGATTAGTATCCTTCGTTATCAGATTTCAGAAGACTAATCATTCATATAGATTTTGTTAATGTTAAGGTTTGAATTTTTTACATTTGTCCATGACAATTACTATTCAGTTGGGGAGGGAGGCATGAACAAATTTTAATTTAATTGATTAGTGTTATAACTGTATCAAAATTTTCTTCAAATGCTAGACACTTGGCATCATCATTTGCATTTTTATTTGTTTATTATATAAGTAAGTAAAAAAAACAAAGGAAATAGGCCAGTTTTGGTGTCCTAGTCTTAAAAAATATGAATTATTTTTAATTAGCAACCTTAAATGATGCCCTATAATCTGTACAGTCAAATGTGGATTATTGTAAGTAAAAGCATCAAATTCAGAGGAAAATACAATGTCTTTAATGTTAGAGTCTCAATTCAATCCAGAAACGTTCATAAAATCATATGAACTCATAATTTAAATGCACCGAAAAAATTGGATTGAAAATATACCTCCTGCCATTGATCAAATTTCAGCACTTACACGGAAATTCCAATGGATTTTCTGTTCGATACTTTCACTAGTTTCTCACACTTATTCTTTGCGTATTGATGGTGTATTCGAATTGTTATGCAGTTAATAGTGAGAGGACCCGATACTTTATTAAGGTTCTTCCATCAAGAACCTTGTTCGATTCAGGCAGATGCAGTTACGATTCGACGAAACGAAAACCGTCCACCATGATTCACTAACGTTGTACCACTTTGATTTACATTCTCCCATTTTGTGCAAAGCGTTAATTGAAATTCTCTTCAAGTAACAAAACACATGAATCATAGCGATAGGTCCTACAAGCGAATATTATCTTCCATGTATTACAATGTATTTAGTTTCTGAGTACTACACTTTATGTGATAACTAAACTTAATGAATAAATCCTATATTTATTCTTGGTCCAATAAAATATATATATTTTCTCAAATAAATTAAGGTGCACATGAATATGAGAAAATATCACAATATATAAGAGTTTCATTAATTAATTGTATATATATATTTACAAAGTGGAACCAATTCCCATTTCTCTACATGATCCTTGAATTTCATTGGTGGCATGCCTTTAGTCAAAGGATCAGCAATCATCAACTTCGATTACTGCTTTCAATGACCACTTTCTTTCTGTAACGCGTTCTCTTATGGGCAAGTACTTAATGTCGATGTGCTTACTACGACTACCACTTTTGTTGTTCTTAGCCATAAATACGGCCGGTGAAAGTTACCACGATAATCTTAATGGCCTAGAAATAAAGTCAATTACTCTAAGCCCTGGAAATGAAACTCTTTAACCATACACCGTGCGATGTGGCCTCAAAACATGATACGAACTTGACCTCGTAGTGGAAGTATGATTAATGACGTTTCGCACTCTCCAAAACACGGCTCTGTTCGCAAGCATGAAAATGTAACTAGATGTTGATTTTCGTGAATCAATACTGACAGAAAGTCTGCGTGACGGAGTAGCCAATTACTTCCGGCCATCGGTTCGTCTATACATGACATATAATCCTTGGTTCCTTGTAGGTACCTCATCGCTTTCTTTGCGGCTTTCCAATGGTCAACACCGGATTACTCTGATATCTCCCTAGCATCCCAACAACAAAAGCAATGTCAGGTATGGTGCAGACTTGAGCATACATCAGGCTTCCAACAACTGAAGCATATGGAATGGTTTTCATCTGTTCTCTTTCAAAATCATTCCTTGGGCATTGGTCCAAATTGAACTTATCACCCTTCACAATGGGAGCAACACTTGGTGAACAATCCTTCATCCGAAATCTCTCTAAAACTTTATTGATATAGGTTTCTGAGATAAACCCAAGACACCTCGAAGTCTATCTCTACGGATCTTAATGCCAATGACATAAGATGCCTACTTCGTATCCTTCATATCAAAATTTTATAGAGGAATTGTTTTACCTCTGTAGCAAACCCCATCATTGGGCTGCCAAGCAAAATATCATCCACATATAGCACCAAAAAACAAATCTCATTCCCACTAACCTTCTGGTATATACATTGATCCATGACGTTCTCTTCAAAACCAAATGAAGTGATGACGTTATGGAATTTCAAATACCATTGACGGGAGGCTTGCTTTAATCCATATATGGATTTATTAAGCTTACAAACCAAAGGCTTACCATCACTAGAGAAGAATCCTTTAGGTTGTTTCGTATAAACCTCTTCCTCTAGGTTACCATTAAGGAAAGCCGTTTTCACATCCATTTGTTGCAAATCCAAATCAAAATGGGCAACCAATGCCATGACCACACGAAGTGAATCTTTCTTAGATACAGGAGAAAATGTCTCTGTGTAGTCGATTCCTTCCTTTTGAGTGAATCCTTTGGCAACGAGTCTTGCCTTATGTCTCTCAATGTTGCCTTGTGAGTCTTTCTTTGTTTTGAAGACCCATTTACATCCAATGGCTTTCACACCATCAGGCAACTTGACGAGATCCCAGACTCGGTTAGATGCCATAGAATCCATCTCTTCTTTCATGGCATTGTACCATAAGTTTGAAACCTCAGAACTCATGGCCTGTGAAAACGTCTCATGATCATCTTCGGCTCCAACATTATAGTCACATTCTTGTAGATACACAACATAATCATTATGAATCGCTGATTTCCTTACTCTAGTAGATCTTCTTAATATTGCATCAACATTCTCCTAAGGAGCAGGATCATGTTATTCAACTAGTTGTTCAACAATTGTAGGCATCTGTTGAACTTCAACATCTACTGGATCAGGATAAACAACTTGTGGTACTTCTAAGACTGGTTCTTCAACACGCATTTGTACTCGAGGCGTGTTGTTAACAATAATGATCAGTCCATTACTTGAAGTGGTACATTGAGCATCTGAATGATCTTTCTCAGAACCAATGCCCTGGGATTGATCGCTCCCATTAATCAGTAATTCTCGAGAAATTTTGCATTTCTTGATTCCACAATCTAGTGTTGTGAGATGGACAATAAAATCTATAACATTTAGACCGTTCGGCGTATCCAATGAAATACCCAGCTAATGGTCCTTTGGTCCAGCTTTTTCTCTTGTGGATTATAAATCCTCGCCCCGGACGGGCATCCCAAACGTGCATATGTTGCAAACTCGGTTTCCAACCTTTCCAGTAATTCAAATGGTGTCTTTGAGACAGCCTTGGTTGGAACTCGGTTTAATATATACACACGGCCGTCTTTAAAAGCTTCAATCCATAAGGATTTAGGAAGATTGGAGTTGCTAAGCATACTCCGCGCCATGTCCAATAGTGTTCGGTTTCTTCTTTTTCGCTACACCATTATGGTGCGGTGAACCAGGCGTAGTGTATTGGGCAAGCTATCCACGTGTTCTTGAAGAAACTTAGCAAAGCGGACCAGGCGCTTGTCCATTCTCGGTGTATCTACCATAATATTCACCACGCTTTATCCGATCTCATGATCTTTATTTTCTTTCCACATTGTTTCTCTACTTCAACCTTAAAGCTTTTGAAGGCATCCAATGTATTCGCTCTTATTATGAAGCATATAGAGATACATATATCGAGAAAAATTATCAATAAAGGTGATAAAATATTTGACCTTGAATGTCCATGTCCTGGACAACATATATCATTATGTATGATTTCTAATATGTTTGAACTCTATTGGCACCTTTCTTTGACTTGTTAGTACGCTTTCCCTTAATACGATCCACACATGTCTCAAAATCAAGTAAAATCTAGAAGTACTAAGTACCCCCATCTTTCACTAATCTTTTAATTCTTTCTATGGAGATATGTCCTAATCTCTCCTATGCCATAACGTAGAAGAGTCATCGTCAATAATACACCTTTTAGTGCCAAATGAACATCGCATAAGCGTTATGAAGTGGCATTATTTAAGTAAATTAATGCAGTAAAGACCATGAGACAAAATACCATTCCCAACACAATTAGATTTATTAAATAAATTGAAAGATGTTTCTGAAAAGTGAAAGGAATAACCATAAGGTACAAGTCTTGAAATTGAAATCAAGTTTCTAGAGAAACTTGGAACATAAAAAGTCTTTTCTAATTTTAAAATAAAACCACTACTTAAAATCAAACTACATGTCACTACAGCCTCCACATGTGAACCCGTCTTGTTACCTAGGATAAGATGTATTGCTCAACTTCCCATTTCCTTAGATTTTGCATACCCTGTAAGAGTTTGCAACGTGGATTGTAGATCGAATCAATCCACCAGGTGTTAATATTAACATTAACCATATTAGATTCATAACAAACAAAGCAGTTGGATTACCTTTATTCTCGAAGCCATTTCTAGAATGCGATACAATCCTTCTTCATGTCCTTCTTTTACAAAAGAACACTTGGATTCTTTCTTAATATCACCGAGGTGGAATTATTCCCTTTCCTTTATGCTTGTATTGAGATTTTCCTTTAAATTGCGTTGTAGCCAACATTGCACTTTCACCAAATTCCATAACAAGCCTCCCTTCCTCTTGAACACACATGGTCATTAGTTCATTGATTGACCATTTATCTTTATGTGTATTATGCGAGATTTTGAATGGCCCGTCTTGGTGTGGGGAGAGTGTTAAGGATATAGTGCACCAGGAAGGATTCCGACATCTCAACCTCGAGATGCTTAAGTTGAGCCGTAATGTCCCTCATTTGCATAATGTGTTGTAGCACACTTTTCACACTCTGTGGTGAGTCTTAAAGAAGAGAACTTCATAATAAGGGTGCTTGCTAAAGCCTTATCCGAAGTTACGAATTGATCATCAATGGCCTTTAGTAAAGTCTTGAACATTGGTATCGATCAACGTAAGCCACGAAATACCACGGTAGAGATTTTAGTCTTAATGAACATCATACTAAAGGCGATTAGATCGTTCTCGTTGTTCATAAAGCGTGATATTCTCGGAGTACCTTGGTTTGAGTAATTTTAGATGGTTCGTTTTTCCTAATAGCATAATCAATATCCATCCACCCTAATTGAAGGAGAATTCTTTCCTTCCATATTTTATAGTTATCCCGCACCGGATCGGAATATCACAACCGGATATCGAGAAAAATTCTGAGTTGAGAAAGCTGCAATTAAAGATTATATGCTTATTAAAATTTGAGGCCTAAACTATAGTCATTATTTACCAATGTAAAATCATGAAAAAAATATGCATCTAGTGACATAAGACTTGCATGTAGGCTAAAGTTCTAATTCAATTAGATTAATCTTAACTTTACGATGAAACTATCAAATTATGCTCCTTTTTTCTAATCCTTTTGGGTAAATTAGAAAATATAATTTGATATTCTATCCTAATTAATCATACAAAAAAATATAATAAAAATTCTTGTGGGATAAGATTTATTATATCATATATGATTAATTACAATTAATATTTATTTTCTAAATGTGATCCTAAATAAACTTTATTATAGTTTTAATTAATTAAAGATGCTGTGGCTACTCCCTAATTAATCAAACTATATGAATCACTTAAATTCTTATGCTCAATTATTGCATAAAACCATAAACAATATTAATTTAATATCAAATGTACAAATATTTTTTATCTTCAATTGCATATATGACAATAAATTATACAAGGCAAATTAAATAATATAAGTTATAATTAAATCAATAAGGGTCATTAAAAAAATTAATTTAATTATGCATAAATTATTTAACTAAATTTTATATGTATAATCAATTGCAAAATTTATACATATAAATACACAAAACAAATAATTTAAGCATAATGTATTTAAATAAAATTTTAATGTGTCAAAAAATTATTTAAATAAATATAACATGTATAATAAATATTATACACATGATACATAAATTAAAATTATATTCGAAATTTATTTGTATTTTTTTAAAATCAAAATACAAATACATGTTTAAAATTAAGTCAGATACTACCTTTGATGAAAAAATAATTACAGCCTAGTGGAAAGTTTCATTTATTACCACCATTGAATTCTGGGTTCAATTCCCAATAAAAGCATTTTTTTGTTTAAAAATCAAACTCTGAATATATATAAATATAAGTTTGATACAAAATAACTCAAATATATGTTGCAGCCCACTGGATGAGATTATTAGAAATTTCTCACCAGATTCGTGTTTGAGTCCCCCAGGTAGCATGTGTTTTAATTTTTTTTTATAAACTTCATCTTGACCTCTCTCAGATCTCGACTTGACCGGGTAATACTAATGGATACCCTACCGTATATTTATATTCGAGGCGTTCTTTTATCAAAATTCTCGAGTCGATTTAGAGTGATTCATGATATTAATTTGAAGTAAAAATATTATTTTAAATAAAAAGTTAATTAATGAAGAAAATAAATATCCACGGAAAATTAAATTTATTTTCTTTGTTGTTTTTTAAGTTTAATTTTACAGAATCATTCAAAAATCAATATTGAAACACTTTATAATTTCCATATGCATCAAAAACAATCAATATAAAAAACCCAAAATTTCAGTTCTCGTGAAACAACAGAGCAAAATAGAGTTGTTTTCAAACGGCTCTGATACCAAATGTTAGAGTCTCAATTCGATCCATAAACGTTCATAAAATCATATGAACTCATAATTTAAATGCAACGGAAACAAAATTGGATTGAAAACATACATCCTGCCATTGATCAAATTTCAGCACTTACATGGGAATTCTAATGGATTTTCTGTTCGATGCTTTCACTGGTTTCTCACACTTATTCTCTGCGTATTGATGGTGTATTCGAATAGTTATGTAGTTAATAGTGAGAGGACCCGATACTTTATTAAGGTTCTTCCATCAAGAACCTCGTTCGGTTTCAGAACCGACGTACGGTTCCGACGAAACCGAACCGTCACCACGGTTCACTAACGTTGCACCACTTTGATTTACATTTAATGTTTTTAAGAATAAAATTGAAGGCAGTCTCTTTCAATGTTTGGTAGGAACAAACATTGTTAGTCATCTGTAAAACACCAAGAACATTGGAAGAATTCAAGAACGTAAGCAAGTGATGCTCACACATCTTCTGTAAATATGTGATGTGGTACTTATCAGCTGCAAGTGACAAACAAATTACATGCTTCTTCATTTTTTCTTCAGATAAACTGCCTTTGTAGAGAAACTCCAATAGAGACTCAAGCTCCTCATAGTTTAATTCTAGTAGTGTTATGGTATTATCGTTTGGTGGATGTTGAATCACCTGGGCCTAACTCTACCCCTGAAATCGCGCTTACAAGGGTGAGGACTGCCCAGGCTTATAAACCAGCTCTTATGCTAGTCCTTGGTCGATGTGGGACTCCTCAACACTCCCCCTCACATCGACTGTGTCGATGGACGGTGGTGGTCTTATGGTTGCATCGGGTGTAAGTGTAGGGTAGCTCTCCTCCACCGCCAAGAGTCCTGCTCTGATACCATGTTGAGAGAGTTATTGAATTGATTTTGGCTTAATGTCTAATGTTATATTTATACATTGAAAGGAAGAAACTAGCCGTTATTAAACTAGCCGTTAAACTAGCCGTTATTAAACTAGCCGTTATTAAACTAACCGTTACTAAATTAGCCGTTACTAAACTAGCCGTTATTAAACTAGCCGTTAAACTAGCCGTTATTAAACTAGCCGTTATTAAACTAGCCGTTACTAAACTAGCGGATTGATTAAACTAGCGGATTTACTAAACTAATTTGTTATTAAACTGAGTGGTTACTAAACTAGCCCAGATTACCAACTAGCCGTTATTAAACTAATTATTCTCAGCCAATACACTCGAGTTAGGTGTGTAGATATCGGTCAACCAACTTGCTTAAATTTTCTTCAAATGATTTTAAATCTAAACCTTTGGTGAAGATGTCCGCCTTAATTGTTTTTCACTTTCTCACAAATGGAGTTTCAATTTCCTTTGCTTGAATTTTTCTCGAATGAAGTGGCAATCCAACGCTTGATGTGTTTGTTCTCTCGTGAAACACGGTTGATGCTATATGTCGCGCGCTTGGTTATCACAAAACATCTTCATTGGTTCTTGAATTTTAATTACGATATCCAAAAGAAGTTGTTTGATCAAGTTGCTTCGCTTGAGTTGATGCCATGGCTCGATATTACTGCCTCTACACTTGATGGGTGCCCATGACATTTTATTTCTTGCTTTTCCATGTGACTAAATTTCCGCTATGACGTCTGGCAAAAACAGGTGGTTGATTTCCTATCAAAGCTACCGGCCAATCTGCATCGGAGTAGCCACGCTTCATTAGAATTATTACGTTTCATGAGAATTCCTTTACTAGGTGTCCACTTTTAAATATTTTAAAATTCTATGTATAACTAAATGTGGTGTTCTAGGTGTATGCATAAATTTACTAATTTGGCTTCTTGAAAAAGAAATGTATGGTCGGGTTACCGTTAAATAAATTAATTTTCCTACTGAGTCTTTGAAATTGGCTTATGTCTTAAGGGTTCGCCATCACTCGATATTTAATTTGCATTTACTATCTATTGGTGTAGATGTTGGTTTACTCCACTAATTTACGATTCTTTCAATAGGTCAAGTGTATATTTTCTTTGTGAAATAAAGAGTCACTTGGGTAAATGTGCTATTTCTATTCCTAGAAAATATTTTAATAAACCTAAATCTTTGGTATCAAAATTCTCCTTTAATTTCATTTTCACTTTTTTAATTTCTTCCAAATTATTTCAGTAATTATTATATCATCTACGTATACTAAATTATGGTTGTGAATGTACCATAATTTTTGGAAAATAATGAGTGATCGGCATTACTAATTTTAAAATCACAAGAATTAAATAAGAGCTTAGTTTTCCATACCATGCTAACAAGTGGAAATTGCTTTAGTCCGTAAATAGATTTTTTAACCTACTATACTAGAATTGTTTTCTTTTTTTATGACCGGTGGAAGTGTCATATATACCTCTTCTTGAAGTGTTCCTTAGAGAAAAGCATTCTTGACATCCATTTGATGTAAAGGTCGATTTTGGTTTACGTATGGAAAGTAAAATCCTAACGGTATTCATTTTGGCCGCAGGGTGTAAATGTTTCTTGATAATTTACGCCATAGGTTTAGTGTAACCTTTTGTATGTCGTGCTTTGTACCTTTCAATAGTACCATCGCTATTAAACTTAATCTTATAGACCCATTTGCATCCTACGGGTTTCTTTCCTTGGGGTAGTTGTATGCGACTACCCGTATTTCATTTTTTTCAAGTGCTTTCGAAGTTCTTCTTCCATTGCTTTGCACCATTACCGGTTAGCTGTGCTTCTACTTAGTTATTTGGCTCATTTTCTTTGGAAATTGAGGTCAAATAAGTCTATATTGTGGTGTAACATTTTCATAAGATAAATAATTTTTGGATAGGATATTTTACCTCATATGTTACAAAATCCATTAATCTCTAGTTGTAGGTTGTGGGTCAGATTAGACATACCAGTGGTATTATTTGATAGTACCATCTTCCCACTGCTTTGAGAAGTTTCATCCTCTTCATTCTAGATTGATTATTTCATTTTCATTTTTACTACTATATTTCCTTCTTGAGAATAAAAAATGAAAATGTAAATTCATTTGGTTCCTCTTGGTTATTAGTCTCCTTTTCTAGTGTTTTGTAATATGGCTCATTTTTTGAATGTCGCGTCTCTTGAAATGTAATGTTTTTTGTTAATCGGATCATAGCATTTATAACCCTTTTTGAGATGAATACGAGAAAATAGCTTTGATTGATGTGTAATCTAGCTTGTGTTGTTTATTTTTGTGCACGTAACATGCGTCGAATACTCTTAAATGATAGATATTGAGTTTTTCTTGGTAGAGAGGATTTCTAGTGGGCTTTTGAAATTCAAATTGGCACTTAGCAATCTATTAATTAAATATGTTAGCGGTGAGAAACGACGCTCCAGGCCAAAAAATTATTGGAACATTATTTTGAAACAAAAGTATTCTTGTTACTTGAGTAAATGTCGATTTTTCTTTCACGACCTGCCATTTTGTTGGGGTGTGTAAATACAAGTTGTTTGATGTAAAATTCCTTTTTGCTTGAAAAAATTTGTAAAATTTTGAATCAAACTTAGGTACTGTCATCGCAACTTGACATAAGGATGAGGCTAATTTATAATATAACTCTTATCTTTGGTCAAGTAGTCGATGTGGAATTTCTCAGTGGAGCTTTGCATCCATCAGAATCCAACATATTTTTAAAGATTTCTGATCTTATTGCCTACAAATTAAAACAACAAATTAGCATTTATATCTATTATTTGCAGAACTTTAATGAAGAATTGTGGGTTTAGTATGAATATTTAATTTTGATTGTAATATTAATTGTTTAAGAAATAATTAAAATGGTAAGGATGCAAAATTATTCCGTGATTATGTGTTACTAAATGAAATTTAAAAAAAAATTAAATATCTAACAATAGGTGGAAATTAATAGAAAACAATATAATTCATTAGAATTAAAAAATATACTCTCCAAATGTAATGAATAATAATAAGTTAGAAAGAAATACAGTAAACTCACCAATAAAGATTTGTGTGCAGGAAGTGGGCGACCAATTACAGGCTTAATTAAGATATCAGTATGAATTTGATCTTTAAATGCGACAATGAAGTCGCTAAGAAATGTGATCTTCATACTTTGTTGATCTAATTCATCTTTCATATTAGACACCCACCTCGAAATATCACTTAATGTCTGCTGCTTATGTATCAACAAAAACATTTAGTCATGTTGTCGCTCTGTATTTGCTTCTTCTTCTTCTTCTTCTTCTTCTTTTTTTATTACATAATTAAAAATTAATTTCAATTTGTTGCTTTTTAACTTCTCATATCTAAATCGGTGACAAAACAAAAACAATATTCTTTCATAATACACGTATAAATGCATTTAACCAAATTCTTTTTATACCTATTTCAATAACATATCATTGCAATCTTGTAAGGCCTTGAATTTAGTTAAATTAATCTTAACCACTAAGTATTATTATAAATAAAACTTCTCATTTTATGAATTTTTCAAGAATAAAAATAAAACTTTTTTCATAGTATTATTATTAAAATAAAAGTGTAGGGTAAAAAAAAAATATATATATATATATATTTTAATTTTCATTTAGGTAATGAATCGTAACTCTCTTTAAAATCGCCCCTTCTGATTTGGGCTTATAATCAGGCAGGCGGACCACTCATATTCATAGTAGGACTGAATGGATCTTCGTAGCCTGCTTTCACCTTGAAAAGAAGAGCTTAAATTACCTTAGGCAAATTCGGATGAGAAACAAGAGAATCATTGGATTTGTGAATTGGGTTTTCAGTTAAGTGAAGCTGGTTTAGCAAGGACGCCATGCTCTTAGTGTTGGAAAATTATGGATCAAAACTCTCAAAACTCAAGAACACTCAAGAACACTCAAGAACAATTTTCCAGAAACACTCAGAAATTATTGAATTTTCGTTTCTGATTTCTTTAACTTGATTATTACATTGCTAATGAGAGGTATTTATAGAAACAACAAATAAATCTAAAAGCCATCTGATCTAGCCTACCAAAGCAATCTAAACCATACAACATCTTCTTCTTAACCCGTTGATTTTTTCTTCTTCTCACCAACCATGCAATGGTACGTATTCTTATCAATCCAGGATCACCTTAGAAGCTTCCATGAAATTTGGACTTCAAATGGGCTAGAATTTTTCAAAGTTTATTTTGATTTCTTTGGGCTTGTAAACAAGTTTACAAACCAACGCTCACTTAAACTTGTTTTATGATCTTGGCTTAATTTCTCAATCGACAAAGTCTTCTTGTGACGATTTAGTGAAGATGTCGGCAATTTGATCTTGTGATTTTACATACTCGAGTTGTACATCCTTTCTTGTGATGCAACTCACGATGTAATGATATCGAGTATCATGTGTTCTTCGATCATGGAAAAGCAGGATTTTTGGCTAAGGCAATGGTTGACTTGTTATCGACACAAATTTTGGTTAGCTCTTCTTGTGTCATACTTAGCTCCTTTAACAAGTTTCTCGACCAAATTGCATGGCAAACACGTAGAGTAGCATTGCTACATATTACTCCCTTCCTGACTAGACAAGGTGACATGATCGGTTGCTTTTTCGACATCCATGTAAAAAGCGATGTCTCCCATGAAAAACACAAATCCGGAAGTGCTTTTCGATCGTCTATATCTCCACCAAAATCGCTATCACTATATCGACAAGCTTGTAATCATTAGAAGTGAATAGAACAAGCTAAAATTAATTGTACCTTTTAGATAGCGTGAGATTAACTTTTTGACTTTGAAATGGGTGATTGTCGGTTTACTCATTATAGCGACTAATTAATCCAATGACGTGTCGATGTCGGGCCTTGTCTCGCATTGAGATAACTTGCAGACTTCCAACTAAACTTTTTGAAAAATGTTGGATCCACATTTTCACCATCTTAATGCTTGGATAGTTTGATTCCACATTCACCTTTGGTGTGTTGATCGGCTTGCAATCATTCATCTTGAACTTCTTTAGTATCTCCTTTCATAGCTTTCTTGAGAGATGAGGATACCTTCTTCCTTTGCTTCACTTCAATTCCAAGGTAGTATGCCATTAACTTAGATATCTGTCATTTCAAACTCTCGGGTCATCCATCTTAAAATCTTCAAATAGCTTTGGATTACTTCCTGAAGATGAGATCATCACGTATAGACAAAGCGATTAGAATATCGCCATCTTCAATCTTGATGTAGAGTGAATGTTCCATAGGGACACTTGATGAAGTTGTTACTCCCGAAAGTACTTGTCGATGCGGTTATTCCATGCTTTCTTGGTGCTTGCTTTAACCCGTAAGAGCTTTCTTCAACTTCAATACCTTGTCTTTGTGACCTTTTTGCTTGCATGGCACGATTGGTTGTAATGTAGACTTCTTCAAGGACTCCATTTAGAAAGCCGATTTTACATCCATTTGATGTATCTTCCACTTATTTTGAGCTGCGAAAATGATTAGTCTTATAGTTTCTAATCGAGCAACGGGAGCAAATACCTCATCATAGTCAATTCCACCTTTTGACTATATCCTTTTGCTACTAGCCTCGCCTTGTGTCTTTCAATCTCTCCCTTAGCATTCTCTTTGTCTTGTACACCCATTTGACACCTATTGCCTTATGCCGCTTTGGGAAGTGAAATAAGTTCCCGTGTGTCATTCTTCTCTGCATAGCATTGATTTCTTCGTCCATCGCATCTCTCCACTTCTTTCTTGTACATGGCTTAACTTGAAAGCTCAGTTCCACAATCGACAAAGAGACGAGAATAAGGTAAGATTATCTTGTCGTTCTGTTACCTCGTAAAGATCTTGGAGATTTCTTGTACGTGTCACGGCTCTTTCACTTCCACTCGAAGATGAAGACGAATCTTCGTAGTGGTTGGCATTGGTGAAGTAGGTGGAGTCATTGGATCTTGTTGAATTTCTACGGATTGCTCCTCGTTGTGCGCTCGTCTTTAAACCGAGGAAAGAAATTGAAGTTATCTACGTAGGATTTAAAATCCCATTCTCATCTTCGTCGAATACCACATCTCGACTAATCACATGATCCTTTTATTTTGTGGGTTGTACAGAACATAGCCCTTTGAATTAGTATCATAACCAATGAAGATAAAACTCTCGCTTTTATCATCGAGCTTTGTTCTTATATCATCCGGTACATGAACATGGGCTATACTTTAAAGACTCTTAGGTGGGAAATACCGGGCTTTCTTCGCTCCGTACCTCTTGTGGTGTCTTTCCCATACACACTTCTTGTTGGAGATCGATTTGACAAGTAAGCGCACGCACATTACTCGCTTACAAAACTCTTTGGGTAGTTTCTTGCACAGCATGCTTCGTGCCATATTGAGGATTGTTGGGTTCTTTCTTTCGGCTACACCATTACATTTGGGGGATGTCTTGCTGATAAAGATCTATGAATTCCATTTGCTTCACGAACTCTTGAAACTCCTTGGATGTAAATTCTCCACCTCTGATTCGATCTCACGGCTTTGATTTTTCTACCACTTTCTCTCTCACTATAGCTTTGAACCTCTTGAATACTTCAAAAACTTCGATTTACTGTTTGAGAAATATACCCAAGTTTTTCTTGAAAAAATCATCAATAAAAAAAGAAGAAAATAGTTACTGTGCAGAGAACTAGGCTTGATCGGTCCGCACATCGTATGGATTAGCTCGAGTGGCTTAACGCGCTCTTGAGTCGACTCGCTTTGGAAAGCTTTTCTGGTGCTTCCCAGAGTAGGCACCGCCTTCGCAAAGTTGATTAGGATGGTTAATGCAAGGTAGTCCCATCTCGCCTTGAACACCCATCAATCCTCACGAAAATTGAGATGTCCGAATCGAAGATGCCATAGCCACGATGCATCTTTATATGGCTTCGAGACACTTTGCAATGTCATTTTGTATGTTGATCAAGAACATTCTATTCTTTGACATCGGCACGTTAGCAAATAGGTTATTCTTATCATCTTTTATAGAAAAGATTACAATCCTTCATATGAATATCATAACCTTTCTCTAACATTTGTCCTAAACTTAAAATGTTACTTTTCATATTTGGGACATAGTAAACATTGGAAATAAATTGATGTTTCCCATCTTTCAAACGAATAAGAATGTTACCTTTTCCTTTCAACACTACGTTTGAATCATCTCCAAATGAAACATTTCCATAGACTCATCTAGTTCCCACGACATGTCTTTCCTTCCCACATATGGTTGCTTGCTCGTCGAGGAATACCAGGCATTTGGTTGACTACTATTACCTCTCCTTTCGTGCTAGAAAAAGAGTTTCTTTCTCATCGGTCTTCTCATACATGTAGTTGATTTTCTCATACTCTATTATTGGGAGCTCTACACGTTACGAGCATAATGTCCAAATTTCTCGACAATTATAGCATTGAACTTGAGATTTTTCATACCTTGAGTTCATATTACCTCTTCGCCGACTTTGTGTTGAGCTTTAAAACTCTTTCAAAGTTCTTGGAATTGTTGTTGTAATTCCAACTTTGTCCACGACCATTGGTTTCCACCTCGTCCCGCCTACTGCCTCTACCTCTACGGCCACGTTGGTTTGTCATTGCTTTGGCTTTCATGCTTATCCTTGGAATTGCATCTTTAAGAGTTGCTCAGTGATCCTCGCTTCTTAACACGTTTTCTTCATGCTTGTAATGACCCATTGAGTTCATCAATGGTCATTTCTTCCAAATCTTTTGTTTCCTCAATCGTCACGACGATATGTTCAAATTGGAATCTAATGAGCAGTATCTTACTCCATTATTCTAACATCTCCCAACATCTCACCGTTTCTTTTTAATTGATTAGAAACAACTGCGACTCTTGAGAAATAGTCGGAAATAGATTCGGAAGCTTTCATATGTAGAGATTCAAACTCACTCTTAGTGTTTGAGACGAACCTTCTTCACTTTCTCGCTCCTTTTGAAAGAAATTTGAAGCTTATTCCACGTTTGGAAGATGTTGCATCGAAATCTTCTCAAACCCGTCATCATTTAAGGCTTGATAAATAAGAAAAAGAGCTTTCTTGTCTCTCTTTCTCAAATCTTTCAAAGATTTTTTTGCACTTAACGTTAGAAAGTAACTTCATCGTCGCTCACTTAAGCCTTTTCTACGACTTCCCACACATCATGTGCACCCAAAAAGAGCCTTCATCTTGATACTCGATTATCATAGTTGTCGTTATTGAGTGTCGGGACTTGAAACGATGACATACCTCCATTTGACATAACTATCAATATAGTGAGAATTTGTAAATTCGATCGCACGGATGGATTCGGAACGTCAAAAAACCTTAAGAGGAACTCAGTGGGAAAATCTAATTTTTTGGTCAACGGTCAAAGTCAACAGTCAAAGTCAACTTTTTGGTCAAGTTGTCTACCGGTCAAAGCGGCAGCGGCTCGGTCAGCAACCAGTGGCTCGATCGGCCGGCCATCGCGAGCTTCACGGCTCGGTCGACTCGGCTTGGTGGCTCGGTCACGGCTCGGTCAGCGAAGCTGACCGGTCGGTTAACCTCGGCCTAACTCGGCCCGACTCGGTGGTTAACTCGCTTCTCGCGTAAACTTCCGGAGAATCGTGGCGTGCGTCCGAACTCCGATCTGGATGATTCTTGCGGCGTCGGATTTGTCGTCGAGCTTGATTGATATCTAATAGTGTATATTTATATTTCCAACTACGACTCGATACCACTTTGTTGGAAAATTATGGATCAAAACTCTCAAAACTCGAAAACATTTCGAAACATCGAAACAATTTTCCGAACACTAAATTATTGAATTTTAGCTTTTGATTCTTCTAACTCGATTATTATATTCTTTATGAGAGTGTATTTATAGAAAGCAATAATAAATCTAGCGTCTGATCTAGCCTCTTAAAAGCAATCTAATACCATACACTTATCTTCTGTACCTAACCCATTGATTTTTTCTTCTTACCACTTAACCATTGTATTCTTATCAATCAAGATCACCTGTAGAAAACTTCCAATTTGAACGAATGAAATTTAGAATTTTTCAAAGTTTATTTTGATTTCTTTGGGCTTGTAAACAAGTTTACAAACCAACACTTAGCTCCCTTGAAGCAAACATCGCATATCGTATTCCTTGGTAGCCTTAACATGTGTGGCAGTGAAGTACAAATACAACAATCCATTTTCCTAATTTACCCCCAACCCACAACTCTTGGCTATATAAATCAGGCAACAAAATTAATTAAGAAACTGCAAATAAATGGAACCTGAAGAAGAAAGAAGAGGTGGAAATTAAGGTGGAGAAGACAGACTTATTTATTCTAAACCAACCAACCAACCAACCAACCTCCAAATGGTTGGTTTTGGTCGTTGACATGTCCATTTGTTTTTAAAAATTAGAAAATATAATTTAAAGATCGATATTAAGCAAGAACCATGAGTACCTTTATAGAGGATGCAAAGTTTTTTAATTCATGAGAATTGACCAAACTAACCTCCAAATTCAAGCACAGTTTCCACGTCCTCGATCGATCCGGCAAAGTATATTTACATCCCTGCCCACGACATAATTGATAAATATTACTGTAGTTATCTGTTTAATTAAGAATGGAGAAATCTGTAATTAACCAAACGGATTAGAACAAATCAGTGAAAAATAATCAACGTGAGGCTGTATTGTTATAAAGTCTTATAAAGTGTTGAGTGTTGACTGTTTGGGATAGATATATAATAATGTTGAAAATTAGTATTGAAAACGAAATTCCAAAGACTAAGGTCAAAGTCGTTTCTAAATAAAACAATCTATCTTAAAGTTCTTTTCTTCTATTTAATTCTCTGATACAAAACATGTATATATATATATATATATATTAATGTAATGTTATAACTAAAAATACATAGCTATAATACACTAAAATATAACTGGAATACACTAATACAAAGTGGAAGATAAAGCTAGAAATTGAGTTGAAAATAATGCTGAAAATAGAGTTGAAACCTGAAAATCAGGGATTTTTTAGGAATCAATCATATACTTAGTTTGATTTCCTACACTCCCCTCAAACTATGCGATATATGTTTTCTAAATCAACTGCTACACTTAATTCTTAGAAACAAAAATTTGGTTAAGATATCTGCTACTTGTTGTCTAGATTTAACATAGTTGAAGAAGATCATCTTGACTTCAATTTCTACTCTAGTTTAATCACAGTGTATTAGAACACTTTACTCATTGAATGAAGGGTTAATATTTAACAAATATTAATAAAGGATAATATAAGGGTATAATAATAAAGTAAATAAAAACTGGTGAGTTAGTTGTTGGGTATGCACTTTGAGTGCGTCGTATAGGAAGTTGAAATGGAATAAACAATAGCAGAGTTGGAAAGAAGAAAAAGGACTTTCCAACCTCAGAACAGCAAATAAATGCAAATGCCAAGCACTTATACTTTCATATTTATTTATTTATTTATTTATTTATTAAGATGTAGTTTAATTAGGTCTCAATCTATATGGATGCATGAGAAAGACTGGCTTGCCTTGAGCCCCACTTTGCTAGCATTATTAGCCTAATTATTCATGGAATCTTATAATTATTCATAATACGTACCTTTTTTACATCTGTTAGTGGTAGATTGATTTTCTGAATTTCATTGAAAAAATTAACTAGATTAAATAAATTATTTGCCAAAAAGCTAAAGGTCAATCATTTTTATTAATATTTAGGTTTCACTTAACACCTTTGCTTTTAATTAGTATTAATCTTTTTTTTTTGCACTAATTTAATATTTTATATTACTTAATGATGGTCATCAATTACATGATTAAAAAAAAACATATTTTTTATGTGACTTTCGAAACTTTTAAAATGATGGGAATAAAATATTTAAAACGATGAATTAATTGTATTTCAATAAAAAGAGATTACATAATCAAATTATACCCGATCTCACTAGTAAATGGTGTAAAATATTAAAATGATCATACTGTGACCTTTGTTCTTTTATTATCTTTTTTACAAACAAATAATAGATCCACACTAAATTTAAATGATTAAAATAGGCCAATAACTAAAAAATAAAAGGGAAATTATAGAAGATACTCAATTCTATTGATTTTTCTCTAGGTATTTTTTATCTTTTAATTTGAATTGAATGTTGAGATTGTACGAATTTTTAAACGAATCACATGTGATTCATTTTTGGAAAAAAAAAAAATTGGCTTGCTTATCAACCATTGTAGACGATGTGCTAACGATGGTTCAACGAGACGCCAAAAAAAAGCATAAAAAATTATAAAAGAACCATGAATGAACTATTTTCTTCCCTTAATTCTAAAGTTTTTTCCTCTCTCTTTACAAAGTATTATCCCCTTCTACGTTTTTGCGAAGTTTTAGATAGTCTGAATCGAGACTAAGTAATTTATTTGCATTCTTTTTTTATTATGAGATCCAAGTAAATAAATTTCGATATTGTTACATTAAATATATTCTATGAATATGTTATGTGATTTTGTGGATTTATAAAATTAGTTTACAATATAATATATGATCATGCATGTATACTTAAAATGTTAAATACATCTTAAATAGCATGAAATAAAAGACATGTAATAGAACAAAAATAAATTATCATAAATATATAAAATACAAAAGTTTCAAGTTTATGTGTGCTTATGTTTTAAGGGTTGAGTAGGCAAGAGATCAAGGGACTCACAAGCCATCGATGTTAAATGAATGAATGAATAATTGTATGTATGAAAGTTCTCTATGTAATCACAAGAAATAATGGACCATTTTGGTATCACCCTTGTATGTAAGGCGACTTGGTTAGTCGATACTCATGTCATGACTTAAGTACGATAGTATCAAAGATTTAATAATTGAAACAGGTTAAAAAAACAATAATCCACTTATTATTGGAGTATAAATATCACATAATTATTTTACTATGAAAAGAAATGAAAATAAAAATTAACAATGAAAACAATAAATACCCATCAAAAGAGTACATATATATAAAAGTGTACAAGATCTAAATTTAAATGAATAAAACAGACCAATAACAAAAAAATAAAAAATAAACTATGCAAGATCCCTAATTCTATTGATTTTTTTAAAGGATATGTTTTGTCTTTTTAACTTATCAAAAGCTAAGATTTTACAAATTTTAAAACAAATCATATGTCTTTCATTTTTTTTTAAAAAAATTAGCCTGTTTATCGACCTTCTTACCAATCAATCTGATTTTAATTCAAAAAAAATTATTTTTGCATGTTTAATTTATTTTTCAATTTTCTAGTGGGTTAAGATTTTGTTTGACACACAAATCTTACCTCACAAAAAGAAAAGAAATCTTTTTTTTGCTTATTGTTTGTGTTTATTTTAATTTTCAATTTTCTCGTGTATTGAGATTTTGTTTGACACGCAAATCTTAATTCTCAAAAGAAAATAAAATAAAAATAAAAATAAGTTATGGTTATTGTTATTGTTTCTTTATTTATTTTTCAATTTTTTCGTAAGTTGAGATTTTGTTTGACACACAAATCTTAACTTACAAACAGGAAAACAAATTGAGAAGTGAAGCTGAAGACTATAAAACAAGCGCTTCTTGGGAGGCAACCTATGTGTTTTTTTATTTTTTTATTTTTTTGCATGTATTAAATTTTATATTTTGTTATGTTATTTTTTTTCCTTCATAGGTGCAAAGTGGATGTAATGAAGCAATTTTGGCTTAACCAATCAAACAAACTAGGAAGTTTCTTTAAACTCATCTCATATGTTCTTTAACTGTCACACATTGAGGACAATGTGTATATTAAGTTTGGAGGTGGTAGATATATTGAACTTAATTGAAATACTTTCTGGATGTTTTTGCTCGTGAATTTTTTTTTGTTTTGTTTGTTTGGTTGATTGAAGATATTTTGCTATGAATAGTGATATATTTTTGTTTCTTCGATTTAAATGATGCATATCTTCTTGAAAAATTTGAATATTGTCTAAGCGATGAATAATTTTTACGTATGTTTCATTTTTACATGAATAATTATTCATGAGCACTAGTCTTGATTTTTGATTTGTTATGATAATTTAGAGAAGGTTTATATGAGTATAAAATTCGATTGATTTTTGTGGTGTCACAATTCTTAGAATTTGTTTGATTTTCTCTCGAGGCGAAATTATAAATAGCATTTAACTAAGAAAATGATTTAGGCCATCTTTGGATCGTTTGAGCCTTTCTATCTACCTTCACATACATTATCCGTAGTATATCCCTTTTGAGCTTCGAAGTTTATATATATATTTTTATCATTTCAAAAGCCTACCAATATATATATGTGTAGTTTATCTATTTTTTCTGATGATAGAAGTTATGATTGTGATGATATATATTATTGTGATGATAAACTACACATATATATATATATGTGTGTGTGTGTGTAGTTTATCTATTTTTCTGATGATAGAAGTTATGATTGTGATGATATATATTATTGTGATGATAGAAGTTATATTTTTCAATTCTAAAATGTTATGCTTTGGAAAAGTTTTTGAGCTAATTATTATCCTTTATCCTACCTTTACCTAAGCCATACATTACAAGCTTAATAAAGTTCTATTGATTTTGTGTTTTATGTTTGTCTACATTAGTATAGAGAGAAATGAAAAATAGACTGAGATTTGTGATTTAATGATAATTTGTTTGATTATATATTTATATAAACTGATCCGGATTGTATGTGATGAAATTTGAAAAGACTTCACACACACACCTAAAATTCATTGTGAAAATGTAATATACTTTTAAATTGATTTTGATACTTAGATAAAATTCTTTTATTTCTTTGAGTTATGTTATTTGGAATGTTTAAAAATAAATATTTTGAAAATCACTATTTTAAATGCAGTTATCTTTGTTTTATTTCCTTCATTTTGCTCGAGGACTAGCAAAAACTTAAGTTTGGGGTGTTGATAACTGTATTTTATATAGTTATTTTCATCAATTTTAGTAATGATAATTGCTACGTTCTTTTCATATTTAGTTAATTTTTGTTAAATAAATTAATATTTTCCTTTTATGTGCTAAAAATACATTTTTAATAAAATTAAATAATTTGTATCGAAAATGTACTTAATTTCATATTTCTGTCCAAAAATATAATTTCAGATATTATAGTTCTTAATTACAATTTATAAAAATCGAAAATATAATTTAAATTAAATTTGGGCTTAATTATAATTATTAAAAGTTTAAAATTTTAATTTAAAATTAGCAAATGGCTTAACTGTAATTTAAGAAAGTTCAAAATGTAATTTGGATTAAATTTGTGGGTCAAAATACAATTAATGGAAGTTTAATTTTCGCGCAGGAGATATGAAGTCACGCGAATCACTGATAATCGCCCGGACGTGGACTCCAGATCAAAGACGCAACGGCTCAGATTAGCGCGTGCTCATCAAACCCGACTAAAGCGAATGGGTGCAGGCTCTGCGCTTTCACGCGGCTCGGCATCCGAGTGGTGCCCACCTGCCGCACAGGCCGGCGTGCAGGATGGGACCCACGTGTCTGACGCGTTGCAGCCGTTGTCCCCCACCATCGCGCGCTCCTTTTCCAGTGCGGTTGATTCACGTGCGCTCGGTTATTTCACGAACCAGCATATGCCACGTGTCCCACTTAATATTTCAGCAAATAATATTCCGACTCGTGGCATGTTACAATGAGTGCGGTCGCGCTGGATCGCACCCCTCGATGCAGCCGTTGGCTTCCGTGCGACAAGCAATCGTGCCCCCGTTTTCTTCAACGAATGAGATGCTGCCATGTGTCCCACTAATTGTTTCCGCAAATCATAACGCAACACGTGGCAGCGTAAAAAAAAAACATAAACGCACGGCATCTTCACTCACTTTTTTCGATTCCATTTTCGATACAATTTTTATCGACCTTCTTACCAACCACTGTTGGCAATGTGCCAACGAGGGTTCGACGAGACGCTGACAAATTGCATATAGAAAATTATAAAAAAGCCACGAAAGAACCATTTTCTTCCCTTAATTTCAAAGTTTTTTCCTCCGTCTTTACAAAGTATTAGCTCTTAAGTGTTCCTACGCTTTTGCGAAGTTTTAGATAGTTTGACTCGAGACTAAGTACTTTATTTGTATTCTTCTTTTGTTACGAGATACAAGTTAGTAAATTTCAATCTTGTTATATTAAATATATGTTATGAATATGTTATAGATTTTGTGAATTTATAAAATTAGTTTACAATATGCATGCCTATATATTTATTATTAGGTATTCATACCATAAATGAGTAGTAAAATGTTAAATACATAGCATGTAATAAAATATATATAATAAAACAAAGATAAATTATCATAAATATATGACATAAAAAAGTTTAAAGTTTATGTGTGCTTATATCTTAAGGGTTGAGTAGTAAAGAGACACAGGGGATCCAAGGTCCATCAATATTAAATGTATGAAAGTTTTTACGTGGTTATAGGAAACAATAGGTCATCTTGATATCATCGTTGTATGTATGGCGATTTGGTTGGTCTACATTCACGTCATGCCTTAAGTACGATACTACTAAAGATTCGATAATAAAAACGTATTAAAAACCATAATTTTTTAATTACCGATAGCATTAATATCACACAATTATTCAACGAGAAAAGAAATAAAAATGAAAACTAACAAGAAACAACAAATACCCCACTAAAAGAGGACATATACATAATGAGAAACAATATATAACTTAGAGGACATATACATAATGAGAAACAATATATAAAACTTAATGATTGTTATGTTTCCTATTACATATGAATGTGATTAATGAGCATTAGCTTATTAACGTGTGATTTAACATTTTCAAATAATGATTAGAGACGTAGATGGTAAAGTGAGGATAATTATCGAATAATTGTCCTATAAAATGAAATTATTTTTAAATTATTTTTATTGTTGTTAAATTTTATGAAATTTAAATTTAATTAATCCAACTTGTTGTGACATAAGATATTTTATGATAAAACAATAAATTATTAATTTTAAATAATTAAATAAAGAAATGAGTGTATATCGGATAATTAATTATTTCAAGAAAATAGTCAAAATGATAATATTTTTTAGTTTGTTTTCGAGATAAATTTTGAAGCATTAACTAATTAGTATCATTTAGTGCTTTATTGTTAATTAATGACAAAATTTAAAGATAAATAACATGATTTTTTAAATGATAATATTTTTTTAGTTTATCTTCTATGTAAATTTTGAAGCGTTAACAAATTAATATCATTTAGTCTTTTTTATTGTTAATTAATGGCAAAACTTGGAGAGAAATAACACCATTTTTTTATCTAATTTTCATAGGAATTAAATAGATGAAAGAAACTCATATATTAGAATTTATAATTAAATATTTGGATCACCACAGGAGAGCCGGCACATATATAGTCAGCTTACTAAAATAGGTAATAACGTTCTTCAATATCATACTAATAACGTAATGAAAAAGAGAAGAAAAAAGAAGGAAGTAGAAACTATATAACAAGTAATATTATAAAAGGACTAAATTGATTTAATTAGTTATTCTCGTACAGTCATCTGGATGGTGTGTGATTGTTGAAGAAGAATTAATTGTCTCCCAATTGTTGGCTAGCAGTAACACTTTTGTCATAGTAATGATAGATTGCAGCTCCAGATAGTACTGCCAATGTTAAGGCTTGTGCATGCATCCTACCAACATCAACCATACAATATGTTATATATGTATTGATCGAACCATTGGACAGAGCACACTCAGTATAGCTTGCTTTCACCAATTATTAGGCTACCTAGTTAATTCATCAGATAGAGAAACTAAAACATATATAAATTAGAAAAAATATAACTCAAATAAACTATCTTTAAACTTTAATAATCTCCTACATATTAAATGGGTAACAAAAATCTAATTATATACATACCTGGCATGTATGAGTCTAAGACTTGGCTTCAACATGGATTTTCTGCTAGTATAAGCTAGGGATGCTCCAATTCCTGTTGCCCAAATTGTTCCTGTGCAAATTAAACCCCTTCTATCTTGTTAACTACAACTTTAATTAACTATATGAAGTTGATATATATATATATATATGTATATTGTTGGAAATTAATCAGGTGATTTTGTAGGATTAGGGTGTTTTACCGATGCTTTTGAGCTTGTGTTCTGCAACCCATGACTGAAGTGCCTCCATATTGCTGCTAGTTACCTTAAATATAATCTTGATTTTGTTTCTTCCTTTTTCGAAAGTGATCAGATGAATATTGTGTGTGATGGAAGTAGAAGGGAGTGAGATTTGATATTTATAGGCAATTAAAAGTAAGTATCTTGATTATGGGATGTGTGTTCTTGTGTTTGGTGTGGCCCCTTGATTTTGATTTACAGGTTTCTCAATTATTTATTCGAACATTGGATCAGAAATACAAACTAATGGCTTCATTTCCTGGTTTTTGGTATAAAGGGGTTAGCTGTTTTGGACTTTTGCTTTACTAACTTGTGTGCTATGGGCCTATGGCCTACATTGTGACCTTAGATTTGTTGATGCAGCCAGAGTATGAGATTTCATTTATTATGTTTAAAATATATTTTTCATCAATTTTATTAATTTTTTTATTAGATATTTATTTCTTTAAAAAAAAAATATATTATGTTATGTGTACTCAAAACATAATAAATAATTTATCCATCCGTCACATACTGTCCAGAAAGTCAGTAGACTGAGATGCTCAGAATCTCGAAGCACTGCATCTGGATATGTGGATAATTTATAGATAAGTCTTATATTTTATAGATAATATCATCATGTTAAGTTATTTTTTTTTGAAATAAAAAATTATACACTTACTCACGCACACTTGAAAATGAAGTTTTTTGAAATAAACAATTATAATCAAGTTTTAAATCATACTTTTTGAATCAGAGAAGTTTTAAATCTTACTTTTTGAGTGGATTTTACTAAAAAAACACGAGTTAATTGTTAAAATCTAAAGGTAATTAAGTTGTTTGTTGTTTGTTTATTCATTTCTTTTTTGCTTTTATAAAGAATCTGACAATTGGAAATGCATGCACCTTTCACTCTGAAATCTAATACTAGCAAAGAAAGTCGCTTTACTTATTATAATAATTAAAAAAATGTCACTTTTTATAGGTTAAATTGTAGTAAAAATTCATTATTTTTAACAAAAAAAAAATATATTTTATTTTTCTGATTATTAAATATGATAGTAAAAACTTATTATCTTATTTGAAATAGTTACCAAATTCAATTAAAAAATTTATTTATGTATACTAAAAGTAACAAAAATAAATATTTCAAAAATTATATTTTTCAAAAATAAATAATTTATGATTTAAAATAATAAATAATTAAATATTAAAAATATATTATTAAGATTCTTCTTAAAAAGATAGATTATGGTATAATTATGAATAAACAATAATTTTTAAAATATTTATTTTTATTATTTTTTATAAAAGAGAATAATATTTTTACAGAAAATTTTATTCTTATAAATTTAGATTAAATCTTTTAGATGAACACCTTTTTATAAAATAATAAATTTATATTATCCTATTAAATAATTAAGGATATTTTTTTAATAAAAAGTACCGAAGTATGCTAGTTTTTTGTTATATGTATATATATCCTTGCCGTTTTCATTTTCCTTCCTGAGCATCTCTTTCAGCTGCATATATTTTGTTTTTTTATTAATAGTTCTTTAATATCATCTCCTTAAAAATTGAAAGAATAATGAATTGAAATTTTCAATAAAAAGGAAAAAAATCGAAATTAGTTAATAATATTGAAAAAATTTCTTGGACAAAGATTTTTTTAGATTCAATTATAACAAAAATAAATTCTATAATTCCTATAATAAAATATTATTATAAGATAAAATGATATTGTTGTATTTGTAATAGGATGTCGGTGTAATAAAATAATGATACTCTGTCTGTCACGAGTTTGTTTAATCTTAATGATAATAATGATTAAATAATAATCTTAAACTATCTATCTGATAATTCCTATAATGACAAAAATATTAGTAAAATCTATCTGAATGTATTTTATTAATATTTGAGGAATGTTTTTATTTTTATAACTAAAATATTTAATTATTTTAATATTAATATTCTATATTATAAAAATATTAATTTTTTTTAAATAAACAATACTTCTTAATTGGTTTGTTAATTTTTTTTATAGGGTGGATTATTTGGTCAGAGACAATAATAATAACAACAAAATCAAGAATGAGAGACGTAAAATGAGATCTATATTTTACATTTTATAGTGTGAGGTAAGATAAATACATATATATTATATTTTTCGCTTATTTTTTTAAATTATATATTATATTTTAATAAATATAAAAAAATTAATATTTTTAAATTTTGTGTATGATATTTAAATTCAAATTAACTATAAGTAATACATTATATATATTATATTTTAATATTTTTATTATTTTAAAATATAATAATTTTTCTATTATACAAATTATTTAAATTTTAAAAACCTAAAATCTTATAATTATTTTATAATTTATTGTTATTATTTAAAAATAATTTGAAAGAAGATTTTATCAATATTATTTAATATAAAAAGATTATGTCTGTATTTTTACATATATTTTATTATTTTTTTGGTTTTCATATAAATATTATTTTTAATTATTTATTTTTTCAATACAAAATATTTATTATTGACTTATTTTTTTATAAATTTTTATTTATAATAAAAATAATATTTAAAATATTACTTGAATTTCAGTTTCGAGTTACTCATTTTTAACTAAAAATCTTTAATATATTTTCACAAATATTTAAAAAATAATAAAGATAAATTTTAAATAATAGTATCTAAATTGAGATGAATACAAGATACCTCTAGAATTTATATTTTTAGATCAGTAGAGTTGTTCATTGAAAAATCTCAACCCTACTTCTTGATGTAACCAAATGACCAGCCCATAACATGACAAGCCCAAGCTGAAGCCCTACTGAGCCCAATCCTGAATAACTGCTCCAGCATGAGCAGTAGTCGTAACTTGAACAATCCTGAACCATCGAGACCAAATACTGATTTTAACCGGAATTTCCCGCCACTTCTCACAGTAGCTTCCTTCACACACATTTCATCTCCCCCATTCCCTCTTTAAAGAGAGTGAAGACCTCATTCATTCCCTTATGTAATAAATATCTAAATTAGGAAAAATCTCTGACGGCGTTAAATGAGAAGAAACAAGTAAAGGTAGTGAAAATGGAAACCAGACAGCGAAGTAGAAGAACCAACAGTTCTAGGAAACCCCTCTCCGATTGCACCAACACCGTCAATTCTTCTCAATCCTCCTCAGCTTCTACTTCCACTCTTCACAAGCCCCAAAACAAATTCCTCTCCTCCCTTATTCCCAAGCTTCTCTCTCATTCCAATACCAATTCAACAACTACCGTCTCCACTAGCTCTGCTTCCATCTCTCAAAACGACGACGCTTCCAACACTGGCGATCTTCTCCTTCAATCTCTTGATTCCACTCCATTGCGCCCTCCCGGTGGGTTCATCCCTTTCTTTTTTGATCCCTCTAAATGTTAAGCGGTGATTAATTTGGATTTGGGATCTAGGGTTTGAGATTCGGACTTGGTATTGCCATTGCGTCTGAAATCGTCTTCTGGAAACTCATTTCCTTCTTGTCTCGAACTTTTTTCTGTTATATTTATGATTCAATATCTGTTTAGTGTATTAATTGGGATAGGGGGTTAGGGTTTGTGAATCCTTTTACAGTTATTGCAATTTCAGGGAATTGTTGGTACTCCAATTTTCGCTGCGTTTATTTTAGAATCATGTACGTTTATGAAGTAAAGTACTATTTGCTTTGATAACTGATCGGCTGGTTTTGTGTTTTGATTTCAGGTAAAGTCGATCGAGTGGTTTCTGAGACAAATTCTGTTTACAGCCGAAGAGCCGCTTCACAGAAAAGGAAGAAAGGCACACCTGCAGAACATATTTCGAGTAATTTGTAAGTCTCTCCTTTATTATTCTTATATATTTATGATATTTCTTCGTTCCCAAGGGCTTTAGAGTGAATCGATACAAATTATACAATTGATAATGAGGTCTTATATGAGCATTATCCTTTATATTCATATCCGTTTTGATAATTTCTGGAAATTATAGACCGGGTTATAATGCATATCTATGTTGTACGAAACTAAGATTCAAATGAATTACAGCAGCATTTGTTCTTACAGAATTCGTTTCAATAGTCGGTTTGGGAGTGTAGATGTGAGATAAGGGCCTGAGGAATTTTATTTCATTACTATGGTTTCCCTTTTTTCCCATTATCTATGGTTTCCCTTTTTTTCCCATTCATTACACTACTTTAAGGATGAGAGTCTCACCTATTGCCCTACTTTAAGGATGAGAGTCTCATCTTCAGAAGAACATGAAAATTTTCACCTATTTTGTGAATACTGATGCTTAGAACCCTAATTACTGAAGTTTAATGTATGTATCTACGTTAATGGCGTGTTTTGTTTGGATGAAAACTTTCTTTTCAAGTTTTGGACTGTGCTGCAAATTATACGTTGTTTTAATTCTCTGTTTTGGCCTCCATGTTTGTATTCTTTCGGTGGATGGGTGTACCTGTGTTATTTTAATCCAAACCTGACTTATTTAAATCATCTTGGTGTTGTATTTTATTCTTTTTACCGATGCTTGGTTCTATAATCTTGTCGTTCTTAATAGGGGAAAAACTAAGGAAAATGAAGATAAGAATCTACCCAAGGCACGTACAGCTCCTCGGAAGAAGGTTAGCTTAAGTAACTAATTATCTTTCTTGTAATGGAACAGTGCTTATATCTGACTTTCAGTCTTATTATTCTTCAATCAATCAATCAACTCTTGTTTGCAGCAATGTACTTTTGTATGACCTGTATCTTGTAATCGATTGAAATCCTATTAACTATTATAAGCCTTGCATGCGGTTTTTTTATGCCAATGCAGCGTCATGAATCTTCTAGAACAGATGTTAACAAATCTCCTAAAACAGGCGTTTCCAAGAGTGCATTGCCGCAGGAATTTATCGAGCAGCAGAAAGCTTACTATGCAGAGATAGATGCATTTGAACTACCAGAAGAAGAGGTCGAGTCAATTTACGATTTAGAGTAACTTGAACAGATACATGATTTTTGTTTTAGAATGAGCAGTTAGGATAACCTAATAACCCCAAATTCTCTCTGTATAGTTGACAAAAAAATAAATATATAAATAAAGCTTGTACTTGTCCGTGCTGGATTTATTGCTGGCCCCTCAACCCAATCACAGAAATATCAGCCGATGAGAATTCACATTGTAAATTTGTAATGCACCACGTTGTGACAGATCTTGTATATACGTGGAGGTAATAAGCTTCCACTCGGAGCAGTTTTGAACACCAATTTGATGTTCTTTGACACCTAGTAAATTCTTGCTGAGGATCTAAGCTGGCGTTTGGTTTTTTGAATTCTTTATTTGAGACAACAGTCGAGGCACCTTGATTGAGTCTTTTCCCGGATGCAAGCATATTTGAAGTTATAACTGATATCATTATCGTTTGAATCTATTATGAGGAATTTGACATGGATAAAGATCCTTGTATGTTTATGTAAGAACACGTATATATTATTCTCTATCAGTTTCTCTCGAACATGCCTTTTAGATTTTTTTTTTTAGATCAGAAAATATTTGGTGTGTTTCAAATACGAAACTTGAAATGGGAAAGAGTGAAAATGAGTTGTTGCTAGAGGTTTTGTATGTCAAGGAAAAATACAGTTAATCTTTTATTTTTGTTCGAATCTTTATGTAGTCCCAATTTCTCCCAAAAGTCCGCCGTATCTTTACCTGATTTGGGATGTACTGGATTCGGACCCAATCTCATTGTGAGCTCTTTTTTCCTCGTTTGTTGTCTGAGCATCTAGCCATCTACGATGATAAGGTTTTAGTGTCCTAAATTTTTCCGGACGGTTGTGGAGGAATCGTGGAAACAATTTAAAATTTTATTGTGATCCCTATCTCAATAAATCCCAAACCCAATTTCTTAAATAAATTTCTTATATATTTACTTATAAATTCAACTATTTTAAATTAAAAATAAATTTTATTATCATTAAATGGAGTATTTTATTAAGAAAATATAATACTATAATTAAGATTATATTTTATTTTGATTATTTAACAAATAATCTAACTATATTTATAATTATTTAACTAATTTTAATATCTTATTTTTATATAAATTTTGCTAATTTAGAATATAAAATGTATAATTAAATATATATTTTTCATAATGAATATTCGAACACCTATAAATTCTCAATCAGATGGAAAATACCCAACTTACCCTACAAATATTTAGTATGAAGATAAAGATGTCAACTCCACCCTAGCCTCACTCCATTGACAATCTTAGATATGATCCATCTATCCGAAAAAGAAGGGTAAACAAAATTAATTACTAAATTTAATTTTATGCATACAAATTTCAAATTGGCATGAAGATGCATGCACGTAAAACTAAACAGATATATAGATGTAAGAGAGAATTAATTTATTTATTAACAACAGTAAGGAATTTGACCACGGTGAAAGATGGGAAAGCTTCAAACTTTAATACCTCTAGATTTGTTTCAATAAATAATAATAAATAATAAGGAGTTTAATTTTAGTAAATATTTTATTAATATATATATATATATATATATATTGTGTTTATTTTGTTAATACTATTAAAATATTTTTACTATCATTTATTTTATCGAGTTTTTTAATAATTTCATTTATATTATTTTGTTACTTTTTGATTAATTACGTCACAGATTGTATTATAAATTATTATTTTAAATAAAATATTTAATTATTTTTATACAATTTAATTATCTAAGTTATTTCAAATATATTATTGATGTGTTGTTTTGTTGTAAAAAATTAATAAAATAGTATAAACAAAAATAGTTAAAATATATTAATGAAATATAAAATAATTTAATAAGATAAAATAAAATGAATATAATAATTTTATATGTCTTTTGTTTAAAAACAATTATGAATTGCAAGAACTTGGGAAAGAGAGATTGTGACGTTAGTACTAAATTCGAGGCAGGGCACAAGTGGTTTTTCTTTGTCTATTTTGGTTGAAATGGGCATAGTACAAAGTCAAAAGTTAGATATAAAAGGGCAACTTAAAAGTAACAATGTTTTTTTTTTGTTATTTTAAAGAACTTATTTTTAGTATTAATTAATATATTTAAGGGTATTGATTCGAATAAGGGAACTTTAAAAATAAATAATACAATGTCTTTAATTATAGCATCAAATGTACTTGTTGACCTTATTGTTAAGTATAAAAGTTTTATTTTCTAAAATTTTAATTTACTTACAATTTATTACTTTAATTTTTGTCTCAATTTAATACTTTACGTTTTTAATTATTATATATCAATTATAGATAATTTGGTTTATATTTACCTTAAATGTGAAAAAAATAAATTCTAAGATTTTCACGTGAGAATAATTTTATTCTGTCTAATTTGATAAAAATTCTTGATTTTTAATTCAATTATTTAAAGTAATTTATTCTATCAAAATTTAATTTTAATATTAATATTAAATAAAAATATCTTATTACTTAATCTGCCTTATAAGACATCCTCACCCATAAAATCATAATTGATAATTTGATAAGGACGCACCATAAAGTGTTTTTTTTAAGGCAAATAAACTAATATTATTCAATGGATTAAGGGTTGGTTTCAAATGGTTTCGATAGTTTCTAATGTATCAAAATAATGTTTGATAATTTTTAGAGAAATGTTTCTACAAGTATTATTAATGTTTTTCAAAAAAAAAAGTAATATTTATTTTTTTAAAAAAGGTAGTTTTAAATATATATTTTTATCAAAATAATTATTAAAATGTTACTTAAAATAAATTCTAATATTTTTAACGGAAACAACTAAATAATTACCTTAAAATCACTTTTAATTAAAATATTTTATTTTAAATCATTTTTAAGATAAATACATCCAAATAAATCTTAAATGTTTCATAACATGCATATATATAGTTCTGAACATGTCTTGTACGGGTTTGTATTTCAATATAATTTTGTTATTAAAAACCATTTTATTAAACCAAATAAACTATTTATTGTATATATATTTTTACTTAAATATATATATATATATATATAAATATATTTTTAGAGTTTTAAAATTAAAGGTAATATTATATATAATATATTGTATATTTTTTATTAATATAATTATTGATTTTATCTCTATTTTTAATAATTTTTTATAAAAATAAAAAATAATTTCATTTTATCAATACATGTATATTATTGTATATAAAATTCTCTCGAACTAAATTACAAACCAAATTGTCCAAACGTCGTACGAGGCCCTGCATTGATAGGATGATGTGAATAAATTCATTATTAAAAAATGCCAAGACAATACTGATGATGCCAATAATACTTTTTAAATCAGAATATAATTCAAGTTGCTCTTTCTGCCTTTTGTAAAAGTAGGGGCATTTGTTTGTGGATATAATTTATTTAACGTGTTTATGAATCCGTGTGACTTTTCATATCTTATCTTATATGCATTAAAAACATCGATAACGATATAAATGGCATATTTAGGTTGTTATTCACTTCTTTTCCCTTTAATTTTTAAATTTTAATTTTTATCATTTATTTATTTCAATAAAAATTAAAATCTTATATAATAATTTAATTTTTATGAATAATTAATTGAATATTTTATTATATATTAACTTTTCATTATTATTATTCACTAATTATGTTAATCATATTAAACATAATAATTTATGTATTCATATTTATTCATTTTTATTAACACATAAAGTAATATCAATTTATCTATAAATATATCATATTTATATTAAATTAATTTTTATCTAAATCATATCATATCTTATATTAATTAAAAAATAATCAACCAACCAATATACTTTATTTTTAAGAAAAAATATTTATAAATTACTCGTTAAGTTTAATCATATGGTATCTATTGTATTAATGTAGGATTTCTTTATACATAGAAAAATAATATTTGGTCAATACGATTAGACTCTTGTTTTTTTTTAATTTTATTAGTTTACTTACATCAATACATACCATAATATTTATATAATAAATTTATATTTTTTAATTTATTATTTTTATACTAATAAATATCAAAATATCTACATGATAAACACATATTTTATGAATAGTTATTAATGTAATTATTTTTGTTTCATTTATAAACATATTATATTTTTTGAACTAATAATTTTCATATCGATATCATATCATAATTTTGATTTATTTATTAAATAAAATTATATAATTATTATTAATTTCGTGGTAAATCATTTATGTTTATATTGTATTTGGATTATAATGTTAATAAAATAATTACTATTATATATTTATTCATCACTAAATTAATAAATAAAATATTTATTTATTTTAAGAATATTTCAGTAAATCACTTTATAAAACATTTTAAAATTATAATAAAAGTAACTTAACAATTTATATTTAAATACTTATTTTTTTCTTTTATTTTATAAGATAAAAAATTTAAAATAATAATTATTATTATTTGTTGATAATTAATATTATTATATATTTATCAAATTTAAAACATTATATATATATATATGCTAAAAACACACTTTAGTTATAACTATATTTGCAATGTAATTTAAATAATATAATAGAGAATAATTTAATTTACAATTTTTTTAAAATAATTATATTATTTATATATTTATAATTTAAACAAGAATCATGATTTTTTATAAAAACATTTAAGAGTTAGTTTTCAATAAATTATACTATGATATTAGAGTTGGCTATCATGCGTTAAAAACCCAATAAACTAAACTATTAGAATTATATTATAAGTGTTTAGCATAAACATTAAGTATAGTTAATAATAGTAGAGTAATAACAAATGTATAAAATCATAATCTCATTTTTCTTAATATTTAGTTTCTGATGGAGCTTGTTTTAAAACAAGTTTTAACATGATATTAGAATTGAATATCATGTCTTCAATATATAACAATCAAATTATTTAATTTTAAATGTTTAACGTACATATATTATACAAAATAATAATTATAAAATATTAATAAATATATAAAAATAATATCGATATTTTATTCGATAATTTAAATTTTTTATATAGATTTTATGCTGAACATAAGCTCGATGACAACTTACAATTTTTTTTTACGTAAAATCATATCAAATGAACATATATCATTTAATTATGTTAATAATAAATTTGTAATAAGTAGAAGTGTCTGGTTATTATTATAACAGTCAAATCAACGTGACAATGACGGCATAATAATACAATGCAAGTGGATAATTTGTTATAATACTCTTTAATATTAAATTATTTATGGTATTTAATTTTTTAATTTTATAAAAAATATTTATTAACGATAATATTAAATTAATTTTGTGTGTGTTCGAAGTTTATAATAGTCAAATCAACATGACAATGACGGCATAATAATACAAATGCAATAGGATATTTTGTTATAATACAAATGCAATAGGATGATTTGTTATAATACTCTTTTATATTAAATTATTTATATTATTGAATTTTTTAAATTAAAAATAATATTATTGAATTTTTTAATTTTATAAAAAATATCAATTAAAATATAATTATATTATTTTATCAAATAATTAAAATGAGATTAAAATATGAATTTTTAATAAAAATAAAATAATTTTAAAAAATAAATAATAATAGAATTAAAACAAAAATTATTGAAATATATATTTTAATTTTTTTTAAAATAAAAATATTAAAATTTCATAAATTTAAAATTAAATTTTTTATGAATTTTTTTTATATTAACAATAATTTTTATTATTAATTATTTGTGTTTTAATTACATTTAACTAATTGATAAAAAATATTAAAATAATATAATTTGTTATTAATTGATATTTTTTTATAAAATTAAAGAATTAAATCACATTATTTATAATCTAAGTAATTAAATTATAAAAAAATATATATAATTAAAAATAAATTACTATACTTTTCTTAGTTAGATTAACAATTTTTTAATGTTATTAAATATCTTGTTATTTTTTAATAATATAAGAAAGATAATATATGGGTTAAAAGATGAAAAGTTTTACGTGGTATTACATGCAAATATTAAAAGAAATTTATTTTTCAGGATAAATAATATATAATATAGGATAATATTATTAATAAATAAATAAATATAAATTTATAACGAACAAAAAAAAAAAAAACTGTTATGATTCTAACATAATTATATTAAACTTCTATTTGAAAGTCAGAACATTCCGTAGCTTCTGCCGTACACATATTCCGAGTAAATCAAAAGTACACAAAGTCACGTATTCCACGTAAAATCAAGTTATGTTTAGAGAAATAATTGATTGTTATTAAAATATATGTTAATAAACTTAAGTTTAATATAGTTTTTTTTAAAATATTAAGTATGGAATAAAAATAAAATAAATAATTTAATTAATAAAAATATATTTTAAAAAATATGAATAAAATCTCTTATTTTTAACCAGCAAAGAACTAACAAAAAGGTTAAGAGAAATCTTAACCCCGAAAGTTAGTGTGTCAAATTTTGCCCTTTTCATTGGTATATTAATTTAGTGGGGAACAAGGTCTTTGATTTTATAGGCTCTTTGACAAGTGAAAATTTCTATATTGTAAGTTTGAAATATATTTAAATAATTTGTTAAAATATTATTAATAAGTAATTACCTAAATAAAATTATATTTAATAAAAAAATATATTATATTAATTAAAAGAATGTTTTTTTATAACACGGTGATAATATAATAATAATTGATATGATTTTTAATTATTTGTTAATGCAATAAGATTCATTATTATTTTTTAATTATAACTCACTGATACTATACATCATTGTGGTAATAAGCAAATAAATAAAAAAAATTATTTACTAATTTTTTTTTTGCAAAAATGTTATCTACCTTACTAACCTATTCAAAAAAAGGAGCAAGTAGTTGTACTCAATAAAAAAGTACGTTATACTTAAAATTTAAATACACCGACAGAGAATAGTGATCATTAAGCATATATTAAAAGGGAAAAGAGAAAATTGTCATACAGAACTTAGATTTCGTTATTTTTATAATTTAGTTTATTATATTCAAAATAATATTATTTAGTTTTTTAATTAAAAAAATTAAATATAAATTATATTATTTTTATATTAAATCTTTTTATAAGGTGATTAAAATACGAATATTTGTAAATAATAAAATAATAATTAATATAAAAAAAATAAACAAAATATTTTTTATAATATTTTATGATTTTTATTATTTATTCTAATATTTTATTAGTTTTTATTTAAAAAAACTTTAAATTTATATTTAAACATTTTTTTTTATTTTTTAAAAATATTTTTATAATAAATGTAACATTTAAATATTCGTGTTTTAATAACTTAATAAAAACTAATTAAAATAATGTATATTGTAATTAATTTAACAATTCATTTATAAAATAATGAAACCGAATGATATTACTCTAATTTAAGTAATCAAATCATGACATCAATAGATACATGTATTGCCTAGCTTGTTCTTCATTTAACAATACGAACAAGAGTTGATGGAGGTCATGCATATAACAAATGTAGGCGGAGTTGATAAGGATTTGGGGGCTTTCCTCAATAATTGGAAGAGTACGTATTAAGGCTTTTACTTTTATTTGTGAGAAAGTCAAAAAGAAAAAATAGGCTTATGGGGGGCTACTATATTCCTCTCCTGCTGGTATATGAGTTTTACTGCATTCAGTGGCCGCAACTATACCCCACTATGCCATGCAGTGTTTTTTATTGCCTCAAGCCATTTGTATGACATAACCAACATGATGAAAAATTATTGGTGGGAAAATGCTGATAAAAAGCATTAAATTTCTTGGTTAAAGTGACCAAAGTTTCAACAAAGAAAAGAATTTGGTGGCCAGAATGAGATTCAAAGATTTGAGACATTACAATTTTGCCTTACTTGCCAAACAAATGTTGGAGGCTCTATATAGTTAAAGATTTCCTTCTCTACAATGTTCTTAGAGTTAAGTATTTTCATAATTCAAATTTCCTAGAAATTATGTGAAGCAGTGAAGCTTTTGAAGGAAGGTATTCGTTGGAACATTGGCCAGCAAAGTTTAGTAAAGATTTGGGGGAGCCGTGGCAGGAAATTAAGCTCATAACAAAACCAAATTCTAATTTTCTGTCGGTGCAAGATCTTATGAACTATAGTGGAGCCAGTTGCAATGTAAGTAAGGTTACTTCATCTTTTTGGGTAGTTGATATTATTCAAGTTTCGAACTTGCCTATAAGGGAAGGAAGATACAATCTAGTATGGAGCTTAGAGAAGGATGACGTTTATACTGTTAAATCAGGTTACTTACTTGGAACTAGCTTACAAGCTAAAGAATTGGTAAAAAAAGGAATGGGATAGAACTTAGAAAGAGTTTGGAAGGAGGCTCAGGTACAAGTACAAATTTGAACTTTGGTGAAAATATTGAGGAGCTTAGGTAGAAGCATATTAATTTGAAAGATGAAAATGCTTAGCAAACTCAAGTTTTTTATTTGGCAGTATTTACTTCAGATCCTCCCCGTTCGAGCAGCTTTAGTCCAAAGAAATATGACAATACCCACTTATTTCCCTTTGTGCAAGAAGAAAGATGAAGAAGTACTGCATCTTCTCTTCTCATTTATTAGAACCAAAGGATAAAATTTCCAATAAAGGAGTTCAAGAAATAGTCAATTGGAAGAGGCTTCAATACCTTATTGAAGTTCCTACAAGCTAAAAAGACTATTTTTAATTGATTTTTTTCTAGTTATTGGTGGCAAATTAGAAGAGAGTATGAATAATGCCTTTGTTTTTCAAAACTAACGGGTGCCAAATCAGATCATGATCCAATGTATTTTAAGTAACTTTCAGCCGAACAAACAAGTTGTAGTTAATACTTCTTTTTTAACTTTATTTGTGTTTGTTGGCAAATTGAGTACAACTTTCCTATCTTAAATATTTATTATATATAAATATTATTATTTAAATGAATAGAATTCCAATTAACTCAAAATAATAATACTATTTAAAATATAACGCTAAGAGAAGTAGAAAAATAAAAATACCAAAAATTTAATAAGATTGGGTATAAATATTACCTATGTTATTAGACGTCGTTGATTATTTTTATTATTTTTAAATTAAATTAACTCTAAAAATTATAACAAATTAGATAATATTGAGCTAATCAATTACTCATATAAAAGAGAGGAAGAGATACAAATTCTGGAATGATTTCAAAGTAGAAGAGAGGTCTTTATTTATAACCCAAGATACAATACCCACTATAGTTCCTAATTCATATGAGATTTTTTCAAATTTCTCACTAAAGAGTTATACAAAAAATCTTCACCTTGGCGACGTACTGATTTTCAAACGATTTCTTCAATCTCTATAACAACGATGCTAGTGCCAACTCAAATTTACAGGATGTTAATTAAGTGTAAACAATGTTTGAGCTATACAAAAAATATTCACCTTAGCGACTTAGTGATTCTTAAACGATTTGGGCCACTCTTCTTCATGAACTTTTTCTCCAACACCTTCTACAACTTACTTTGTGGATGTTTCTTTTATTAATACGTACTTTTGTTCTCTTGAGAGACATGAGCGGATTGTATCATATGCCAATTGATTGATATTTTTTCACTCGACCTTATCTGCTCCATTTGGTTTATTTTCTATAATGATAATGTCTAGACCTTGTTAAAACAGAGCGTCTAAAACTTAGTTTTTCCACACACCGAAATAATTGGTTCTATCAAACTTCTCCACCTCGAACCTTACATTTATCATAGTTGTTCTGCCTTGTGTAGATGACGTGGATGATTGGCCTTTGTTTGAGGGAGACTTTTCTTCCACATATCTTCAAATTATAACAATTAGTAATTATATTCCAATAGCAAACAAATGAAATACAAACAAATGACTAGGTAGAAACTTTCGACTCTTATACTAATTATTGGAAAAGTTGTGTATATTTTTCATATTTTAAATAGTTATTATTCACAAATACTATTATTTAAATGAATAAAATTCAAACTAGTACGACAAAATAATGTTATTAGAAATATAATACTAAAAGAAACTAAAATAGATATTAAATAAAATAGAAAAATAAAAATACCAAAAATTTAATGAGTTTGATATAAATGTTATCTATGTCTTCTAGCGTCGTTAACCACTTCTACTATCATTAAATTAGATTAACTCCAAAAATTACAACTAATTGGACAAGATTGAGTTAATAAATTACCCAAGAAAAAGATATAAATTTTAAGATAACTTCAAAATGGACGAGCAAAATACAAATACAAACATACGTGAGATTTTTTTAAAATGCTTAATAAGGAGCTATACACTAGTGTTGTTTGTAATTCTGGTAGTTGGTTGCTGTGAACAATCATGTTTAACTCTTTACCAAACACACTATCCGTTGGAATTACTAAAATCTAAACCGTTCGTTACAATTTTTACCTTTTACTATTTAAAAATCAAGGAAGAGAACCTCGTTTGCACAAGATTTTTTACATTTAGACAATATCTAAAGAGAGAGAATTTCTTTCAAAATTAGGCAAGATTTAATTAGAGAGGTTTTCATGTACAATTAAGCAATATCTAAAAAAATTGTTTAAATGACTTAAATACGTACGTAAATATTTGCTTATATATTTGTAATATAGTTTATTATCTATTTTAAAGGAGTGATTGTTCATGTATAAAATCTTCTACATAGTGGCTAAACTTTTGTAACCATTTTTTTTTTTTAACTTTAAGAAAAATTATATATTGGTATTCAATTAATATTGATGTATTGACCAAGATCAATAATAATACAGAAATACAGATTTCAAGTCCGTAAAAGAAAAAGAAAAAAAAATTGGGTCATTTTAAGTTTGCATATTATATATATATATATATGACATTCTATTATCCTCTAATATTGGTCCAATAGTAGCGATGTTGATTCATACCCAACAAATTCTGTAGTTAAATAATGAATAATACCAATAAGGTCCCATATGTGTAATATGTTTGACAAACTATTTTAAATTTAGAGAATCTTTGGATATAACAGTATTTATTAACTAAAACATTAAAATCTTTATTTTTTAATATATAATTAACTTTTATATCAATTATCATAATATCATAAATTATATTAAATACGTACTTTTCTTAAATTTATGCTACGAAGCTAATAATAAACAACAATAAGTAAAAACGAAAATCTTAAAAAAAAAAAAAAAAATTTAATACCCTGCATCCACTAGTGTAATACTGTCAGATGACTGTGACCTGCTGACTCTAGTGACCTCGTGTAACTCTTATATAAATCACAATTAGTTTCAACCCCAACATTGCAATTTCAACTTAATTAATTATTCTAGCCAGCCAGTAGTAGCTAGCTGCTAGTGTTGATCACCAATATGGCTTCTCCTTCTTTTTCTTTTATTTTAACCATAGCTATCTTTTTGTCATCCTTTGGGAGCACATATGCTAACCTTTCTACCAATTTTTACTCAAAATCATGTCCAAATCTCTTCTGCACAATTAAATCCACTGTCAACTCTGCCATTCTAAAAGAAGCTCGCATGGGTGCATCTCTCCTTCGCTTATTCTTTCACGACTGTTTTGTTAATGTAATTCTTCTATTCCATTTATTTATTTTCCATTATCGATCAAACCGTTTGTTTTCTTCTTCTTATTATTCTAAAAGTGTTTTTGCATTAATTTTTATGACGCAGAACTTATAAATTAACGTATAAAAATATAATTGTTATTTTTTGTAATAGTTTAAGTCTTTAAAAGATTTTATTTTTTTTTATGTATTTAAAAATATGGTATTAGAATCGAAGTTTATTTAAAAATTAATGAATTTAATCGTTGAATTATAAATATTTACCTCGTAATAAATATATAAAATTATAATTTTTAATTCTGGACGTAGGCTGAACAGTTAATTTTTTAACTATTTATAAGATGACTGAATTAGAATAATTATTTATTTATTTTTGTTACAATTTATTTATTTATGATGACAGGGATGTGATGGGTCGATACTACTAGATGACACAGAAAACTTTACTGGAGAGAAAAACGCAGGGCCTAACAAAAACTCAGCTAGGGGTTTTGATGTCATTGACAAAATCAAGTCCGCTGTTGAAAAGCAATGTCCCAACGTCGTCTCTTGTGCTGATATTCTGGCTATCGCTGCTAGAGATTCTGTTCAAATTGTAAGTTCAACTAATTTTAATTACAGTTTGAATAATTTCCTTAATATAATATAATATTAATATTAATTTCAGCTTGGTGGACCAAGCTGGGATGTGAAACTAGGAAGGAGAGACGCTAAGACAACAAGCCAAGCTGCTGCTAATAATAGCCTTCCTCCTCCTACTTTTAACTTAAGCCAACTCATTTCTAGCTTCGGCAATGTTGGTCTTTCCATTAGAGACTTGGTTGCTTTATCTGGTAATTAGTATATATCTTCCCTTTCTTTTTTTTCTTCTTCTTGGATTCATATATAATTGCTTTTCACTCGTATCTCCGTTAATTCGCATACTAATAAATAATATTTGTCTAACTGTAAGTGAACAATTAAATGGTTAAGAATGGGACACGTGGGCAATTAAGATATATATTCTTAGGGTGATTCCAGTTTTATAGTTGAAAACTTGAAATGTTAACTCCTGTCTCTCTCTCTCTCTCTCTCTCTTAAAGGATCACACACAATTGGAAAAGCAAGATGCGTATCATTCAGGCCACGTATATACAACGAAACCAATAATATAGAAAGTTCATTTGCCAGGAAAAGGCAATCGAAATGTCCCATAGTCGGTGGCAAAGGGGATAATAATTTGGCACCACTAGATTTACAGTCTCAGACATTATTCGACAATAACTACTTTAAGAATCTTGTTCAAAAAAAGGGACTCCTTCACTCTGATCAGCAACTATTCAATGGTGGTTCCACAGATTCCATTGTCAATACTTACAGCAAGAACCAGATAGCCTTTGCTTCTGATTTTGTGTCTGCAATGATCAAGATGGGAAACATTAAACCTCTTACTGGAACTAATGGAGAGATTAGGAAGAACTGTAGGATGGTCAATTATTAGAAAGTATAAATTTGCTTTTGTGTTTGCAGTTCAGAAATAAGTAACTCAATTAGTGGATTTAAATGGGCAGGATTAACCCGACCCAGTACAATAACAAGAAGCTTTTTCTATATATATATATATATGTGTGTGTGTGCTGGTGTGCCAGGCAAACATTTGCTTTAATGAAATGATTCATCAAAGGATAAAAACCCCTATTTGCTATAATAGAACCTTCTCATCCGAACACGTGTAATCAATCAAGTGGTATATTCTTCACTTGAAAAGTTGGGAAAATTATAAGATTTGGACTTTAAATCATAATAGATGAATAAATAGTGTAGTTACGTACGTGTAAAAAAAGAATTCCCGTATTGCATACAAGTCAGGTAAAGATTACTAGAGGAGGTTGGGTTCACAAAATTAATATTTTATACTTTGATTTACTATTAAAATTAAATATAAAATATATTATAACAGTTATTATTTTTAAATAATTATTACTTAAAATATTATTTAATACTATTTAGTATTACTTATTTTTATAAATTATTATTAAAATAAAATATATTATTAAAATTATTTTTTTTAAATAATCATCACTTAAAAATATTATTTAATTTTATTTAAAATTATTTATTTTTTAAAATTATTATTAAAATAACATTTAAATTATTAATTATTTTTCTCTATATAATTTACATGTTTCTAAAACTAATAATAAAGTAGAAATAAAAAATGAGTACGTGAATGAAATAAAGATAATCAAAAGAGGTAATTAAATTGTTATTATTTTTATTTTATGAATGAATTTCATTCAATTCTTAATCTACAACACAATTAAATATAAAAATATATGGAATCGATTTTATTTTCATTATCATTTTTACCAACCAAAAATGCCATAAAAAATACCATAAAAACGTTTCATAGTATCTTTGGTTAATTTACAAAAAATCCTAAACTAAACAATTATGTAAATTTATACATTAGATTGGCCTCAAATGCAATATAATTTTGTGTATAAAAGATGTATGCATACGTGACATAATAGGTTGATGTTGACCATTTATTTTTATAAAAATAAAAAAAAAGGTATAAAAAATATGGATGAACAACTAATACATGCCTAATTGGAGTATGATAAAAGCCAATTGAAAATTAATTTTCCAATTGTAAAAATATATTTTTCCCAGCTTGGTTTTACCTAGACCTAAATGAGTGTGAACCAGTTTGCCAAAATAAATAAATGGGAACCACAATACCATATTCTGAGATTCTTAAAACAAAGCTAAGGCTTATAAATGAGATAAAATTACTAGGAGTGAAATATGTAAATTTAGTATTGAATTAACGTAATTTCATAATTTATAAAAATAAAGTATTTTAGTGTAAAAAAGTATATAATTTTAAATAATTATTATATTAAAATAAATATACTCATTTTTTATAATAAAAATATTTATAGCGTTTATTTAAGAATATAGGAAATAAAATAATATATTTTACATTTTTGGACCCCTATAAATTGGGTCTCCTGGTTCTTATGCCTACTTTGGGCGTTTCAGGCTTTTTGTCAGTTCGTTTAGTTGCAGCTATTGCGTTGGGGCAGGCAAAAGGCCCAATATGACAGTGTATATTGACACAGCTCATCAAAGCCTCTAAGTACATACCTTAGATACAATAAAAACAAATCAATAGGATAGGAAACTATACATGTTACTATAATTTTTTTTGAAAAATAATTATGTACTACTATTTATTAATATTTATTGAAGTAAATTAAATATTGTATGAGTTTTACCATGAATTCATATTAGAATTTTAATATTTTATTTATTTAATAAAATAAAAAAACTTAAGTAATATTTTTAAAAAATGTTATATAATTATTAATCTCACTCAATATAAGACACACATATAATCTCAATATTAAATCCACATTTAAGCACTAATCGATAAAATTGTGTGTTTTTAACCATTTGATATTAGTTCTTAATTCAATGAATAAAACAAGTACCTTAATTCAAGGAGCAAAACAAAGAACTTAATTTAATGAGTAAAACAAAGAACCCTTAATTCAAGGAGTAAAATAAGGAATCCTTAATTCAAGGAGTAAATCAAGGAATCCTTAATTCGATGAGTAAATCAAGGGATGTTTAATTCAAAAGAGTAATTGAAGGAGTAAAATTTCCTTATAAATAGCTATACAATTGTAATGAAAACATGAAGAAAATAATAAGAGCTCTTTTGTGTATAGTTATTTCTTGTTTTTTCAACATTAACATTAATAAATATATAAAGAAAATTTGTTTAAAAAATAATTACAGCACTCATCGCTTTATAATTTTTATTCGAATTTCAATTTTTTTACGTATTCAAATATACTTAATATCATTTGTACATAACTTATTTGAATTTATATATATATACATAGAGAGAGAGAGAGATTTAATCTTGGGAATATGTAATTATATACTTGGAGGTTAACTACCCATTTTGATCGGAAGAAAATAAGTCAGAGAGTGATTGCTTAAGAAATGAGAACTTGTGGAGATTTTCTGAATTACAAAGATTCTCCCAATAGTAGGAAATATAAATCTTTTGCATTGAATTTGGTTTTTACTTATTTAAAAAGTTACTATATATATATTTTATAAAAAAGAAAGAATATATGATTATTTTGGTTACTTTTATCTTCTTAGAATTAGGCAATTGGTATTTTGTGTTAATTTTTTCTTAACATACATTACGTGGCCATGCTTAGTATTGATTTTCGTCAATCCGAGCTCCCAAATCTAGATGATGAAAAGTTCATAAATAAATATATATATATATATATATATTTAATGATATATGCCACAAAATTGTTTCATGCCTTATAAGTTAACTATTTTATTTTTATTGATTTTGCATCAAGTTACGTAATAAAATAATTTGTAACCAAATCAACCAAAATACATAATAAATAAATGTTACAAGTTGATTCATATGACATTGCACCTTTTATTCATTTTATTAAAAAAAACGTTTATATATTTGTATTGAGCAGTGACCACGATCTCATTAGCGTAGTAATTAAAAAAATATATATATATATATTAGAACTATATTCATATAATGCCTAAAAAAATGTACAAGGTGTTGAGTAAGCTCTAAGTGATTAATAATATATGCAATGCATGGATTCTAATATTTCATGAATTGATTAGACCTTGGGAATTCTCAATTCACGTGCATTGATATGTCCAAGATAGTCTGAACACAAAATGAAACTTAATACTGTAATTGATTTTCTTGCTTACTTATGTAGTTCTAACCTTCCTTTTCCCAGTTCCCAATCAAGATGAGATCCACACGCCAAAGAAAACCCAAAAATCAGAATCAAAATAACATACCTGGCAAGAGATCATTGACTCTCCAACAAATACATGCATCTACATCTACTTGGTTAAAATTGCTGTAACTTCACTATGTAGCAAGACAGTATATATATATATATTGCTTAATTTCATTTCTCTGTATTTAATAACTTGCCCTTCACATTATTACCTAACACCATGCTACATATTTATTAATCTTTTGTTTAGCAAAAATAAATAACAAAAAATTAAAACTTGATTAGATGGAGAAACATGCATACCACTTAAATTAAAAGTTAATCTCAAAACTTAAGGATAGACACGTATAAGTAATTCAATTATATTTCAAATAAAAAAATACACGTAAAAATAAAATCAATGAAACAATTATGATTAATTTATAAGCATACCAATTTTCTAGGTTAGCTTCATTTTCAAATTACATTATACAAATTGATGATGATCCTCGAATGGCACATGTGCAAAACTGTATCTAGTCAATTCAGATCTCGCCTGCACGTGCTCTGCCAAACACCATGCGTTATACTTACACAGCTACCTCCATCGCCCACTCCTATCTAATTCCGTACCTTTTCTTCACCTTTAAGAATTCAAATGCTCATTAACTTAGGTTTTCTTAATATTATTATTTTTTTTCATTTTTAATTTTAATTTTGCGAGTTAATTTGATGAATTATTGATAAAAAATAATTAAATTAAACAAGAACATTGAATATGGCATTTAAAATAACAAGAAACATATGTATCTCGGATGATTTAGCGACGTCGGAAAATATTAATTTTGGGGTAGAGAATGAATGTAACCCTTAATTAGAAATTAAGCCGTAGATATGCATGATAATTAACTATATATGGTAATATTTATATTAATAAAATTGAATAACTATTTCCAAGTAAGACCTGACTTTCTCCAGAAATTTTTGAAATGTTAACCAAATCTTCCACAAATATTATCATTTACTAAAAAAAGGCCAAGTTTTTTCTTCGCAATAGCATAAATAAAAGGTAAGCGGCCTATTGTCATCCTCAAAAAAAAAAAAAAAAAAAAAAAAAAAGAGTTTATTCACGTAAATTGCAGGTAGGAAAAGCAGAGATAAATATGTAATTAAAATTTTAGTATGAAGTAAATAACTTTTTTTGAGCTTGCAATTTGCAAATAAAATAAGCTTACCTTAAATTAACGAAGTGTTATTTAATAAAGAAAATAAATAGGTTTAGAAATAAATAATAAACGTACAGTCAACCAAAGTAAGATTGATTTTGATCATTATTTGAAATTGGGTTATTATTATAATCCAGTTGAGCACTGGTCTGTTGGGTGTATATAGAAGACGAGGAGGATACAGTATGAAGAGACGGTGGTATTTGTGGTTGAAGTAGTGACGGAGACGGAGGCGGGACAGGTGGTGGAATTACTCCGGAAGAAGAGAGAAAAGAAGAAACATCATGATGATGATGATGATGATGATTAGGAGGTATAAGATTAGCAGCAGATAATTCCCTAAATTTGTATTTAAGTAACTCAGCTCTGACTCCACTAAGCTCAGCTTGTAATGATTGAACTTGACGTTGTAATGTTGAAATTGCACCCATGCAACCATACACTGGATCTCTTATTCTCACATTTGCTTCGTAAACCAAACTATTTGCTGCATCTGCTCTTTGTCTCTCTGAAACCTCCTACATATTTTATTTAATTTAACATAAACAAGTAATTGATTAATTATAATAAAAGTAAAAAAAAAATTAATTAATTAATTTAGGGTTTTGAATTGAATTACCATGAGCAACTTAGAAACGTTGCTGGCACCAAAGACTTTGTGGACAGAAGCAAACTTGTGGGGTTCATGGGGAGAGAAATATGGAGCAAAGGGGCATTCTTGAGCACACCTTCTTCTCAATAGCTTACAAGCTGCACATGGTGTTATTGTATTTAGTGTTGGAGGATTCAACATCTCATGTCTTTAATTTATTTTCCAATATTTGAGCTGTTGCTGATGCATCTGATTTATTCCATGGCCCTCTTTGTTTTCTTCCCAGATCTTAGAGATGGAGCTGTCAGAGATTAATGAAGGGAAGAAGAAAAAAAGGTGAAATAAGTGGGGAGATAACTGTAGTTGATTAAAAGATTGTGGCTTAAAATTAGGTAAGCTATATAGATGTGAAATATGAAATGGTCCAATTAATGTGCTTTTGCTTTTAATATTTATAGACATAGAAATATATTTTCTTTTAAAACTCATCTTATTATATTTTATTTATTATATTTTATTATATTATACGTAAATTTCAAATTTATTATAGATAATTATATTTCTTTTTTATTTAATTTATTTTTATAATTTTACTCCTTTCATTTTAACATAAATATGATATATTATTACTTATTATTTTATTATTATTCTAACTCAATCTATTAAAAAATTAATAATATAAAATATGATTAACTCACAAAATTCATAAATTATATCATGTATTAACTAAACATCCATTACAATTCACGTCTCTAAATATAGGAGTAAAATAGAAAAGAAAAGAAAAAAATTGTAGTGAAAGACTATATATGTAAGGATCAAGGAAGAACCAGATGGTAGGTACGTAAGAGAACAACTTTCTCTATGTTTTTTGTTTGTAATATACTAAATGTTATTTATGGTACGAGTATTTCATAAATTGATATAAGCTATCTTTTTCATGGAAACCAGAACATTTACTCTCTGAGTTTGAAACGAAGGAATTATAAGAAGGCTAAATGGAGATCATTGTATCAGACAAAAAGACCAAGTTACTGTTTAGTTTACATCAATAACAATGTTAATAGGTATGATTTTAATTATTATTGTGTTTGTTTTAACGGTTAATTTAAAATGATAAGTAAAATATTTAAATATTAAAAAAAAAAATTTATTTCTCTCACATATCTCTATAACACTATGAATTGTTTTATTTTATTCATCATTTTTTTTTTACTTGAGTAATCAACTAACTTTCGTTCATATATTAATTTAATAAATTTTATTTTAATATTATTGTTACTTTGATTTTATTTTTCAAATAATAATAATGTTATTTTTATTATATTTTTACTATATACTAACCAAAAATAAGTGAAAATTAAAAAAAAAATAAAATGATAGTTTTAAATTAATATTTTTAGTTGCATCAAGTTTAATTTGTGTAATAACATTTAGAACCGTAGTATGCATCTACTTTTTTTAATTTAACTTATTATTGTCCGTTCACATTAATTAGTTAACTAACTTGACGAAAATATGCTTTTAAAATTGTTATGACTGCTTTGAAAACTCACGTGTGATTCCTTAAATGTGCTTTGACTTTTTAGAATCTAACATCTTATTTTCTTTGGCTGCATGTGTTTATATTCTGCCATCTAGCTAGCTATATATTCTTTAATTTTTAAATAACATAAAAACATAATTATAGTTGTAATATAATTAATATCAAGAACTAATGGTTATCGTTGGCATGTACTCAATGGATCGATGATAGAACACAAATTATTATTATATATAAATTATTACTTCCTAATCACATTATCATGGATGAGAGATAATTAATAAATAGCTAAAATTAAGTAATAATGACTCTACTTTTTCTTTTGTTTATTAATGGTTTGTTGGAGAAATTATTCAATTCAGAATCAATAAATTAAAACTATGTATTAACTGTTGGTGTGTGTTGTTGTGCAGGGCAACCAATAACTCATGGAGAAAACACGTAGGACAATAATTGGTAGTGGATCCATAAAAAAGGATATGTAGAAATTATGGTTATTGTTTAATTTCTCGCTTTATACATATATCTCAACTATTGTACGAAACGTAGAGCAATATATGAAAATATATGATAATTATCAGAGAATATTTTCACATTTCGAGAGGTTATTGGTGACTAATGAAACTACCTGGCGATTTAATGGAACTACCATTCTGATTTCTGAATTTGATTTGCTGATTGATGATTTGTTGTTTTCTGATTCCTGAATTTTGTTTTTCGATTTACGGGTGAAATTTCATTGATTAGCACTGTTTTCATTTTTTTTTTGAGTTACGATCTCTGGTTTGTATTTGTCCTAAGTCAGTGTTTATGGTTTCGATTTCTTATTTAAACCGACTGGAAGGTCGCGACACAAAAAAAATATCAAGTAAAACAACAACATCGCATAAAGAATATTGTGTAAGGCGTAACAACAAAACCCAGTGGGATAGGTGGCGGTCAACCTCACCTTTGCGACCATCTAGTATTTAGAGTCACCATTTCTTCTCAACGTCGGTTCAGGGCTTGCAACATCAATAAAACACTTCTGGGAGCCATACCGATCTAGCCGCTCATTCGAACCACTCACGTCGCGGTGTGCCAACGTCTCTTCTTACTACCATCGTGGAGAAACTTGGAACGAAGAAGAAGAAGCGCCGCCGGAGATGGAGGACAGTAGAGGGGTGACTCGGTGGATGCTTGTAGTCGCTAGGGTTCTTCCATCGTAAGAAGAGAGAGGCGCCGCAGAGGCGAAGGCCTGGCAAGTGGGTCGCGCGAGAGAAAAAAAAAAGAGGAAAAGGGATTTAGGGTTCTGAAGAGTCGCGAAAATGATTTAGGTTTAGAAATTTTTTTTTATATAGTGTTGTACGAATTGTAAAAAAAAAAAGGAAAAACGGAAGGAAAAAAATTTAGATTTCATGGCGGAATCTAGAGATTTAACTACCAATTTCATGTTGGAAGATTTGACGGCGAAAATGACGGAAGTTTTCACTGTAGAGGCTCGGATCGACTCACAACCTCATAACTGTTGTCGATCGTGACCCCATTAGTATCAAGTCGTGGGAGGATCCAACTATGCCTTGTGGTCCCAGGGTGGTGGAGATGTATATCTCACAGCGGCAAAGACAAACCGGGATATGTTAATAGGGATTTTCCTCAACCCATTGAAACCGACTTCATTCGGGAGATGGCGACCGAAAATGCCATTGTTAAAGGATGGTTGATCAATTCGATGGACCCCTCCTTGATTGCAAATTTTATTCGATTCCCAACCGCGAAACAAGTTTGGGATTCTGCTGCTACCACGCTTCTACGATGGGACGGTACACGTCTCGAGTGTATGATCTTCGTCGTCGAGTTACTCGTATGAAACGGTGTGGATCTATTGAAAAATACTGAACGACCTTCGAGGGTTGTGGCGAGAAATTGATTTCCGTCGTCCTAATCCAATGGAGTGTGCAAATGACATACAAAATACAACTCCATCGCATACGGGAAGATCGAGTGTATACCTTCCTTGATGGACTTGATGATGACTCGACAAAACCTCGGTTGATGTGCTTTGAATCGGACCATTCCTACTGCGGTGGAACAAGCCTATGGATTCGTCCGTCGGGAAGAGGTCGAGCGAGCCGTGATGATCGCGTGTGTAGATACGACACCGAGAGCGTTATGACTTTTAAAGGGGTCGATGGACACCATAATCGGATGCCACCAAAAACAGAACCTCCTGGGCAAGTAGAAACTCGGGAAATCCACCATCTCTTGACATGAAATGTGGCCATTGCGGAAACTCTAAACACACCCGTGGAAAACCGAGCTTTCAAACTCCGTGGGTATCCGTAATGGTGGAATGATCTTCAAGCACGGAAGAAACGGACACAATCGACGGCAGCTGTGGCTACCAATAATGCCTCGCCTCACTATCCCCTTACTTCCCAGTGAATCTTCCAGAATCCGGGTATTTCAAGTAAAGCATTTCACATCTCTACTCGTAGTGATAAAGAGGGATTGGATTCTCGGACTCGAGCTACAGAATCACATGACATTTGACCCAAACGATCTCTCCGATACAACCCGACCAAGACGGCCGTGTTGCCAATGCAAATGGGGTCACTTATCCAGTTACAGGAGCCGGAACAGGTGACCTTATCTCCCTCATTATCATTATCTAATACTTTGCTTGTACCATCTCAAGCCAAACCGACTAATGTCCGTAAGTCGGTCACTTCGTACCTTAACCGTAGTATTGATGTATTCTACTTTTTGCCTTACGATATTCTCACCAAGGAGATCATCATTGGGTGTGGTACTAGGAGAGGAGGGCTATATTATGTGGACGACCTCGGTTCGGAAGAGAAAATCACACGCAACATCATGTTGGTAACAAGGAACGACAAATTTGACTATGTCATCGTAGATTTGGGCATCCATCATTCGGGTATTTAAGGCACCTACTCCCTAGTTTATTTTTCCAATATCACACATTCGGATTTCAAATGTGATACTTGTATCCTAGCAAAAAGTCATGTAGGCGTCTTATCCTACAGCATGAATAAAAGTATGACTCCTTTTCTTTGGTACATTCTGATGTTTAGGACCTTCCTGCTATTACGTCATCGGGTCATCGTTGGTTTGGTATTTTTGTTGATGATTGTACACGAATGACATGGCTTTACCTTCTCAAACATAAAGATGAAGTATTTGCTACATTTCAATCAAGTTCACACCGTGATCTCGCACTCAATTTTAGAAAAAATTAAGATACTTAGGTCGATAATGGAGAGTATGTTAATCAAAAATTCCGGACATACTTGGACAACTACGGTATTCTCCACAAACCTCATGTTCACAAACCCCACGAAATGGGACTACGGAGAGGAAGAATAGGCATATTTTAGAAACGGCTCGCCTTACTAATCGATTGCACATATGCCTAATAAATGCGGAGTGATGTCATATTACAATTCTGTATCTACCTGAATCGAATGCCCACAAAGACCTTACAATTTCGGACTCCATTAAAGGTGTTATCTCGATCATCTTCCTTACCTACTATTTTAATGCTTCGCCCAATTTTTGGATGTGTTGCTTTTGTCCACCTCCATAAAAATCAACGAACTAAGTTGGATCCATATCTTTGTCCATGTGTATTCTTGGGGTATGGTGTACAAAAAAGGGTACCGATGTTATGATCCAATTACTAAAAGAAACTATACTACCGTGGATGTCACTTTCCTTGAATCGAATGCTTTTTCCCATCACTAGTATCCAATTACACTCTTGAGGAGAGTTATGGTGAAGAACGAAATTGGCTTGATGTTGAAATATTAGACACTAGTCCAACATACTCGGATCGTGCCAATACTATGGAGGAGCCCGTATCTAGACCCGAGCTTGAACTTCCAAGAAGTCAAGTAGTAATCGAATCTCCGAAGATGAAGTGGTTGATGTACCCCTCCATTCTCTACAGTACCCAATGATCCTCCCGCCGAGAACACTCGAGGTAAGCTATCCTATCACACCTTTACAAACTAATGCTATAGATACACCCTGGTTATGTGTTTTACCTTTCGAGACACAAATCGAGGTAAACCTCCAAATCGATACTCCCAGAAAGAGAAGAACGACAACCCAAGTATCCAATAGCAAATTATGTATCTACTCAAAGATTATCGTAACCTATCGGGGCATTCGCACAAACACTCTCATCGTGTCAAATTCCGAGTAGCATTGAAGAAGCCTTATCCGATCAAAAATGGGCTCAAGCTATAAAGAGGAATTTGAGGCATTGCGTAAGAATAACACATGGGTGTTAAGTCAGTTGCCTCAGGAGGAAGATGGTAGGATGCAAAGTGGATTTTCTCCATTAAGTATAAAGCGGATGGGTTAGTTGATCGTTACAAGGTGAGGCTTGTAGCAAAAGGATATACATAGAAACATGGGATAGATTATCAATAAACCTTCTCACCGTGGCTAAACTAAAAAGCGTGAGAGTTTTGTTATCTCAAGTTGCGACAAATTTAGATTGGCCATTGCACCAACTTGACGTGAAGAATGCCTTTCTTCGATGACCTTGAAGAAGAGATTTACAATGGATATCCCACCAGGGATATCTTGTTACATCGTGGAAACGAAAGCTGCGTAGATTACAACGAGCATTGTATGGACTAAAACAATCACCTCGAGCGTGGTTTGGTAGGTTGAGTTCAAGAATGAAGAAATATGGGTTCCAACAAAGCAACTCTGATCATACTCTTTCCTAAAACATCGATTAGGGAAGATAATGTACCTTATAGTCTAATGTAGGACGACATGATCATTACGAGGGGGGATGATAAAGAAGAAATATCTAAGCTTCAAGAACAACTGTCAAATGAGTTTGAAATGAAGAACTTGGGAGGGCTCAAATACTTTTAGGTATCGAGGTAACAAGATCAAAACAAGGCATATGTCTTTCCCAAAGGAAATATACTCTTGACACCTAAGCGAGAGGCGGGACTACTAGATTGTAAACCCGTCGATATTCCAATGGTTCAAAATCATAAACTCCTGAGAATACGTGGACCAAATACCGGCGGATAAGCACGTAGATATCAACGGTTAGTAGGTAAACTTCATATATTTAGCTCATACTCGATTCGATATGCTGGTATCTTTGTGAGTGTGTCGTGAGTCGGTTCATACCGCCCAGTGAAGACCATATGGACGCGGTCGTACGAATACTTCGTTACTTAAAATCCTCCCTCGGAAAGGACTTATGTTTTCAAAGAATGGTCAATTGGAAGTCCTTGGATATACGGTCGGGCCCAGATCGAATACGAAGGATATGAAATCTCTTCACGGGTACTTTACTTTCGTGAGCGATCTTGTTACATGGAGAAAGCGAAGCAAAATGTAGTTGTCTTATCCAAGGTCAAGCCGAATTTCGAGGAATGGTCGAGGAATATGTGAGTCTTTGGTTGAAAACCTTCTAACCGAGATCGTGTTGTTCTAACTCGGAAATGAACTTATTTTGTGATAACAAAGCCGTCGCTATCGCCACAATCCGGTTCAACATGATCGCACGAAGCACGTTGAAGTGGATCTAACTTCATCAAACGGAATCTTGAAGAAAAGATTATTAAGCTTCCATTCGTTAAATCGAGAAGATCAATTGGGTCGATATACTCAAAAAATCAGACCGGCAAGGAACTCTACAACTCACTTGACAAGTTGGGCATAAGAGACATATATGCACCAACTTGAGGAGGAGTGTTGGTGTGTGTTGTTGTGGCAGACACCAATAACTCAGTGGAGTAAAACATGGAGCATGCAATAATGGTAGTGGATCCATAAAACAAGGATATGCAGAAATTATGGTTATTGTTTAATTTCCGTTTTATACATATATCTCAACTATTGTACAAAAACTAGAACAGAAATATATGAAAATACATGATAATTATCAGAGAATATTTTGACATTAATCATATATCAGTAAATATTTTTTCTTAATTCTTTCCAAAATCAAATGGAACGACCAACTCTAGTTAAAAAACAACATAGTTTCCAAAATATTATGAAATTGTAAGCTAAAAGTATATATCCTAAAATAATGTTACTGGAATAACATCTAAATAGCGAATCACTTATATATTCTTTTTTATTCGAGCATCATAAAAGTGGATCATTAAGGCTATTTTTAACTTAAAATTTAAAATTAATTTTGGGGATTGATCATAAGAGTTCAATCTTCATACCTCATACTACATTTGTATCGTATAATGTTTTTTTTTCAAGAATAGAAGTCAAGATAAATCGAATCCAATCCCCTTAAAATAAATCAAATACTATAAATATTGGACACCAAGATTCAACAACCTCAAACAAAAGAAGATAATTAAAGTGGGATGAGAGCCAAATCATTCCTATTTTTTTTAAATGAGATGTTTACTTTTGTTATTTATGTATTAGGTCCAATTGGTTACAAAATTTTCAAAAAATAGTCAAATAAATTTAAATCGTAATTTTTTTAATATAAATAAAACAAAATAATACATTCGAGAGATGAAAGATCTTCTTCTTCGTTGTAATGGATGAATTTTAATAATTTTGGATATCAAATAAAACTATAATAATCTTAAAATTTATTATTTCAAAATATAAGTTTTTTCTTTATATCATGTCAAAAAAGATTCAAATCTTTTTGCTACATTTGAATATTTTTTACAAAATTTTTTTATATGTTGTAGTTTGAAATTACTAAATTTGTCATGATTAATTAAACATGTGTTTGATATATGTATTGTTTTTACTATTTATAATGCCTAATTTCGAATATGTTGTATTAATTTGATTATTTGAGTTAAATTATATGATATAATCAACTTATATCAATAATTATAAGATAATATATCTATTTTGTAATAATTATAGAAATAAATAGATAATTTAGATCTAACATTTTAAAAAATATATATACTTAATATTCATTCGTTAATAATATATATATTGATAATCACTTTATTGAAAGCATATTTAAATGCTTTAATTTTATAACTTAAAAAAGATGTACATTTTAGTTTCAAAGTAGTACATTTTAATCTTAAGAAGAGTACACATAAATCTCAATAACTTTGAACATTAAAACTAAATTGCATTGTTTCAAAATTATAGAACTTAAGGCATCCCTCGCACAATGAATAAAAAATATCACTATAGCCAATAACATATTCTAAAATGTAAATCTAAAATGGGCCTAATTTTGAGAATCTAGCCCATCTAGTACCATCAGTTTAAAATGGGCATTTGATTATTTTCTTCCCTATTTCGAAATAAAATAAATAAATATATATAAAATATGTGATTATAGATGAGATGTGAGAATGCAATAGGTAAAAAAAAAAAAAATAGAGTATATTTGTTCTACAGGAAGAAAAATTAATACAAAGCTCTAATTTTAGTATTGATTGATATCAACGTAGTATCAATCAACACAGTGGGAGTCTAATGAAAGTGAAATAAGGATGGGTAAAAAAAATATGAGTTTAATTATACGTGATTATTTGTATCATCGATTCGATTTTTATCCGATAAATTTTAAATATGAGTACAATTTTAATTAAAAATTGAAATAAAACAACAGTTACGGTTATATCGATAACTGTACCCATCCGTACCAAAAATTAATTATATTTAATTAATTAAATTAAATTATATTAAATTATATATTAATTAATAATTAGTATTTATTAAAAACAATTTTAATAAGTTCATAAAAATAATTATTTTTGATATTTTTTAATAACCGCTCGATTGTTACCCAGGAGTAAAAAATCGTCCTCAAACCGTAACATTTTTAAATGATTACGAGTATATATTTTATAATTTTAAATATAATTATATCAAAAATCGTCTTCATTCATATTTTTACTTTCTCATTCTTTTACTCTGGTTTTTGTTTTTGTATAAAAAAATAAAAATATTATATAATTTAATAAATTTATATTTAAATTAATAAATTTAACTATAACTATTATTTATATTTTTAAATTAGTAACTTATTTATAAATATAAGATAATAATGTATAAAATAAAAGGTTTGATTATAATTATTACTTAGTATCTACCCAACAAACATAAGATTTTATATTGATTTATATTATTTAAAATATGGTATTAAATTTTTGATCGGTAGGAATTATATATATATATATATATATAGATTGAAAAAAGAATGTTTACATTCTTATCTATAGCTTCTCGAAATACTAATGGAAATTCTTATCTCCACATCTTAACATATATTATTTACACTTTTACTTGTATATATTTATTATTATTATAGTTGTTGATAACATTATATTTTAAAATAATAAAATTAATAATTAATAATTAAAAAAATATTCAATAAAATAATAACATAATTGATAAAAAAATACTCAAATAATAATTTATTTTAAAATTACTGCATTATTAATGTTTGCAGACTTTTTTTTCTTCGCCTCAGGTACAGAGGTAGAATAGTTGATAGTATTTTGAAATTATTATTTTTTAAATAAATAATAATAATAATTTTAAAATTTATAACAATAAAAATAATAAGTTAATAATATTATTAAGTTGATAATATTTATTTTTCTAAAAATATCTTACTATATTTTTTATAAAAGGCAAAAATCTACGAATTAATGATAGTTTCATTAATGAAACTGGTAATAGCCAGACAAAATAAAAAGTCAGGAGAGTTCTTGCCAATTATTAATTTTTTCTTTCTCATTATTATCACAAGATATGACATTAAAAACAACGAAGATGCTAAGTAAAAAAGAAAGAAAGGAAGAAAGAAAGATTAATGAAAAGTAGACACCGAGAATTATTCTAAGCAGTAGTTTTACTAATGCAACATCGTCCTGGAAATCCATGGCCTAAAACAGAGAGCAATAGACATTTCACCTTCCCAATTGAACATCGACCAAAAACACCATTTTTGTTCTTACGCTCCTTGGAAATACACAATGTCGAATTGGGTGATGTAGAATCCGACCCATCACACTCGACGCTCCTGATGTCATAAACAAATGGGTGACTTGAATCCGCAGAGAAACACCGACGTTTATTTACTTTCTTGTTTGTCAAAGAAGACACCGAAGAATTCAAAGATGCCCAAGAATTAGACGAAGAAAAAGAAGACGAGGGCGATAACTGTAACTTACGGCTCTTACTCCATACATTTAACTTAGGAAAGATTGTACTATTCCCTGCTCTTGAAACTCTACTCTGTTTTATAGTTTTTGACTTGTTTTTGGAATTAGTTGAAGAATATGAAGGAGGTGGAGTTAAAGGAGGATTATAAATTTCTGAAAGAGGATGCTTTGGGGTTCCTGGTTGTAATTCCCAAACAAAAGGAACTGCACCAGCTTCTCCATAATAAACTCTGCAAGAAGAGTTAGCTATTGAGGTTTCTTTAGACAAAAGCCTTGAGAAAAAACTGTTATCTTCCTTTATTTGAAGGGACTTCTTTGGGAGTTTATACTCATATTGTTCATGACTCTCATGACCATTTTCATTGATAAGCATTTTTTGGATTCAGGAGCTACCTAGTTTCCAATTCTCAGTGGGTTTTGGCTTAAATTTTCAGATCTCAAGTTCAAGATCCGAATAATAAGCTGTAGATTTTGAACGAGGAATATAATAGAATTGAAAATGTGGGTCTTGGTAGTAGTAACTATTTGTATTAATTTAAGGTACTTCTTCTACTCACAGAATTAGTTGTAGGCTCTTAAATTATATATTAGGAAAGAGATTATAGAAGCTACTAGCTCTTCGCATTAAATGCTTTGTTTCCGGAATTTAAGTCAACCTGTCATCAAATTAAGCTTCAAATTAATGAATTTCATATAAATTTGATTGTGTAAAAAAAATTTAAGGTATCAATAATTAACCAATGTTGATGAAATGTCACAGAGTATTATATATCAAAGAACTTTGGTAGCCACTTCACATGTGGTAGCAAATTATTACCGTCAGACAAAAGCTGAGGTTCTTTTTTGGGGTTTAAGTAGGGTAATAAAAAACCATAAATCATATGAATAATGTGTGGATTTCTTCTTAGTATCATATGTTGTTATTATTTATTACTTTGTCAGAGGATTGAGGGAAAAATACAGTTGAGAAGAGCAGGATTTAGATATGTCTGGGAGAGATAGGTAATAAATGAGAGCTCGTCGCGTTTCATGATTCTCGATGAAAAAAATAAATAAAAAAAGAATAGCACCAAACTCTGCTTTTAATGAGTAAGTCAGATATATTGTTTTCTGTTAAATTATCCATTACATTTTAACCTACGTAATGTGTTACTCGCATCTATAATATTTTTGAATTATATTTTTTATAATAATTTTTTTATTATCGAATATTATATTTTTTTTTCTTTCTAAAAGTAATAATAATTTTTTCTTATAATTTTACATTATTTTTAATTTTTAATTTTTACATTTGTGTTTTGGGTTGATACTTTTCAAATACTTATATTTTTATTTTTATACATTTTTTTTTACACCTTATTACATTTAGTACTTTTGTATTATTCTTATTTAATTTATTGATTTCAATTTTAAATAATAATACCTCTAAATTATCTCTGAAATTATTATAAAAATCAATCAAAATAAATATTAATAACTTAAATATAAATACTTCAAATATATCAATTGAAACTAAGGTTAAAAAAGTATATCAAATAAAAAATATAAGTAATTAAAAATACCATTTTTTATGTTTTTTATGATAATAAATCCATTAAATTAATATTTTATTTATTTATAACTATTTCATCACTTATTTAGAAAACAATAAATGATATCTCTAAATAATTTTTCCTTGTTTGTTTGTACTCATGAGTCATGCCTCTCGTACTATTTTTCGTTTTTATTTATGTGTAAACACAGATCACGCAATTGCAAATTAAAAATAATAAAAAATTAAATTAAATAATTCTATTTAAAAGTTATTAATTTTTATATACAAAATTTAATATTATATTATGTAAAATCTGTAAATATTTATATATTATATAATTAACTTTTTAATAAAAATGTAATAAAGATGCAACATTGGAATCATAGTAATGATACCTACATTATGATATTAACTTTTAGGCGTCGGTTTTAAATTGAGGTGGGTCACGTCTTAAAATTAAATTAAATATTGAGTTGTGTCGTCTCGTTAATCATGATATGATATTGTAGTTTTTATAATAACAAATTAATAAATTATATTAGAGAATTAGGAGGTAAATAAATAAAAATTGAATAATACATTAATGTATAAGTATATATTTTTTTATCATTTATATGATAGTGTTGATAATAATTATGTTTTTATAAATTTTTATTTATTTGTTTTATTATTCGTAATTATACTTTCATGTTTTAGTCTATATCTTTATTTCTAATTTAATAATAATTATATACAAAAATTAATAAATCTAAATTTAAAATAAAAAATATATTAAAATAAATCTACGCTATAAATAAAACTACCTAAATTAATATACATGCATAAATATAACATAAATAATTGCAATTTTATTAAACTTAACAAAAATAAATAAACCTAGCTATCAAAATATATAAATACAAAGTTGTTAATTTATTTTGCAAGAATTAAAATACACGAGGGAATTCTTATTTTATCATCGATGAGAAATGTACCTGTGGGAGATGGGTGAGATTGAGAATTACCTTTTTTTTGGCTTGTCTATTAGTAGACATGTTTTTTAATTTTTTAATATATTATATATTTATAATATATTTGTAAAAATTTATAGTTAAATTGTTGAAAAAACAAGAAATAACTCTACACAAAAGAGCATTTTATTCATGTTTTAATTACAATTGTATAGCTATTTATAAGTAAATTTTACTCCTTCAATTACTCTTTAAATTAAGCATCCCTTTATTTACTCATTTAATTAAGGATTCCTTGTTTTACTCATTGAATTAAGGATTCCTTTTTTTACTCATTGAATTAAGGATTCATTTTTTTACTCATTGAATTAAGGATTCCTTGTTTTACTTATTGAATTAAGGATTCCTTGTTTTACTCCTTGAATTAAGCTCATTGTTTTGCTCCTTGAATTAAGGTCCTTGTTTTATTCCTGAATTAAAGAGCTAATATCCAATACTCCTCCTCGTGATCCAAAAGGTTTATGGATCCAAGTTGGACAAAAGTCGTTGAAAGGCTGATGGTATGCTCAGGCATGGTGAAGATGTCGCCAAATACCAGGTTTTCAGATAATGTGGTTCAATCACTATGTGATTGAACTTGTTCCACGAATGTAATGACAATCAACTTCAATGTGTTTCTCTCGCGTGAAACACCGGTTTGGATGCTTATATGACATGGTACCTGATCATTGCCAAAATAAGGACATAGGAAGAGTGGCAGAAACACCTAAATCACATAGAAGACGCTTTAAGCCATATTAACTCACACGCAGAATGAAGCCGATTATACTCACCAACACTGATCTAGCGATGACAGTATTTTTACCTTCTTGTGTGACCAAGTTTCCACCGACAAATGTACAAATAGCCAAGGTGGACTTCATGATCGATTCAGATTCCACCGCCTAATCAAGATCACAATACCCTATGATTTCAGGTGTTGTCATTCTTCTTCAGCGATGATACCACGACCCACCGATCTTTTAAATAGCGTAAGATCCTTTTAACAAGGGTCAAATGCTCAAGTGTTGGGGAAGTGCATACGATTGGCTCACAATACTTATAGAATATGTGATGTCAAGTCTGGTGATTGTTAAGTAGATCAACTTACCAACCGCCGCGGTAATAACTTATATCCGGAAGTGCTGGCGTGCCCTTCAAGCTAGGTTTGAGCTTCGTCAAGAGGGTAATTACTGGTTTAGCATCACTCATGTTAGCTTCCTTGAGCAAATCTAGACATATTTCCTTTGGTTAAGAAAGAGTCCTTGTCGAGGTTGCCATTTCTATACCAAGAAAGTACTTCAATATCCCAAGGTCTTTAATTGCAAACCTTTATCCGAGTGTTTGAGGTTGAAAATCTCATCAAGATTATCACCGTAATTATCAAATCATCTACATAAATCAAGACAACTAATTTTCCCATAGTTCCTGTGCGAACAAATAGTGAATCAAGATTGGCGTGCCGCTTTTGAAACCAACACTGAAGTGAGAACGAGCTTAGTTTGGCATACCAAGCTCGTGGGGATTTGTGCAATTTGCACACTAAATCCAATTCGTTGCTTTTGTGATGCCCTGTCAATTTCATATAGACTTCTTTTGAGATCACCACGCAAGAATGCATTCTTCACATCCATTTGGTACATGGACCACCCCTTGTTTACGCATGCAAATAGCACTGCTTACTGTGTTCATTTTTGCAACAGGCAAATGTTTCTTTGTAATCCACCTCGATTGTTTCGGTGAATCCCTCGAAAGCCACCAATCTTGCTTTATACCTCTCCAATTGATCCATCCGACTTGAATTTTAGCTTATAAATCCATTTGCAACCTACAACTTTCGCTTTGGAAGTTTGGCGATGCTCCATGTGTTGTGTTGATCTAGGTTTTAAGTTCTTCTTGCATGGTTTCTTCCACACCTCTTGGCTATCGGGCCCTACGAAAGTTTTCGAGGCTCACCGTAACTCGATATAGTTGAGGAATGCGACACGTTGGTGTCACTTCTTATACGACACATAATTTGAGACGTGGATGCGTGTGGGCTCGTAGTGACAAAGTCTTGAAGTCTTGTGGGAGGTTTCCTAACACGCATTGGATTACGTCGTGAGAGCGGAGGAGTTATCTCACACTCGTTCACATCTTGTACCATATTGTGAGATCATCTTGATTATCACCATCTTCACGCAATGTACCATTGCAAGAGACCGCCTTCATTGTTACTTTCAAATGAGAGATGTATCAATGTTGACACGGCCGGGATCTTGTCAGTTGTAGAGCCTCAAGTTCGATTCTTGGTAATGGAAACACATCCAAGATGTCATCCCTTGACTTGTGATTTCCATGTGACTTGTTGAAAAAAGGGTTAGTTTCATAAAATCGAACATCTTTAGACACAATTAATCTCCTAAGTTGGGGATCATAACACTTATATCCCTTTTGTGTAGATGAATAACCAAGAAAATACATTTAACAGCCTCTAGATCCAATTTATCTCAACGATGAGATTGAATATGTATAAAACAGATACGGCCAAAGACCTACAGGTGTGAGAGATTAATTTTCCTTCCTTTCATTTAATTCTGAGGGGAACTTGAAATCCAAGACTCAACTGGTAATCTATGATGACGTAAGCGTAACCCTGGGACCGTAATCTTTGGTACATTCATTTGTAGCATTAATGCTCTAGTTTTTTCAAGTAAGTCCCGGTTTTTGCGTTCAGCTACACCATTTTGTTAAGATGTGCCAACACAACTTGTTTGATGCATAATGCCATGAATGCTCAAATATTGTTTCATGATATGGGACATGTATTCGGTGCCATTGTAAGACCTTAAGGTTTGAATTTTAGAGGAGAAATGATTTTTAACAAGGTTATGGAAGTCCTTAAATACTTCCATAACTTTATTCTTAGACTTTAAAAGATATAACCACGTGACTCGAGAAAAATCATCAACAAAAATCACAAAATACTTATAACCATCAAAAGATTCATTAGTTGGTCCCCATACATCTGAATGAACTAGTTCAAAACATTTACTAGCCCTAGACAAGGAAGAATTAAAGGCAATCTAATGTTTTAGACAAAGTTGGCAAGTTTCACATGCAATTGCATCATTTCCTAAGTTTGGAAATAAAGTTGACAAAATTGGTGGAGAAAGGTGAGCTAAACGTTGATGCCACAATTGATTATCTCTGGATAGGGTTAAACTTGGCTTGAAACCCCGCTGGGATTGCTTCTTGGATATGTAATAGACCATCTAAGTAAAACCCTTCACCAATCGTCTTTTTGGTGGCACAACTCTGAAAAATGATATTGTGAGGAGAAAAATGGCTAAGCAATTCAAGGTATTTCATGGATTTTTCCTACGAACGTAAGCTTGGAAGGGAAAGGAAGGTACATATAAACCGCCGACTCGATTTCATCCGACATTAATTTTATTTTTTCCTTTCCTAAAAACCTTTACATTCTCACCATTTGCAATTGAAACTTGAGAAGGATTTGCTAATTTTTTAAACTTATGAGACTTTGACACACGGGTTTGTCATACGACCGTGGCACCCGAATCTACAACCCAAAAATCATGCAACATATTTATTTTAAGAAAGCAGCTTTTAAAGGCTTTTATGATACCTTGCAAGTCTCTGCGGGTATGAGTTTTGTATCCGCCAAGAAACCAAGAAACTTGCCTACTTGCAATGATGTCGAAGCTTCCTTCTTCTACGCTATCCACACAAATAATTCTAACTCCTCGCCTTGTTTTGAAGATACAACATAAACTCATTCATAAGTTCGGTGGATTCGCCATGTGAAGTTTTTGAATAGATCGAGACCCATTAGAGGTAGAGGGTAGAGGCATGATTTGCAGACGATGTGGCAAGACGATTCACTTTCTAGAACCCTTATCCTTTATAAAATCGGGTTTTAATTCGGATGTGTAATCCAACACGTGTCCTTAATATGGCCCGTATAGAAGGTGTTGACAACTGAGAGTTTGGATCTCCCTTTGTACTTTCTCTCGTGGTTAGATAGGCTCGCGTCAGTGCACCAACCATCAGTATCCTTGTTCATTGACTTTCCTCCTACTTCTTCACGTTGAATTGTCGCACACACATTGGTGAAGGAAGGAAGTTCAAGATTCGTGAGTATGCGGGCATCGTATATCTTCATATGTTGAATCGAGACCAGAACGTGATTGAAATATCTTATCTTCTTCCGCTTCTTTTTTCAGCAAAGCTACATTAGTTGTCAGATGAGGAGACGATATATTTCTAACTCATTCCACACGATTTTCACGCTTCTTAAGAGTCAATGTAAAAAGGCTTACCATCTTGCATTGCAGATTGTAGATGTTCTTCTTTAATTGAAAAACTCGGTACAACATTGTTTCAATCGCCATACATTTCTCTTGACCGTCTCCTATATTGGTACGCAGATTCGTAGTAATCGAATATTTCACTAATTTACGTTCCATGGAATTTAGAGCCACGACATAACCACCGGTGATCCTTACTAAGCCAAGATTCATAGGTTGGTGAGGAAACATCAAATCTTCGATGCTTCCATTTATGAACCCCAACTGGGACCTTCCACCTGAAACCGTAGACAATCGCTTTCGACCAAGGCAAGTAATTAAACTCATTCAACAAGATCCGAGCTTAATCTTTGATTTGGGTCGACATCCACCTGCATATTCACGAAGGAAAGCACCGATGAACTTTCGCCTTGATCCTAATTGCCTTCCGTCATTTCAAAGATCAAGATGCTTAAGATAATAATAAAGCGTAAGCAAGTTAATTTTCCGCACGATACTACGTTGAAAAAACAAGAAATAACTCTACACAAAAGAGCTCTTATTATTTTCTTCATGTTTTCATTACAATTGTATAGCTATTTATAAGGAAATTTTACTTCTTCAATTACTCTTTGAATTAAGCATCCATTGATTTATTCATTGAATTAAGGATTCATTGTTTTACTCCTTGAATTAAGTATTCATTCTTTTACTCATTGAATTAAGTATTCATTATTTTACTCCTTGAATTAAGCTCCTTGTTTTGCTCCTTGAATTAAAGTCCTTGTTTTATTCATTGAATTAAGAGCTAATATCCAATATAAATAAAACTAACATTTATGAAAAAAAATATTTTTATCAATAAAAAAATATTTTAATTGTAAAAATATAATATTATGATAAATAAAATATAAATTATTATAATGATAGTTAAACTAATAATATATATAATTTAATTATATTTTAAATTTAAATTTATTATATTTAATTATATAGTAAATAATTATACTTAAGATTTTATATAGAAGATATTAAAGATAAAATTTTTTATATAAAAGAATTATACTATCCAAATAAATCTAGAAATAATATTGTGATTTGAATTAAAAACCCCCATTGATCTACATAATTTCCATCGATAATAAGCAACCAAATTTTGATCATTTAAAAAAAAAGGGAAGAAATATAGTTGATAGTCATAAAAAGAAAATTTATCATAAATTAGTTATCATATATACTTAAATATTTAGTTATATAAAATTTCAATAAAATATATAAAAATATATATATAAGATTAGATTTAAAATTAAACATATAAATTTATATGAGATAATACCGATTTTTATTTAAAATATTTTTATTAAAATTTATAATCATAACAATAACATCTTTATTTTTAAAAATTGAAAGAGATATAAGTTAATATCATAGTTATTTTTATTATAAATTTTAGAGATATTAATTTTATATATATTTTTATTTTGAGATGAAAAAGTTTAAATTACAGGTTTATTAAAAATGGTTAACAAGATAAGAATAACTTTTGTTGGTCAATAAAAAAAATAATACATTAGTATAATACAAATTAATTCATATCTTTAATTTTAGTTAATAATTCTAGGAAAATAATTGTTTAGTTTAAATTGAAATAATATCTATTAGTATAATAAAATATAATTTTGCTATTACATGTAAGAATTATTTTTACATAGACTAACACCATAAGTTCTTTAATACATTATAAATAACTCAATCATTTAATATTATTTTAAAAAATATATTTATTTTTGAACAATGTTAAAAAATATATATTTATTTATATTTTTTAAAAAATAAATATAATTTTTTTCTTTAAAGTTAAAAATAAAATTATATATATAAAATTTTGTTATTTTACACTATTAAACAATAATAATTTATCACTTGTGAGCCGTATGGATTTTAAAAGAATTTTTTTCTTTATTTTAAGACGTGAAGAGATATAAAGAAAAAGTAAAAAAATGAGGAGTAGGTGATAACAAAAGTACATTTTGGATCTATAAGAAGTAATCACTTTTCATTACTCAAAGAGGATCGAAAACATTTTCCTATTTTACCGGCTTTTACCGCGATTGCGGGAAATTTTCAGCAAATTTTTTGTTTCAATTTTCTTACTTTTTAGTTTTTATCATGAGATTACCAATTTCGCGCCAAACTGTTCATGGGTGTTTTTGTCTTTTATCTAAACGCACAGATTTATGCTAAAATACTTGCTTAATTTCAGATGTGTATTTAACCTTCTGGGTATGTTAGTAAGACCCAATAAGCTGTGGAATGAAATTAAACATTAAATAATAGTATAAAATTGAAAAATAAAAATACAAAAAATCGTAGAAGTTAAAGAGTTTGAGAATCGACACAGAAGTACAGAACTTGAAATGGCACTTTAATGGCGTATAGGCCGAAGGCCCGCAAAAGGATCCGTGCTAATATTCCTCGAGCTCCCGATGGAAGTGCTTTTCAGAAATGGTATGTGAAAATGAGTTATCAAATTGGGATCCTTATCAAATTTTTAGTTCCACCTATAATTAGATAACGTGATGCTAAAACGTGTACTTCACAGCCGAATTTGTGGCGTATCGGTGGCGATTGCTTTGGTGGACATGCACGAATGCGAATCCAACGAGAATAAGGGCGTGAAGAGGTTCAGAGGCATAGATAACTCGTGTGTTTTGCAGTATTGTACCATATTGGAGCCACCCAGATCGGCTTTTCGTTTCTTCATGTACATTCTAATGTCTGATAACTTTTATTGCCGGTTTTGATCATTCGATTATTTGCCTAAATTTGTTTTCAATTGCTCTATTTATGTTGCATAGCTTTTCTTGGACCTTACATTTGTTTCGTACGCTAAATAGACGTTGGGTATGTTTCGACGACGATTGGCTTCCGTGAGCTTTTTTGGAAATGAAAAAAGGAATAGAATATATTTTTTGGGGTCAAAGGAACAGAATATTATTATTCAGCAATCTTTCAATCTTTTATATTGGTTTCAGAGTGGAAGTTAAGTCAATATGCACTTGTAATTGTACTATTTGCAAATATAATCGTGATTTGTCCCATGGGTGCTATTTCAGGGAAGAATTTACCAAGTTGTTCAAGGATGAGGATTGGATTAGGGTTGATCAGAAAGGGTTTGAAACTTGGAAATACATGTCAGAGGGGGTTAGTCATTTTGAAATCGTCGTAGGCCTTACTTGCTTCTATGGTTTGTGCAATTGTATTGTCTTGAATCTTATTATTCGTTATTTCGTATTTGTTTGAACCTAATTTGTTCAGGAGAGGCAACCATATGTCAGTAAAGCAAATTCTGTAAATTGGGCTTACCATGAAGCCTTGCTAAAAGATGCAGAGGATATGCTGGAGGTAATTTTTTTGACCAAGACGATGTTTTTTATGATGCCTTTTAAATTGATATGATTATTAAAAGGAGTTGTAACTTGTAATATGATATGAAGTAGGCTTCATACAGTTTATAAAAATTCTTTTTCATTTGCTATACGGAATGGACGTTCTCGTAATTTTTTTTTTCAGTAGTAATTTGCAGAAGGACTTATACATGAGATTATTTTGAAAGTTTGAGCTGTACACTCTTGTGTTTATGGTAGATGTATAAAAAAAATTGTTAATTAAGCTTAAGTTTTTGGGAGGTTTGTTCACTAACAAATTTTAACATGATATTAGAATTAAAAATTCTATGTTTAAGTTTCAATAACCTTAATTGTTAAATCATAAATGTTTAGTATCTATATTTATAAAGCTAATACCGGTGGATTAGTGATAAACATATAAAATTAATCTTTACCCTCCTTAGTTTAAGTTTTTAAAAAAGTTTGTGAATAACAAATTCTAGCACTTATGTGTATCGGTTTCCATTTCCCACCTATTGGATAAAATATACTCTCTTTATATGGTGAAGCTTGAATCATTTGTTTGATTCTAATTTTCTTTTCTTAATGATAGAAAAGGTAGAACATGAACTTTCCCTTCATGGTTTTAATTACTTATACTGCCTGACACGAGTCAAATTGTTTTCTATCTTTGTTTGCAGGTCAATGATGAGGCAGGTTCAGCAACAGTTCAGAAGTTTGAACGGGTATGTCTACTTTAGTGGTCAGGAAACGTCTCTGTTAACAAAAGTTTAGTCAATTGGATATATATCGTTGAAATTGTTTTAAATAATATTTTTACTAAATGATTTCTCTTCATTTACATCCTATCAGACAAAATCACAGTTCTATGAAAGCTATGAAGACTCTGAAGATTACGAGATTACTCAAAGCTTTTCTGATGGTCCGCAACTCTCTTTTATTTTATTTTTATTGGAACTGCATTATTATTCATTTGGAACAATGAACCAAAGCTAAACAGCATGCTATTTAGTCTGCGGAGCGTGCATACGGTCTGCTGGTTTTGGGTAAAAATAATTTAATTTGATCTTATCGAATAGTTTTATTATTAAAAATATTAAACTTAACTTTTTTATTCGTTTAATAATACATTAATATTATACATCTAATAATATATTTTTGATTAAAATATTAGAAATCTAATCAATGATTTTTGAGAAATAATATTACAAATTTAATATATTATTTAATCATTTCTATCCGTTTAAAAATTAATATAATTAGATTACATCGTTTGAAAATATGTTTTAATTAATACAAATTAGATCGAATTTTTTGATTTATAAAACTTTTCAGTTTTATCCGATTTTTTTATTTAATCTGATTGGGTTCATTTTTTAGACATCCTTAAGTTTACCTATCTTGTTATATGTTTTTTAAGGTTGGATATTATTTTCACAATGATAACTTAATTGAAACGAAAATAATATTATTATTATTATGTTTGTTTTAATAATATAATCAAAATAATTATATTATTAAAATAAAATTTATAAATAAATTAAAATTAAAAAGATTAATATTTTTTACTTATAAATGAGATAAAATAATAAATAATTATATAAATGTGTAAATAAAATATAGTATTTTAGAATACGAACGAAAGTTGTGATAAAAACGAGTATTTTTGTTATTATTAGAATAATTTATATTTTATTACATATAAACAGTTAAACTAAACACATAAATACTCAGAATAATTTCTTTTATTATTTTTACTACTATGAATCAAAGATAACCTAATTGTTTGATATGCTCTCCATTCTCGTTTCCCTGCTAATCTTAAACTTTACCTCATGGAACAGGCATATGGTATCGTAGTTGGAACTCACTGAAAATGGGTTCTTGTTGTTGGGACTCCCGCCGTTTATAGGTTTCCATTTATGTTTTGGTGATAGTGATATCACTCAATTTACAATGGATGAATTTTGTGATGCTGATGGATATCAAAGGCAAGTCAGTTTGGCTATAATACAGTTAGAGCTTGAGTTTGGATAATGGTGATAGGTAGTTTGGTATCTATATGAAGAAGTTTCATGGTTAAAAAGAATTTCAATTGTGTTTTTTTCCCTTCTTTTTTGAATGTTTTACTGCCTTACTGGGTTGAGGTTACCTTTTTTTTTTCTTTTTTTCTTTTGAGAGATGTCTGGCTGAGACTGCTTCATAACATTTACTACACTAATTTTTTTTTAATTCTGCTTCAAAATGCTATCTCATCGTCATTTAAATGTAAATTGTTATATTTTTGCAACGAGTATGAAACTTTTTTTTTGTTCTCCCTTTCACTCTCAATTCGACGTTTACTTCAATTTGATTAAAACCTTGTTATTTCTGCTGGTGTGCAATGTATCCGTGATAATTTCTTTGCAAGTTTATATTTAAATATAAAAAAATATCGTTATTATCTTATTTGTTGTAAAAATAACATTTAATTTTTTTCTTTTTTACAATTGAGTATTATTATTATTATTATTATTAAAAAGTAATCTTTTAATAATAAAATTAATTTTTTATTTTTTAAATTATATTAAATAGAGATTATTTTAATTCTAATAATATATAATTGAAAGAATCGATTAAAAATTTATATAAATAAAAATATAAAAATAATATAATGTTTTTTGTATTTATTTTTTAATAATAATATGATTAAATTATTATAAAAAAATACGTGATTTAAGTGTTATTTTTTAAATAAATATGATATTTTTGTAAGAATTCTTTGCATACGTGTATAAAATGCAATTTAAACTAATAACCTTGTTATAAATTGTTATAAATTATCAGGAAGGTGTATAAAATGCAATTTAAACTAATAACCTTGTTATAAATTGTTATAAATTATCAGGAAGGAGGAAAAGAAAGTTTTTTTCTTTTGCAAAGAAAAAAGTATTGAAGTAACTAGATTGATTTATATTTTATATAAAAGAGAAACTGATTTTCACAGAAAACTTTGGTTTTTTTAACCATTATTTTATATATTACAAAAATATTACAAATAAATAACACAACATAATTAGTGTTGTGTGCGGAAGCAATAAATAACGGTATAAGAATATATCAAAGCGATAAAATGAACACACAGAATTTATGTGGTTTGATAATTCACCTAGGTTTACGGGAGACACTAGATATTATTTGAATTGAGTATTAAATATACAGAATATAGATATAGATTTCTTCACTAATAATATCTCTCAAGTGTTTTCCCAAATTCACAAGTATTTTTTCTCTTTGAGTTTTATTATACTCTCTCTGATTTTTTCTGATTTTTGTCTTGTACTTCAATGCATGAACTCTTCCTTATTTATAGATGAAGCAAGGCTACATTTTCCTAAATTGTGCCATAATTTAAGCCTTAAATTAGGTCACTAATTTCCTTAAATTATGCCATTAATTTTTTTAAATCATGCCACAAATTATGACACAAATTAGGCCACTAATTTCCTTAAATTATGCCACTAATTTTTTACTTTTAGAGCCAATATTCAACAATTTCCACCTTGGCAAAAAAGTTCATAAAGTCATCTCGAAATGCGCCCCCTGACGCTGCTTTCGAGATGTTGATCAAGTTCGCCAGGTGTTGAAACTTGATCCTTGTAACTCACCTTTGTAGCATATCTGCCAGGTTATCTCAGCTTGACTTTCAGAGTATAACATTCTCCTTCATCGACGATTTCCCGAACAAAATGAAAACGAACATCGATGTGCTTTGGTGACCGCGATGAACTTGGTTCTTTGCCAAACAAATTGCACTCACTGTCGTCGCAGAAAACTTCCACGTTCTTCCGAAAAATACCCAAATCTTTGGTCAACTGCAGGCTTTCGGATAGCTTCTTTGAATGCTTCACATGTACCTATACTACTGCCTGTAGACAAAGCTACAGTTGACTGCAATGTTGATCTCCAACAAATTGGTCCTCTTACCATTGTGAACACATAACCAGTTGTAGATCGACGCTTATCTAGATCTCCAGCATAGTTAGAATCCATATATCCAACAAGGTGTTTGCCTTCAGTCTTGTCTCTCTCAAACTTCAAACCAATATCCATAGTACCATAGATGTACCTTAGAATCCACTTTACTGCTTGCCAGTGTCCTTTACCAGATTACGTATGCGACTCACCATACTAACGGCGTGAGAAATATCGTGGTCTGAGGTAAACCATTGCATACATCAAGGCATCAACGGCATTTTGCATACGTGGAACACGTTCCATTTGCTTCTTCTCATCGGTGGTGCTAGGTGACATCGATACCTTCAATTGAAAATGAGAAGAAGCTGGTGTATTCGGGTTTGGTTTTTCATCAATGTCAAACCTTTGTAGTACTTTTTTCGAGATCGAGTACGTGTCGAGACGTATGCTTGCAACTCTGTCTCTTGTGATTTCCATCCCAAGAATTTTCTTAGCTTTCCTCCAAGATCTTTCATTTCAAATTAACTCAACAAAGCCTCTCAACTGTCGATCTTCCACCTGCTTCTTGATGCAATCAACATATCATCAACATATAAGAGCAAATAAATGAAGGTACCATCTTGGAGTTTCCGAAAGTATACACAGGTGATCAAACCGACCGCGTGTGTACTTTGCTCTCTGATATGAAGCTATCAAAAGTGCTTGTACCATTGTCGCGGTGATTGCTTCAAACCGTAAATTGACTTGCTCATTTTACAAGCCCAATTCTCTTGACACGGAATTTTGAAGCCATCCTAGGTTGAGACATGTAGATTTTTTCGTTCAAAGTACGGAGAAAAATTGTTTTGACATCGAGTTGAGCTAACTCGAGATCAAACCGTGCTACCAAAGCCAATAGTATCCGAATAGATGAATGCTTAACAACAAAGGTGAGAATACCTCATCAGAAGTCTATTCCTTCTTTCTGAGCATAACCTTTTCACTGCCTAGCTTTGTATCCGATGTTGTCTTTACCGGGAAAGCACCTTCCTTCGCATGTAATCCCGTTTGCAACCAATAGTTTTCTTTCCTTTGGGAAGTTGAACGGTCAAGTCCGATTCTCGATGTAGAGACTTCATCTCTTCATCCATTGCCATTTTCCACTTCATACTATCAACTTTTTGCACGGTTTCTCAGTAAATGCATGGGACATCATCGTCATGCGGAAGTGCGAATGCTACCATGTCCGTATCTCGCGGTAGGCTTCCTAATCTCCCTTCTCGGTCGAGTAGTGGCGATAGATTACTGGGCCTGGCGATTAATCGGTGGTGATGGTAAGAGAACTTCCACCTCAACCGAGATCTCTTCTTGATCATCAATTTCATCTTCACCACGATTAGTAATTGGTGCAATCTTTTCCGGATCTTCCTGAGTCTCAGCATCACCAGAAAGAGTATTTGGATTTTCATTCTCTTTCTTTGAATTTGTTTGTCTCAAAGATAAATGCATTGAATGTAACATCTCAAGCTTAAGACGATCTTCTTGGATTCACCACACCAAAGTCGAAATCCTTTAGCTCCTTCCCAAAGCCCAAGTAGCTTTCTTTCACTGGGATCCGGTTGGATTCACTAACATGAAAATATGCAGACATCCAAATATTCATGCAATGAATCATAATCAAGATAGCTGTTATGGACCATACCTCTTTAGGAGTTTTTCCGTGTAATGTAGTCGTAGGAAGTATGTTGACTCTATGAGTTGCATATGACAAAGCCTCAGCCCAAAATGCCTTGCTCAATTTGGAATGAGATAGCATACATCGAACTTTCTCAACCAAAGTACGATTCATTCGTTCTTGCAACTCCATTCTGTGGTGTACGAGGAACCGAAAAATGTCTCGATTATCCGCTTCATCTTGACAAACTTTTAAAGAAATGATCGATTTATACTCGCCACCATTATCGTATCCGAGCCTTTTAATCTTCCGCCTGTCCGAGTCTCGATCATTTTCTTCCATTTAAGAAAGATATCTAGAACTTCATCTTTGTGACTCATAGTGTATATCCGGACATATCTAGAGAAATCATCAATAAAAGTCACAAACCAACGTTTACCTCCAGTGAAGAATTCTTGGAAGGTCCCCCAAACATCCGTGTGAATATAATCAAGAGATCCCTTATACGATGAATGGCGGTGCCAAACTTGACTCTTGTTTGTTTTCCTATTACACAATGCTAGCGAGAAATCAAACTTTCCGTCTTGGCACCTTTCAAAAGACCTTGCTTCATTAAGCATTGCAAAGCCTTTCACCGAAACGTACACAGCGGATGTGCACGGTAGGGAAAGAATCATTTGCCTTTTCTTCGTAGAACTACTTGAGACACCGCTTCTTCCCGTAATCGTACACCCATCTAGGGAAATACAAAGTTCGCCTTCCGAGTACCCTTCATTGCTACAAATGACCTCGTACAACTTTCAAGACTCATTTTCCAATGTTACCTCAGAATCATCGAGAATCTAGAACACCTAAAGAAATAAGGTTTTCTTTAGGTCGTGAATATACCTTACATTTGTAAGTCGTCTCGATTGTACCATCGTGCATCTTTAGTCGTATTGTTCCGATCCCTTTTGTTGTGAGCATTGTCATTGCCTATAAGCACAACTCCTCCATCGAGCTCCTCAAAACTCAAAACCAATGTCTGTTGGACACATATGATAAGAACATCCAAAATCAAGTATCCACTTATCCGAGTAGGTTTTTGATGATGAAACCGAAAAGGCCGATTCTTTCATCTTCATTTGGCATACGTACATTTGCATTTGACTTGTCCTTGTTTGGACAATCTTTCTTCAGTGCCCTTTCGGTGACAATACGCAGCACTCGTCCTTCGTAGAACGTCTTACGGATGACTCTCTCCTGGACTTTGATCTAGATTTCCCCCTGTTATTTGATCCATGATTTTTTGTTGTTAATCCTGCCTCCGGGCCGTCGCCAACGCTTCGATATTGAGTCTACGTGATCATGTTGATCCTTCTTCCCAGACTCGTTATTTACCAAAGCATTTGAAACATCTACGAACTTAACCTCATCCTTTCCATATAACGCAGGGTTGTGGTTAAATGCTCGTAGCTCTCCAGGTAATGAATTCAACAACAACAAAGCTTTATTTCATCGATAATTTCAACATCTAAATTTTGCAGATCGGCCAAAAATTTTATTGAAATTATCTAAGTGCTTCAATCATGAGGTACCTCTTGTCTTGAGAAAAGTTTCTTCGAGTAGAGTACGTTCTCAATACTTTTCGTCATGTATTTGTCCTCTAGTTTCTTCCAGGAGAAATGCGGCTACATTCTCTTTCATGACAAAGTACTTCGATCTTTTCCTAAGCATAGTCGAATTGTGCCTGAAGCTTGTCGGTTGACATAATTCCAATCTTCATTTGAATAATCTCCTGGCACAGTCTCAAGGCTATATTAGATCCTTCTCGGAACAATAGATCTAATACTTCACATTGCCACATGCCAAAGTTATTGGTGCCGTCGAATTTCTCCACCTTAAACTTTGCGTTGGACAACATAGTTTTTCGAGTAGAACTTGGTTTGCCATAAATTCTATGGTCAACTTGTTCACCTTCTTCGATTTGATATATAATACTGCTATATTTGGCTCTGATACCAATTTGTTGTGGGCGGAAGCAATAAATAGCGATATATGAATATATCAAAGCGATAAAATGAACACACAGAATTTACGTGGTTTGGTAATTCGCCTAGGTTCACGGGAGACAGCAGATATTATTTGAACTGAGTAGGAAATATACAGAATATAGATACAGATTTCTTCACTAATAATATCTCTCAAGTGTTTTCCCAAACTCACAAGTATTTTCTCTCTTTGAGTTTGCTTATACTCTCTCTAATTTTTTTTTATTTTTGCCTTGTACTTCAATGCATGAACTCTTCTTTATTTATAGATGAAGCAGGCTCTATTTCCCTAAATTGTGCCATAATTTAAGTCTTAAATTAGGTCACTAATTTCCTTAAATTATGCCACTAATTTCCTTAAATCATGTCACAAATTATGCCACAAATTATGCCACTAATTTCCTTAAATTATGCCAATAATTTGTTACTTTTAAAGCTAATATTCAAAAATTAGACATTTTGTGAATTCGATTGGGATATTTATCATTTAATTACAATCTAACCGCATCAAATAATTTTTTTTCAACATAACACCTAACAAATCTAATCACGATGACATTATAACTACTCATGAAAAGTATTAGTTAAGCACAAATTGCACATTTACAAATTTTTTTAAAATCCTATACGATTAAATTTTATTATAAAATACTTATAATTTAAATATAGATGAATAATACTTAAAAAAGAAAATAGATGTGATTTTTTTTTCTTTCTAAGAGGAAAAAAATACTATAGTCAGTAAAATATAGTTCGTTATAAATAAAATATTAGGGATATTTTTGTCAGAAAAAATTTGGGAACCGTGCGTTATATTACAAGAATACTTATAATATAAATATATATGTAAAGCCAATTGCTGAAAAATTTAAAATCTGAATCTTAAAATATATTTTCTTTGTAAAAAAAGAAGATATTTGTAAGAAATTGATTTATTGATATGAATAAACGAATGTTTACAACCTATTTATACAAAAGAAAAGCAAATTTGTAATAATTAAAAATAAACACAATTACGTATGGAGGAAGCGTGTTAAGCGGGATTTATCCTTCCCACCAAGTCATTGTTGGTCTCTTTCCAGTAGTGTTTAGTTGTCACCACCGATCTCATATTAACTTTAACGTTCCCGAGTTAGAATATATGTTAATTATTCCTAACTTGTTAAGTAAAGCTTGAGAATTGTGGAAAACTCAGGGATTTGGTAAATATATCCTGTCGTTGCTCCCAATGTAGAGATATGATAAGTTTTGATCATTCCGCCTTGAATCTTTTCTCTTACTAGATGGCAATCGATCTACATGTGTTTGGTTCGTTCATGAAACACCTTGGATTTGATGCAATGTGAAGAGTTGATTGTCACAATATAACTTGGTTGGTTGAGAGTGTTTGATACCCAAATCATCCAAAATATATCGTAACCAGGTTACTGACATCTGCCGTACGCTTATGTAGACGTATTTCATACACTTGATCGCGAGACTGTATTTTGTTTCTTAGTCTTCCAAGAAATTAACGAGTTTCCAAGAAACATACAATATCCTGTGGTTGATCGTCGTGTATCTGTGCATTTTGCCCAGTCTGCATCACAAAAAGCATTTAGTTGTAATGAACTAGTTGCTGAGAAAAAGAGACCTTGCCCTGGTGTGTTCTTGACATATCGTAGCACTCGTTGGGAGATTAATATACTTGACCATCACAAGGCCCGACTTAGTGTATGCCGTGCACATTCTCAGTCAATATATGGATAAACCACGACATGTACATTTACCTGATCATTCTCTTGCCCGTGTCACACATATTGGCACTGTACATTTCTCAAATAATTTCATACTCCATAATGTCTTGTGTGTTCCCTCATTCAAATTAAACTTAGTTTCAGTAGCTAAACTAACTCAAACCTCATTATTTCATGTCACCTTCACTAACAGTATGTGCTTTGTTCAGGACAAATGCTCGGGAAGACGATTGGGATGGAACCGAGAAAGCGAGGACTCTACTTACCCGACTATTTCTCGAAAAGGTGCCGGATGTTTCTCCGTTTCAAACACCGGCTTCAAAGAATCCTCATCTATGGCATCAACGACTTGGTCATTTATCTAATAACGGTTTGCGTGTAATTTCTCTTTCCATCAACACACCTTTTTGTTCCATTAGTGATTGTTCTATTTGTCCATTAGCTAAAGCAAACACGTAATCCATTTCCTTTAAGTTCCATCAATACAAAAGCACCATTTGAAATGATTCATGTATGTATATTTGGGGTGGTTATCACATTCCAAAGACTTAATGGAGCACGTTATTTTCTCACTATATTGTTGATGACTACTCAAGATGCACACTGGGTCTATCTCTTTCATACGCTACCGTCTGGCACCACATCTCTTTACCACCTTCATCAATCTTGTTGAAACCGCAATTTTCATCCAGAGTTAAAATCATTCGTAAGTGACAATGGACGAGAATTTTCTATGACCCGTATGTTTTCTACTGCAAGGGAATCCTTCATCAAACTAGTCGTGTCTCTACCCCTCAACAAAATGGTGTTGCTGAACGCAAACATCGTCATCTTCTCAATGTCGCTCGTTCATTGCTCTTCCAAGCCAATCTTCCTAAACAGTGGGAGATGCCATTCTTACATTTACATACCTCATAAATCGTACTCCAACATCGTTTCTCGAGGTAAAACACCATTTGAAGTCCTTTTTCACAAAACTCCTAGGTATGAACATCTTCGTGTTTTTGGTTCTCTTTGTTTTTCAGGTCTGCACATCACATCGATTCTCACCAAGTTTGATGCTAGATCACATAAATGCATATTCATTGGGTATCCATCTAGGATCAAAGGTTATCGTGTCTACAATCTGGAAACAAGCAAGACTTTAGTGTCTCGAGATGTTATCTTTCATGAACATGTATTTCCTTATTTCACTTCCACTGACAACACTCCAACCCTATTTCCTCCATCAGAAGATACTATCTATGATGACATACCCAAACATTAGATCAATCAACCAATCCAAATATATCACTTGATCATACATCACCGTCCTTCCAACAATCACTCGGACATCTTCATCTTCAAGATTCATCTTCGAAACATCATCATCAACTTCTCCACCACACAACTTCTCCAACACCCACACATAAGCCATTAATCCACCAATGTTCCTAGCTACCTTCAAAAATATCATGTAGAAGCTTCCTTACCTTCTGTCCTTCCCTTCGTCTCACTCAAAGATCGTCCAAAGACAAAGGTACTTCTCATTCTTTATCTCGTACTTACCTCATGACCAATTATCACCCGCACATCGCGCTTTGCTACTTCTATTTCCATTCTCGGGAACCAACCACTTTTTTCAAGCTTTCAATGATCCAAAATGGCGGCTTGCCGTGAAAGCGAACCTGGATGCCCTTGAAACTAATGGCAACTTGGACGCCTAACAGCCTTCCTCCAAACAAGAAACCGCTTGGTTGTAAATGGGTCTACAAAATCAAGTATAATCGATGGCTCACGTGGACGATACAAGGCTCGATTAGTGGCCAAAGGATACAATGATCAGTTGAAGGTTTTGATTACCAAGAAACTTTTGCACCGCAGGCCAAACTTGTCAACCTGTTCGCTTCTCGGGTTCTTTGCTATTCAAAATTGGCATCTTCGACAACTTGATGTCAACAATGCTTTTCTCTACGGTGATCTTCACAAGATGTCTACATGTCCCTTCCACCGGATTCGGACGAAGAGGGAAGCGAGTATGTAAGCTACATAAATCTTTGTATGGACTTAAACAAGCCTCACGACAATGGTTCATCAAGCTATCAACAACACTTAAGCTAAGGTTTTAACCAATCAAGTATGATCACTCAATTGTTCATTCCGAACCCGTGGTAATTCCTTCTCAGCCTCTTCTTGTCTATACGTAGATGATATAATCATAACAAGAAACAATATACAAGACATTGAAGAAACTAAGAATCATCTCACGAGACAATTCAAGCTTAAAGATCTCGGTGAATTAAAGTATTTTTCGGGCATGAAGTTTCACGTTCCAAGAAGGGAATTGTTACGTCACAACGTTGTATCTGCACTTGAAATATTGGAGGATATGGGTTATCTTGGTGCCAAATCTGCCAATTCACCTATGGAACAAAATTTATCCCTCAAAGAAGGTTGAAGGAGAATTCATCGATAATCCCACATCCTATCGAAGACTTGTTGGGAGATTAATATACTTGACCATCACAAGGCCCGAGCTTAGTGTATCGTGCATTCTCACCAATATATGGATAAACCACGACAACCACATTTGGAAGCAAATTTCAACGAGTCTTACGATATGTCGAGAACACACCAGGGCAAGGCTTCTTTTTTCTCAAGAATTAGCTCATTACAACTAAATGCTTTTTGTGATTCTGGTAGGCAAAATGCCGCATGATACACCATGATCAACCACGGGATATCAGATGTTTCTTGAAACTCGTTAATTTCTTGGAAGACTAAGAAACAAAATACTGATCTCACGATCAATCAAGGCAGAAATACCGCATTTCTTGGCAATGCATGGCGTATGTTGCGGTAACTGTTACGATATATTTTGATGATTTGGGTATCAAACACTCTCAACCAACCAAGTTATATTGTAATGATCAGCGTCTTCACATTCATCAAATCCAGCTGTTTAAATGAGCGAGCCAAACACATGTAGATCGATTGCCATCTAGTAAGAGAAAAGATTCAAGTTTGGAATGATCAAAACTTATCATATCTCTACATTGTAAGAACCACAGATATATTTACCAAACTCGCAGGTTTTACAATTACCGAAGCTTACTTAACAAGTTAGGAATAATTAACATATATTAACTTGAGGACGTTAAAGAATATGAGATCCAAATTTGGTAACAACCAACACACCAAATTTAGGCAATGCCCACCAAATTACAAGGATAAAATGTCGCCCATGAACATGCCTCTCCATAATTGTGTTTATTTTTAATTATTACAAATTTGCTTTTCTTTTGTATAAATAGGTTGTAAACATTCGTTTATTCATATCAATAAATCCATTTCTTACATAAAGCCAATTGTTGAAAAATTTAAAATCTGAATCTTAAAAGATATTTTCTTTGTAAAAAAAGAAGATATTTTCTTGATCAAAGTTTGCTAATCTAAGACAAAGACAAAGAGGAGGTTAGTGATGGATAAATTACAAAATAATATAGGTTTAATTTCACATAATATATTTTATTAGGAAGTTTTATTTTTAATTCTCGTAATGGATAAATTACAAAATAATATAGGTTTAATTTTACATAATATATTTTATTAGGAAGTTTTATTTTTAATTCTTGTATATAGTGTAATTTTTTTTAATATAATACATATATTTTATTAAATAATTAAAAATATTTTTATTTTAAATGATTAAAATTTAAAGCATTTAATGATAACTAAATCATTTAAACCTAGCGTAACCAGTATATGAAATTAAACTTAAATCACAACCAAGAACGTTACGGATACCATCTGTATACGATATAAATAGTATATATCGTGATTTTCAATTTTAACAATAAAAAGAAAATAAAAACAGAACAGATAAATTTTGTAACAGAATCCAAACCCACGATTGCGGTGCTCGTCGCTCCTTCTGATGGAATATGCTTGTAGCCATCTCAGAAGCTCTTCTCTGCATCTTCCATGGCCACCCTCACGTGGGTTATCCCACTCTCTCACCCCTTCTAAGATCAAATTATCCCAAAACGTAAGCATTTTTGACTACTTATCTTTCCTTTTATTTCCTGCGATATTACCCTATAAGGCTATAACTAATAATTCGATTGTGGATTGCTTTTATTTCGCAGAGACTAAAGCGTCTTAAGCATCATCTAGTAGTCAGGAACGCTTGTGGTTTCGACGAAAACGGCTCGGTAAATGGGTTTCCTATTACCCCCAACAAGCTTTTCATGCAAGAGGTACTCCTATCTTTTTCTCCCTTTTAATTTTTCCCTCACCTTTGAGGCTGTATAGTTTTCCTTGTAAATTTGAAATTGATAAGTTTCAATTTTGACACATGGGATTGCCTTAGTTTTACATTTTTCTGGAAGATGTTGATCGAGTTTGTAGTAGTCATAGGAATTAAAGTTCCGCTTCTAAATTTTATTCCTAATTTTTTGTATGATTCAATCCTTTGATTTTGTTCTTATTAGTTTATTAATTTGATTAGTTCAATATTACACCTTTTTGTTCTTTACAGGCTATTGGAGCTGAATACGGAGAAGGTTTTGAGACTTTCAGATCAGATGGACCTTTTAAGGTCGATGTGGTAAGTAATTTAGGTCTTGATTTTATTAATAATGAACTTGACCCTACTATATTATTTTATTTCAATTTGTTTTATCTTCTATACTGCTGGAACTTATTGGTGTAGCTGAAACTTACCTGGCTAATTCTTATTTAAATAGGACTTTTTGAACGAAAAGTTACAGGAAGGTTTACTTCAACGCATTCGATATGCAATGAAGCCAGATGAAGCTTATGGTCTTATTTTCTCTTTTGATGATGTCGTGGTAAGATTTTTAATTTAGTGATATATTTGCGAAACTTGATTCTTGGTTATTGATTTTTGCCATCTTCACTGTCGTTCCTGACACCTGCACACATCAGAAACTCAATTAAATATGATCCTTTTTGTGGTGTTCAATGTGTTTCAGGCAGACACTCGTACCTTAAGGATGACTGCATGGAAGCAGCTTGCCATTGAAGAGGGTATGTAGCAGAATTCCCCTTTCTGCTGCAAAATTTTACAATGGTTTCTTTGCTTGATTTTGATGACGAGGTGGTATGTTTGATGAAATAATGTCCATATGACCTGTAGATCAACTAGCATATATGCACAGATAAAATAGTTTAACCTTTTCTTTTCTTTTTTTTTTTAAAGATTTGAAAATTTCCAATTCTTAGATGGTCACCAAGTTAATGTTCAATGTTGCATCAGGAATTTGTGATCTGATTGTATATATTCTGTTTCCTGGCAAGGATAGAGTTGTCAGGGAAGCTGAGTAATGATTCTATTGTCACATATCCCTACAAGGGTATGGGCACACATGCATATCCTGAGCCTTAAGTGTAGAATTGATTTGTGACCTAGTTAAGGAAAATAGAGAGATATAATATTTATGTAATCTACCAAAAAAGTATCCTTTATCTCCATTTATTTGATTGGAGAATAAACTTAAAGAAAATTCCTTCTGCATTATTCATAATATATTATTTTCCTCTGAAGACATATGATTCTTCTTTCAGGAAAGGAGATACCTGAAGATCACCACATCCAGAGACTGATGCTACATGCAGGTGCTGGTCACGTGTTGCGTAAGGTATGGGCATTTGTGATCGCTTTAAGATTCTTGTTCTTATAATATTCTTCATGTTCATTTAATTATTATATAGAGCTTTTGCTATGATATGCATCTCTTTTTAGATGAAGGAATTTTTTGAATGAAAAATGATTTTTTTTACAAACAAACAATAACTACGAGAGGAGATTAAAGAGCTATGGTTTAAAGTTGAGGTTTTACTCGTAGTGTTCCTTCAAAAGTTCTATCAGTTCATCAGTGTGTAGAAAAGAGTAATGATATAATTTTGCTAGAAGATTTAGGTAGGCTGTTGTAACATGTTCACTCATAATTCTTTTTTGTTACTGACAACCTGGCTCATATTTCTCTCTGAAATTTAACAAAGGACAAAAGTATATTTTTGAGCAATAAAAAGAGTCCTATTATGTATTGGTTTAGGATTATGTCTTTCTAAAAGTTTGGAGTTCTGCACTATTTAAGCTCAAGTTGATTTTAAAATTTTAGTTGATAAGAGCGCCTGTTACGTTGTATCTGTGTATCCTTTGTTCTTCTTCCTCCCCTTTGTCCCTCAACTGGATGGCTTTCGGAGTAATGACTTAAAAAAATTCGAATGATTTGGAAAGTACATGATCTCTAATTAATTTGGCAGAGAAATCTATAACTGCTTTGGTTATTAATTGTGCTAGAAAAGTCTTTGATGCCAGTAAAGAGAGTGCTATTTTATGGGGTTAAATGCCTTTTGGTGTTTCCAATTTGTTCTCTTGGGTAGTTGTTGGATAGCTATTTTTTTCTTCTCTATCTCTCTTTCCCTTATTGTCTTAATGGCTGAAGAAATATTTGTTATTCCATACTTGACGAGAAACAACAGGAAAGAAAACAGGAAAAGTTTTGAGTTGCTGTTGTTGCTAGCTATTTCAATCTGGGAGTAGATGCCCCAAAAATGAATGTTACTTCTGGTCTTTTTCTTTCATTATTACTATGTTGCAATTGTTTTTTTTTCTGGAAACCAGGCTGATTTCCCCATATTTATCTATAGCAGATTAAGTAATAAGAGTACTCTATCCCTCTTCTTCTATGAAATGTTCTGATGAATTTCCAAAATTCTCAGCTTTTACTCTGGGATGAAAAGGAAAGCGAACTAGACAGACTGATGATAAGATTTTCACAGTTGTATTATGAAAATCTTCTTAAGGTGAATGCTCCATCTAGTATAGTACTTTAGTTGTTTTTATCATGGTTGCAGCATTTGCTGTTACATCTGTTTCTTCACATTCTTCCCCTCCCTCCTCTTTATAGCTTGAAAAACCCATGGAGGGGCTCAAGGAATGGCTGGATGCTGTATCTACTGCTCGTATCCCCTGTGCTATAGTTTCAAGTCTTGATCGGAGAAACATGTTGGAAGCTCTAGAACGGATGGGACTACATAAGTATTTTCAGGTTTTGTCCTTTCATTAGCTCTTTTTTTTTTCAGTCTCCCTAACATTTGATTTATGCTTGCTTGCTAGCATGGATACATTTTTTCATAAAATCAATTACCCAACCATGATATGTTCTCTATGCAACAGTTGTATTGCAACTATGCACTGATTGCATTGTCAGGTGGGGCATGTAAAAAAGTGCCACAATTTGTTTTCTTTTTAGTTCATAGCTGTGTCACCTAAGAAAGTTGTTAAACGAATGCATATTTTAATATTCGTTAAAAGGATATGCTTGGAGATCTTTTTGCTGAGATCACCTTGAATATATTTTAGATGACATCAGATTTCGATTCTACATCAGTCCATTTAATATAATTTAGGGAGAGGGGCCGTAAAGGTCCTTATAATTGGTCCCTGATATTATTTGGTTCCTTAGATTTAAGGTGGTGTCACTTAGTTCCATTGCTTTAGAAAAATGGGTCCATTAAGAACAAAACACATTATTTTAATGATTTTTTATTAAAATATTGTTTTTCAAGTAATATTTTAATATAAAAGACATTCAAATGATGTAGTTTGTTCTTAATTGACCTATTTTTTAAAACTAAGGACTAAATGACATCACTTATAATTTAAAGGATCAAATGACCTAATCTAGACATCTATGACACTTTTCTCTATAAATTGTATGGTTCATGACAGAGACATTTCTGTTGATTAAATGTAAGGGGCTCACAGAATAGTCTCATCTGATTTTCAACTTCTTTGTTGTGCAGGCAATCGTGACAGAAGAAGATGGCATGGAATCAACTGCTCATATGTTTCTTTCTGCTGCTGTGAAGGTATACTAATCGTTAGATAGAAATGTTTAATGCCATCTTTGGAAGTCGTATTTCCAATACTCCCCTTAGTCAACATTCACTAAACATGAATTTGCTCCTTGATTGTCATGGTTCAAGCTGTGTTTAATTATGAGGGCTAAGTTTTGCCTATGCGATATTACTTAGCAAATACAAATTGTATTTCTTTCTTTAAAAAAGTTATATATCTCAGATTATTTATTTTCCCTGTCTCAATCACCCTATAAGGCTACACGCAAGCAGGGCACTTTAATGCTGTTTTTATGAAACCATCTAAAAATTGTGTTTTTGCTGCAATTATTTTGTAATCACTTTTTGTATATTTCTTGCAGCTAGATAGAAAACCATCCAAGTGTGTGGTGTTTGAGGATGACCCTAGAAGCATAACTGCTGCTCACAACTGCACAATGATGGCTGTTGCAATAATTGGTGCCCATCCTGCGTGCGTTTTCTTTCAGAAACAAATAATTCTGCCGTTTTAACTATTGGGATTAAGTGCATGAAAATTCTCGCCTGCATATGCATATGCAGAATGAGATTCAGCACAAGATAAAATTGATTCTCATTTGTACTAGATGCATAAGTATTCTTCCGTCAAATGTTAATTTACAGGTTAACTTGAAAAATGTCTAATCAAACCCTAACATTTTGTGTTTTGCGATTGTTGTTGCAAATGCAGATATGAATTGGAGCAAGCCGATCTTGCTGTTGCTAGTTTAAGTGAACTGTCAGTAATCAACCTCAGGAGATTATTCGCAAACAAGGGTTCAAGTTTCATGGATCCACAAAAGCAGATAATTGAGAAATCTCCACCTAAGAGGAAGCTGACAATTGATACCATTTACTGATATGGTTTTTTCTTGTTGCTCCTATCCACATTTTGTCTAATTACCTCGTGGGAAATAATTGATTTATCATCCTAGGTTTGTCATCTTTAGGTAGATGAACTTGTTACGATGAGATGTACATAGAAGAACTTTATTTCTTTTTAACGTTCAAAATTTTCAAATATTAGAGCTTCCATAATCAAAGGCTGCAGAGCAGAACACTAGATTCCATATCAAAGTTTGTCCTTATTCTTGGACTTTTAAAATTTAAAATAAGAGAGAAACAGGTAAAGGGATGATGTTTGTGTAGAGTATGTTTTATCCAATGCATCCAATGCGGTATTGAAAACAATAGCCGCCGTGCCCAATGTCTCAAAGTCCCAACATATCATAAAGAAGCTAGACCACATGGGACATGCAAGGGATATTTTCTAGAAGTTTTAAAATGTTGCGAGCATCCCAGTCAAGTGCCGATTAGTTTTGCAAATTAAGACAGCCTAATGGGGGAGATAGCCTCTGCCTTGCCGTAAATTAAGACTACTTAGGAACTATAAATGTATTCAATGAAATGTGATTTAACATTAAACGAATCTGAATCTGAATGATCGTAGTTAAATTTGAATGAGATTGAATTAAGTCTTAAAAAATGATGTATTAAATTATTTTTAATAGTAAAAATATAGGATAGATCTAAAAGAATTATTTTTGTAATTATAAATTTTAAGAATTTAAGAATGCTATTTTTATTATTTTTCTTGAAATCTTTCAAACTTAAGAAATTAGGAAGAGACTATTGGCGACAAGTCTTAAAAGTCATTTCCTTTCTAAGAAATAATGCAAGCCATCAAGTGTATTAATAATGGAGCTTTATAGAGTGATCAAGATATTTTGGCTGCAACGAAAAACTTGATCATGCCAACTTCTTTCCTTAGTATGATCATTATTAGGAAGATCTCTACAAATGCCAAATTATAAGGAAAAATGTCTTAATTTTTTTTTGAAAAATAAAAAATAAAATGATTAAAAATATTAAAGTTAATTAAAATGATTAAAAATATTAAAGTTAATCAAAATGATTAAAAATGTAATGATTAAGCGATTAAAATGCTATAATTTAAAATTGAATAACTAATATATTTAATTTATAAAAATGGAATAACTATTCAATTTTTCTTATACTTTTTCAGTGAAATTAAATACAAGTCCCAAATTACTTAAAAAGAAAAATAATTGTTTCTTGATTGTACGTACGAAAATCAGTAAAGGTTGAGCTTCATGTTAGTTAAGTAAAGTCTCAAACGGATACACAGATGCGTCGTTCCATAAAATGTAGTTGTTTGACGTGGCAGATAACATAGCCTTTGAGAAAATTTTAACACACAAGATTAATTAGAATCGTTATATTAGACCACTTGTTGATGTTTCTCGTCTCCTTATCATAATCTATGTCCATTATATCTATTTTTTCCTTTCACTTCAAGTCTTCAACCTTTTTAAAACTTTGAAAATATGAGTCATTGATTTCTATGAGAGACGTAAAGATGCCCAAAGATTAATGCTATATTTGGTCGGAGTGAATGAAAAAAAAAATCAGAATTAATTCTTTTCGTTTGTGTGTTTGGTTGGATTGAAAAATAAGTCAAGATTTTATTCCCATATCTTTTTTTTTTTTCAATTTTACCCCACTTCAAATATAACCCAAATCTCAAAACCCAAATCCAAAATCCCAAAATCCAAAATCCAAAACCTTAAAACCTAAATCCCAAAATCCAAAATCCAAAATCCCAAAACACTAAACCCAAAACCTTAAACCTCAAATCTCAAACCCTAAACCCTAAATATTTAAACCTTAAATCCTAAATCTTAAATCCTAAAACCCTAAACCCTAAATTCAAAATCTCAAATCCTAAAACCCTAAACCCCAAATCCCTAAACCTTAAACCCTAATACCCTAAACCCTAAATCCAAAATCTCAAATCTTAAAACCCTAAATCCTATTTAAAAAATTAATTTTAACCCTAAACCTTAACCCACAAATATAACCCTAAACCCTAAATCCCAACTCTCAAATCTCAAATCCCCAAACCTTAAATCCCTAAATTTCAAACCCCAAACTTCAAAACCCTAAACCCTATTTAGAAAAATAATGATTTTAATAATGTATTTTGTGTAACGAAAAAATAATAATTAAATGATATTATTTAAAATTTACTAAATATAGGGGTATTAAAGTAATTTACAGTTTTTTCCATTCTATTCCAATAGCAAACCAAACACTGTAATACTGATTTATTCTTTGATTCCAATGGTCAAACTAAATAGCATTGTTTCCTTTCCATTCCATTCCATTTCCATTCACATTCCGATTCTGATTACATTTTATGAACCAAATGCCACTTAAAGTTTCGTTCTTTCCTCGAAATTTTCATCCTAAAATGTCGTGTAGTAGAAGTTACATTAGTGTGAACACATGTATTAAGTATGTGTTAAAGGGAATCTTAATCTATTAGCTATTACAATTCTCCCAACCAACGTCTCAATCGGAGTAAAGTTGGATATAAGTAATTTTTTGATGTGAAAGGAACAAATGATTAGCCTAATCACAACTTAGGATGTCGAAGGATACATAAATGGTGAAAAATCAAAACCTGCAAGATTTCTTGAAGGAACCTCTAAGCCAAATCTAGAACATGCTCTATAGTCACGTATCAATGGAGTAGTGAAGAGTTGGATCTATAGCTCTGTTTCAACTTCTATGTCGTGCATCATTTCAGGCAAAACAACAGTATAAGAAATATGGCAAAGTCTTGAAAGAAACTTTGTTTCTACCTCAAGAACTAAGGTTATGGTAATAAAATTTCAGCTACGAACCAAGAACTCATCTATATTGGATTATTTTGACAAAATGAAAGGATTTGCAGATGAACTCAGTGCAAATGAAAGGCCTGTTGATGAACAAGATTTGCTTATCTTGATTCTTGGAAGCTTAGGGCCAAGCTTCAATCCTTGTGTATGCTCTCTCAATAGAGGTGATGTAAATCTAGAACATGCTAATAGTGAATTACTGTCATATGAAAATCTTTTGAGTCAACAGGATAAGGCTGAGGAAAGTCAAGTTTATCAAGCCAACTACTCCAACGTTGGCAGAGATGTGAATCCTAAAACATTTTTGGTGGTAGAAGTGGAGATAATTCTAGTTCTGGAAGATGATGTGGCCGAAATGGTGGCAAAGGTAGAGGGCATAGTAATATTCAATGTCATTTTTGTTCCAACATTGGATATGTGGTTTCTTCTTGCTACACTCTCATAAATCTAATTGGTGGAGGAAAGGGAAATAACAATAAAAATCAAGGGAATGGACGTGGACATCCATCGGTATTTGTTGCTAGTGTTGGTATGAATAGTGATTCTAACAATAACAGTTCTTGGATTCTTGACGGCGGTGCTACACACCACATCACTAATGATGCTTCTTGCCTATCTAATGTCACCATGTTCTTTGGTTTTGATGGCACGACGATTGACAATGGTGGTACGTTACCTATAACACATATTGAAATAACTCATTTAGTTGGAATGTTGTCCTTAAAGCAACCTTCATCGACATTAATTTACTGTTAATGTTGCAACTAATCGAGTCTCACGTTAATCAATAATAAAAGATAAATGTTCTTTAAATCGAGTCCACAAAATAGATCATGATGGATTTACTTGGATAATTAAGATTTTCTTTTCCCTTATCTTACATAGTTAAGACTTCTATCACTTAATGTCAATGTCATGTATTTCATTTAAATATACATAAGGTTTTGAGTTTGAATTATAGGCAAATACTATAGTTATAATATAAAAGAGAGAGAATTCAGCACATACTAGATGCTATTAGACATTTAGAATACAATACTTTCAGTACGCATTTAAGAAAAGAAGGTTAGTACATCTAAGAGATGTCATATAAGTATATGCTTCTCAAAATGAGAATAATAATGGTAATAACATTTGAATTTAGTAAAATCAATTTTTGTTTAAGTAGTTAAATTGTTTAAGTAGTTAAATTAAAAATAATAGTAAAATTATAAAAATTCATATGAAGTAAAATTAAAAAAATAAAATAAAATTGTATAAATGAGAGGAGAGAGAGAGAGAATACTATATTATAATTCAAACAAGTGAACAAAATATAACATTAGGTATTCTTGAGTAGTGTGTAATGAATGAATATTTTGTAAGAGGTGTAATGTGTTTTATTTTCTTTTATATTATCCATCAAATTAAACATATAAATAATAATAAAGAATTACATTAATATTTTGATATTTGTGAAACAAATATGATAAGATGATAGATTTCTTTTGTATAAGAAAGTGATAAATGGTGTCAAAAGAGGAGTGGGAAGCTGGAAGCAGAAAAAGGGGGCATTAATTAATAACAAAGAAAGGAAGAACAAGGTACTTTTCAATCTTCACTGAAAAAAGTTATTATTTATTATTTTTAAAATTTATTCTTCATAAATCATATTAAATTCTATCTCCATCAAATATTGATATTTATTGTTTACAAAAAAAAATTACACTAATATAAAATAAATTTATTAACTTGTAATAACACGCGATAATGTAATATAAAAATAATGAATCAATTCTCAATAAAAAAAGAATTGAACTCCGAGTATGAGTTAAGTTGGATATAAAAGTGTCACTACCAAAGGAAATTAAGAAGGCACCTAAGCTCCATGTAGGATAGCTGAGCTAATGACTATGAAATCACACCATTTATGCAATATGATAATGACAAGTCATCAAACTTTGTATATAAACAACCTACTAAAAATATTATTAAATTAAATTAAATGCTATTTGCATGCTACTATTATGATATTTGATTTTAGTAGGAATTTAAACATTATGAGTTTTTTTGAATGGACTATAACATGCGGTTATACCTAATAAAATAATAACGTTTAGTTCCTTACAAGATACAATCATCGATTTATAATGGGATGTAGAACGTCCAAAGCATGAATGGCATTCAATATTATATTCCTTGTTATCTTTCTTTCTTCTTGTTGCCGCATTGTGTTTTACCGGAGGCTCTGTTCCTGCTTAAAGGTTGTCGATCGATCTTTTGTTATTTCTATTATGCTTCAAGCTTATCGGCCTGTTTAATTTTGTTCTTTAATTTAATAAGACAATCTCAATACAATTTAATGAGTTCTATGCTTCCTTTTGCCTTCTAGCTGGTAGATTTATCGATTGTAGACATCAAGTTTTGATCTGTTTTGCTAGTAATACATTAAAGTTTGCATCTTGCTTTTGAAAAGCTTTTTCTTGCTCATTAATTAGAGTGTTCTTTCTTTCTTTCTGTTTTTTCCCCTCTTTTATTTGCTGATTGTTTTATGCTGCATTTTAAAATTCCAACTATCAGGTCTAACTTTATTATATACATACAGTATCGGGTCTAACTTTATTATATACATACAGTTAAAAATTTTACAATCAAATTCTTTTTTAGCAAATAAGTATTAAAATGGTATTTTGTTATAATTTTATTAGATCTTATTTAAAAAATAACTAAGTTAGGGCGATACATATAGAGGAGGATGATAAATATGATTTAACTTTTATAAAAATTATTTAATTTATATAAAATTTTATTTATAATCAAGTAAAAAGTAACACGTGTTTATCTTATCGATGAATACATCTGTCCTAACAAGTCTAGCTCAATTTCAATGACCATACAATTAAAACTCACTTTAAAAGATATACGATAAATTTGACAAAAAAAAATGATATATAACAAGTTTGAGAAAAAAAAATGATATACAATATGCTCCAGTTTATATACGACCTATTTATGTCCATGATTTCGCTTTTAACCCACCTAAAAACAGATGATGTTTATGTTATGAAAAAAAACCATATAGCGGATTACATGTTTTTTTACAGAAAACATATATTTTGTTTCTTAAAGGACTAAAAATGAAACTGTATGTATGATGCAGCTGCTTTATGTCATGCAATTAAACTAATGTTTAATTTATTTTTTATTTGTGAGTTTTTCTAACAAACTTTACATTATTGATTATTAGTCGGTGTTCTCTCTGAATTTCTTTTTGTTTTTTCTCACCATTATAGACTGAACCTGGCTTGCATAGACTGCACACAGGTGATTTATATATTGATTCAATAGATAATTCCATATATATTTTTAATTATTTTTTATTAGTAGGAAAAACATACATATATGATTCTACCTATAAGAGATTTCATGGTATTGAGAATAAGAAATTCGGTACTAAATTTTTTTTTAAGTGTTTGTTCTGTTCGGTTATGCTTTATTTGGCTAATGACCTTTTCTGTTGCTAATTTGTTCTTTTGTTTTAATTCATCGATCTTTTCACATGTAGTGCAAAAGACAATCACCACCAAGGAATTCAAAGGTGTTTGTTTGAATACTACTTTTCATTCTGTCAAGCCTTCAATATAGCACTTCCCTGCACCCTTGGTATGGTTGGATGTACTCCTCTACACAGCAAACTAAGGCCCTTGGACCAAATGAACTGTTATAAAGCTCCTTAATTTAAGGAGCAAAACATGGAGTAAAACATGGAGTAAAACATGGAGCAAAACAAGGAGCAAAACATGGAGCAATTCATGGAGCAAAACAAGAAGCTTAATTCAAGGAGCAATTTAAGGAACCATTAATTTAAGGAGTAATTCAATGAGTGAATTTTCCTATAAATAGATGTGTAATTGTAATGAATTAATCATCCAAAGTGTTCATTCCACCGAGATAAAAGCTTAGAGAGAAAAGCTTTTTGCGTGAGAGAAAATTGAGAGTAACCTTTCGGGGTGTAATCGTCAGTAGTCGCGAGTTGTTGTAAACACCTTCCGTAATTTCTCCCCTTTCAAGAAAAGATTCCGCAGCAGTCCTGAGACGTAAGAAGATTGGCCAACTCCGTTATCAAATTTTGTGTGTTATTTTTCTATTCTTGCTTTCTCATAAATCTGCTTATCGGGAATTTGCGTTATTTCCCAACAACCTGGTATCGTAGCTATTGTAGCTGATTTCTCGTCAATTTTCTCGCAAGAAATAATCGAAACGATCCGTAGGAAGTCGATTTAATGTAGCAATGGTCAGCTAGATGGGCGAAGGTGAAACTCGAGAAATTTGATGGCACGTATTTCGGTTTTGGAAAATGCAGATAGAGGATTATCTCAGTATCAAAGAAATCTATATCAACCTTTCTCGGGGAAGAAGTTTATACGAAGGAAGAAGATTGGAATCTTCTGACATGCAAGCCCTGAGTTATTCGATTGACGTTATCCCGTAATGTGCTTTCAACATAGCAAAGGAAAAGACCACGATGGAGTCTTGTATGGCAGCCTTCTCTCCAATATGTGTAATGTAGGTCATCGCCTCAAACAAAGTGCACTGATGCAGGCGCTGTTCAATTTCATGGGATGACGGTTACAGGCGATCGGTAGCTCAACATTCTTCAACGAACTCAACATAGTTACAACCCCGAGTTCATGGAAATTGAATTCGATGAAGAAGTACGAGCATTGATACTTTTGTCTTCTCTACCGTAGAGTGAATGCTAACGTCATCACATGGCGTAGAGTTCATCGGGAAGTAATAAGTTGAAATTTGACGATGTTCGTGATTTGGTTCTCAATGAAGATCCGATTTGTAGAGACAGTGAATCGTCAACCTCTTCAGCTTTTGCATACGAGTCAAGAGGAAGAAATTCAACCAAAGGAAATGGACGTGGTAGAATCGATCTACCGAGGTAGATCAAAAGACAGATGTCCAAATCCAGTGAATCCTAATAATTCCCATACAATAAGACTATCGAGTGTTGGAATTCAGTGGAAGAACCCTGACACTACAAAAATCAAGCAAGAATGCACCGAAGCGACAAACAAGCCGGGCAGTAGGCAAATGTTACTTCCACCTCGGGAGAGATGATTGCATTGATACGCTCTTTGGAGAGCAAGGAAGAATCTGGGTGTTAGACTCTGAGCATCGTTCCACGCCACTTCACAAAAAGAATTCTTCGAGAAATATGTCCCCTAAACCTTGGAAAGGTATATCTTCAGCGATGATCAACCATGTTATTATTGCAAAGGTGTAGCGAAGATTAAGTTGAACGGATTTGTTTGGGAACCGGTTGATGTCGTGCATATTCTCGATCTCGTGGGAACTTAATCTCAAAGTGGCAATGGCCGTGAAGGCTACACTACGATCTTCCACGGTGATGATTGGAAGATTTCGTGCTGGTGCAACGACAATTGCTCGAGGCAAGAAAAGTTGGCACTCTTTACACGACAATGGAGGCACGTTGTTCAATTACGCTTGCGAAGCAATGAAACACCAAACTGGTGGCACCGCAGACTAGGCCATACGAGCACAGAAGGGATGAAGATTATGTACTCAAAGCGGAAAACTTCGGTGTCTACGCTTCACTGAGATAGACATTGCAGGAAGATTGCATACTTGGAAAGCAAAAGAGAGTCGCCTTTCGCACAAGTCAGTAATCCCAAAGAAGGAAAAGGCTGTAGCTTATTCACTCGATGTTCGGGGACCAACGACCATCTCATCTATCGCTGGAAACACTACTTCGTGACTTTCATCGATGATCACTCTCGAAGGTACGGGTTTACTTTCTAAAGCATAAGTTCGAGTATTTCGAGGCTTCGTAAGATGGAAAGTTTACAGGTGGAAAATGAGACGGTTTAAAGATCAAAAGCTCGAACCGATAAGAATGGCGAATACAAGACATAGTATTCAAAAATTTCTGCCATGAAAGCACGGATTAGAATGGAAAGAATCGTGTTAGGCACGCCCAACACAACGCGTGTACCGAGCATTTAACCGAACGTTGACAGAAGAGCCGTAGCATTCGTATACGCCAGTTCACCGGCAATTTCGCGGTCAGCCAACACGGCAAACTACTCGATCAACCGAGGCCCATCTCGTTCCATTGGAGCATAGAATACTGCAGGAGGTACTTGGAAGCTGGAAAAGAGGTGAAACTATCACATCTAAAAGTTTTCTGTCAGGTAGCATTTGTGTACATACCATCAAGGCAGAATAAGCTTGATCCCAACCAAGAAATGCACATTCATCAAGGTGCGAGGACGAGTTTGGCTACACCGCATTTCGGGGATGACGAAAAGAAGAAAGTTATCCCAGAAGAGATGTGATTTTCAACGAAAGCGGTGATGTATAAGGACATGCATAAAATAGACGCCAATGACTCAGAGCACGAGTCAAAGATTTGTAGACGCAGATGATGTCCCGCATACTTCCGCAAGAGAACCAATTGTAACAAGTCCTCACCAGAGGAACTGCTCGGACAAAGCAAAGCATACGCATTCCACACACCACAACCTTCTTACTCCACCTCCTCGTATCGGTATGCTTCGACTTACGTGCCTAACAGAGATACATGAACTATATGTCATTGATCACGGCGGAGCTCCGAATGCTACGAAGTCTGTTAGACTCGAGATTCCAATGCTGTGAGCTTACATGAAAGAAGAAATGAAATCTCTCATCTCCAACCGTAGACATGGAACTACCGAGTTACCTCATGGGAAAGCAAGGCACTTCACAACAAATGGGTGTACCGGGTGAAAGAGGGACGATGGTTCCAAGAGATACAAAGCCCGCCTAGTTGTCAAAGCGGTTTCAACATGTATGGAAGGAGTTGACTACACCGACATTTTTGTTCTCAGCGAAGCTCAATACTATCGATCGTATCGAGTATTAGCTATCAAGATCTTCATCTTGAGCTGACGTGAAGACTCCATTCCTTCAGCTGGAGATTTAGATGAAGAGATTTACATGTACCACCAAAGGTATTTCTCAAAAAGCAAGAATACGCGCGTATGCACTTAAGAAGAGTTTGCATGGCCTCGAAACAAGCCCCCGAGACAATGGTACAAAAATTTTGACAAATTTTCACGCACGCGAAGGTTTTCAAGTGCACGTCGATCATTGCTACTTCAAGAGATATAGGTCCATATATCATTTTACTACTTTACGTCTGGATGATACGTTATAGCAGGTTCGAGCACGGATGATATTAAAAGGTTCAAGAATTGTCAAAGGAATTTGACATGAAAGACTTGGGTCCAAGAAAGAAGATTCTTGGAATGCAAATCACAAGAAATAAGAAGAAAGGATCCTCAGCTATCTCGTGCAGAGACATCAATCGTGTTTTGCAAAGATTCAACACGTGGCGACGCTGCCGCTAGCACACCCTTGGGCTAACCATTTTCGCCTATCTAAGGATCACCCCTCGTAAGAAGAGAGAGAATTCATGGTTAAGGTTCCTTATGCCTCACCATTGGAAGTTTGATGTACGCAATGGTCCCAGACGAGACCGTACATCGCTACGAAATGAGTTGTTAGGGCATTTATGTCAAATCCAGGGAAAACTCATCGGGAAGCAAATGTGGATTTTGAGGTATCTGCGAGGCACCACGTAAAAGTGCTTGTACTTTAGTAAAGGAGAGTTAAAAGTACAAGGGCACGTAGACGCAGACTTTGGAGGTGAAGTTGATCACCGGTTAAGCACCACCTGCTATATATTTACCGTGGAACTACAAATTTGTTAGTCGGATGTCACAAATACGTAAAATTGTCACTCTATCCACTACAGAAAATGTAGGAAAGAATCGAAGCTAGTAAAGAGATGATACGGCTTCAAGGTTTGTTAATCGAGCCGATTCAAACAAGAGAAGAATGTTCGCATAGCGATAGTCAAAGCAGTACACTTGGCGAAGAATTCAAAGATTTCATTCTGTAACAAAGCATATCGACTTCGTTATCACTTCATCGATTCTATTGGAAGATGATGTGTTAATACCGGAGAAGATTCAAGGAAGCAAAAATCCGGCCAGAATGTTAACAAAGGTACTATTGACAAACTCAAGTCAGGCTCAACTTCACTGGTCTATGTAGTAACAAAGACTAGAAAAGTCATTGCGATTTGATCAGGTGCATAAGACAGATTGAAATCGGGCTCTTCAAGTTGGGACATTAAAGATAAGCTCCTTAATTTAAGGAGCAAATTAAGGAGCAAAACAATGGAGTAAAACAATGGAGTAAAACATGGAGCAAAACAAGGAGCAAAACACGGAGCAATCTGGCACGGAAGCAAAACAAGGGAAAGCTTAATTCAAGGAGCAATTTAAGAACCATTAATTTAAGGAGTAATTCAAGGAGTGAATTTTCCTATAAATAGATGTGTAATTGTAATGAATTAATCATCCAAAGTGTTCATTCCACTGAGAGAAAAGCTTAGAGAGAAAAGCTTTTGTGAGAAAATCGAGAGTAATTTTTCGGTGTAATCGGCCATGGAGTCATGAGCTGCTGTAAACACCTTCTGTAATTTCTCCCCTTTCAGTAAAAAGATCTGCAGCAGGTCCGGAGACGTAAGCAAGATTGGCCGAACTCCGTTATCAAATTTTGTGTGTTATTTTTCTATTCTTGCTTTCTCATAAATCTGGCTTATCGGGAATTTGCGTTATTTCCCAACATGAACACCGGCTTCACAAGAATACCTATGGTTAAATTAAAGCACGACAACAGTCAATGAACAAGACCGAGCTCTTTTCCAGCATTGAAAAGTTCCTGCATATCAAGGTGGTATAACATCAGGAGAAGTTATGTATTAGAGTATGGAAAATAAGGGGAAAATATTGCTGCAGAAGTATGAAATTGGAAAGTTATTAGGCCAAGGGAACTTTGCAAAGGTTTACCATGCGAGTAACCTTGAAACTGGTCAGATTGTGGCTGTAAAGGTAACTGACAAGGAAAAAAATCTGAAAGTTGGGATGGTGGATCAAATCAAGAGAGAGATAGTGTTATGAGAGTGGTTAAACACCCAAATATAGTGCAGCTCCATGAGGTCTTGGCTACCAAAACCAAAATATACCTTGTTATGGAATATGTACAAGGCGGTGAACTCTTTAACAAGATAGCAAAAGGAAAGCTTAAGGAGGATATAGCAAGAATGTATTTTCAGCAGCTGATTAGCGCTGTTGATTTTTGTCACAGCAGAGGAGTTTATCATCGTGATTTGAAGCCGGAGAACTTACTTTTGGACGAAAATGGAAGCTTAAAGGTTACAGATTTTGGCTTAAGTACTTTGGTTGAGTCTAGTCAAGAGAATATGTTACTGCATACAACTTGTGGAACTCCTGGTTATGTAGCTCCAGAAGTAGTGAGCAGGAAGGGCTATGATGGAGCAAAAGCTGATATATGGTCTTGTGGGATAATCTTATATGTTCTGCTGGCTGGTTATCTGCCATTCTCTGATTCAAATCTCATGGAAATGTATAAGAAAATGTGGAAGGCGGAATATAAATGTCCCAATTGGTTTTCGCATGAAGTTCGCAAGCTGCAATCAAGAATTCTCAATCCTAATCCAAGTAAAAGGATTTCCATAGAGAAAATAACAGAAAATCCCTGGTTTAGAAAGGGGTTTAGTTATCAAGACCTTAGAAGTGATACACAAGCCAAAGATTTAACACCATTTGAGAGTGCTGATGCATCAAATACAATTATAGAGTTGCCTAAAACTACTACTTTGAATGCCTTTGACATCATTTCATTGTCAAATGGATTTGATTTGTCTGGTTTGTTTGCACAAAATGATGAAAATAAAGTAATACAGTTTACATCCACATACCCTGCTTCGTCTATCACGTCAAAATTGGAGGACATTGCTAAGCATTTGAAGCTGAAATTGAGTAAGAAGAATAAAGGGTTGAAATTGGAGGGATTATTGGGAGGCAGAAAGGGGACATTGTGTATTGATATAGACATATATGAGTTCACACCAAGCTTGCATTTGGTTGAGGTAAACAAGTCTACTGGCGATGCATTAGAATATAAGAAGATAATGGAACATGATATAAGACCCGCTTTAAAAGATATTGTTTGGACATGGCCAGGTGAGCATCAAACAATGTAACAATAACAGTAGTATCTGCAATAACTAAATTTGTTTCCTAGCTTGCTCATTATATGAAATTTGTTAAATTGAATCACCCTACATTTGTACATATATTATCTGGAATTTATTGTTCCTTTTTGCAATTATGAACTGAAATTACCTCTAAATTATGAGTCATTGTTATATTCCTTCAAAACCCTAAGTGCACCACGTATGTAAAGACTTAGTTATTCCAAATGGTTTCTTGGATGACAACTCTATATGATATTATGACGTAAGTTTATCATACTTTTTATCTGATATTATCATGATTGTCTCATTGATAATAATTGATTTAATACAATCTGATTTGATATAATTTTGTAACATAACTGTACTATTCAATCAAACTTTGTCATATTATTTGTAAACTATCATAAATTTATAGTATTTAGATTTTTTCCCCAAAATACTGCATAATTTTTTACAACCGTGTATCGGTTGAGATTTATAAACATTGAGCCATGCAGTTGTTTCCAATCAATTTCCTCATCTAAAACTAACAAGCATGTTTTTCTTCTATCAATTTAGATCAAGAAAATACCAAACTCTCTAAATCTAGGTAGAAAAATACAAGAGCAATGTTGCATGTCACAGTAGCTACACTTGAGATTATATCTCGACTGAGACAGCATTTTCCAAAATACAAATGAAGAACAATTCAATCATGTTAATAAATTAAATTAAAATAAGAGAAATAAAATGTTTGGAAAGCTTGTATGGAATGGAAATAACACGGGACACTTTAATATATATATATATATATATATATATATATATATATATATATATACAATAATTTACGAATTCCAACAATCTCTATAACCCCTATTGAAATCTCCGAAGAAGAGAATATACGAATTGAATAATTTCTTGGTCTCAAAAAAGATTAATTTCAAATCGAACAGAATTTTCTGCAAATTACTTGACTGAAATCGATGAGAATTTGAAGACAAAGAGTCGACCCCCCAATTCAAACAACAGAATGGAAGATTACAATAATGATATGAAGAGGATGACGAGGACTGAGGAATCCTTGAGTATCACCACGATCTTAGTAAGTCTCTTCTCAATCTTATATACTCCTACCCACTTTGCCGTTCATTGTCATTTTGGAATTTCAGACTCAGTTCCAGCATTTTTTTTTCTTTTGGGTAATATTTGGTGGAAATTCTGTAGCCTTTACATGGTGTGCCGTTTCTGGCTATACTTTTCCGGAAACTTTTATCGCATTTTTTGTTTTCCCTCTTGTTCAAATGTCTTTTGGGACCTTTATTTGCCCCAAAAGTTAATTAGGGATTCATGCTTTTTCACCTTATCTATATTCAAGCTGATTCGCAGCTAAACGTATTTAGTACACGCATGATACTTTCACTAATCCCATCTGGTTAATCAAGATGCCATAGTATAATGTCTAATTGAATATCTATTGAAATGAACTACTAGTATCCCCAAAATGCATTCTTAATGAAAATTTCTTTAGAGTTGGATGTTTGTTTAGAAAAATTTACACGGAATTTTAAGTTGGATCAGCACGGTGCTTTGCAAGTAGTGTTTGGCGGCGTCCTAGGTGGAATGCTGTCACTATCCACAGTAGAGAAACCTGGAGAATCACAAAGTGAAACGAATGCTCAGAAACATTGTTGTCAAACCAGAATCTAAAATGTATGAATAAAACCCCCACTTATAAAAGGAAGATTCAGGTGTATGAAGAACAGCTGCTAACTACAGGTTCTTGGTAAAGAAAGTGTTTCTTTGGCCTTGGTAAAGAAAGTGTTTCTTTGGCCAAAACAAAAAGGGAAATAGAAGAGCAGCCAACCACAAGAAAAATCATACATACAGGCAAGGCAAATAGTGAAATCGTTGACATTTTCCCATTAAGAATTCTCAAAAGTAGCTTGTACATTACTGCCGCTGCAGCATCTCCAAGTCTCTGAACAAGTACATCTATGCATACCTACGATAGCACATAACCAGTTGGAGTCTCTTATATAAGATTATTGAAACTTCAGTTATATAGAAATCTAGCCCTATTGACGTAAATCATAACCTTTGACATGGCACTATATGTATAATAATGGCACGGCATATGACAACTCCATTTATGGTAAGCATCAAGTTCTATGCCTGCTCCAAAATAAGCATGCCATTTTTACTCCACTATGAGAATACAAACCTTAGGAGTTTCGAGTTTCAAGATTATGATAAGGTCCGAGTGAATATGATAGTGTAGATTATACCTTAGCCTTGTATTTTTCCTCCTGTGAGACAACAGTAAATAGTAGTTCCCTTCCAGGCCTGGTCACGACATAAGTAACAACCTATAAAATAATTAAAGTCCAAATTGTAAGGGTTGCTTTTCAATGTCTTGCACATCTGCCCTATTAGTAGCCTTTTATCTTCCAAAATTCAAAATGCTCAATGGAACAAACCATAAATGTAGTATGCCTACAGAAGTTAACATGCAAAGATAACAAAAAACTGACCAGTGTCAGCAAAAGAGTGACTGCTAGACGAGAATTGGTTCAATTATTAAGGACATAAGAAGTGAAAGTAAATCCATACCCAGTTATAAGAAACAAACCTTCCGCAGGGTCTCAGAAACAGCAACAGCTACCCAAGTTGGCCAAACAGAAAGTGCAACAAAATTTGAGAAGGCAACAACTGGAGCAGAACAAATGGCTACAGTAATCCCAGCAACAGTGAGAATGTGCCCCTGCATTTGATAAAATAAAATGAAATGAAATAATCCATCTGCCTTGCTAAAACATCTAACGCTCTGTTAAAAAAAACAGAGAATAAAATCCAATGAATGACTTACTGTCAGTGTAAGTTGCCCAGCAAGGATAAAAATTGCTATAAAACTGTTTATTTGGGCAAACAACCTTCTTCTCCCCTCTGAGCTAGAAACAGTCATCGCAATTACGCTAACTTTCTGGGTTATAGAAAAAGAGAAATGGTAGTGAACAGGTGCATTGAAGATTTAATCCATTATATGGAAACATGTGCATGAGAAATAAGGGACACATGAAGATCATCTCTTGAAGAGGTATACAAATGGAGGAACAAAGAACAAGGGATGATTTGGAAAAAGAAAGGGAACCCACATCGTTTTGTAGACTTGAGCACAGGGAAGAAATGAACATGATGAAGCATAAGCTAGCAAAATCATGATTTCTAAAACAAACATGACCGAAAAGAGTTTGTATGTCTAGTCACTGGTGCATACAGAAAATATTAGACCTTGTAGCCAGTTGACTTGCATGATTCTTCATAAAGAAAATAACTGGGAGCAGAGGAAGTTGATCTATGAGCTAAATGTTCACATAATTTATTTTTAATATACTCGACAGTATATCATACACGTGCTATAATATGACATGCATATTGCAAAGGAATGGTCTCCTGTTCTGCATCTTAAACATATTGCAAATTGAACTTTCTAGTCGTCGAAAGATGATTGCTGCAGTTGTTGCTATTTTCACAAGATTACAAACTGATTTCAACTGAAATGCATCCCACTAGAGGAGGGAGGGAAAGGTGGAGGATCAATACCTGAAAGTAGAAAAAAGAAGAGACAACTGCACTCAGCCAAAGGAACAAGGAAACATGCAACAAGTAGGTTGATGACATAATGAGCTTGAGTCCATCTAAGATTGCCCAAAGCTGAGGCTTTAATACTGAAGTTGGGGACTTGGGAGAAACTCCTTTTACAGTCTGTCCATCAGCTTCATTCTGTGGACAAGAATCACCTTCTCTGAAAAATAAGATCGTTTGGATAAGAATGATATATACAACAAAGAAAGAAATCAGCTATCTCATATGCACACTAATTTTTATGAAGTTTTACAAACACTGAGACTTGGAGACCAATTTTAAAAATCTTAGAAAAAGACATTATTGACTTACTTCTCGGATAAACACCAAGACATGTAAGTATCTTAACATTCAAAAGAAATGGGAATTATCAAACAATCCACAACAGATGCAAGGAGTAACCCATAAAATTTCATTTAAAAACTATAGCATATCATGATTCAAAAACCTAGAAAATATAAAGTGTAGATTTATATAGGCTTATTACTTGAATAGCAAATTTGCAGCAGAAAATATAATCTTCTATGCATTTTAACATTTTTTAAGGCATGTTAACTCAAAGCATATGAATGACTTCGTGTAAAATAAGACTTAGTTGACCTGATGGGAGAATGTTCTTCATATAGATGTGATGCATCCGGTTTTATCCCTTTTGATGATTGTGCAGCAAATTCCATCAATAGAGCAGCAAACAAAAGAAGAACTACAACAGGTCAAGCCACAATTACAAACACATTTGGCAGTTACGTGTGTGAGTGTGAGATAGATAGAGAGAGAGAGAGTGCGTGAGTGAGTGAGTGAGAAAGGGAAATATTTTATATAGCAAAAGACTCAGCAATCACACGTACAGGGTCCAAGCCAAGCCATTCCTGTAGCAAATAATGAACCAAAAAGCTGGCCAAGTGTGGCCCCAGCTCCAATGAACCCAAATAATCTTGAACCTGACTGAATAGAAGTCAAGTTAGGTGTACATCAAAATTTCCATAGTCATGAAATATCGTACAGCAGCACCCAGATTCCAAACCTCCATATTCGTCACATCAATCACTCTAGCCCAAGTAGAAGAAATAGTAATTAGATTTAGTAGAGCAACCTTCAAAAACAAAATAAACAAATAAAAACCATTACTTTGAAAGTACTCTTAAACGTGATATTAACACAAAAGTTAGCAGGTTTTGTGAAAACCACTGAAGAATTTCCATACCCAAAGAAACAGTCCAATCCTTACAGAAACATAAAACCATCCATGATTCTCCCAACCAACTAAATGGCCAGGACTGTGTTGGTTAGTTTTTGCAGTTTCATTCTCCTCTGAAGTGGATGATGTACCCACAGAAAGCTGGTTGTGATCGGTAGAAGATTAAAAATAGATTCAACATTTATGCAGCAAATATCAGAAATAATGATCAGATGACTTCTCATCATACCTTCAGTTCTAATGGTGAATGTACGGCCGAGAAATACCATAGGATGAAGAATATAAAAAGTGATACACTGAAAAACCTGTGTATCAAAACCAAAGCCTGGAAGTTCAAGAAGCACGAATTACGAAGGATAGTAAGTAAATATTACTATATTAGATGAAGTCCCAAGGGGAAAGCCTAGGTTAATGTCTTCCCCATCTATAGTTTCATTTTGTACTGGATCGGCTCAGCTAACAGCCCCAATCCAAATGGATAATAAAAATAAATAAATTGAAACTCTAAAATCAGCTTCACCCTATCACCGTATCAAGGTATGAACTCTGTGCACAATTGAATTATATTTGCACATCTGCAGTGACTCTCAAGTCTCAACCTTTATTTTTTCAATTTTTCCCCATCAAAATGAATGTGGACTGTGGGCATTAGGATAAACGATGGGTACATACACACCTTAGCTTTAGAAATATTCTGAGATGAGAAAATGAGGGTCGAAACAGGAGCAGCAATCAAAGTGAGAACTAAAGACCCCAGAAATAGACCTGGCAACTTGGATAAGCCTAAAGAGATTGCACCCTCATCACGCAAGGGAAGCACCACAAAGTAGGCGCTCAAAATCTGCGCGCCAAAATCAAATCCAAAAGTAAAGAACAACCAAATAAAAAAAATCATTGAATTTGAAATAAATAAAGATTCAACAAGTAATTAGAGGAGATCATATAAAAAGCAAAGAAAAAAAGGCGGGAAATGGCTTACGAAGAAGAAGCAAGAGAAGGAATGAAGTAAAGCAGAGATCTCGTGAGGATGCACCGAAACGAATATGGAGATAAACGCTTCTAGGCGAGACCTACTCATTACTATGCGATCCTTCTTTGCTCCCAATTGAGGATTTGATTCTATGACATATGATTGACCGACGAGGAAAAACTCAATTAAACGAGAAAATCGACGGTCGCGAAAAACTTCAGCCTCGTCATCGTATTAGAGAAAATTGGAAAGGAAAAAATAAAATATAAAATATAAACCTGCGTATCAGATAAACGGGCTGGATCCACTATGGTAATATAAGAAAAATCCCATATTTTTCCAACGATCACTCCTACTTATCATAATTAATTTTTATAAATTTTATTATATTTATGAATAATAATATGATATATTACTTATAATTTATTATAAATTTAAGATATATAAACTCTTATTTTTTCTAAACTGCTCCAAAATAAATAAATAAGTATGTATGAGTGAAAATGTGCTCTCCAAGGAAAAATTTGGACCTTATAATCAATAATTAATAGATTTTTCTTGGTTTATGACTTGATATTCTGATGTCTTAGACATAGATAAATCATATTAATTCATCATGAATTTAATAGTTAAACTCTACTACAAAGATAAATAAGATCAGGTATAAAAATAACTCAACGTAAAGATGATAAAAAATTTAATACCTCTTATTTTTAAAAAGATCATTTTATTCAAAATTTTAATTATGATGTCTCATCTCTCCCACTTCATATATAAAAACGCATCGTTCGTATATGAAAAAACATTTTTGCATCTTCTTAATTCAAAACAATTTGGGAAAAAATATTATTATTTTGGGGTACTTCCGCAAATAGATCTAGTGAAAATAGGGCAAGGTCTATAATTTAAAGGCATATAACACATGATTACGAACCAGAGTGTCAAGAGTTTGAATCTTTCTTCGTATACAACCAACCAAAAAGGGGAAAACCTTTCCTTTTAAGGATAAGAAAATAATTATCAAGATTACAAATCTTAAAACTGTGTAATTTGAGCATGAATCATCACCACATGAGAGGGATATGAGGACGTAATAAAAGAAAAGAGAGATGTAACTTTTCTTATTTTTAGTATAATAGGTTCTCAATTGAAACCTTGCATGACATGTTATTACCTTAATGGTAAAGTGTGTCCCTAAGGTTCATAACCACGTGTATAGTTTAATGTACTTATTTGATTGACTTTAAGACGTGGATAATCTAAGATATATTAATAGAACATATATTTTTATATTTGAATTGGAGTTTGAAATTGAATTTCCAAGGTATAATAAAAATATATTAATAATATTTAAATAAAAAATACATCAAATTATTATAAGAATAGTAAAAAATATATAATCGAAGCAGTAGTTTTTTTCGAATATTTTTTTTAACTTTTTTTTGTATTTTATTCAAGTTTAACTATTCTAATTGATAATATGATAAATTTTTAATAAAATTTATTTTTTTAAGACTTGACTTATTTAATTTTTAAATAACAATGAAATTTTAAATAATAATATTATATTTAGATTTAAATATGGAATTTTTTTGATAAAATATGTCTCAAATCATTATAAATTAGATTTAGAGGAAAAAATTATCACATTAAATATAAATTTACGTGAAACTAAAAAAATCACAATTATTGTTATTATATTTATTTAAAACAAAAAATAAATGCTGATTAATGTACCAGAAAGCTCTCTGGTAGCACGTGTACTTAGTTAAGAAGTTTTATTTTAGATTTTTGTTGTAATATATGTTAAAGGTAAGACGAACAATGATATTTTAGCTGACTCCAATTTGTTTTCAAGCGTGTGCGTGTGAACGACTAACTTTGAGTGTGTGCAACATATAAACAGTCCAATGACAAGCATTATTGGCAGAGGGTTCCGATTCCTAAAACCTGCAGCGAATCTCGTCTCACAGTTCCCCAAACACAGTCGTATACACAGCGCTGGTCGTCCTCTTCTTCTCAGATTCTCAATGGATTCAGCAAGTGGAAACGGAGTGGTTCGCTTTCCATTGTCTTCTTCAAGCTCTCTCGTCATCCAGAAAGGAGACATCACGAAGTGGTTCGTTGATGGCTCCTCTGACGCCATCGTTAGTACTTCTCTCTCTCCGGATCAAGATATTTTAGGTTTAATTTGATGGTTTATCATATTAAGGATTATGATGTCTGTAATTAGCTATATTATGTAATCCCTAATCCCTTTGTGACTTATTGTTATTGAATCATCATACCTCCTCCTCTTAACACTTTGCTTACCGATTCTAAAAATGGAAGTGGCACATAGCTTTAGTCAGTGTATTGGACAAAAAACTTGTGGAACTTCCCTCACAAATATAAGTAAGTAAATAAATAAACATAATTAATTGAAAAAGAAAGACAAGTAACTCAGTAAAAGCATAATATAATAAAATATATTGGAAATACAAAGGATGGTATTTGTTAAGGGTAAAAATGGAACTCACACATATAATACTATTATGGAGCTTTTAGGAATAATGAGCATCTCCAAATGGCCTTTTCGACTTCGCACACATGATTTTTATGGACTCTACAAAATTGACAAGTATAAGCTCTCATTCTCCCTTTAAATATTCAGGGAAAATTGAGTGTGTTATAACCTATTTAAACACTCTCTTAGGAGATATGCACATTTTCTAAATTGTCTTTAAATTTATACAAAATTCAAGCATCAAGTACCATACGAATGTCTATTGGTATTGCTTGGACATGAGTACTACATAATGAAGGTTTAAGTAACATAGGTCATAACTAGTTCCAGATTAATAGTAGCTAATTGCATATTTAGGAATTTTTCCCAACATATAAATCATTGTGTGATTAGTTTCATATTGATGAACATGTAATTTCTTAATTAGGTGAATCCGGCAAATGAGCTGATGCTTGGGGGTGGTGGAGCAGATGGAGGTAATTGTGTGTAATTTTTCTTTCTTTAATAGCAAAACTTCAATATTTATCAATTCATGAATGAACAGAATTATATGTGGTTGTTAGTGTTAAATCTTTTGGAAGTATAAACTTGCTCTAGACTTCAATTCTTTCTACATATTTTTACTCTCTCAGCCATTCATAGGGCTGCCGGCCCTGATCTTCGAGAAGCATGTTATAAGGTCGCAGAGGTTAGGCCTAGAGTTCGCTGTCCTACTGGAGAAGCTAGGATTACACCGTAACATCTTATCTTATTCTAACCTTCCCTTCTTAATTTCTTTTGTGATACCATTTAGTGTTAATTAATTTCAAATTAGCAAGATTGTTAGATTATCTATCTGGTTGTCAATGTACAGAGGTTTCAAGTTACCTGTCTCTCATGTGATTCACACTGTTGGACCTATCTACAGTCCCAACAGTAATGCAGAAGCCCTTCTTACAAGTGCTTACAGGTGGTTATATTTATACATGATCTCTTTATTTAAGCTATAATTTTAAAGGTTAAAAGTTTTATATGGTACTTTAACTTTTTGTGAAGTTACGTATTAGTACCAAAACTATACAAAGATACACCATTAGTACTTTTTATAAAGATGTACAATATTAGTCTTTTCTTGAAAAAAATATTTAAAAAATGTGAAATGGAATTCACGTTAGAATTGAAAATGACAAATGACAAAATAGTAAATTTATCATTTTTTTTTAAAAAATATTAATGTTTTACATTGGTCAAACTTGTCTTTTTATGATATTTTGGACTTAATTGTACCATTTTTCAAAAGAAAATGACTACTGTTACACCCCCTAAAAGATATAGTATTTTTGTGTAACTTTCCTAAAGGTAAGTTACCAATCGATCCTCAACCCCTAATTTTAAGTATCTTGAACTCTTTTTTTCTCACATAACATCTCCTTTCTCTGTGCACATTTTATTTACAGAAATTGCCTTAGGATTGCCAAAGAGAAGAGCATTCAATATATTGCATTTACTGCTATATCTTGTGGCATCTTTGGGTAAGTCTTTGATTAACTTCTATGATCTTTGAATATGTTAAATTATGCTATCACATTTATCACCACGCTTTGGGGATTGGGATTGAATATTGGTCTGCCGTTGTATTGTTGTATTTTTGTTGTTTTAGGCTGACTCAATCATTTATTTGATTTGCCAAGAACTTAATCTAGAGGCTAAATCTATGTTTTTACTTGCACTCAAGCTAAATGTTAGTAGGTTTTTCACCTAAAACACAATACGAGTGTTTATTAAGGATGTAACGGCCTAGCGATCATAGGCCTCGTTATAGTATAATTCTCTCTTATTGGTTGAAGCTATAAAAAAAATCTCATTTTCTGGTTTATTTTTTTGTAGGTATCCATACGATGATGCTGCCACAGTAGCTGTGTCTACAATTAAAGACTTTGCAAATGACTTTAAAGAGGTTAGTACATTAAAAAATAATAATAATAAAGTGCTTAGTCTGTTTGTAGTTGCTTCATGGAAGGATGCGTCAAGGATGAAGTTTGACCAAAAATTTTAATACTAATTCTTTTCTGACAATTTTTTTTAATATTTCCATGTTTGTCTAGTTTTCTATATAAATATTGGGTGGGTGCATGAGAGATACCATAGCTTTTACAAAATGAGCACTTTAATCCCATCACTTTCAATTAGAACGCTTTAATCTCATAACTTTGAAAAAAAAATTAATCCTACAAGTACAAAGCTAATTAAATTGTACATTTTTGTAAAGTTATAAGACTAAAGTGTTCCTGTCTAAAGCTACATGACTATGGTGCCTTCTTCCATAATATATAACCCCACGTTTGCTTGGAGGGAATAGAATGTAATCAGAATCGATTCCTTCCATTTTGTGTGTTTAGTTGGACGGAAAAGAGGGCGGAATGGAATCTGATTACTAAAAGAGAAGGAATCACAATTCCTTCTCCCACCTTTGGTAATCATTATTCCATTCTCATCTAAACATTTTTTTTCCAATTTTATCCTCACCTAAAATATAACCTTAAATTCAAATTCCAAATTCTCAAACCCAAAATTCCAAAACCCTAAACCCAAAATTTCAAAACCCTAAATCCAAATCCTAAAATCTTAAAATCCTAAACCTCAAATCCCTAAACCCTAAACCTTAAAACATAAATCCCAAAACCCTAAACACATAAATCCCAAATCCCTAAACCCTAAATCCCAAATTCCAAATCCTAAAACCCTAAATCCTAAACACCAAATCCCTAAACCATAAACCCCAAATCCCAAATCCCTAAACCCTAAAACTTAAAACATAAATCCCAAAACCCAAAACCCTAAAACATAAATCCCAAAACCCTAAACCCTAAACGTTAAACCCTAAAACCCTAAACCCCAAATCTCTAAACCCTAAACCCTAAACCTTAAAACATAAAACCCAAAACCCTAAAACATAAATCCCAAAACCCTAAACCCCAAATTCCAAATCCTAAAACCATAAACCCTAAACCTTAAACCTTAAAACCCTAAAACCCTAAACCTTAAATCCAAAATTCTAAAACCCTAAACTATTTTTAGAAAAATAATAATTTTAACCCTAAACCTTAACCTACAAATATAACCACAAATCCTAAATCCCTAAACCCTAAATCACACATCCCAAACCTCAAAACCCTAAACCCTATTTAGAAAAATAATAATTTTAATAATATATTTCTTTTTAATTAAGTAATACTTATTTAGAAAAATAATGATTTCAATAATGTATTTTGTCTGACGAAAAAATAGTAATTAAATGACATTATTTGAACTTTACAGCATGTAGGGGTATTAAGGTCATTTACAGCTTTTTTCATTCCATTCCAGTGGTAAACCAAACACTATAATCCTGATTCTGAGCTTGATTCCAGTGGTCAAACCAAACAAAATTGTTTCCTTTTCATTCCATTCCATTCCGATTCCGATTCCGATTCCGATTCCATTCCACGAACCAAACGCCACCTAAGCTCTTGATTAAATAACTTTTTTACACACTTGGATGCAAAATATGGTGGAAGGTCACACTAGTTTTATAACTATAACTTTTAAAACGACATTTAGTTCTCTAACTTTGAGAATGTGACATTTAATCTATTTATTTATAAAAATAGTACAAAAAAAAAACATTTAGTAGTTTTGGATTTATTTAAAAATAAATAAAAATTATTAAGGGTATTCTAGTCATAGAGGCGAGTAAAAGATGTTAATATCCTTTTCAGTTATGTTTGTAATTTTTTTTGGCTAAATAATGTGAAGATAAATGTTAAAATATCCTCATCAATATTTATTTAAAAAAAATTGTCAACAAAAGTCTTTATGTGGTTCCTTTTTTATTAGTAAAAGGACTAATAAACACATTTTTTATAAGTAAAATGATTAATTAGCACTTTTTTTAAAATTAGAGGACTAAACAACACCTTTAATCAAAGAAAAAGGATCTATTACATTTTTCCCTATAAAATATATACGTGTTATATGTATCATTTGGTAATAAAATATTTAACTAGTGATGACAAAAGGAAACTTATACATGTTTTTTCTCTCTAAATAAGTTGTTAAATATAAGGTAAATATTTTTATTTAAAATTATTTCAATTATTTCAATATGAAAAATATTAAGGCCCAAATTTTAATTATTTCCTTGAACTTTATATGTCAACAAGTTTGTTTATCAAATAATTACAAGACTGTAGTTGTGATTTTATCAGCCAACTTATGAAAAGTAAGAACAAAGAAAATTGGTATGGAATAACATAATGTTTATTGTTAGAATCTCAAGCAGTCTTAATAGAATTTGCTGCTTCTTCTTCTTCTTCTTCTTTTTTCTTTTCTTTTCTGTTCTTTTTTTTTCTACAGGTGCACTTTGTTATGTTCTCTGATGATATCTACGATGTTTGGTTGAAGAAGGCAAATGAGTTGATCAAAGATTAATTAGGGCTAATTGGCAACTGTACTATTCCTGATGCAGAGCAGTTCATGGTCCATGGATGTGTCAGTTTGAGACTTGTTACTTTTGTCAATACCCAGTCTATGCTCTTATTATAAGAAAACGTTTGTTTGTTTGTTTCTCTTAAACGATGTGTCACTATATTATTGGTGAGTGTATTCAAGAAGAAACTATATGTTAGTTGTGATTGTTGTTTCTCTTAAACGATGTGTCACTATATTATTGGTGAGTGTATTCAAGAAGAAACTGATATGTTAGTTGTGATTCGATGAACTTGTGATATAATAGTTACGTTATTGTTACAATGATAGATATCAAAAATATATTCTCATTAAAAATCATTATAATACAATTACCTCTCAAAAGTTAGATTGCATTCTAGTGGTTCTATTTTGGAAACATGGTTATAAAAAGGTGAAACGTTTTAGTGCATAGTTATAATACCCTCCTCTCTTATCTTTTTCCATGTTTGGGCAAGAAAAGTAACAGATTTGAAGATAAAGTGGCTTGCTAAGATAGATATAGTCAGTTTGGATACAAAGTGCTTTTGATAAAAGTAGTTTAAATATAGTGCTTTTTAACAAGTAAGGAGGACTTGCTCAAAAAACACTTCCGGTATTATAAATGTTTCCTCCGACAAACAAAAAAAATTCTTATTTCATTGTCAAATCCACGAAAACACTTTTAGAAAGAAGTGTCACCAAATGTGCTAATATTCTACGTCTGTAACACACTAATTTAGTGACTTTGTTGTCACCTCACCCATGTTGAAATTAGTCAGAAACTCAATCCAAAATACCAAATTCATTCTCCTCTACATCGAGGGACTAAATCCATTCTGATAAATGTTGGCTTTGAGTGATTTGAGGTTTGTTGGATGAAACTCTCCAATATTACAATTTTTAATAATACTAAACATGGTTTTATTTGGATATGGGTACTATGAGTAAGTTTGTTTTTGTTTTTAAGACACTCTAAAAACGCTTTTTGACGTGCTTTAGGTCCATGACCAACGAACATTTGGGAACAGACTAATTTAAAAGGTGATCGCCTGCAAGTTTGGTCAGCCATTTCATCAATGATAAGGCGAGCCAAATAAAGTTCCAATAAAACAGTAAGCAAGCAATTAAAAGTAAATGTAATTATTCAATGATACCTTTATTCATTTACCCTATTTATTATATAAATGAATAAAAAAAATCATACAAGTCTAACAAGACGGGTGTTATGATCTTGTAAACAAGGCTGTGTTTGCTATAATGTTCTTCCCCCCCCTCCCCCCCCAAAAAAAAAAAATAATAAGGGAAGAAGAAGCAAGCTTCGTTTGCTATATTTTTAAATCTGTACAGGCAGTTTGTTATTCAGGTAAATTTCAAAAAGGTAGGTAATGTATGAAATGATGGAGTTTCAGGTAAAGATTAAAAGGGAGGGAAAAAATAAGAATAAGATAAATTTTGGAGAAATCCCAAATTGTATCTTAGATATGTGTTAATTATAAACCATTTAAAATTATAATGAAATGATAATTTTACCCTCTTATATTAAAACTAAGCAAGACATCCCATTAACAAACTAAAGAAGATATCTCACTTTTATATATTTCACTTACACTAAAACATCTCTTTTAAAAATCTAAGGTATTCTGCTCCTCCCTCGTCTCAACCTCAACATATCTCTATATCTCTACTTCCATCACCAAATACATACAAATCCTCACTTAAAATATAAAAAAATATTAAAAAAATGAAAGAGATATATATTAAAGATATAAAAAAGAGAGTCAAACATTAAAAAAAATCGAGTTAAAAATTAATAGAAATAAACATATTTTTGATTTTTTTTTAAATCACTTAAAGATTCGATAAACTCAATTGAATCTAATAGGTATGTTTGGTAGTCCTAATTGAATATTCATGTTAGTTTCGATAACTCATGTTAAACTTATACAATTTTATTTTCGTCTTTCTCTCACGATTTTCACGTACCAAACACTATCTTCTATCGAACTAATTATGCATGTGGTGCAAACTTATACATAATGTGTCACGAATTGGTGGTTGGTGTGTCACGAATTACTATTTGGTCAGTTTAGGAAGTGGATGAAATGCTTTGGTAGGATGTCTCTCACATCAGCTAGTATAAGTGTGATACCTGAAAAAATTGGTAGAATAAGTGAGGAATGAGTGAGAATATTTTTGTAATTTTATGTATTTTTTAATAAAATATCAATTGTTATATATTTAATGGGATGTATAGGAGTAAAATTTAAGATTTTTCTATAATTTCTTTAACAATAAAATTGAATTACATCCTATATATATAAAAAAATACTTAGATAGAATATAGCTAAATTATAGATATATTATGTAAACATTTTTTTCCGAATTCTACCCTTTATTATTATTTTTAATTTATTCAAATTTCATTTTATTTTCACATTTTTATTTTTTTACTTTTTAATTTATAAATTTTGATCTTTTACACTATTGAAGTTAAAGTTAAATTTATCTCAAAATTTATATTAAATATGCAAAAAAATTAAAATAAATAAACAAAATAAAATAAATTTTTTATAAAGTATTTGAGTAATCAAGCCTAAAAATATTTATTTTATATATAAATAAAAAATTATTAATTGATTATATATTAAGTTTTCTTTATTTATGTAAATTTTTTCTAACAAATAACTAATCTTTGAAAGTATTAAAATAATCATTAGTTTTTACATTATAAATTTGGTTTAAAATATTATTATTTAAATAAAGATAAAACATAGATTAAAATTAAAAAAATGAATAAGAGAGAGAGAATAATACATTAAAATGTTAAAGTTGTTATTAAATGATGGAATTAATGAATAAAATGATAATTCTAACTTTTATTAATAAAATCATGTAAAAGCTATGTAAATAAAAAAATACTCAAAAATTAATTTTTTCATTTCTTAACAATTTTCTTTAAAAAATAAAAAATATTATTTATAAATTATAACATTAAACGACCTAAATAATCTAATACAAGACTAAATGACATAAATAATCTAATACAAGATTAAATGATCCAAATAATCTAAATACAAAACTATCACGACTCTTCCTCCTTAAATAATTTTATGATTTGGTTTTAAATCAATAAAAATTTTACACCTTAAAATAAAATTGAAAGATTGAGACAAAGATAGACATGTCTGCATCCTAGATTAGTTACAAATAAGAGTGTATATAATACACCCGAACTAACCTAATCCAATTTAATAATTTTAGTTTTAAAATTTTATTGATTTGAGTTGATTTTTTTTATAAAATTAATTAATATTGGATTAATTTAATTCTTACTTCTTTAAACCAATGAAAACTAAAATAATCCAATTTATTTATTTTTATTTTTATATTCTTATTTAAGGTTTATAAATTTTATATAATTAATTTTTTAAATCTTTATTTATAAACTTTATATATTATTTATACATCAAATCTTTTAATTATTATTTATTATGACTAATATTTAAAAGTAAAAATAAATAATAAAAATAATTATTTATTAATTAATTTCTAGTAATCTCACACTTCCGAAATCCCATTAGGACTCAAAGCCTAGTAGAAACTAGAGAGTAGAACCCATCCAGGTCAACCCAAGTCCTTTATTTACATACTCTTGTCAGAGATTGTTGCGACTTGTCACTGCTTTCGTCGGTAAGTTTTTCTATCTTCTTCTTCTTCTTCTTCTTCTTGCCACTTAAAAGTTTTTGATGAATAATTTGGGTTAATGAGTTTATCCTATCACGATAACAATCATGAAAATTAATAAATTTTATCGAATAAGTCGTTATTATTTATTTTATTTTATTTTTTTATTTTTTATTTACTCTATAATTAATATATATATATATATATATAATGATATCAGAAATATCAAAATTTAAAAATTATAATAAAATTAGTATTAAAAATTATAATATAAAAGTTAAAAAAATATTAATAAATAAAATTTATTAAGCAAATAGGGGAGGAAATTTTTTATTAAGCCAGTCGAATCTAAACCACTAAAATTAGTATAGATTGGTTATTATTTTTCAAAAATAAATTATATTAAATTAATTTCATAAATCGACGCCACTAATCACGAATAAAAGGAAATGCTAAGGAAGTCGTGGCAACAATGGTCTACGGTGAAAATTTTCGTAAACTTCATAGCGGAAAGTGAGAGATCATAAAGCACAAAAAGGGAAAGAAAACGCCTCTCAGTGATTGTGAGAGTGGGAAACTGAGCTCTTTAAAGTTTTTGACGCAACTGTTAGGTGTAATTGTGTAGTGCTCGAAATCTAAACCGTAATCTTAACTTTACCGTTGTTAAACGTTGAATCCGCCAATTACTTGGTCTTTGAAATACATCTCGCATCCGATCACTTAATTTCCGTTTCATTATTAGATCTAGCTGATCTAGTCCTCAATTCTCAATTCCAGCACTTTCTTTGTTATTGCTTTAATTTCTATTCTGAATTACGCCACTTCATTTTTCTGTAACTCACTTACTCATTTCATTTAGGATTTTTCATTAATGGTACAAATTTGCTGGGATGGTTTGATCTTTGGGTGTGGTTGGTTGGTGATTTAGCAGAGATAAGGGATGGGTGAAGGCGAGTGGTTCCAGTTGGGGACGATTGGAGCTTTGAGTCTCTCGGTGGTTTCATCAGTTTCCATTGTGATTTGCAACAAGGCGCTCATGAGCACATTGGGATTCCAATTCGGTTAGTCTAACAACTTGTTTCTGAGCTTGATATTCTTGTGACAAATAGTTTTCTATGATTTCTGTTAATTTCATATTTTTTACTCTATTATGTGGATATTGTGTTCCATTTTTAGTTTAATGTGCACCAGTTGCCTTACTTTTTCTAGTCAGGAATAATAAGATCTTCTTTACTACTTCTGATGACATTTTTGTCTTGATCTAATCCGTATTTCTAAGTTTATTAGAAGTACTTTCTATAGTATGATATGCTAAGCATGAAAGCACCTTGGCGCCATTTAGTATCCCAACACTATGTTACCTCGAATCAGCACTTTACCCCTCCATAGCGTGTTGACGCGAGATATGTGTCGGACATGGCTATTTTTAAATAAAATTCAGCATCACCACCACCACCATGGAAAAGTATAGAAAAAATGAAAAGAAGAAGATGACAGTGAGAACAAGGATCTTCAGTGGGGTTCACTAGTTACAGAGCAAGGAGAAGTGTAGAAGACGAAGGTGCGTCGTGAACCAGAAGAGGAACAAGGAGAAGAAAAATACCAAATTGGAATTAGGGCATATCGAGAAATACATTTGCTTTTGTATAAAATTTGGGCTGGGCCTTCTTATATTTATTTTGGTATTTACACAGTTGGCCAATTCTACTTACCTCAAAATAAATACCCTAATGTGTAAAAATGATTAGGTGTATGTACTTTGAGTTTTTTATGAATGTATTTTGAATTTGCCAAAATAGTTTCGTGGAACTTTGAAAGAGCCTTACAACCAAAAATATTTAAAAAGAGCTTCACATCACAAAATTAAGCCAGCACACTTCAAAATATAAACAAATGTATGATATAATTATTTATATAAATAATTTACCGTGTCTAAGTATCTATTTCCAATAATTAGACATATTCCTGTGTCGTTAAATTTTAAAAATTACGAATCCGACCTTTGGATGCATACCTGTATCCAACACTCATTCTTGAGTCGGGGTAACATAGTCCCAACATGGACGAACTTGCAGGCTTGAATTTTCTTATGTTAGTTCCATGTAGGGAAGGGTACATACTTTTGTTATCCACATTGTAGTTTGAGTAGCCTTTTCTCTAGTATCATCTTATTGCTTTCCAAGACTAATTCATCTGCATAAAATACAAGTAATAATGAGTAGCCAAAAGAATTCTGAGGTAGTAATACTGTAATAATGCCAGTGCTGATATAGATATGTTTCTGTGGGTGCATGGTTGAGCACTTTAGTTGGGTGTGTCCTGATAAAGCCCATTCTAGATGTTTCCTTCCAATCATGATAATCAGAAAGTAAATAATTGTGTTTTATTATAAGATAATTTCATTGTATTAACTTGACTTACTTTATGAGAGTTTCCTGGACTAAGATTTCTGACCTCGTATTGGTGCAGCTACAACTTTGACAAGCTGGCACCTTCTTGTCACCTTTTGTTCTCTGCATGTTGCATTGAGAATGAAATTCTTTGAACACAAACCCCTTGATCGAAAAGCTAATGTGGGCTTTGGCATTTTAAATGGAATCTCAATTGGACTTTTAAATCTTAGCCTGGGGTTCAACTCCGTTGGTTTCTATCAGGTGTACTTGGTTGTTTTATTTGATTTATTCATTATTTATTTACCTTTTGACATTTCAAGTTTTTACCATTATTATAATCTGAAATGTTCTAATGCTTTTGTATACCAGATGACTAAGCTGGCGATCATTCCTTTTACTGTACTCTTGGAGACCCTTTTCCTTGCAAAAAGATTCAGGTTTCTCTCAATATATTTTTAACTTTCTTTGAGTATTGTGCTGAGGAACTATCTTAGCAACTGGGTGTATTCTTTGTGCTTGTTAATCTGAACTTTCCGTATAAGAATAGAATCTTGCAAGTGAAAGGTATCCCAAACTTGTTAAGCTGGTTCTGACGTCCTTTGAGACGCTCCTAATAGTGGAGTCCATAGAATGGGGTTACGTAGGCAATACTAAACCATAAATGGTTCAGATTTGGTGCAAACTAGTATATGTTTGATTTAGCAAAAAAATAAACTGTATATGTTTTTTAATATTCTATAGTAATTTGGATAAGGTGCAAATCCTCATCCCTTTGGTATTTTCATAATATTACTTCACATACATAGACACAAATGCACACATGTACTGTTTGTCTTTACGTAAGTATTATTACAATTGTAAACCCTACATCATCTGGATATTGAAAAGTTGAACGCTCATTTTGAAATGTCTTATGGTCATACAACTATTGGAATGATATTCATTATGGCATTGAATTGAACCATTCATTTCTCGCTCTCTGGATACTGTTCTAATGCAATTCTAATGCTATTGCAGTAGAAGCATTCAGCTGTCTCTTCTTATCCTTCTCCTTGGTGTTGGGATCGCAACAGTCACTGATGTTCAACTCAACATGATAGGCAGTATTTTGTCTTTTCTTGCAGTTGCCACTACATGTGTTGCTCAGATTGTATCCTTTCAAAGTGCCTTGGAGGGTGTTCGGGGTTGCATACTTATCCAAACATTGTTCAGCTGCTTTAGTTTGAAAATGTCTCAAGTTGTGTCTCGCCTTCTGAACTAGGGGGTGTCACATAAACCTCTCCATTTAGTGGTGAATGGATTGAACTTGGAACTGATAAGGATTTTTTTTAATGTGAAGTACATGTGAACAATTCTTGTGTCTCAGATGCCGATTAGACCTTGAAATTAACTGCTTGCTTTGTGTTCTGATAGTTATTTTACTTGAACAGTTTATATTTATTTCCTCTGTTTTAGACCTTAATGTTTCTTTCCAGATGACCAACACCATCCAGAAGAAATATAAGGTTTCCTCAACCCAACTTCTATATCAATCATGTCCGTATCAATCAGGGATATTGTTAATATCTGGCCCATTTTTGGATTGGTTTTTGACTAACCAAAATGTGTTTGCTTTCAAATATACAAATGAAGTGCTGGTGAGAACTGATACTATCTGCAACAAATTTGTTATTTTCCTCAGCTGTGCTTGAATATTTTGCTGATGCTTCATGTAATTATTTTCCTATGCTGCTTTTTTATGTTTTACGGAGGCTATATATGCTTTCCAGGTTTTCATCATTTTGTCCTGCCTGATCTCTGTCTCCGTAAATTTTAGCACATTTCTTGTTATTGGAAAGACATCCCCAGTAACGTACCAGGTTCTTGGACATCTGAAGACATGCCTAGTACTTGCATTTGGTTATGTTTTACTTCGTGATCCTTTTAATTGGAGGAACATCTTGGGGATTGGAATTGCACTTCTTGGAATGATTCTTTATTCCTACCTTTGCACTCGTGCGAGTCAAAAGAAAACTACGGAAGTAGCAACGCAACCTTTCCAGGTCAATTGTCGGTTTCTGTCAATTGCATATTTACTTGTATTATCCTGGTTATATTTTCATATATTGTTGGGAATTTTTATTCCCACAGCAAGAATTACTTACTCCAAAGCAATTCAAAATATAGAGAGTTATATACTTAAATTGTTCTGGAGCAAGCCATTATTACTTTGGTGGATTCACTGTTTGCTTTTAAACATTATAGGCGGGAGAAGACGAATCTGATCCTCTAGTGACTGTGGAAACTGGAAGTGCAGTAATTGCTGATGCCGTTGGTCCAAGGGCCCCTGGGTGGAACTCAAACAAAGATTTGCATGCTTGATGGTTTTTAATCTCTGTTAATTCAATGATATGAAAACAGAAATATACAACTTTTGGAGAATTTACTATCATTGGCGTATGAGATTTTCCTTACATCTCCAATCAGCAAAGATGTGGCCTACAGGTCCTCCTTTCGAATACTATTAAGTTGATATATCAACTAGTAATTCAAGTGAGGAGCAAGGCGCATAATTGATTCTTGTTGTTCCCAGGGACATGACAATAGGTTTCAGTATTTGTACACATCTCTATGAAATCTTGATACAGCGTAATAAGTTGTCTGCATTGATGCAATACATATAAACTTCAATAAGTACGTATAAACTTCATATTTGTTCTTGAATTTAATATAATATTTTTTTATGAATGTGTTGCATAAGAGTAGTAATATATAGCCCAATTTAGGTTTTTTTTTTTTTGGTTGGTTGATATGATTTTAATGTTAGGAAATTTGGATAAAATTGTATAATCACAAATTCTTCCTCCCAATATCTTCATTTATGTATTATCAAATTTAGTAATTTTTATTGAAAATATAAATATTATATTTAATGATTCAAATTATAAATATTAGTATTCGTATGTAAAAAGACAACCAGAGAAAAATTTACTATGTGAAAAATTGTTACAATCACACTCAGTAATTTTCTCTCACACCCAAAAGACGAGCAATTACAAGCCCAAGAGAATTTTTCCACAAAATTCTCACCTAAGAATTTCTCATACAAGCTTTTCTCTATTTTTGGGATGATTATCAATGAAGAAATGAAGTCATATTTATAGCCTTCAAGTTCTCATTTCATATGCCAAACATTTCTTCATTCAATAAAATTAGGTAGTCTAATTTTTCTATTCTTTATTAAATTATAAATCCATCTTTAATTATATATATTTAATAAATTTTTTAAATTAGTCACCTCCTATTTTGACTAACAAACCTAATATTATTTTTAATCAATAATAACATTTAAAAGAGCAGTATTTCATACTGGACAGGCCTAAGAAATTGTGGGGCCCTTGTACTCAAAATAGGGCATTTATGTATTATTACATTTAGTAATTTTTATTGAAATTTTAAATGTTATATTTAATGATTCAAAATATAAATATTAGTATTCATATATAAGCACTTAATAATTTTTATTCAAATTATTTAACTATTAATTTATTTAAAAAATATTATAAGAATCAATAATTATTCATATTTTTTATAAATTATGACAAAATGATCTTTTACCAATCAGTTAGTCAGAAAAACTAATAAATTCAAGATTACTAATAGATTAATTTTATGGATTAATTATTATTATTTATGTAGGTAAAACTAATTATGAAATTTCCTAAAATTAAGAAAGAAAATGTGTAAGTTTAGTTGAAAGTTATGATTCAATATATATAATCTATTTAAATATATAAAAAAAATAACAACGTAAAATGTAATATAGAGAAAAAATATATATAAATTTATAATTCTCATTATTCTCTATATATTATATTAATTGGTTATCATCAATCAGTACATATAAACTTGATCAATGGCTATTCTATAATTTCTATAAAAAAAATCAAAAAATGTTCTTTATGATGATGTGTATATCAATAACATTACAATTTAATTAATTAATTTATAGTATATAATAATACAATTACTTGTAATATTATATTTAATCAATAACTATGAAATATACATCAATATGATATAACACACTTATTTCTCCTATAATTTTAGTATAAATAACATGATGGTAGTTAGAAGAAAAAAAATCTTTGTGTTATGACTACAATCTGGATTTAGTTCCTGATGTATAATTTTTGGTTTATGTTTTTTTTAAACACTTCAAACTATCTAGTTTCATTTTTTATAATATATAATAATAAAAAAACTATATTGTTTATTTTTCGATAAAATAATGATGTAATATTGTTACATTTATGATTATTATTACCACAATAATAACATTGAGTGTAAATAATTATAAGAATAAAATTAATAATTGAAATATTTTTGTTTTAATAATAATTAAAATTATTATTACAATATTATTATTATTTCTATAACTTGTTCAATTGTTTTCTAATTAGCAACAATTAATACCAAAATTTGTAATTTTATATCAAATTATTCACAAATAGATCAAAATAGACTAAAATATATTTATTTTATAACTTTAATGAAATGGATATCTTATAAGATCCCACCACGTTTTCAAACTTTAGAATTGGGAAATTATCCAAACTTTCTTAAAATATAATATTTGTTTAAATTTTATAAAAATAAAAATTTCCAAAAACTATCTAAAAACGAAGGATCTTTCATTTTTTTTAACAATAGTCCAAGCTTTTTATTAAAAAAAAGTTCTAAAAGAAGATATTTTTCAGTTTAAAAAATAAAAAAATTTCCAGAAAATTGATCGAAAATTTTAAAATATAAAATTATCTAAGCATTAAAAAAAAAATTGAAAATTGCTCCAAACTTTATAAAAATAAATAATATAGTCCAAACACTCAAAAAATTGAAAATTTGTTCAAAATTTGTAAAAATAAAAAATTGTCAAAACCTTCCAAAAAAAAAGAAATTTTAAAATTTTTATAAAATATAAATTTTAAAATTGTCCGAAATTTATAAAAGTAGAAAATTGACAACTTTATAAATAGAAAGTTACATAACTTTTCTTAAAATAAATAATTGTTTATAATTTCAAATAATATAATATAATTCACTTTAAATTTTTTTTCCAAAATATCTAAAATTAATAATTTTTATAAAATTATAGAAAAATAAAAATTCCTCTTAAACTTTAACTTTTCTTAAAAATAAAAACTTGTAAAAAGTTTCTAAAATAAAAGAAATTCAAACTTTTTAAAATTGAAAATTGTCCAAACTTTTAAAATAGAAAATTATCGAACTTTATAAAAATAGAAAAATTTCAAACTTTATTAAAAAAATAAATAAATTAACTAAAATTTCAAAATATGAAAATATGTCCAATCTTTCTAAAAACAGAAAATAGTCCAAAATTTCTAAAAATAAAAACATATTCAAAGACATTGCAAAACCATAGTTTATTCGGCCAGATTATGTCCTACATCGGGTTGCAAATGCATTTAAATAAATTGTATATTTGACAAGTTATATACTGAATGGTTTAAAATCATTTTTTTTTTTTTGTTTAATCGGTCCAGACCATTCCGAATTACAAACCCATTATAACAAGAGCATAGGGACATATTGTGTGATTTTACTATATCCAAAGATGGAAAATGAGAAACCAAAAAGTAATAAAATTGTTGCATAACCAAATCATGATATACTTATAAATACAACAGGAAATTAGCACATATGGGCTTGTGATAATTAGATAGAATAAATAGAGATGTGCAAAAGAAATAAATAACAAAAACATACATATATTTTGTAAAATTCATAGATAAAATCTTATCTATTGAAAATTCTCAAAACCATAGGGTAATAATAGAGACATAAAAGGCTATAGCAATTATTAATTATTCATGAAACTAAGAAATTGTCCAAACTTTCTTAAAATATAAATTACTCCCAAAAAAAAATTAAAATAAAAGATGTTAAACATGCTTAAAATAGAAAATTCTTTAATTTTTTTGAAAATAGAAATATTTTAAACTTCACAAACATAGAAAATAATTCAAAAAATATTAAAATATAAATTTAAAAAAAAAATAAATAAATAACACTTCTATAATATTTTTAAAATTAAAAAATTTCTAAAAATAGACAATTGTCTAAAATTACTATAAAAATGAAAAATTATTCAAATTTTCTAAAAAATAAAATAAAATTATCCAAAACTTTAAAAATATCATCAAAACATTAATATGCACAAAAGTTGTGTCAAAGAAAAACAAAAAAATATATATATCAACAAAAACATAGAGACTAAATAAATATTTGGAACAACCGTAAAAGTTTTGTGGAAATGAAATTGGAAAAGTGAATAGAATGATAAATAAACAAACTAAAAAAGAAAAATAATAACCAAGTCTTGCGCATAGCGAAAATTATTGAAGAAACCAAGTTTGTAATCTAATAAGTTCTTAACAATATTCATAAAATTAACATAATTTTCTCTATGAGTTCCAAATCAAAATTCACAAATAATAAAATTATTTAAAAACTAGATTTCTAAATCTTTTTAATAGATAACATGATTCATAACTCCATATAAATTAATAAATATTAATTGTCAAATTGGAGTAAAAATCCTGATCACAATTGTCCTCGGCACAACTTTTTTTTTTTAAAGATTTTGTAAATTTTAAAAAATGCATTACATAAATGGAAAGGGTGGTAATATTGACACAAAGTAAATTGTGATTTCTATACAAATAAATCCTCAACTACAATTTTATCTAATAATTATGTCACTAACATGTAAATAATAATAGAAGTAGAATGAATATTCATGTATTTTTATTGTGAAAATATCATTACCCAATGAAATTTCCAAAAATGCCCATTTTATAAAAATATAAAAATTATATAACTTTTTAAAAATATAAAATAATTCAAACTCTATTGAAAGGAAAACTATACATTATTTCTTAAAATAGAAAATTGTCCACACTGTCTTAAAATATAAAATTATCCAATATTTTCCAAAATATAAAATTGCCCAAAATTTCTAAAATATAATTTTCTTAATTTTCTTAAAATTGAGATTATTTTAAACTTTCTAAAAACATAAATTTTACTAAATTTCCTAAAAATGAAAAATTTGTTCAAATTTGTAAAATATTAAGTTTTCAAACTTTATAAAAATAGAGAATTGTTGAACTTTTTTAAAAATATAAAAGTTTTCAAACTTTCAAAATTTTCTAAAAAAAAATCACAATAGAAAAGTTTCAATAGTTCAAAAAAATAGAAAATTCATTAAACTTTCGAAAATTAAAAAATTAATTTTAAAAATAAAATATTGTCCAAATATAAAATTTTTCATTCTTTCTAAATTTATATGAAATTATCCAAAAATTTCTAAAAATTAAAATTTCCCCAAACTTTATAAAAAAATTGAAAATTATCAAAAAAATTGAAAATAAAAAAAATTATCTAAATTTTCTTAAAATATAAAACTTATTATTCTTTCTAAAAAATGAAATTCCAAACAACTTCTAAAATATATTTTCAAACTTTCTAAAAATGTAAATTTTTAAAATTTACTTAAAATAGAAAATTGTTTAAACTATCTCAAAATAGAAATTTCGTAAAACTTTCTAAAAATAATAAATATTCCAAACTTTATAAAGGTAGGAAATAGTTCAAATTCTCTCAAATAGAAATTTCTCTAACCTTTCAAACTTTCTAAAACTTTTGTGATCACTATTGAGAGTTTAATTAAGATATGTTATCATGCTATTATCTCTAATGTTTTTGTTAAGACCATTAAGCCTAAGGTTAACTTTTCTATTGTCATTTGTAGTTCATTTTTAAAACCTAGAGTTTGCTTTGATTACTCTTGACACCCCATTTGTTATTAATAGTGCAAAAAGTTTGATAACTAATTACACATACTTAAAATTGGGATGAAATGATGCATAACAAAACCATTCAAAGGCAAGGGCGGCTCAAAAACTTTTGTGGCCTAAAGCAAAATATTAAAATGGGCCTGAAATTTTTTTTTTATAAGTAACTAAAATAATTTTGAATAAATATCGATTTCATTTTTAATAATTTATTTACCCATATGATCTAATTATTAGTAGAACATAAATAGAAAGTTTATTTACTCCCCAATATTCAAACTTTCGAAGCCAAAGATCTTACAAATCCAAATTTTATCCTTATTGATAATAGATTTTTTTTTGTATAAATTAAAAATAAAAAAGAATATAATTCTATAACTAAAAAAATATAGAAACTACATACATTTCTTGTAGGTAATTTGATGAGGAATTATAAATTTGTTTCGAACAGGATAAAATATGAAATTTTTTTAAGGAAGCTTTGAAATAAAATATGAAATTTTTTTTACCCCTAAAATCCTACTAAAGCGAGCAATCACATATCGTGCGTGTTGTTTACTAAAGTCATAGTAGGTGTTTTAGATTTTATTTTTTTTATGAGATAGGTTTTTAGATTTTATTTCTTTTTAATAAAGAATACTGCAGTAAACAAGTTGGAGAAAACAATTACAATTAGAATACACGCACAAATTCTAAAAAACTAGTTAACTTTAAAAGTTGTGATGGTACTTATGCACTCTCGTTTACATCATACTTTGTCAATTTAAGACTCATTTTGCACAATCTTATTATAATCGATAAAAAGTGGAGATCGTTAAAGAATTTAAAGAAGTCTAAAGAGTCTCATCTATTATTATCTAAGAGTTTTTGACCAAGCTATCATTTATTATTTCCTTTCCTAAATCCTTTACTTGCTATCATTTATATTATCTCCTACATCAATATATTTAAGTTCTTACGTCAATAACCCCAGAAAAATTAGATCATATTCAAAGTTCTTTGCACTAAATCTAATGCACCACTTATGTCACTTGCTTAAGCTAATATCACTCATTAAACAGAAAAATGAAATAATACGAAAAATTGAAAACAAATTATATGACGACACGATTTACCATCATATATATTCCTGTCATCAATGTCTCCATTATCAATTTTCCGGTGCCTCCCTTTACTCGCATTCATGTCTAAGTCAGACCATGAATTTTGTCCCGAAACCTAAATGCAGCAAGAAATTCATGTTTCATAAGTTGTTTAGTAATGTTATAATGATTAAGACAATCCATAAAGTTGTTGATTTTCCAAACCATGTCATCCTCAAAAAAAAAAAAAAACACACACACACACAACACGATAAAACATATATTATTATTAGATGAAAAAGGCCAACAGAAAATACTAAAAGATCGAAACCATTTAAGCACCGACATATAACTCGTTTCCAGCCACGTCTTATATCAACCTATTTTATAGGTTAATGATTCAAAGAATGAACCTGCAATATTAATATTTCAAATCATAATCAAGTTAGAGTCGATAAATGTCATATGGGAAGAAAGACATATTCTATGTCCAATGAAAAGAAAACGTGAAAAACAATCAATTTGGTGCACACAAAGAAAATCTTTTCACCGGACCCAAAAAACCTAAGATAACTCGCTCACATTAAGAATAATTCATGTAAATAACGACATGATAAATTTAAAAATAAGACTTAGAGTAAAAACCAAATCGATAAGACCTAAATGACAATTTAATGGTCTAATATAACGTTATAATGACTAGAATCATACCTTATTGTAGAATCACAAATTGTATGTATATAACAGTTTGTTTGTATAACATCTATGATCAATATATTTGTTAATAGTAGAATTATATATATTTTGGTAACTTGAGAACTACAACGTATATAACCTCGACACAACCTTGACACCTTATTAATAAGTGTTATTTATAACTCTTTAACTGGCAGAATAGAAGAACTGTTATTTGATCATTTTTTTTTATTTCTCTCGTAAAATCACTATAACTTCAACATATACAATTCTATCCAAGCAGAAACCATGAGAAGCAATTACTTGTTTTTAAGAATTATGTACTCAAAATCCAAAAGGTCATACAGATAGGGAGTTTAGACCTGAGAGAGGCAGGAGTGGTCAAATAGGAAGTTGCGGAAGAGATCGATAGCGTCCCAATCTTTGAGGTCGATGGAGACTAGGTCCGAGCCAGATGCAATAGCCTTCCCGAAGTCGATCATACGGCTCCAAGAGGGTTTTCAGGAAATCGTACGTTATTCCCACCATGTTTGATTCTCTTTTTCGCTCTTTACCTTAGCAAGGGCTATGGCAGGTTTTATAGCGCTGGAAAGGGATTAAAATTAGGTTTGAGCCTTTCGTATTTTTCCCGCCAAATCTTGGGATGAACTGTGGAGGCGTTAAAATCCTGCCAAGCCTGGGGGCACGATGGTATAGATAGCCCCAGTTGATTATGTCGGTTTTTTTTTTTTTTGTTTGTCTCTAGGTTTTTAATAAAATTTATCATACGCTGTCTCGTTGCGGTACATTTTCTTTTTAATATTTGATTCTAAATTAATTTAAATAATATATCATATTTTTTTAATAATAAAAATATATGATTTTTTTAAAAAAAATATTTTTTTTTAAATATTTGGTATAATATTTATAGTTTTAAAAATAAGTTATATATATAAAGTAGAATTGTTTTGATTTAATTTTAAGTTTTTACTGATTAAAATTTTACTATATATTTTATAATTTCAACATATTTAAATTTAATTTTTTTACATATAACATTTTCTTAATGAAAAATATATAATACATTTTCTTATAGTTTATATGGTCTCCTATAAAGATTATTTAAAACAGTATTTAATTGATAATGATCGTTATAATCATATAAAATTAATAATAATTATTTTAATATAATAATTTATATTTAAAATATTATTTAATTTATTATTATGTTATTTTTTTACATATTAAAATAATTTCATTCTATAAATTTATTTAATTGATTTTAATATTTTTTTATATTTTAAAAATAAATTTTATTTTTAATATGAGATGAAGAATATAGAGTAAGATAATTTTATAATTAAAATTTAAAATAAATTAAATAAAATGTACAATGCGATTTAAACATATATTCATTAATGATACTAAATTTTTACATAATTATATAATTTTATTTTATATAATACGATCTTATTTTATAACCAAACACATAATTATACAAAAATTATAAAATTAAAATTTTTAAAAATGTATAACAAAGGGGTGAATATTTAAACTTAATCACTTTGAAAAAATTAAGATCTTGATTAATTATATATCTTTTATCGTTAAGTGAATTTCTTTAATATTTGATAAATTTAAATTTAAAATATATAAGAAAAAATAAAATATTTATCAAGAGGTTATTAATTTTCATGCAAAAAGTGATTTTCTACGTAATTTAATAAATGCATCATATTTTTTATGTTTTTATCAAACAATGAATTTATTAAATTACATAAATAGAATAATCTACTTATACACGACAATATGCATAATTTATTTTAATTTCATCGGAGTCCTAGGCGGCTACATAAATTTTATTATTATTTTTTATTTTTTAAAAATTAAAAAAAATATTCATTTGAGTGGGGCACTTGTTTCATCGGAGTCGTGGGCGGCTACCGATATAACTTGCCTCTTGGGACGGTCTTGAATATATATTATAAATTTATTATTTTTAATTACATTATAATTTTTTATTTAATATAATTTAATGATTTAGATTATATTTTTAAATAATATTATACATATTATTTACTGTTTACTATACATCTCAAATTTAAAATACATCTAATTTTTTAATTTTAAAAAGATACTATTATATTAAAAATATATACAATTATAAATAACATAATATTTTTTTATTAAATATAATTATATAAATTTAAATATATTTATAAATAATAATATCATATTATTTTAAATATCTTAATTATCTTTTTAAAAAAATTTGAAATAAATTCGAAATAATTTAAACAGAATATAATTGCGTTCGAGCCAACCTTTTATCCCGAAATCAAAATAAAAATATTATAATTTTATGATACATATCTAAAAAATAATGATGATATAATGGTTTAACATTTTTGAAATTTAAAATATGTTATAGACTATTTTAAAATAATAATGTAATAGATATTATTAAGTGTTTTTTTATTAATGAGTTATTATAGTATTATTTTTTTATTATTATTATGTTTGTAACAATCAGCTTTAATATTATTATAATATTTTTTTATTTATAAAAATTTGATCAATTAAAAAACATGTATTTAATAATTTACATAAATTAATATTTAAATTTATTAATTAAATAAATTTGATTAAATTTTAATTTTAATTGATAGAATCCATACAAATTAACATGGTAAATGATATTTGTAGAAATGGGTTTGAGTTTTCGACTTTTACCATTGCAAACCAACACGTCTTGGACATTGTACAAGTCTTTTCCTTTTATAATAATTTTTTAAGTTCTTAGCCAAATATATATATATATATATATATATTGATAATTTTTTAAGTATTTTTTCTTTTAATTATAAAATAAAATTATTTAACTAATTTGAAGAATGTCATTTACACCAGTGACCATGTTTATGTTTTTGGCAGAAGTTATAAAAAGTCATATATACATGCAATTTTTGAATCATTGGATTCGTGAACGTTACATATGCTGAACATTAGAAGCAAAAAATACATTTAGTCTAAAACTAGCTACTACTTTAATGACCTTAAAATGTCTCGGTATCACTGTTAAGTTTTGATAGAAGTTATTTAATTTTATTTTACTTTTTGGAATAAAGTTTTGATAGAGGTTATAAAAGGTCATTCTTTGTACAGTAACGTTGATAAAAAAAAACCTAGTTAACAAAAAAAAAATTTAATTGAAAAAAATTGGAAATCAGAATACAAACATTACTTAATTAGTTTAAAATTTTGTCGCCTTATGATGTCAAATTTCCAAAGGTCAGATCAAAGTATTTTCTTAATTAACTCGATGGAAATAAAAGTAAAAAAAAATAATAATAATAAAAACGGAATGGGAACAGTTTCGTTATCTAAAGAAGTAGTTGGGTTTGGGTGAGCCTAAGATGGTCATAATATGATAACTTGTATGAGTGTGGAAGTAGTACTCAAGTTGAGAGGGAAGACCTGTTAATAATAAAATTTATAAAAAAAATTAACAAATTAAATATTAGAAGAAAAAAAATCTATTTTTTTTTTTGATATTTTTATAATTTTATTTTATTTTAATTAAAAAATAGAAAAATTTATTCATAACATTTGAAATTAAAACATTTTATATATGAGGAGGTGTGAGATAAGAGAAGCGTCATTAATAAGTGTCCAAGGTACATAGAGAGAGAATATTAATAAGATTTTCTTAATTTGCTGTCACAATGGTGGCAGATGGTTTAAGCACAGTGAGCGAAAGTGTCCATGGATGGGACTAGAAACCAATCTGTTTTCAAGTAAAAAAGTAAAGAGGAGTGCGACTGCGAAGTGCAAAGAAATTTGACATTTTTTTTTTTTTGCTGGGGACAAATCAACGTGTATGTCAATTTTCTTGCTTAAATATTATAATATGATAAATTTAAATAATAATTTAAATCACAACTAAATTATTTAAATTATATATCTATATGCTTATTTTGGAAAAGAAAAAAAAAGGGTGCAAATTTAAAACAATAATAACTTACATTTTTTTTATTTTTAAGATTTAAGCCCATAAGTTCATTATTTTTGGAGTTTTGATCTTTTTCTTTTAAAAAGGGAGCGTGATTTATGTTTTTCTTTTTTTAGAAGTAAGATCCAAAATAAAACTAAAAAATGTTTAAAGTAAAATGTAATAATTATAAATTGAATAGTCAATTTACTACGTATCTTTTATAACTTTACTTTTTTATTACTCAAATATTTATCTGACTAATTTAATATTATCTTTTTAATTTTAATTAATTTAGTTTTCTAGTTTATTCAATTTAACTAAATTGATATCATAAATTATTCGATTTAACTAATATAAATATTTAAGATAATAAATTAATCAAATTGAAAAATGATTTAAGAAGTCTGCGAAAATTGGTATGTTACTCAACTTAAATTATTTTATAACTTTATAGACTGAGAATAATATTACTCAATATTTTATTCAAAATTAGTACGAGGCTGTAGCATCTTCTTATCCTGTACATAGTTCTGCCCTGGATGAAATACTAGCAGGTTTTAAAAATAATTCATCACCCAACTAACTACTACATACTTAATTTAACGTTGACAACAATATATATATATATATATATATATATATATATATATATATATATATTACACTTACCTTTAATAAAACAATGAGTATCCATATTAATAAAAATGGAGAAAATCTTAATCCAGAAAAACAAAAAAGGTGATGTCATCACAATTCAACCGTGTTACTTATTCGATGTGCAATTTCACACCTACTTTATTTACGATATTATAAAATTTGTGATATTAGATACTACTTTAAATTTAATTTGAAGTTATGATGCTAAAAATTATTAAAAAAAATAGAGCGTAAATATCAAATTAACTCAATTCGTGGAATGTTGGGAAGAAAATAATTATCAAAAATAATCTTAAATTTTAAAATAATATCATAAATATTTTATAAACTTAATGGAATTAAATAGTAATATTTTTTTTAACGTAAAAATGGTATAAATAATAAAGATATATAAACATAAAACATCAATAAATAGTAATTAGTAAAAAAATTAAAGAAATACAAAAAATAAAGATTAAATCTTAAAGAAAGAAATTGAATTCAAGATTGATTCATTTTCAATAATAAGAAAAATATATAGTATATTATAGAATATGTAATAAAAAATGAGCATTAATATTATATATGTAAAAAATTTGTATAACATACCATTAATTGATAAAACACATTTTAAATAATTAATTGATACACTAATAAAATTAATATTACTAGATAATATAATAATAAATAAGAAATATACATTATTAAAAATGATCCATAAAATCCTAAGATACAAAAAATTAAAATTCATAAGATACCTTAAGTTTGTCGTTATTATTAATCATAATAATTTAAATTAAGTGTTAAGTTTAATCTATAAATTTAAAAGATTGATATTTAATGAAAAAATAAAATCATTCATTTTTTGTATACTATATAATAAGATATTCATTAAAAAAAACACATGAACAAAATGAATTCATAAATATATATAAATTTTTTAAAAAAATTAAACAAATATTAAAACGAAAAATAAAAATAAACTTCGAATGAAACAAAAAAAAATTAAACTTAGATGTTATAAGTAAAAACAAATAATAGTTAACTTACAAATATCACGTAAATTCAAATAAATTTATAAATATTTAGGTTATTTATAGATTAACGTTTTTTTTAACTGCGAAATTCATCTTTAAAAAGTTATTGAATTTAACACTCGAATACCTCAAAGTCAGTTTTACTTTGACTTGATGACCTGCTATAAATTAAAGTAAGCAAATTAATGGAGTTGAATAGAAAAAAGAGACCTGCATAATTGCATAGTACTGTACTAAAGTCAAAGAATCTTTCATCGATGGTTCTAATATGTCCCAAGATACAATTTATCGTTCTAATTAGCTAATTTACATTGTTACGCGGGTTACAATTTACAGAAAGCTTTTAATGCATATAAAAGTATTAGTGGAGATGTTTATATCTACATGTTTGGTTTTAATTTACTAATTAACAGTATTAGTATGAGAAAAAAAATAAACCAAATAAGTGGAGATGTTTATATCTACATCAATATTATGCTTTCTGGTCCCAATAAGACCAACTTTTTTACATATATGAACCTAATAATGATTAATATTAATAATACAAACTTTAATTAGCTTTTTCAAAAGATGATGCACATACCAACTTGGTGTTGCTATAAAATGGCCTATATAAATATTTGTAGATGAACACATGGTTTTAGCTTATTCCAAAATAAATACTACTCGGTATACAAATCAGAAGATTGTTAATATTGATCTGATAATGGGCAAGATATCAAAATCAAACTGGACAGTACTACTCTTCCTGGTGATGATCACTGTGATTCTTATTATGTATTTGACATTTGAAAGCAAAGCAGAAGGTATCAGATTCAGCAAAGGTTGTGGTCCAGCGTGTCGTTTTGAAGTAAGTAGTGACGAACATAAGTCGTTGGATTTGGAAGATGATCATAACAGATCAGATGAAGAAGATCAATCTGGTCATGGTTATGATTTTTATAGACAGTATGGGGATGTTCCGAGTCCTGGTATTGGTCACTGAATTAATCTTTTGCTTTTAACTGTCTTGTTGCTGGTAAATAAATATGTATATATGCTATGCTCATCACCAAGTATGCTGGTATTTGGGTTGTTGGATGTGGGTTTGAATACTCATTTCTGTAATTTAAGAATAATTAGCTAATGAGTATGTTGTGTGGATTATATTAATTGACGATGTATATATATATATATATATATATATGCTACTAGGTTAAATAAAAAACATAGGAGTCATATAGGTTATATTGTTCTTAATTTTATTGATTTTGCAAAATTGAAAAAAAAAAGTAAGTTTTTAAATTTATTGTAAATTTTTCATAAAAAATATTAAACTACTATAAAAGTAATAAAGAGATTAAATGACTCTAACTTACATAAATAAAAGATTTTGTATGAAATTATCTTAATTTAAAATTATTATCAAATTTCTATTCAACAAATTCTTTTTTTTTTTTTGAGATATATTATATTCAAAAATTATAATTTTGTCAATTTGGTACATTGTTATTAAATCTACCAAATGAAATGAGTAATTGAACTAATTGAGTTACCATAAAGGATAAGAAAGAGGTATCAAGTTGCAGACTTTTGTTGTATCTAAAAAAAAAAAGAAAAGAAGAATGTAGTTTTTTAATTGTTTTGTAATAATATGCTTTAAAGACATCGGGCAGATTATATAATATTTTGTAGTGATTGATTATATCTTATTAAAAATAATTATAGTTTGAAAATTTTAATTTCTCAAATATTTAAGATAATTACTAACTTATTCACAAATAAAATTTTATTTTTAATCTTCGTCTATGTAGTACATATATATTATTTTTGATATAATGTAAAAATATCATGTTTAAAAATACAATATATATATATATATATAACGTAATAATATATGGTTTTTCTTTTTTGATAATTTAAAAGAATAAAAGTAAAATAATAATTGTCGCATATTTATACGATACGTGGAATGTAATCATATTGAATCAGGCCGGATTGTTCCCAACTGACGGACAACTCTTCACGGATCTGGGTTACTAAATTTGCAAGGAGCCCATTTGTTTGGGCTGCAGACCTTCTGATACTACTTTCAAATTAAAATAAACTTTTCAAATAACATACCCAATAGTTAAAATGATTGGAAATACGTACATTGATTATTATGACTTGTTTTGTTAGAATGACTTCAAAATAAAAATTCTGTTTTAAAAATAATAACATGTTTAATCGTTATTTTTAATTTATTATTTCATAAAAAAATATATTTAAAAATAAAAAATTTGAAACTAGCTTGAGGATGTTTTCATTGTTTTTAAGAAAATTGAAAACATGCAGAATATTAATCGATATTTTTTTTCTTTTCTTCTCTTGATAGTTTGGTTTAAAGTTTTCTCCACTTTTACATTTTTTTTCGATTTTTTTTAAATAATATTCACCAAATTTTAATTATTATAATTACCAAAGTTTTTTTCTTTTTTTTGCTTTTAATAATATTTATCAACTTGTAATTATTATAATCACCAAATTATTTTACTTAATATATTAATTAATTTAATTATCATATTATAAAAAAATAATACAATCATATTTTTATTTTTAAAAATAATAATCAAACACTTAATTATTTTTAAAAATTATTTTTAAATTATGATTTGAAAACAACTTTTAAAAATATTTTTTGAATTAAAGCTGCTAAATAAATCATTAACTTTGTCAAAATTTCCATTTATTAAATTACAAAGATGAGTAACAAATGACAAATTAACCTTTTATAATCATAAATAATACCTTTTACATATTCATTAACATTTATAATCATAAATAACATTATTTATATAATTATTAAAATTTATAATTATAAACAACACCTTTATATTTAATTTATAAATTTTACTACTAAAATATTTACGTACTTAAAAACACCAATTGATTAAATACAATCTAAAATTAAACTACGATCATTTAAATTTGATCAATATTAAACTTTATCTAATTAAATGTCATTCAATGTTATTAATACGTTATTTTTATTATTATAAATTGTAACTATATTACGAATCTTTTATATTATCTCAAGATTATTTATAGTTATTCTATTTATTTGTTGACTTTTTTAGAAAATATTTATTTAATATATGATCACAACATATATATAATCACACATACGAATTATATGTAATAAATACGTTAAAATATATATTACAAAAAATAATATAATGATAAGAAAATATCATTCCAATAGAGATTATGTTATTATAAACAAATTTTTAAAATTATAAAAAAAATTATAAAAAAAATTAAAAGAACTAAAAATAAATAACAATAATTAATTACCTTATATTTAGAAACTAAAAAAATACATGATAAAATATTTAAGAATGTTAATTTTATAAACATATCAATCATTACAAATTTCAAATATAATTATCAATTAATTGCATGATCAATTGAGTATAACATAACATGTATTTCTCTCTCAAGTAAACTATACACCATATAATAATTAACTTAATCGCATTCCCATATCAATTAAATTACATACTATTTATTAAGCTCGTCAATTATTAATCATATACATAAGAATCGTATATCTTTGTCTAGAAATATTAATGTTATTTAATCGAGATAAATAATTAAATAATTATATCAAATCTATTTAATTATCTCTGTAGATTAATTATTGACCAAACAATTAATAGCATAAAAATCAGATTAAATAATATAATTAAATTAAATTCATAATTAGAGTAAAATATTAAATCATCGCATGTTAAAAATTGGTTTCATAAGACCATTATATTAATAAATTAACTATACATAATTTTGTTCATAAAACTCGTATTTTTTATAAAGAAAAACATAAAAATTGATAAAAAAATAAGAACAAAAAAAATACAATTAATCTCTTGAATTGTGGTGCCAATTTTCTATTGAATCTACATCAAAATTGTATTTCATTCTAATTTTTTTTTTGTATTTTTCTCTCTTTTTGGTTTCAAAAATTGATAAAATTTTTGTTAATTTTGACTCATTAGGATTTATGGGACAATTAGTGGGACTAAATTAGACTTAGGTGGAATCTAGATCATTAGATTAACTTCAAATTAAGGACTCAAATGAAAAAAAGGAAAAATTAATAGTGTCAGTGAATAAGAGCATGCCACGTGGCATGAAGAAATGGTAGAACCAATTAGTGCACGATGCGTGGCATGGGAGACTAGTCTCGTTCAATGCAAGCTGAGTTTGTGCCATGTGGCATTCTAGGATTTGTGGTTATGGATTGAGTGTTGCAAGGGTGGAAAGAATGGACGCGTGGTGAAGGTGTTGCCCAAACGAAAAACTTAGAATGAATATCGGGTCTATACTTGGTATGGCATTGCATCACTCTATACACATGACTTTTCGTGATTGACCTTCTCCCTTGTATGTGGTCCACGTGGCTTGATGCATTAGCTTTGTTGTTTGCATAGCATCTATGTGACAGTTTTTGATTAATCGTGCATTAAAAATTAATAAAAAATCTAAAAAAATTATTTTTACTTCTTTTCACTAGAAAGTTCATATTTTAATATTTTTAATCCTAAAAATAATACTTATTAAGTAAAACAAGTAAATATTAAGAAGAAAATGTATTAATGACTCTACTTTCATAAAATTATCAATATACGTGTGTGATGAATGCTAAAAAAATACTAAAATTACCATGATTTTATGCACATTAATTGATTAAAAAAAAATATATATATATTTATATGATTTTATCATATATTTTATATAAATCTGTCTTTTCAGAATCACAAGTATTTTTGCTTAAAAATGTAATTTAAAGACTCAAAGAGGAATACTAGAGGCAATACATCGCAAATATATTCATAAATAAATGAAGAAAAATCAAAAAATATGGAAAAATTGGACAAAATGGGTCAAAACGGAGAAAATCGCGCGCGTAGCACGCCCATTCCGTGGGCGCCCATGCCCATTAGCGCCCGGTCCCGCGCGCCACATTTCCCTGTCCGAGCTCGCCTATGCACTATCTGCGCGCGCCTGCGCCCAGCAACACCCAGTCCGCGCGCGCCTTTACTCCATTTAGCGTGCGCCGTCGCGCCCAATTACCCGCTAACGTTAGTTGACGTCATCATTATCTACTATGTGTTCCCTCCATTTTTAATCATTTTTTCACCCACTTTTTATTCCTTTCCTCATCTATAAATACCCTCATTCTCTTCATAACTAATCACACCTAAAAACACATATTCTTCTCTCTTTCTTTCTCTCATTTCTTAGTTTTTTTAGTTTTTTTTAGTTTTAGAGTTCTTCTCTTTTTGAGAAAAACTAATTATGTTTTTGTAATTTATTTACTTTTCGATTCAATAAATGAGAGTACAAATTACGTTTAGAAGTTTTTCTAGAAATGGGTATAGTAACAAAGTGCTGTAAGGATTTTATTTTTCTTTATAATTATTTTTTATGGTTTATTCTTACATATTATATTTAATTTATTTGTGATTAAATTTAACTTTGCTGGCTGTTTGTAAACATAATATAATAATAACGTTGTTATGCTTGCGAAATATTAAATAGGTAAAAATCTTTAAAATAAATTGATTTTATTTTTATTCAAGAATTTATATTAATAATGTTAGAGAGAAATATATTATTTTTCATTACAAACTTAAATATGAAAATTAGATTTTAAGGTTTAATTATTTGGTCTAATTTAGAATAGTGCTCTTTTATTTGTTGGTATAATCGTCTGGTAGTTAGAGTGAAGCTCTATTTCAAAAGTTTTTATAAGAATTATTATTTGAAAATGTATTGACAACATGTTTTTAGTAATGGTTTTAAAACTTGAAAGTTAGTACTCGAATAATTAAATTCTTAGGTTTAATTTGGACACCTTGAATAAAATTTAAACTGTCTAATCTCACCAAAGATGGCATTTAAATGGTTCATTTTCAATCTTTTAGAAAAATGAATTAATTTAATTAATCAAATTAGTTATCAACCCCACCTATAGGTGTTAATTGATTTGTTGAGTTAACAAATAATATCTAACCCCACCAATGGTGGTATCTATATAAAAAAGAGAGAATCAATAAATATCAATTCATATATTTAATAACCTAAATAATATGAACAAACATAATTAACTTAGTTATTATATCCATAAATACTCCATTATTTTAACAGATAAAATTTGCATAAATGTTTATTGAATCTCTATCTATGTTTATTTTTACGTTCTTAGGTTAGAAAAAAAACAAATATCGTGACAGGATATTTAAGATTTAATTTCGTTTTTAAAAGTTTGAATAATAAATTAAAAATCACATATATTATTTCCTTAGATCGACCTTGGAAGTATACTTATCATTTTCTATGAAATGATTCGTGTGCGAGAGTTTTATAAATATAAAACCAAAGCAATGGTAGGATCAACGATGCCAGTTCTGCTCATCAAGTGAAAAAACATATCATATTACTACAAAATTTTACTCTTTCCACGTATACAAACATATCACCAATACCAATTGTAAAATTACCTACCATATCTTAAGTCTTTATAACAACTACATGTACTATACCATTTAACTCTAATATCACGGTAGATAAAGTTTTGTGTGTTTTATCCTTTCATTTAAATTTGATATTTATTGGTAAAATCACAAATGTTCTAAATTTTTGTGTCATTCTTTTACCCAATTCTTGGCTATAGGGAAGATGATTGGCTCAAGTAAGCAACATCGTGGTCTTTATTATATGTCTCTATTGCAAAAGACACATACCTCTCATCGAGTCTCTCAACCTCCCCAGCTTATGACATATGCGTCTTGGACATTCGTCTCCATCTCAACTAAAACTAGTATCCTCTTTATTCTCTTCCAATAATAAAGTTTCATTTTATAATAGTTGTAATGTTTATCCTATGGATAAACATATTAAATTACCATTTCCTTATAGTTTTATATCAATTAATGCTCCATTTATGGTCTTTAGAAAATTCCTACACATTTAGGGGTGTGTTTCTTTCTCACTATTATAGATAATTTTATAAGGTATACATGAGTATTTTTTATGAATTTTAAATCAGAAACTCAAACTATTTTATAATCCTTCTTTACCTTTGTTTATACTCAATTTCATGCTTACGTTAAGGCCATTTGGGTGGACAATGGCTTTGAATTATTTGAATTTCTATCCATACAAAATTATTTTCAATCACATGGCATAGAATATCAATGTACTTGTCTCAATACTCCACAATGAAATAAAATATTTGAACAAAAACATCGTCATATTTTAACTATGCATGTGCTTTACTTTTTCAATCTCGACTTCCTTTTAGTTTTTGGGGTGAATGCGTATTGACAAATGTATATCTCATTAATTGACTCCTTACATCATTGCTATCTAACAAGTCACCTTTAAAATTTTTGTATAATCATCCACCATCACTCGATCATTTAAAAGTTTTTGGTTGTTTATGTTATATAACTGATATTCAATTCTACGTATAAACTTAATCAACTATTCTAGTGACTTTTCAACTATAAATAGCTAAATCCTATACTTATAAGATACCGTAGAAAATAATCAACTTAGTAAAAAGATTATTTCTTTTTTTCTTTTATTCCTAATTTTTAAGAATAATTCTTATTTTATTTGTTTGAAAATTGAAATCCTCTTGTTCGTGAGATAAATACATATCTTTAGATTAGTCATACTCTAAAGTTGTTATAGTGTTTTTCTAGATAATAATTTTATTGTATTTATTTCATAACACAAAATATAGGAACTCTTGTTAGAAAGTAGATCTAATTAGTGTAAATTTTATTTATATTTTACTTATTTTTTGAGTGTTTTCATATTATTGATACATTTGTGCATCAATCCTAAAATTTGAAGTAATTGGATACTATAAACTTTAAAACTAAAATTCAAATGGAAACAATTTTATTTATAAATATCAATTGTATATAATTCTATGAATATAACGACTAAGTGACACATGTCACAACTCATTGTATAATACAATTTAATATAATTAAACTAATATAATTATAGTCGGCGATTTACTTATTCTCTTTTCTACTTCGACACTAGCCGTCGTCGGTTGGTGCCTACTGAAAAAGCCTCTGGTCAGTTCATTTAACCTCTAACATGTAGCCAAAAACCGCCATTTAAAAAAGCTGTTACGTATACAAAGCAGAGTGAGTATTGGTTATAAGTGGGTTTGTCATTATTTCTAAAGATTTGAGTTTTTGTCTTTTTGGACTGTGAAGCTGTGATTGTAATTTGTAAGTTACTTGATTTTTGTTTTTAATATTTCGCTGATTTGAACTAACAGAGTTGAGACTAGACTAGAGTACTATGTATATCCATAATAATTAATGGTGTATGGAAGGGTGCTATTAGTCGTTCCAGAAATAGGTTTCTAGTGTGCAAATGGGAGGTCCCTATCACTATCTTCAAGCTTAGCGAGGTATTATAATGGTGATAAATTGATAATGCTAGCTAATGCAACCTAAAAGCTGTTTACCAATTTGCAGAAGGGACAAAGTGGGCCGTGAAAAGCAAGTCCACTGGTCATAAAAAAGGGAAAAAGCGGAGCCCTCCGCATTAATATATAATAATAATTTGTGGGAAAACGGAAAGGCTGGTGCTTTGTAGTTTGTACATTTTCAGCTTAGAGCATGTTCAGCTTCCCTGCCTTTTGAATCCGACCCCTAATGGTTCACATGGTTTTGTATAAGATTTACTGTTTTCAATCAGCTTAAAAATTTTATTTTTTGTATGACTAGTACTGTAGAACTAGTGTTTAAGCGGCTATTTTCAGGAGATTTGTCATTTTCGCCACTTTAACCCCCATTTACTTGAAGGGTATTTAACAAGAACAGCTCACCTTTTCCTTTTCTTTATACATAATTTAAAACTCTAGCATCCAAATATAGTGAAGGGGTTTCAAAGGGTTGGTGGGTATTGACTATTGAGAAGATCAGATGTGGGTTGGGTTAGCCTGTTACTGTGAGGCACGAAATTAAAGTGGGTACAGATAAATGGACCCCAAAATCTACTGTATCTGTAGGCACAAGTTGGTGTGATTGAGTACGTAAGTATGCAGTTGATTCACGTTATTGGGTCTTGTCAATTTCCACCAGTTATCTTCTGTCATAGTTGTTCTGTTTTCCTTGTGAAGAATGCCACTTCTTTTGTTTGCATGCACTGTTAAATTTGAAGTTCTGTTCTGTTTCTGCTCCATCTTTGTATTAACCCTTAACATGTATCAGTTTATTCCTTTTTAATTCTCCATAAAAAAGTAGCTGGTGTGTGAAAGAAGAGAAATTAAAGGAACATCAAAGTTAATGAATGAGAAGACCCTCCTCATTTATGAGACTTAACCTAGATAATTCTGAAATTACTAACTTTATCTTATTATTATTATTTTTTTCCTCCTTTCCCCTCTCCTTTTACCTGTGCTTTTGAATACTATGTACTCATTCTTCTAAGAACTGGTAGGGAGGTGAACCTTATAGAGGTATGGTTATCATTTGTCATGTGAGATTATTAGAAGTGTGTGAGTTTATCTTATCTTTTTGGGAAGAGAGCTTAGCACTGGGTGATTGTCTTGGGAATGCTATTATGAAATTATTTTGCTTGTCTTTAAGAAAAAAATAATTTTGTTATGTGTTAATAATAAATGTTATATGGTTTCATGAGCAGATTTGCAGTTGACTGCCTGCACAGATGAAATTCAGTTCGAAGATTGAGGGTTGAGAACTATGGATTTCAATAAAGTAAGATGCTGGAGCACTTCAAAGGTCAGTTTGTTCATTTTATCAGCTCCAGTTGAATTGATTTATTAGAGCTTAAATTTGCTTAAATTTGAATCGATATCTCTAACTCAACTGCATTTAGGATTCTTGGAGAACCACCCTGCTCTTAGCTTACCAAAGCCTTGGTGTAGTTTATGGTGATCTCAGCATTTCTCCATTGTATGTTTACAAGAGCACATTTGCCGAAGATATTCAACACTCAGATAGCAATCAAGAAATTTATGGTGTTCTTTCTTTTGTCTTCTGGACTCTCACTCTGATCCCATTGTTCAAGTATGTATTTGTAGTCCTTCGAGCTGATGATAATGGAGAAGGTAAGTCCTTGAAGAAGTTGGTAACATATGTATATATTGTCTTCAGAGAGTAACTCCTTGGGCAATTTTCTGCAGGTGGTACTTTTGCCCTGTATTCATTGATATGCAGGCATGCAAAAGTAAGTCTTCTACCCAATCAACAGCTTGCTGATGAATCGCTCTCTACATATAAATTGGAGCATCATCCAGAAAAGAAAAACAGTTCAAGAATGAAACTCTTACTTGAAAAGAATAGAACCTTGCACACTGCTTTGCTAATTGTGGTGCTTCTGGGTACTTGTATGGTAATTGGAGATGGGTTACTCACTCCATCCATTTCAGGTACATTTATTTACGGAAGCATTTTATGTAAGTTGTATGCTTCCTTCTGGTTGCTTACTAACTGATCTCTATGCCGTCTGTAGTTTTTTCTGCAGTTTCTGGCATTGAATTATACATGTCTAAGGAGCACCATGAGTGTAAGTTTCTCAGCCTGTACTTTATGTCATATCTAAATTTCTAGTTCAGAATGGTTGGGGTTGGACCATATGAATTGTCAGAGAAATAAGTGTTTGAATGAAAGGCGCTAAAATGAGATTTGTGCCTATTTAAGATGCAATATTATAACAGGATCTTTTGGTTACGATTAAACTGGAACTATGTTATGCCATTGCTACCCTCTGAAAAGAGAGGTAAAGAAAGAGGGTGAGAGAGAGGGCAAATAACTTCTTGTTGGGTGGAAAGGCACATCTATAATCTATCTAATCAGACTGTGTCTTTGTTTATATTATATGCAAATATTGAATGAATAAAGTTGGAAAGGACTGCATGATAGAGGGATAAATTAATTCTGATCTTGTGGAGGGTAGTTATTGGGACATCATCCCAAGTGATCAAGATATGGTTTATATTGTACAAACTTAACAATACTAAAATGCTTTAGAACTTAAAGAGGCTTCACTTTAAATAGCATAAAAAGAAAGTCCATGATAATGCTCTGTTATTTCAGAAAGGTAGGTTTCAGGGGCTTGTCTTTGACCGACTCAGGATTTCTATCTTCTTTATATGCACAACATTATTGAAGAGGCTTTTTGAAGTATTCCAATTCAATAATTTTCAAGAATCCATGAATGTTACATCGCACATTCATTTATCTAATTTAAATGTAGTTATCAGTCCTTTCACATTTATACTATTGTTCAATTGCAGATGCGGTGATTCCAATTACTTGCTTCATAATAGTGTGTCTGTTTGCTCTTCAACACTATGGTACACATCGAGTGGGATTCTTTTTTGCACCAGTTGTGTTGGCATGGCTCCTATGCATCAGTGGCCTAGGCTTGTATAACATATTTCGTTGGAACTCACTTGTTTATAAAGCTCTTTCTCCCCATTACATGTTCACATTCTTGAAGAAGACAAGGATAAGTGGATGGATGTCTTTAGGTGGAATGTTGCTGTGCATTACAGGTAAAATTGAAAAAAATAGTACACTGTTACAGCTGTTTTTTTATCCTTTGTCCTGCACATATGATCATGAGTTCTGAATTTCTTGTAACATAAAGCATTCAAAGTCTGACAGATACAAGGTAATTTGATTAGAAACTTGAAGTAGTTATCTAATTAAACCAATGTTACAACACTATGTCACTGCTATTTGTTTGACCGGACCAAAATTAATGGGTAATTTTTGTAAAAAGGGCACTCGAAAAATCGCATACACATGAATTTTTCTTAACATCCAATGAAACAGATCAATTGCATGTTTATAATGCTGCTGTCAATCTATGCAGGCTCAGAGGCAATGTTTGCTGATCTTGGACACTTCTCATATTCTGCTATTCAGGTAACTCCTTATAATTCCATTACATTTTTGTAAACGAGTTTGGCTTTAGTTGTAGACTTCTAGTATCTTGTCTGTGCATGACAATTCCCTACCAAGATGTGGTGTTTTAAATCCAATTTTATTGTTTTACTACAGATTGCCTTCACATTTGTGGTTTATCCAGCCCTTATACTAGCATATATGGGCCAAGCTGCGTACTTGTCACAGCATCACCATTCCAGTCATCACATCAGTTTTTATGTCTCCGTTCCAGGCATGATTTCATCATATACTTGCATTTATGTGAAATGTTCTGACAATTTATCTTTTCATAGGAGGAAAGGCTTCCATGCATTGAGATACAGTATCAATTGGCATGCTAATTCTTTTCTTTTCTGAAATGGGCATGGTAATATTCAATCCATATTAAATCAAAGCCGATGAAGCCCTAATTTAAGAAATCTTTTTGTTTGTCTGACTTTATTTGTGTTTCCCCCCTCATTAATTCAGAATAATATTTGTGTAATTGGTCAGCATAAGAATCTACAATAAGTTATATATATTGTTATGTCTTTTGGTACAGAAAGCGTGAGGTGGCCAGTGCTTGTACTAGCAATTCTTGCTTCTGTTGTGGGAAGCCAAGCAATCATCAGTGGAACATTTTCTATCATAAACCAGAGTCAGTCTCTTGGTTGCTTCCCAAGAGTAAAAGTTGTTCACACCTCTGACAAGATACACGGGCAGATTTATATTCCTGAGATCAATTGGATTCTCATGATCCTTTGCATTGCTGTGACCATTGGATTCAGAGACACAAAACATATAGGGAATGCATCAGGTATTTTACAAATTTTCTTTAGTAAATCATGATAAAATTACTTAGCTATACAATTACCTCTAGATATTTGACAGCTGGGGAATTTAATATTTCCTTTTTTTTTCCATGTTTAGGCTTGGAGACATTGAGCATTTCTTATCTAATGTTTGGAATTAAAGCTTTAGTTTTCACCCTGCGTGGATTCTTAATTAATGAAACTTTTATTTTGTTAATCAAAACTAAGGGATAAATTGTTGTTTGCTTATACATCTGTTGTTTTCAGGTTTAGCAGTTATGGCGGTTATGCTAGTGACCACATGCCTAATGTCTTTGGTGATTGTTCTTTGTTGGAACAAGCATCCTATAATAGCTCTTTCCTTTCTGCTTTTCTTTGGCTCTATTGAATTGCTCTACTTCTCAGCTTCACTTACCAAGTTCCGGGAAGGTGCCTGGCTCCCTATTCTTTTAGCCCTCATTCTCATGACTATCATGTTTGTTTGGCACTATGCCACCATCAAGAAATATGAATATGACCTTCACAACAAGGTTTCTTTAGAATGGCTTTTAGCCTTGGGTCCAAGCCTGGGAATTGCTCGAGTACCCGGAATTGGACTTGTGTTTACAGATCTCACCTCTGGTATCCCAGCTAACTTTTCCCGATTTGTCACTAACCTTCCTGCCTTCCACCGCATCCTTGTATTCGTATGTGTCAAGTCAGTGCATGTCCCTTATGTACCTCCTGCCGAGCGTTATCTTGTTGGTCGTGTTGGTCCTGCAACTCATCGGTCTTACAGGTGCATTGTTCGGTATGGATACCGTGATGTACATCAAGATATTGACTCCTTTGAAACTGAACTGGTTGATCGGTTAGCGGGTTTTATCCGATACGATTGGTGTCAAACTCATGGATCTAGCTTATGCATTCAGGATGATGAAACCCGATCTAATGAATCAAGTGAGTGTAGACTGACTGTGATTGGAACAATAGATTTCTCTGGTCCACCAGATTATGAATTTGGGAAGACTGTGCAGCTAGGAAGTGGATCTGGTAGTTTTCCAAATGTGGAAAGCATCACAGATGTTATTGAGATGGAACCAGTAGTTACAAACAAAAGAAGAGTAAGGTTTGCTATTGATAATGAATCTGAGGTGGATTCGAGACATGAAATTGAAATGAAATTGAGAAAAGAGATGGAAGATCTGTATGAAGCTCATCAAGCTGGGACTGCATTTATATTGGGACATTCACATGTTGAAGCAAAGCAAGGTTCATCAATCTTGAAGAGGTTAGCTATTAACTTTGGGTATAATTTTATGAGGCGGAATTGCCGTGGACCAGATGTGGCATTGAAGGTGCCACCTGTATCTCTTCTTGAGGTTGGTATGGTGTATGTTGTTTAGGTCACACATGTAATTAGTTTTTGTTTGCTCATCTCTATGTAGAGAAACTGGAAGAGATGTGTAAGGAATGTAACTATTGGCAATGTTACTTATAGAAGCAGCAGCTGCCTTTTCAAGTTACCTTTCCAGAATCTTAAAAGAATTATTCTGCTAATTTTTGTCTCAAATAATGAACTATAAAACAATCTTATATTTGTAACCACAAAAATAAAAGGAACTAATATAAGAAGCTAGCTAATTAAGCTGTCCTTTCTTCCTGATCCTCATGAAGATTAAGATTGTTTAAGTTTATAAATTTATTCAAATTTCTTTTTTATATATTTGATAGCTTGTACAATCATACCCATACAATTCTTCTTGGCGATAGGGTTCATGTTTATAATACAATTTTTCCCTTTGCCATGTAGGATTTCATGAAATGTTGTCTTTTTTTGGAAAGCAAGGCAAAATGAAATATTGAAAGTTTAAAACTTTGTTGCCGTGTTATTTTTGGGCTGAAGCGTCCCACGTTTAAAGTTCGTGCACGTCAATATAATTTCAAAAAAGGCCAATTATATCTATATATATATTCTAACTTTGCAAATTTTTTTTAAATTTTTGGTTCGTTAGTAAAATGTATCCAATTTAATGGTTCGTTTTGTGTTTAAGGACGTTAGTTAATTCTGTCAATGAATCCAAAAAGAAAATTACAATGTGACATTTAATTTTCTATACGCGTGTTATTTTTTTTATTTTATTTTATTAAGATGATGAATAGCAAATTAGATAAAAATTATTAAATGTAATAAAAACATTAGGTGACAACACTTCTTTACAAATCAAATTGGGAAATTTTTCAACTAGGATATAAAACATAATACTCTTTCTAAAAATTATAACTTTATATAATATTTTTTTTGACACGTATCACATTTTTTACTAAAAATATGTATTTTCTATTCATAATCTTCATTTTTTAAAATTTATCATGTTTCTAATTTTTTTGTTAAATTTGATAATTTGATCAAATTTTCACTATTTTGTTGACACAATGTTGTCAAAATTTTGACTCAACTTTAATGATTAAAATGTATTGATATAAATAGAATTATAATTTATTATATAGATATAAGTGGGAAGATCTAAAAGTTTTTTTTAGATATATTAATCATTTGTGATTTATAATTGTTTAAAAAAATTATTTAATTTTAAGAAGACTATTCAAAACTTATTAGAATTCTAACTTGTTTGTCTTCTTCAAAGTCTTTTGCTATGCTAAAGACCTAATTATTGTTTTCCTTTATTACTTTATTTAATTTTTCATCTATTCACATTTCCAATGTATTTTGGTTTTTCTAAACTTAAAGTTTTTTGAATAAGTTTGCTTTTATAAATTTTTTTGTGATATGAAATCTTATGAGTGTTGAAAGCTATTTTTGAACTTTTATATTCAAAATCATGTATTATATCCTTTTTAAAATCAAGTTAAATATTGAATGATGATATTCTAACTTTCTTATTAATAATTGTGTGTTCTTTTACTTTACATTTTACATATATAAAAACTATTAAGTGAAAATTAAATTAAATTGAAATTGTTAACTCTATTTACTTTTATTTTTATTTATTTATTTATTTAAAAACATATAAATATGTGAAAATATATACGAAAAGAGCAAGTCAAAAAAACGAAAAAAAAACTGATGAAAAAAGAAATAAAAAATAAAGTAGGTCAAAATAATGTTAGAATTGAGATATGGAAGACTGGAAGTGAGGAGTTATCTTCATGATATTGATTTTGAAATGCATGGAATGTAAATATAATATTTAGGAAGGAAAAAAAAAGTTCCTATGATTTTTTACCACAAAAATCATATTAATCGTTGTGACGAAAATTTGGCACAAACGTTTTAGTTATTGGACTGGATCGCAATAAGCAAGCCCATGAATATGAAGCCCAAAAAGACCGTAATCTACAAACCGCCATGATAAATTTTTCTTTTTTAAAAAAAACCCCGCCATAGGGCTATATAAATGCCATCGTGCCCAAATTTGGCAGGGTATTAACGCCTCCACAGTTCATCCCCAAGATTTGGCGGGAAAACACAAAGGGCTCAAAACTAAACCCTCTTGGAGCAGTATGATCGACTTTGGGGAAGGCTATTGCATCAGGCTCCGACCCAGCCTCCATCGACGTCAAAGATTGGGACCCTATCAATCTCTTCCATAACTTTCTATTTGACCACTTCTCCCTCTCTCAGGTCCAGACTCCCTATCTTTATCGTCGTTTTTTTTGGGTTATGAACTTATGATCCCTTTTGGATTTTGAGTACATAATTCTTAAAACCAAGTAATTGCTTCTCATGGTTTCTTTGAGTACAACAAATTGTTTTTCACGTTTTCTTTTCATCGGACATCGAATATATCTTTGTTTCCGTATGACATTTATCGACTGAACTTGATTACGATTTGAAATATTAATATTGCAGGTTCATTTTTTTTGAAACATTCGACTATAAAATAGGTTGATATAGGACGTGGCTAAAATCAAATTCTATGTCGGTGCTTATATGGTTTCGATCCTTTAGTATTTTCTGTTGGCCTTTTTCATCTAATAATAATAAATGTATTATCGTGTTGTGGTTTTTTTAATGATACCATAGTTTGGAAAATCAACAAGTTCATGGATATTACCCAAGGTCCCATGGATTGTTCTCCGAATATGCGAATTTGGGAATGCTGTTTACTTTACTGTGTCTCTGTGATTTTTTTAGTGGTATTGTCTTAATCAATATGAAGCTTGGATTTCTTGCTGTATTTAAGTTTCAGGACATAATTCATGGTCTGACTCAGTCATGAATGCGAGTATGGATTGGGCATCTCAGTAAAGAAAAGCGTCGGAAAATTGATAATGGAGATATTGATGACAAGAATATATATATAATGGTAAATTATGTCTCCGTGCATTTTTTTCTTATTAATTGATTTTTCTATTTAATAAGTGATATTAGCTTAATCAAGTGACATAAGTGGTGCGTTAGATTTAGTGCAAAGAACTTTGAATATGATATAATTTTCTTGGGTTATTGACGGAAGAACTTAAATACATACATTGATGTAGGAGATAATATAGATGATAGGAAGAAAAGGATTTAGGAAATCAAATGATAAATGATAGCATGGTCAAAAACAGTAAAGGAAGCCTTGGAATAGGGACGGCTCATGATTTAGGAGGATGAGCATGCGGCATTAGGCCCTGGCTAGGGGCCGATGTATATTATATATATATATATTTTTAAAAATATTATTAAAATAAAAATTTAAATATTAATCAAAAAGAATATTATTTATTCACACATATTAAAAGATATATATTTTCTCTTACATAATAATAAAGAAAGACTCTTATTCTTCTTTAAATTCTTTAATGATCTCTTCTTTTTCTTAATTAATAAGATTGCGCAAAACACGAATCAATAAACATTTTAAAAAGTATTGACAAAAAAAAAAAAAATCTAAAACACGTACTTTGACCTTTTCTTCTATTCAAACGTTTTTTTTTTAATTATGAGCTTCTTCTTATTCTTATTTTGTTTACGTGATTGTTTAGTAGGATTTTAGAAAACCAACTTCTTATTTTATTTCAATGCTTCCTTAAAATTTTTTTTTATCCCGTTCAAAACAAATTTATAGTTTCTCATCAAATTACCTACAAATGTATGTAGTTCATATATTTTTATTTATAGAATTATACTACTTATTTATTTTTTAATTTATCATTTATATTTATATTTAAAAAAAATCTAGTATCAATAAGGATAAATATATGGATTTGTAATCTTGTACAAAATTTCACTCAAAACAAGTTCCTGTATGAAGCTAATTTTTATTTTATAAAATAATTTATTAAAACAAATTGATACTCTAATCCTTTTTAACAATGAAGGGTTCTAGTAGTCCTTTTTTTTTTTGCAAAGTAGTATGAACACTTACTTTTAAGTGATGCATTGAAAGTCACTTAATTTTTTAAAATGATCATGTTAGTGCACTTGTTTTTAAGTGGATAACTAAAAGTCACTTAAACTTTTTAAAAAATGAGCATTATATGTCACTTGATTTTTTGAGAAGGAGATTTTTAATCCATTTGCTTTTACAAAATTTATGGTAGCTTCCAATACCTTACTTAAAATCAAAGGTATTAAAATGCTTATTTAAAAAAAATTATATGACTTTTAATATCAAACATAAAATTAAGTGATTTAAGGTGCACATTTTAAAAACTAAGTAGCTTACAATTCACTACTTAAAAGCAAGTGGATACGAGTTCCCTCAACAAAAAAGAAAATGGAGTGAAAAATTCCATTTCCCCTTTTTAAAGTTGCAAGTTATTTCATTTCAAAAGTTTTAATATTTGGGAGAAAATAAACTTTCTATTTATGTTCCACTTATAATTAGAATATATGTTTAAATAAATTATAAAAAATGAAATAAATTTTTTATTTAGAATTTACTTTAGTTATAAAAAAATTTAAGGGCCCATTTTTATATTTTGCTTTAGGCCACAAGTTTTTTAGCCACCCTTGTCTTGGAATGTCTTTGTTAGGCATCATTTCATACCATTTAAAATGTGTTTAGTGAGTGTGCTTAGTTATATGTGTATCAAACCTTAGTAAATATGCACTAATAATAACAAATAGGAAGGGTGATCAAAGTTTGAAAGTTTAGAGAAATTTCTAGTTAGAGAATTTGAACTATTTCCTACCTTCAAAAAGTTTGAAATATTTATTATTTTTAGAAAGTTTTAAGAATTTTGTTTAGAAAGTGTAAACAATTTTCTATTTTAAGAAAATTTGAAAAAAATTATATTTTAGAAGGCTTAAAAACATTTCTAAAAGTAGAAATTGTCTGCAATTTCAATTTTTAAAAAGAATGATGAGTTTTCTTATTTTAAGAAAGTTCAGACAGTTTTTTTTTCAAATTTTTTGATAGTTTTATATTTTTTATAAAGTTTTGAGGAATTTTTGCTTTTACTTTATGTTTTTAGATATTTTGGGTAATTATGAAGTTAGAAAGGTTTAAAAATTTTATATTTTAAGAAAGTTTAGAGAAATTTTTATTTTTTAGAATACTTTAAAAAATTTATATTTTAAGAAAGTTATACAATTTATATTTTTAGAAATTTTAACAATTTACTATTTTTAGTAAGAATGAACAATTTTATATTTTAAAAAAGTTTGAATGATTTTCTTTTTAGAAAGTATTGAGAAATTTCTATTTTTAAAAAGTGGAGATTTTCTTTTAGTTTTGAAATTTTTTTTAAGAAATTTTGAACACTTTTTATTATTAGGAAGTTAGAAAGTTTAAAAATTTAAAGCAATTTTTATTTTAATAGAGTTCTAATTAATTTTTTATTTTTTATAATACTAGAATTTTTTAAGTTTAAGAAAGTTTAATTAATTTTTTATTTTTATGAACTTTTGAAACTTTTCTATTTTAGAATTTTCTTAGAAAACTTAGAAACTTTAAAAAGTTTTATACTTTTAAAAAAGTTGAACTATTTTCTATTTTTAGAAAGTTTGAAATTTTTTATATTTTTAAAAAAGTTGAACAAATTTTCTATTTGTAGGAAGTTTAGAAAAAATTATGTTTTTTTGAAAATTTAAATAATTTCATTTTTAATAAAATTATATTTTAGAAAGTTTGGATAATTTTATAGCTATAATGTTTGGAGAAATATTTTTGGAAGTTTTGATAATTTTTTATTTTTATGAATTTTAGACAAATATATATTGTTAGAAAGTTTGGAGAAATTTTTATTTTTAGAGAGTTTTGACGATCTTTTATTTTTAAAATTTTCTATTATTTAGAAAGAATGAACAAAGTTTGACAAAGCTGTTTACCTTGACGAAGTTACTTTTTATTACTTTTTTCAAAATAGAAAACTGTCTAAAAATTCTTAAAATTTTTAATAGTCTAGCCTTAGGTTTGACAATTTTTTAAGTTTGGAATACGCTCTATTATAATAAAGTTTGGAAAAATTTATATTTTAAGAAGTTTAAAAATTTTTAAAATTAAAAAAAAAACTTATTTTGAAATGTGAACAATATTCTATTTTGAAGTTTGGGGAAATTTCTACTTTTAGAAAATTTAAATAATGTTCTAAATTAAGAAAATTTGAACAATTTTCTAATCTAAAATTTTTGTACCAATTTTAAATTTTTTTGGAGTTTGTATAAATTTTATATTTTTTAAAAATTTGAATAATTTTCTATTTTTAGACTTCTAGTATTGTCTGTCAACAGTTTGGCGCAAGCATTGGCTTCATAGGTTCGTATCTCTTTCTTTCTTTTGGGTAATTTATGCTTAACCACATAAATCACACTAGCTGGTATATGATTTTTTTTGTAATTCATGATTAACAAATTAAACTACACTGCGTATGGTAATTTATTAGTATCTATCTAATATTTTGGTATCCATTGTTGTACAAGTTTTTGAGTTATATTTTAAAATATTCATGTCATTTAAAAGATACTTATTTAATAAAAAATTAAATATGTGCTTAAGAAGTTGAAGAGTATTTTAATTATTTAAAATTTAATATTATTTTTACTCTTTTTTCCTTCTTTTTTTTTCATTCTTTCTCGTTAGGTTTAGTAGTTTTATTGTTTAAACTTTAAGATTGAAGGTTTTGGATTTAGTATTTAGTGGAAAAAGAAATAATCTAATTTTATACAAATGAATAAATACGTGAGAAAGAGAGAAAGAGAAAAAAGATGAAAAAAATTAAATAAAAATGATTAAATTATAGATTATTTTTTACTAAATAGATACTTTTTTTAAAAATATTTTAAAATAATATTAAAGAATTTGAAAAATATTGGATACCAAAAAGTTACCTACTTTAATTACTATAAAGTGTAGGTGGTTGGTGATTTAATGCTGTTTGAATGAATCAAACAGCTTGCTAGCCGATTTAATTTCAGCCTTCTAATCCTTTTTTTTAAAACCTTAAGTCGGGAAAAAAAATGAAGTCAAGGCTCAGGACTATGAGCTTAGTTACATAACAAGTATTATTATGTATTCATTTTATTAAGCTGCTATCGACAGCACCAGATTTTCCACTGTTCCACTTATCGTTATCCTGATATTAACCTACTCATTGGTAACTATTAACTATCAAGTAGCTTCACAAATTGAATTACAAGCAAGAGAATTGATAGAGACTAGAGAGCATTCTTTAAAATATTTTATTAGGTTTGGGATCTTTAAAATGTTTTAATATCTGTTTTATTGATATGTTATTTAAAAAAAAACCATCCAATTATTTAGGTACTCATATTAAGAGTGAAATTTTAAATAATGTATCATGATTCTCTTGATAAGACAGAATTTGAGATTAATATGATCATTATGTGTTGTTGTATAAGATAGGTCATATATGTACTATTTTGAAATGATATTGTGTTGTAATATTCATTCTGAATTTTATATTATATTAAAAAAATACTTCAAAATCAAATTCCTAAGTACATTTTCAAACTCCAAAGAGATGCATAATGAAAAATCACAGTAATACAAAGTCTTCCCTATTGGGTAATATAGAATATCCACTTTGATGTGAACCTTTTCACTTAAACATAAAGGTAACCCTCTAGTGGATTCATCATGTTGTTTCCAAAAGATAAACTATATTAAACTCACAAACGCTCCTTATCAAGGCCAGGCGGGTTCCAATCAGCCACCTCTGTCTTGGCCTTGCCTCTCCTACTCAACCCTCGTCATCCCAACTCTCACTATTAATCCATTTCCATATATTAATTACATACACAACTGCCATACTTCAACCTTTCTTTTTATCCTTTAAATTAATAGGATTTTTTTTAAAAAGAAAAAAATCTAAAATTGACCACCCTGAAATGTCTGGCCAAATTGCCAATTAGCAGGCGCAACATTGTAAGTAGTCACAGTTCTTCCATCACTTGCGGTGACTTGGAATGAGAGGCTTTGGCCATTAAGGTATGAATTACTCTGCCAATTTTGACCCCAATTTCTTGACATGGTTTGCCATTCTGTTTTAGAGCCCTTTATTGACACTGAATGAACATCTCCTGCCCCTCCTACGTTTGTTATCAACACCAAGTTGAAATATGAATGTCCATTTACGGTGAACCTTATTCCTCCTTTCTTCACACATGGTACTCTGCCAAATCATTAATACAACAATCAGTTCTATGCTTGAACTTTATTTTAGGTTTAAAGTGAACATTTTGAGATAAATACATTCCTAAAGTGCGGGATTAATTTGCTCTCAATCAATTATATTCAAATATATGGGATCACTAGGACTTAAATCGAGTAGAAAATAACTTATAAAAATTGGGATTTTGAAGTTTGTACCTTCTAAAGGATATGGGGACAATTCCAGCTTTGTATTGGGCAATTTTTAAGAAAGCAGGCTCAGCCAAATCAAAGTGTTGAAGGGGAGGATTGCACCATCCACCGTTGTCATTAGACAAGGCAAGGTTTGGTGGGCAAAAATTTGTAGCAGTAACAATTAAGGAACCTGGGAGGCACCATTTTGGGTCACTGTTACACTTCATCTCATAACAAGCTCCACAGCTCAATCCATTGTTGAATAGAGCTGTGCTTAGTGCTGCTGTGTTAGTTCCATAACCTTGGCTGTACAAATTTCCATACCCACAAGCACCTCCTGTAACCAAAATTAATAACCCATGTAAATAATATTTAGTATTAAGGTCAATCAGGTTTAAACAAGCTTAGCTACTAACTAAACTGTAATCTATTTATATATACACCTTTTATCACGATCTATTTATAGTATTTTTACTACCATTTTTTTTTCTTAAACAAAATTGTATTTTTTTATTTTTAATTTAAATTTTTTATTTTAAAAAATATAAATGAGTTAGCTTGTATGTTATTCATTCCAATTCATTTAAAAATTATCTAATTAAATTTAATTCACATAAAATTTAGATTAGTTAAATTAGCTTATAATTTACCTATAAGAAATCAACAAAACTACCCGAACAATTAAATTTATTTGACATTTTTAATTATAAGGAAAAACAAAACACTTGAAAAAATTAGTGTTTATGTTAAAGAGTGATTATGTAGGGCAGTTTTCTCCGAAAAAGGAAAAAAAGAAAAATTACTTAGAGAGTAGAACTTACCCATTGTGCCTGAAGCATCACCCCCTCCATAGAATGTGGCGTGGCCACCTTGCCAACCCCCATTATCACCACAAGTACTTGTAAGGAAAAGACTAATTATGAAGAATAGAAGAGAAATAACAGAGTGAGTAAAAATGGCCATTTTGTATAATGTGTAAAGTATTATGTGAGAAGTACTAGGAGGGTACTAAAGATAGAAAATAGAGAGGAGATTCCTAATGAGTAGTGTTAGTAAAAAGGGTGAAAGCGTTTGGTTTATATAGAAAAAATGGAGAGAGAAGACAAGGTCCTTTAAGGGGTGATGTGGGGTTAAGTAGTACAAAAGACAAATTGGCAAAAGGTCACATTGCAGTTGTGGCACAAATCGATAAATTTATATTATTATTATTTTTTAGTTGAAAGATAAAATTTATTTTGGAAATAAGATATAGAGATTATAAGTAATTTAATCTTAATCTTTAACCAAATATAGACACACTTACATTAGGAGCACATGGAAATGTTCTAGTTCGATTACCAACTGCTAAACCCAATGACCCCACTTGCACATGCACTTTTTTTCTCAATCGTTTATTTGTTCATCGTCAATACTAGGGGTGTCCAAAAACCTGGATCACGACCAAACCGTAAACCAGGACCAGGGCCAAATCGAATCCGGTTTACTTAATCAAACGGTCGGTCAGGTTTGTATTAATTTTAAACTGCTCAAACCGGACAGGTTTAATAATATATTAAAAATTTCACATTTTTCTTCATTAAATTATAAAAAATCGAACCAAACCGAAATAAACCGGATCAACGGTTTATAAGTCAAACGGTCCGGTCCGGTTTTTATTTTTTAAAACCGTTTCAAACGGTCCGGTCCGGTCCGGTTCTAGTAATATGAACGGTTCGGTCCGGTTAGATTTTTTTTAAGGAAAACCGGACCGAACCGGACCGTGGACACCCCTAATCAATACGTCACCAATTAATTAATACATTTTAATTAGCTTCTGCTTCTTTTTCTAATCCTAGTTACGTGTGAAAATGGCGTATTATCTTTAGAAGTTTACCCCGAAATTTCGCAAATCAGCCAACAAATCATAAAGAGACTTTAATTAAGTATTTCGTCAAAAGTCCAACTTTGTAGGCCGTGAGGGTTGAACGGTGTGAAATCAAAACTAAAACTAGCAGAAAACCTTAGCATGTTAGTTAATACATTTCATAAATAAGTTCAAGACTTTCTTATTCACTTGTCCTAACATTTTTCATGTATCGTTTACATTATTTTCAATTCATTAGATAATGAAAATATTCATGTTATATTTGCTCCCAACCGACGCGAAAAACCACAAGCAGCATCTTCATTTTAGAGCTCTAATTTTCACCTGCATGTGTAAATTCTCTTCATTTAAATTGCTTGATATGTTTTGCATTAAATTAAGATAAAAAGGTAGAGCAATGATATATCCACCAATTCCTATTTAAATAAAATAGCAAATTAATCATTATCAAATCATATAGAAACATAAATAAATTTCGATGAATTCATGTGTCGGTTCCTATTTATTTAACATTATTAAAAAAGAACCGAGTATAAACCATATCAACATGATCTATAAACAATTTGTGTCAACAGTAGCATCAACTCAGTGTGGATTGTCAACTCCAGAAACTAATTTTTATTTTAGTTTTCTGCATTAACACTCAAATACGCAATGTCGCTCAGATTTGGTTATTTCATTATGATTAGTTTCTTACTTAAATAAGTTTTTTTTTTTAAAAAGGTACTTTTATATAAGAGTGACTGAGTGGTATTTTTTTCTTCTTCATGTTTATTGTGAAATTTAGGTAATTTTTTGTCATGTTTTAAATTTCCACTCAAATATATTTTATTGCATTATTCACATATGAGAAATTGACTTAGGTGTTTGTACGTGGAATTATATTCCTATGATTTTTTTTCTTCATGAATTTAACATATTCTCAGAATTTTATAATGTTATATACAATCTTTTAAACAATTTATCAAATTTTTATATTTATATTAGAAAATAAATTTAAAAGAAAGTTGAAAACTTGGAGACGTCATGTTACGGTACACATGTTAGTCCCGGCGTTCGCGGTCCCTTGTATTCATGCATCATTATCGGATAATCTTAGGCTTCAATTTTTCTAAGATCAAATGTGGAGGGAAAACCAATTTATATTAAATAATCCAAGAAAACGACATTGGAAATAAGAAGTTTTGAATTATGGTTAGAGGCACCGTTGAACAAATAAACTAATCACTTTGTTTAATTAAGAAATTTAATTTGAATTAGATTTAGTTGTTTGATAAATTTTATAATATATTAAAATTTGATTCAAATTTATTAATAAAATTATATATAAATATATTTTTTATCTTACAATATTAATATTTAAATATTTTTTTATATATTACAATTATAATAATTTAATAATGATTTAAGAATACATTTTATTCTTTTGAATTTTATAAGTCATGATAAATAATAAATTTTATTAGAGATTATACTAAGTAAATTAAGTTTTTAAATATACCATAAACTTTAAATGAATTTTTTGAAGAATAATATTATTTATTAGTTAATAATAATTAAGAGGTTAAACATCATTGTTAAAGACTGCGTATAGCCAACCAAGCTCGTTTTCAATCCATGTATATTTAAGTTTGAAACTTAGCTCATAGGAAGCAACATTAACCTTCTTAGAACAAAATAAACATGAAAAAGAATTCGTTTGCAAAATCAACAATATGTCCTTCAGTAGAAAAGGAATCTGAACCACCATTCACCAATTGAACGGCCTGTAATTTAACAGCCTTATTACTCTAGAAGCACGTGTAACCTAATATCCAAACTAAATTTTAAACCAAACCAGATAACAAATAGCTTAGTTATCTTATCAACTATAGCTCCTATTACCTCCCCCATGTTGTTACGGATGACACATCCCAACTCGATAATGCCACTTTCTACTGCAACATTTGTGTCGACAATAAACTTAAAGCACTCAGCAGGCGATGGCATACACCGAGTGGCTCGACAAGGCACAGATTGCGGATACGGTTTGTTGCAATTTCAAAACATTTCCATTTACAGCAACACCCACTAGTGCAACGTACACGGGTACGTAAAAGACATTTCACGAGTTCTCAATATTGAACTGTTGTCCATTAGTTTAATAACGGCATTAAGAACGGCCATTAATAACAACAATTAAGAACGTTACTTAATAACGCAGTTTAAGAATCCGCCTAGTTTAACGGCTAGTTTCTTCCTTTCAATGTATAAATATAACATTAGACATTAAGCCAAAATCAATTCAATAACTCTCTCAACAAAAATCATAGAAAATCAACATGGTATCAGAGCAGGACCATTGGCGGTGGAAGAGAGCTACCTTACACTTACACCCGTGGCAACCATAAGATCACCACCGTCCGTCGACACAGTTGATGTGAGGAGGAGTGTTGAGGAGTCCCACATCGACCAAGGACCAGCATAAGAGTTGGTTTATAAGCCTGGGCAGTCCTCACCCTAGTAAGCGCGTTTTCAGGGGTAGAGTTAGACCCAGGTAAATCAACAATAATATAATTCTATTCTACCATATCAAATGACTTATTCATGTTAAGAAATTTGACCCCTATCTTGCTTAGACTTCTTAATAATTTCACATATACTAATCTTCCTTTTTTTATTTTTATTTTTTTCTTTATCCTTGTATTCTTGTGGACAAGAGAATATAAGGGGATTGAGCATCCTTTTATTTCTTATTTCTTTTTTTAAAGAAAAAAAATAACAGTTTATACTTCTTCTTTTCTGAAACAATTCTTCAAAGTTGTCTCTTGTACGTAAAAATACCTTGGGAGATGGATTTGTAGAATCAACCATCTCCGAGTTTGTCAAAAAAAGATACGTAATAAGATTTATTGCAATGTTTAAATAAATGTATAAATTATTTCTGAAAGTTTTTCTAATAGTTTAAGGTTTTTCAATAGTTAATAACAGACACACTTGTATATAATATATATAGTATATATATAGGCTCTACACATTTGTAAAATCTTAATAATACCAATTATATTTTAATATAATAAGTGATAAATATATAAAAATATTTTTATTCTTATTTAAAAGCTTAATATTTGACAAACCTTGTTTTTGTTTTTTGTCTCCTTTTTTTAAAATTTGTGTTTTTTTTCACTTCGTAATATAATATATTTTTTTAAATTATAATTATACTTATTGTTATGTTTTTCTCTTGGTTTTGAGGAGCCCAAGTGAAGCCCATATGGCTTAAAAGCCCATAGAGTAATAAATGGACAATTGTGTCATTTCATTGCTTCATTAATAAACCCATTTAGGGTTTGTTGAGTGTGTATTTTACAAAGAAAATCAAGAGGGTATCAGCTAGAGAAATCTGCAGAAAAGAAAAGCAGAAAAGCTCTCAGTTTTTCTTTTCCAGCAAGCCTTCATCAAGTGTTTCGATAGAAGGTTGTCTGTGATCCGATTAAGCTGAAATTGTGCAAACAGGTTCACGACTCAAGACTCTTTAATTTGTACGGTGGGATTTGGATTTGGATTTGGCTCACCAGTTTGGGAAATTATGAGTCGTGAACAGTGACCTTCATAGATGATTGTTCAAGAAAGTTATTGGTGTACACTTTAAAGAGCAAAAATCAAGCATTAGATGTGTTTAAACAGTTTCAAGCCTTAGTTGATAGACAGACTGGGAAGAAATTGCAGTGCATCAAAACAGATAATGGGGGAAAGTATTTAGGTCCTTTTGATGAGTATTGTAGGCATCAGGGCATTCGACATCAAAAGACACCTCTCAAGACTCCTCAGTTAAATGGGTTGGTTGAGAGAATGAAAAAGACATTGGTTGAAAGAGTAAGATGTCTTCTTTCGCAAGCTTAGTTGCCAAGATCTTTTTAGGGTGAGGCTTTGAATACAGTTGTACATGTTCTTAATCTCACATCATGTGTTCCTCTTCAGTTTGATGTACCGAATAGAGTTTGGACTGGCAAAGATGTTTCTTATGATCATCTTTGCGTTTTTGGTTGCAAGGCATTTGTGCATATACCAAAAGATGAGAGATCTAAGCTCGATGTGAAGACACGAAAATGTATCTTTGTTGGTTATGCTCTGGATGAATTTGGCTACATATTTTATGATTCAGTTGAGAAGAAACTGGTAATGAGTCATAATGTTGTGTTTATAGAAGATCAAACTATACAAGATGTTGAGAAGATAGAAAAATGAGTCCATCAGTATAGCGATGATTTGATTGACCTAGATCCAATTCCTTTATCAGTACAGATGGACCAAAATGTTCAAGATGACTAACAGGATTCAGATGATGCAGATATCTAAGCTGAAACATATCACCAGACTACTGATCAGTTACCAGAACCAGAAATTCCACCCAGGAGGTCTACCAGAGACCGATGTCCTTCCACACAGTATGATACAGATGAGTATGTGTTATTGATAGATGAGGGAGAACCTCAATGTTATGTAGAAGTGATGGAAGATGGAAACAGAGCACACTGGGTTGGTGCTATGGAAGATGAGATGCAATCACTGTATGACAATCACACGTTTGAGCTAGTAAAGTTGCCTAAAGGTAAAAGAGCTTTGAAGAACAAGTGGGTCTATAGAGTGAAGTAAGAAGAACACAATTCACAACCACGATACAAAGTTAGACTGGTCGTCAAGAGATTCAATCAGAGAAAAGGTATTGATTTTGATGATATTTTCTCTCCTGTTGTGAAGATGCCTTCCATACGTGTTGTTCTAGGTCTAGCAACAAGCTTGGATTTAAAAATTGAGCAAATGGATATGAAAACTACCTTTCTTCATGGTGAGTTGGAGGAAGAGATTTATATGGAGCAACCATAGGGTTTTGAGGTTAAAGGAAAAGAGGATTACGTATATCGGTTAAAGAAAAGCCTCTACGGGTTGAAGCAAGCACCTAGACAATGGTATAAGAAGTTTGAGTCAGTTATGGGGGAGCATGGTTACAAGAAGAATACTTCTAATCATTGTGTTTTTGTGTAGAAATTCTCTAATGATGATTTTATCATTTTATTGTTCTATGTTGATGACATGTTGATTGTTGGCAGAAATTCTTCAAGAATTGATAATTTGAAGAAGCAGTTGAGTAAGTCATTTGCCATGAAGGACTTGGGGCCAGGAAAACAAATTCTTGGTATTCAAATTTGCCGAGACAAGAAAAGAAAGAAGTTGTACATGTCATAAGAACGGTACATCAACAAGGTACTTGAAAGGTTTCATATGGATAAAGCTAAAATGGTTTCTTCTCCTTTATCTAATCACTTTAAGTTGAGATCGAGTCAAGACCCTTCAACAGATAAAGATAAGAAAGATATGGAAAAGGTTCCATATGCCTCAGCAGTAGGAAGCTTAATGTATGCAATGGTGTGTACGAGGCCAGACATAGCTCATATAGTTGGAGTTGTTAATCGTTTTCTTTCGAATCCAGGAAGAGAGCATTGGGATGCAGTAAAGTGGATTATGAGATATCTTTAAGGTACTTCCAAGTTAACACTTAGCTTTAGAAGTGGAAAACCAGTGTTAGTTGGATACACTGATTCAGATTTAGATAGAGATTCTCGTAAGTCTACTTCAGGTTATCTAATTACTTTCTCTAGTGGAGCAGTTTATTGACAGTCAAGATTGCAAAAGTGTGTTGCACTTTCTACAGTAGAGACAAAGTTTATTGTAGCAACGAAAGCCTGTAAGGAATTGTTGTGGATGAAATAGTTCTTGAGAGAACTTGGTTTCAAGCAGCAGAAATATGTGTTGTTCTGCGATAATCAAAGTCCTATTCACCTAGCGAAGAACTCGGCATTTCACTCAAGATCAAAGCATATTGATGTGAGATATCATTGGATAAGGGATACTCTTAACAATAAGTTGCTTGAACTTGAGAAAATCCATACTGATGAGAATGGATCTGACATGTTGACAAAAGCAGTGTCAAGAGAAAAACTTGAAGTTTTTTATTCAATTGCCAGGATGGCGGATCCCTCCATCTAATCGAAAAAAGGGGAGATTTGTTGGGTTTTTCTCTTGGTTTAGAGGAGCCCAAGTGAAGCACATGTGACTTAAAAGCCCATGGAGTAATAAGGGGGAAATTGTGTCATTTCATTGCTTCATTAATAAACCCATTTAGGGTTTGTTGAGTGTGTATTCTGCAGAGAAAATTAAGAGGGCAGCAGCTAGAGAAATTTGCAGAAAAGAAAAGCAGAAAAGCTCTCAGTTTTTCCTCTCCAGCAAGCCTTCATCAAGTGCTCTGATGGAAGGTCGTTTGTGGTCCGATTAAGCTGAAATTTTCCAGGCAAGTTCACGACTCAAGACTCTTTAATCTGTACGGTGTGATTTGGATTTGGCTCATCAGTTTGGGAAATTATGAGTCGTGAACAGTGACTACGAATTGGGTTAGATTTCTCCATTCTCTTGAAATAATTGTTAGTTTCCAAGAAGTGTATTCTTGATGATATTGTTAATTGTTTGCCTCTAGTTTTACCTAGAGATAACTGTTGTACAATTGTTTCTTGATAGTGAAAGTTTTAGAGATGAGTGTCGTGGTTGTTTCCTTCCTACACCGGGAAGGTTTTTCCACGTAAATTATTTGTGCTGATTTTGTGCATGTTTTTTATTTTAAGCTCTATTTATTTGCTTTCTAAATTTGCTTTCTAAAAGATTTACACAAAGAAAGAGAATAAGTTTAATTCCATTGTTTAAAACTTGATTAAATTCGTATTGAAATTGTGATTCTCCTAACACTTATTACATGAATACTTTTTGTTCTAGTAAATATCATAAACATTTTTTTTCCTTGATAAGTGACAGAAGAGAAAATGTCTTTTTGCAAGGAAAACGTCGAGGGTAATCCTAACTCTTAAATCGTGCTAATTTTTAATGCATTTTGGAGTTGGGATTTAAAATATGTTTTTTTTTAATACAGTTGATTAAGTTATTGATTCTCTATACTTTCTTAGTTCGAATGGACCCGAAATATATTTAAAAAAAATTTGAGTCATGCTTTTGCAATCTTCTTTTGACGTTCAATTGGTTTTAGAAAATTCCATGCTTCAAAATTAGCAGTACATCTACGCATCTAATCACAAAAATGTGGGAAAAAACATGTTTACTTTTCCTTTAACTAGTATGATATGGTCAAATTGTTTCAACTATTAGAACTTCAAAAGCTTATCACTGTTTTGAGGAAAAAGAAAAAAAAAACACACACAAAAAAACATATGATGTGACAGTATTGGATTTGAAAGTTAGATCGAAAAGATAAGATGTCGAAGTAATTGTAAACTCATATATTGAGTTGTGATAAAAAAAATATTTTTTCTTAAATTACTAAAGAATAGGCTGATTCAAGTTGAGATCTACAGAGCCATGTGGACTTGATCCGAATGTTGTTTAATAGGACAGAATGAGAATGCCCTCCCATAAGGGTTGTTTGTTTGTTCGACTCTAAGAGTGACTTCAAAAACCTAATGGCAAGAAGCTATTGAACAGTCTCTTTCTGTGGTAGTTAATAACCTGGGCACAATATAGCAGCTTTAAACATCCCCAGTTTACCTTCTAAGGTGGTGCAAATTAACACTGAACCAACCAAAACCATGTGCATTTAATTTGTGTTCTTGCATGGCCGATGTAGGCCATTCCTGATCCTTGTAAGGTGACATGTATTGGATATTTTTTGCGCTCTAAGCGTTGTTTGTTGTAGTTAATGAAAGGATGTTATTCGTCAGGTTTTTTTCTTTTTCTTTTTCGAAAAAAAAACTATTCCCTTTATTTATAATAACTTTTGTTCCCCTCGTTACTATAACATTAATATTTTATAACAGTTTTTTTTTAAATTGAGAACTCAATGTTTTAATCATGGTACAATAAAATCAATTATCGTATATACATATAAACTCAATTTTTATTAATAATTATAATCATAAATTAAACATAAAAAATTATTTAAAAATAAATAAATTTATAGATACAATTATTAGATAACAGTTATTTAATTAAAGTGATAAAATCTTATTATTTCTAAAACCTAAACAAAATAATGTATTTATTAAAAAAAAGTTAAAAAAATTGATTTAAGGTTTTTTCATTTCTCTCCCATAATTTTACTTTTTCTCTCCCTGTTATTATTTTTTTTCCTATTCTTCTTTTTCTTTTTTTCTTTTCCTCTTTCTTTTTTCCCTCTTCTTTCTCATAATTTTCTTCCTACCTCCACCTCTGAGTTTCTTTCCAGCTTCTTCTCTTATTTTCTTTTTTCATATCATTCTAACATGGACAACCCTTAACTCAATAAGATTTTATTGGGTTAAATTAGGCTTGAGTTTCTAACATGATATCAGAGCTCTATTCCTGGTCTTTATGTGCTTGGACCATTGGCTTTACCACAGTCTCATCATGGCGTTTATGTACACATTTATCCGCCATATGAAGGGGGGTTATTAAGTATCTTTGTCCTACATCGGCTAGGAGCATGGCAGCAAAGCTTCTTATAAACCTAGGTAACCCTTAACTCAATAAGATCTTATTTGGTTGAGTTAGGTTTTGATTTCTAACATGGTATCACAGCTTTGTTCTTGGTCTCTATGTTCTTGGACCCTTGGCTCTGCCACAATTTTACCATAACGCTTATGTCTACATTTGTCCGTCGTGTGAAGGGGGCTGTTAAGTATCTCTGTCTCATATCGGCTAGGAGAATGGCAAAAAAGCTGCTTATAAGCTTGGACAATCTTTAACTCAATAAAATCTTATAGGATTAAGTTAGACCTATATTTCTAACATCTACCAACCTTTACTTCTAACCCCAACCACAGTAACTTCATCAATGGGTTTGTATCTTATTTTTAATCCTTTTTCTTTTTATTTCACAACTTCATCTAAATTGGTTTCAACAATCTCATAATTATATATTTTTTACGATCATCATCATACCTTAATGATTGTTCTTTAGAATCTATTCTAATATAATTTACAAAATAAACCTACTGAGATAGGTTTGAGGGTTTGTTATCCCATCATGTTTATCATCTATTATGATGTAATTTGCAAGATGATTGTAGATTTTCCCACCACAAGGTACTCTTAAAACTCAAGCCTAGTATTTGTTTACACTACTATATTACTTTATTGTCATAGATCTAAGTTTAAAAATTTCTAGGAATTGCTTATTGTTTTTTCGCCCGTGAACTTTTTAAGTTTGTTGTTGTCTTAAATTTGAGATACTGTATATTATGACCGGTCAATTAGATTAGTTTCCTTCGTAAAATGTAAATTTGTGTAGTGTAATAAATGATATACTAGACAAAAGAACCTTTTAGTATTTATATTTGAATATTTAATTAGGATTAATATTTTTTCAATTAATTTTTCTTTACAACTAGGAGCATATAAGAATGATGAAAATACAATAACCAACAAAACAAACCTAAGGTGTGAAAGTTAACTCTATGTTGTCTTGGAGTTCTTATGTCACTCAAGCCATCCATTCGGCATCATTCCTTTAAAGATTTTGCCTTAAAATACTTGAATTTTAATTTTTATTATTTTCCACCATATGTTGGAGTTATATGCCAATAAGAGAGGTGAGAAATACTTCTTTAAGTGCTTGAATAAAACCTGTGTTTCGTGGTTATAACATTCAATTATGTTATTATCATCTCTTTTTAAAACAATGTTAATTAATGTTTATAGAAGTTATTGAATGTTGATTATGGTAATTAGTTTATTTTAAATTATTCTTTATTGAGAAACATTCTTACTATAGCTATGTTATGCTATCATTGTAACTAAATTGTAACAATATCCATATGATTCGGTGGCGAAGTAGCCAATAAGATGATTGCTCTCACTTGTATAGTTCAAGTATAGATAATATATGCTTGTGAAAGAAACAAATTGTTTATCTATTTTTTTTTATATTATATATATATATATAATTATATTCAAAGATATTATTTTTGTGCAAAACATAACAAACAACAACGACAATAATAACAATAATTGAAACAACAAGTACAGTTGTCAATCCTATATGTGTCTAGATTATTTATCGGTGAATATACAAATGGACTAACATATTATATATACAATTAAGTAATTGCAAATGATATTCTCTCTTCTATATTATCATGTATGTTTTATGATGAACATATAAAGATTTTTCATGAATTGTAACCCTAGGAAGTTGATTCTTCCCGTATGAATTGTAGCCATAACAAGTTGATTCTTGTAATACATATGCATCATTAATGAAATTGTTTCTTTTTACTAGTTTATCTCTTATGTAATTCTTTTGTATTTGTTCATTTTAAATAATTTCATACTTTATATACATCGCACTTTGTATATATCACACTTTATGTGCACTCAAGCTATTATTTTTAGTTTTTATAAAATACCAATATTTGGTTATGGTGATCCATTGTACATCACTTTTAATTAGGCATTCTGAAACGAAAAATAGTGCAAAGACTCCGGCCTTTATCGTAGTTGAAAAACAAATAGCAGAGAATGGGCTTCTTTCTAGTGACTATAAGGAGTCTTCATTTAACTACCTAATCTTTGTTGTGCAATATTTGACACACGAGTCTTCTTAACGTCGTCAAGTTGTTGCTCATGGCATTGAGCAATGTTTAGATATATAGGAATGAAATGAAATTGTTATTAACTAGTATTATTATTAGCAAACTTAAGCATGTATTTAATATTTAGAAATATTTTAATTAACTAATAAGATTTATTATATTTTGGTGCATAAATTCTTAAATGAAATAACACTATTAATTTTAATATAACATTGATGTTTAATATTATAATTGATAAATTTATTAAATATAAAAAAAATTAGTATGGTCATGATTTTAATATAAATCAAGATAAAATATGAAGATAAAAAATCACAATCTTTCGTAACATCGTGATCCAATGATAAGTCTATGATTACGGTCTTCAATAAAATCGTGATCAAAATATAAAGTCACGATTTAAAAAAAATTGTGATTAAAATGTATACCTTTGATCTCGATTTTTAAGTTAAAAATTAAGATTTTATATTAAAAAGTATGATTTCTCCCATTTAAATCATGATTATAAGTCTATAATCATAGTTAAAACCATAGAACATATATTAATATTGTAGTTGTGACTAATGCTTTCCTTTTATGGGTGATAAGTGTAATAGTAGTAACAAATTTATTGATAATTGGAATGGCACTCACAAATTAACATTGCTCTTTTTGAATTATGAAATTGCAAAGAAAATGTCTTCTTTTGACCGACGAGCCTCTCATCTTTGCTGCCCAGAAACAAAGATATCTATGGCTTAGGATTTATTTATTTATGCATGCAAAATGAGCACTGTAATATTAAAATTGGTCCTATTTTTTTTAATCATGGTCAATTAAAGTGATTTCTATAAATTAATGACCAAAATGCTAATTGATCATAATTAATGGATTAAAGTAGGGGGTCAATATAGTCCAAAATAATCCAATTTTTAAAAGTTTTTAATAAATCAAACCAGACAGGTTTTCTAATAAAATCGAGTTGGATTAGATAAATTCGGACAACCGATTCTTCCCATATGAGGCACCCCAATAAACGAATTTGCAATGGAATACAAAGGAATTACGTTAATAACTTAAAACCTACAAAGCTATCAAAATATTTAATCCCAGTCAAATAGAAAGAATCACATTTAGACCCTAAACTGTACCTTTGGCCATCAATAAGGGTCAGTCTATGAACAAGACCTAACATATAAGGTGGTGCCACTTGATCTGAGCAAATATTTGCATCAGAATCTAGTGATGAAATCAGAGGCGAAAATGGAGGGTCCTTCCTTCAAGCTTCACTAGATGAGATCTCTGCTATTGATATCAAGCCCCTGAAATCGCCCAAGAGGATCCTGTTGCAACATATCTGAGCAGACATTTGAGTGAGCTGCAGCCAGCATCTGCTGATTTGAATTGGACATATTAGAATGGAATGGATGAAACTGTAGCATTTGCACGTTGTAAGGGCCTCCTGATCCAGGTTGTAACCGATTACGAGAGAATGAAGATTGGGTAAATGGAACTTGGGACATTCCCAAATTAAAATTATCAGCACGTGATAATACTTCTCCAGTGGCAACCTTAAGCCTCTCAGCTTCATTCTTCATTGCTTCATTTAGAGCTGTAATATGAAGAATAATTAAAGCTAAGTGCTACAAATTATAAATTATCACAGCATGTTTGGAGATATGGACCAATCACATGTTAAGAAGATGGGTACAAACTACTTTTGACGCTAACTATACTAACATAAGGTCATCAGTCTTTACCAAAAAATGAACTCATCAATGTGTTTGCCACCTATCCTTAGTATTGGCGGGAGGAGATTTATAACTCAAGTCTTAATCCCCATCCCCCAAATAATAAATAATGGAGGAAGACAAATGAAAGGAAAAAACAAGTTTTTGCATTATTTTGACAAGAAAGGTATTGCATGTTTGACTGAAACTAACCATTAAAATGACACCATCCATGCTTCTACTCCTCCAATAAAGAGTGTTCTTGTTGGTCTCTTCTATGTCAAGGAATGGGTTTTGTATGACAAGAAAAGGTACCTCTTCAAGAAAAGAAAAAAAAAGCCTAGCAACTATAATTACCATCACACAAATGAGCTTGTTGTTCCATAGCTTGCAGCTGCAGCTTAAGGTCTGTTTTTTCAGTTGTAAGGCCTGATGCATCTCTCTAAGAAACAATAGAATAAGATCAATTACAAAAAATCATAAATGAATTGTACATCATGATAGAAAATCAGTATAAAAAAAAAACATGACTCCAAGTGGACGTTTAACAGATGAAATATAAAAGTAAACTTATTCAGGATATTGACTCCAAACTCCAAGGGTCAGCAAATAAACTAAATAAATAATATTAACCATTGATGGTACTATGGCAAACCCACCTGCAAGCACAACGTAGGCTTATCCTAAATTCCAAACTTGAATCAGTGCCTTAGCCATAAATACACCACAAATTGATGATATTAAAAGCACACAAGGAGAACATTACTTAATAGCAACATGCGTGATCATTCCTGTAAGAACCTGGAAGAGTGTTGGTTGGGCAGAAATAGTTGTTGCTTCTGTTTGAAGCGTTTGAACTTTTCTCGTGTTCTATTATGTAACGAGCCTTTCTCTCTTTTGTGCGAGCAGCATATTGCCGATTTTCCAAAATCCTAGAATATAAATTAGGATGAATTTCTCTGAAAACTGCCAGAAAAGCATTGATAAAAAATTACAAGTAAACAAACAACTAGGAAAAATTCCATAGGTCCTTTCATCAGCTCTAACTTGAAAGGAAGTCAAGCAAGAAAAAATTAAAAGCTCTTTTGATGTAAATGTATGTCACACTGAACTATGAGAAAACAATATCATGAAATGGTAAACTGAATAATTGCTTGACATAATGATGTGATTGATATATCCAAAATCGTAGAGCTATAACAAACAGCCTGCAATTCAAAATTTCTGAATTACACAGCTTGAGTCATTCTAAACAATGTCAACCTAAGTTCAAAAAAATAAAATGTGCAAACACTGTTTAGTCAAACATGTCAAAAATTTGCCCTTTTCCAGAGACAGATGCAAAAAACTAAATATTTCTAACATGATTAGAGGTTCAAATGACTTTAAGAAACGACATAATTGCCTCTGATTAAATATAACGAATTACATTTATAATACAAACCATACCATACCATCCTATGCCTAAAAAAACCAAGTTTCAACCAGAGCACAAAATGGAACCTGAACCAATGGCAACATATACTTCTAATGCTCTGCAACATGAAGAAAAAGAGACGGTGATACTTCTAAACTAATTAGCTTCTCTAACTAAGTATTTCAACTAACTAGATGCCTTAAAAACGAAGTGGAAAACACGCAATTTATTCATAAATACTTTTTCCCGCCAGATAAATTTGAAGAACTTTCTCCCGTTCGCTAGCAGATGGCAGCTTTCATGCCAATTCGTATTTTGAAATAGGGATAGGGAAAACACGCTCATATTTTCAACAAAAATAGAATTCCAAGAAACAAAGAATTCAAACAAACATAAAGGCTTTCACGTTCTTTTTTTTTAATTTTATTTTTTGTCTTCTCTTACCAAAGAAAATTTATTCCTCCTCTCACGCTGAACATTCAAGGAATACCAATTCGTATTCAAATTATTCATTAAGAGAGATAGAGAGGAGAGAAACAAGACTAAAATTTGAGGGAAATAAACAAGCGAGAAATAAAATTTGAAATTAACATCACGAACGCACATACCTCTTAGCTCGCTTGGGATCAACGGTCCAAATCTCAGCAAGCTTATCAGGAGCCATGGCCTTCTTGGCCTCAACAGCTTGCAACATCGAAGACCCGTCCATTGAATTTATATGCCGATGCCTTGACCTCATATTTATCTCTTCTCCTTCAGAACCACCAATCTCCGTTTGTACAACACCTCCACAACCAGCTTCACCTGCATCATCGGATTTCGAGGCAGATGACTCGCTATCTGGTTTGGATCCGAACTTGTCCATGGCCATGTAGGTACAGAAGAGGTCTTCTTCGGATCAGAGCTCTTAGAAGCTCGGGTATGGGCCGTCGAACGGGTCTGAAAGGAGATCTATATCATCGGGAGGACGGAAATGCACTTCGGAATGAGCTCGCGGTGGGACGTGGCGCGAAATGTGTGCTGGTACCTTCATAAAATCTTAGGGCAATTGTGTGTTGGTACCTTCATAAAATCTTATTTTTTAAAAATAATATATGTTTTTATTAAATGTGTCTAACCAACACAAAAAATATTTTTTAAAAAATATCATTGAATGTATTTATTTTACAGAAAAATTTAGAATATATGTTGTTTTGAACATTTTAAATATACGTAGAAGAGATAAGTTATTTTTGAAACATTTAAATAAGTGGTTCATAAAAAAAATCTCCATAAAAATCTAACAAAAATATATAAATTTTATAGAGTCCATGGTAACCATATCGTGTAATCTAAAAAGTTTAATCTCAAATAAAATAAATCATATACTACTTATAATATCATTATTAATCAATTTGTAATACTTTTGATTTTTTTATATAATAATATTTTATGTCAATGTTAATCTTTGACTTAACATTTTGTATTTTTAATTTATTTTAATTCTATTGCATTATTTGTTTTTTTTTTTTTTTGAAATGTTCTAAGATAAAGTATTATGCAAATTTTATAATTTATAGAGTTTATAAATATCATTTGTTGTCCAATCACAAATGTTAGCTCAAAATAAATGTAATGTTAATATTACATATTGATAAGGTAATATTATCTTCTGATGATATGAAAGATCGAATAAAACGTTAAGATCTTGGTACATTATGGGATTGTTCTTTAACACATCGATATTTAAGTCATTAAGAAGACGATGAGAATTAAAGGAGATTTACGTTCTTATTTTGTGATTAATAGAAAATATAATATTTGATTATAATATATATAAAGGTAAAATTTAACCTTATAATCTCATTGGTACTTTTTGTTGGAATATGATTAACTTATAATATAATAGACATATATCTTTAATTATTTTTTTAGTATAATTAAGAAATAATTATTAGGTATTTATCTTTTTATTTAGATTTATCTTACACTTATATTTATCTGATAACACATCGTTTATTATAACTCATACAAAATTTTGTTCATTAAGATCATTTATTACTTATCATGTATTATATATGAAATTATATATAAAAGTATATATAAAAGAAAAAATTAATTTAATAAGTATTTTTTGTTAGTATAGGATTAACTTATAATATGATAGACATATATTTTTAATTATTTTTTAATATAATTAAAGAATAATTATTAAGTATTTATCTTTTTATTTAAATTTATCTTTAGTTATACTTATTTGATAACATAACGTTTATTATGGTTCATATATTTTTTGTTGATCGCGATCATTTATATTTGTCACGTATAATGTAAGAAATTATACATAATATTATTTATAAATACTATTAGTTATCAACGTGTACACTTTCACCCTATTCTTAAAAAAAATCCCAAGAATTTGGAAAATAATAGCAGAATGCATAATTGCTTAAGAAGATAATATAGAATCACATTAGAGTTTAAAATTAATATTTACTATGAAAATTTTCACATATATATATATATATATATTATATATATATGTGTGTGTACATGGCGATTTTTTTAGTATATATGCGATTAGAGGATTGGTATTGAGAATTGATCAGATGTATTTTATTTGATGGATTAGGAAACAAGTTAAATTTATAAAATTAGATAGATGATCCATTACTCCATTGAGGTTAGTTTTGCAAGTTGGATATTATAATAGCTAAGTAGTAACTTTATACATGCAGAACCTATTAACTATTAAAGAGAATACATGAGGGTGTGTTTGTTAATCATTTTATTTTCTTATTTATTTTTATTAATTTTTAAATATATTTGTTTGAGTATGTTTAGTAACTATTTTTATTTTTAATTTTATTTAAAAAATACTTTTAAAATGTGGGATGCTTTATAAACAAAGATTTCTAAATTGAATATTTAATTTATGATTTTTTAAAAAATCTTTTTAAAGAGTAAACTAAGTATCATGAGAAGAAGAAAATTAAAAATATAAAAACCGTAAACAATGAAAATTTTGAATTATTTAAATTTGGGAAAAATCATAAATTAAAAGGCATTACAAAACATCATTTAAATGTTTTTTAATTTTTTTCTTAAAAATCATTAAGTGAAATTAATTTGATATACCGGCAAATCTTACCTAAAAACGCAACAAAGAAGCACCGGGTCTTTATTGTAGGCAGAAAGCATAGCAACTAACATTATAAAAATCCAGAAAATGATGCAACCTGCCTTCTTATGACTTGTGTCCTTGACATATGATTTGTTTCTTTACTTTTTTACTTCAGTTCTTTATCAACATCAACCTAACTACCATCATGTAGCGGCATGTAGCGGCAGCGAAAAAAAACACGACAACCTTCACTCAACTACTAGCTGCTGTTAATTTTCTTCACCTACTAACGATGGGAATTCATCAGGAGGTTAGAAAAGTAGTATGAAACGTAATCTTAATTTATATTTGATATTGTAATTTACTTATATTTTATTTATACTACACTTGTATTACATTTTTATTATTTCACTTGTATTATACTTACTATTTCACTTGTATTATATTTGTACTACACTTGTTACAACCCTATAAATAGTATTTTCTAATTACATTCTAAATCACACAAATCCAACATTAAATTATTTTTTCTTTTTATCTCTTTATACTCTCACATAGTATCAGAGCCTCTCATATACCTCTAGAATTTCTATCAATATTTCGCCTCTCTTCATCACAGCCAACCCGGCTCACCCCAATTCGGTTCACCCCAACCCGTCTCACCTCAATCCGGTTCCAGGCTTGTTTTCAACTCATCTTTTCATTTTTAAGGATATCTTCTTTATACTGTTTCTAAATATTTACTTTATTTCCTCCATTATTTCGTTAAAATTGATCGAAATGATGTCCCAAAACCAATCTCTACCACCCTTGATGATACTAATTACCTAGCTTAGGCACAAGCAATGAAAAGTTTCTTGAAAGAATGCAAGTTATGACATTTCATAACTGGTGATATTTCTATACCCATCCAAGAAACCACTGAAAACAACTATTTATTTGTTGACTGCCTTGAAGACTGGGAGAGTAATCATCATCAAATTATTACCTGGTTTTGTAACACCACCTTACCCTCCACCCATGGTAAATTTGGGCATTTTGACACTGGTAAAGAAGTTTGGAAATTTCTTGAGGCTAACTTCACTACAATAGATTTGGCAAACCAATATCAACTTATAACAACTCTTCATACCAAATGTCAAAGGGCTGATCAAACCATTAACCAATTTCTCTCTGAAATGCATACTATTTGGGATCAACTCGCTCTCTCTGAACCAACTTGGACGAACAAGATTGATGTTGAGATGTTTGTAACTTACCGTAATCACCAGCGTCTTGTTATTTTTCTCATGGCTTTCCATTATCGATTTGAACATGTTCGGGCTTCCTTACTCCATTGGAGTCCTTTTCCATCCTTAGATACTGTTGTGACCGAGCTTCATTCTGAAGAAACTCGGATTGTGGTTTTCAAAGTTCATCATACAGATTATGTTCTTGCCACCCCCTCTTATCGCCCTAAATGAGGTTCTAAAGAGGGCTTCAAACATCAAGGTTACAGAGTTTATTATATGTCCCATTCAGGTATGTATATGTTGTCACAAGAAGGGTCCAGGATACTTTCACAGAGATTGCTTTCGGAATCCCTCTCAACATGCTTCCGGTAAAAATAGTAATTCATCTATCACTGTTGTTGTTTCCGAGGATAATCATGACAAATTTACCTTTTCCACTCAAGAACTTGAAGGTCTTCTTAAACATGTTCTCTCACAATCTAGTAATACTCCTCCTCCTGCCTTGTCTCTTACATCAGGTAAATCTTTTATAGTGTTTTGATTCTACTTGTTGTAACCATATGACTCATAATACTCACATCTTCTCTCCCACACAATCTTCCATCTCCAAACCTTTAGTTCAAACTGCCAATGGTTCACATATGCATGTTAATGATGTATGACAAGTTTCCACATCTTCTATATCACTTTCTGACACCTTTCATATTACCAACCTTACTCTAAATCTTATCTCTGTTGGTCAATTATGTGAACTTGGTCTTACTATTACTTTTTCCTCTTCTGGTTGTCATGTGCAGGATCCACAGACATGACAGATCCTTGGGATAGGCCGTAAGGTCGGAAGATTATTTGAACTTATCAACCTTCATCTACCCAATTCTCCTTATATTTTCGTCGTTGCTTCTACTACTACTATCAACCTATGGTATGCTTGTTTAGGCCATACGTCTATAGGACGTCTTTATCCCTTAGCATCTTCTGGTAAATTAAGATCTGTTTCTATTTCTAATAATGTAAATTGTTTGCCTTGTCAATTGGGAAAACAACATGTTTTATGTTTTAATAAAAGTGATTCTACTTCTATCTCAATTCATTTTTACGTTTGGGGTCCATCCCCACATCCTACTATGAGGGGATGTGTTTACTTTGTCATTTTTATTGATGATTATTCAAGATTCACATGGATTTTTCTAATGAAACATAGATCTGAATTACCTAAAATTTATTATGATTTTGCCCAAATGGTTAAAACCCAATTTTATCAAAATATCAAAGTACTTAGAGCTCATAATGCTATAGAATATAAAGAAACAAATTTTTTAAATTTTCTTCGACAAAATGGGACTCTTTCTCAATATTCTTGTCCTGGCACATCTCAACAAAATGGAAGAGCTTAGCAAAAACACATACATATTCTTAATATTGTTCACACTCTCCTCATTTCTAGTTCTTGTCCTGAACGCTTTTGGGGTGAAGTAGCTTTTACGACTGTTTATAACATCAATCGTGTTCTCATGCCTATTATTCATAATCAATCCCCTTATGAGCATTTTTATAATAATTCTCCATCTTATGAACTACTCAAAATGTTTGGTTGTGCCTATTTTTTTCTTCTTCACCCTCATGAACACAATAAATTGGAACCTCGTGCTCGTCTTTGTTGTTTCTTAGGGTATGAAATAGAACACAAAGGCTATCGTTGTTAGGACCCTATCTCTAAACGAGTTGCATCTCTCGTCATGTCATCTTTTGAGAACATAAAATGTTTTCTTCTATTTCCTCATTTCATGTCTCATCTCCTACCTCACTCTCATTTTTTAATGACCCAACTATTGATTTATTTCCTCTTGACATTGCTCCATTACCCTCACCATTGTCTACTACGGCTTCTTTTGATGTGTCTGCTTCTTCTACTGATCCTACCATAACAACATCTTCCGAAGACCAACTACTTGATTGTCTAGAGTCATCACTTCGTCGTTCTACTCATGTAAGCAGTCTTCCTTTTCATCTTCATGATTACCAATGTTTTTCTACTATTAAGTCTCATCATGAACCCCAAAATTATAGAGAAGCTAGTTCTAACCCTCATTGGCAGCAAGCTATGACAGATGAATTACAGGCATTAACAAAAGCAGTTACATGAGATCTTGTTGATCTTCCATATAATAAATCTCTGATTGGTTGTAAGTGGATTTTCAAAATCAAAACTCATTCAGATGGGTCTATGGAACAATATAAAGCTCGTCTAGTTGCAAAGGGTTTTACACAGGAATATGGAATCGACTATGAAGAAAATTTTGCACGTGTAGCTCGTCTCACCTCTGTTCGAAGTATCATTGCTGTTGTTGTTGCCAGAAACTCGAACATGTTTTAAATGGATGTCAAAAATGCTTTTCTCAATGGAGACATAATTGAGGAAGTTTATATAAAACCTCCTCTTGGATACACTCATTCACCTCATTAAGTATGCAGACTTCGTCGTGCTCTCTATGGCCTCAAACAAGCTCATCGGGCTTGGTTTGCCAAATTCAGCTCTACACTTACTAACTTTGGCTTCACTTCCAGTTCTTATGACTTTGATCTCTTTATTCGGAAGACTCCCAATGGTGTAACACTTCTACTCCTTTATGTAGATGATATGATCATAACAAGGAATGACTCTAATGGCATTATTGATCTCAATCAGTTTCTGAGCCATCAATTTGAAATGAAAAACCTTGGTCATCTCCACTACTTCTTGGGCCTAGAAATCTCATCTAATTCTCAAGGATATTATCTCTCTCAAGCAAAGTACTCTTTTGATATTCTTAATCGGGTTGGCCTTACTGATTGCAAAACTGCATCAACACCTTTAGAAACCAATGTCGAACCTACTCCATTGGATGGTACTATTCTCTCATATGTCATATTATACAGACAATTAGTAGGCAGTCTTGTTTATCTCACAGTCACTCGTCCTGACATTGCCTATGATGTTCATCTGGTTAGTCAATTCATGTCTGCTCCACGGTCTACCCATTATATTACGGTTCTTCGCATTCTCCGCTACATCAAAGGCACCATGTTTCACGACCTCCATTTCTCCAACAAGTCTAATCTTCTTCTTTCTACCTACTCTGATGCTGATTGAGCAGGTGACCCAACTGATCGTCGCTCTACCATTGGATATTGTTTCTTTCTTGAAAACTCTCTCATATCTTAGCGAAGCAAGAAACAATCCCTCACTTCTCGATCCAGCATTGAAGCTGAATATCATGCTCTTGCTGACACCACTCAAGAACTTCTTTGGCTCCATTGGCTACTTGCTGATATGAGTGTTCTCCAATCAACTGCAACTATCATATATTGTGACAATCAGAGTGCTATTCAAATTGCTCACAATAATGTATTTCATGAATGAACAAAACATATCGAGATTAATTGTCATTTTGTTCATCAACATGTTCTTCAAAACACTGTTTGTCTCAAATCAATATCCTCCACTGATCAAACAGTTGACATCTTCACCAAATCTCATCTACTAGGCAGATTTCAAGAGTTAGTTTCCAAACTCAAGTTGATTTTTTCTCTTCCTCCTTGAGTTTGAGGGGAGATGTTAAGTTATATTTGATATTGTAATTCAGTTATACTTTACTTGTAATACACTTACACTATTAACTTGTATTACACTTATATTATTTCACTTGTAATATACTTGTACTACACTTATTACAACCTTATAAATAGGATTCTCTATGTTTATTTTAAATCACATTAATATAACATTAAATTATTTTTTCTTCTTATCTCTCTATACTTTCACAATTACGGTGTTACTTACACGGATTTCGTTAACCCCTGTACAAACTAACACGTTTTGTTTAGTTCAACCATTTTTATTTTATTTTGGATTTGCACCTTTCAGATTTGACTAGACGTATCAGGACCAATTACACTATTAAGGTTTCAAGGAAAGTTTTTAGATATTAATATATATATTGGTCTCATCTAATATTTCTTACACCTTTTTTATTTTAGTAAAAATAAATAACCAAGATAACATTTATCACCTCCATATCTTTGTACTTATAATTCTCTGCTCAAGAAGACACATCATAGAGACTAGAAAGTTCTCCATAACCCACATGGTTAATCAGTTTGATCAATTTTATCATAATACAAAGTGCTTAATAGAGCTTAGTGCCTAAATGCATATTAGCTAGTGTTCAATTCATATATGTCTCTAGACTTTAATGGTTTTTATTTCAAGTCCTTATCAATGTGACAGAGGAAAAAGAAGATCAAAATTCCCTTCTGCTCCTCTTTTTTTTCTTCTTTTAACTGCATTTGCCTTCTTAATAAATAAAGATGCATTTTGCTGCAGAAATAATGTTAACTAGTTTGATAGTACTCCTTTGTTCTATCATTTTCTCTGAGAACATCGGCTGACTGGAAATGGACAAGTATACAGAACTATTATTGTTGCTGCATTAATATCATTGTCATCACTAGTTGCGAAGACGTATGGTCACAAATGACTTTACATCTAAGTAGATATATATTCATATTATTTAATGATAGGTTACTTTATACCAATAAAATAAAATAATAATATATTTTTTTATAAATAAGTACAAATACTTAATAAAAAATAACATAATTAATGAGCATCTTAAATCGTGCCCTAAAAATCCCCACACTAAAGCACCAAATCTGGTACAAAATTAGATGCAAAGTTGCTCAAATTCAACGACAAATTTAATAGTATGAATAATATTACTTTAAATTTAATATGATATTGTTTACGGTATGAATACCATTTTATTTTATTTTGAGAAAAAATCCTAATTTTTTTCTATTATATATAATTATATGATACACAATTAATAAAAAAATTACTAAATATAAATTCGTTATAATTTTTGGTGTAATAAAAGAAATATTTTATTTCATAAAAGAATATATTTTTTAGTGTAATATTTAGTATTTTATGTTAAAAAATAGTAAAAATATGATATAATTTTTAATACAGATGATATAAAATTATCTTTTTAAGTATAAAGAATATACACTAAATAGCATCTCCTGTTTACTAATTCGGTGGAACTGTTTACTTCAGCTTGATTAATATTATTATTAGAAAGCAAAGAGTGGAGGAGAGTGGGAGAAGGATTTGGGGATAGGAATAAGCATTTCTTTATAGCATACTTAATTGTAGTTTGGTGGGGATCAGGTGCCTTAATTAATCAAATGAAAACATTTTATGGAGGTGATAAAATATAAATGGTTTATAAAAATAGGCTTAATTTTATCAATTAATTAAATAATATCATATTTAATCATAATTTAAAATTAAATAGTTGATCAACATTTTCGGTTCACCTTATGATATGATTTTAAAATTCATTACATCATTTCAAATCTTCTAATCATACCGAGTATTATTATATAATCTATAATAATTATATAAAAAAAAATCTTCTTTTTCCTTTTTCTATCGACTTGATTCTCCTCAAAGTTTTAGGTTCTTACGATCAGCTAGCTGTCATTTAATTCATGTAAAAAAGAATCATGTTGAAATAGACACCCAACAAATTTTCTCTTTGCCCACATCCAAGTATTATAAAGAAAACACTTATTTCTCTCCTAACCCAAATATTAATTATACAAAAACAAAATTAATCTCCACTTATAAATACTGACAAATAGAAGAAAATGTTTGGAGGGCTGTATAATTCTTAGCTAAAGTTGCTTATTTGGTAAGGCTAAACTCATAGGAGTACTTATCAACTTTATCCTGTCATTTTTCACCTTATTTATATATTTTTTTTCTTTTCTTCTCCTTTCAATTTTTTTGACACCTACATACTAACCTTAAACACTCAATTTAATGAGCTAAAATAGCAACTACGCTACAAGACCCATGGTATATCAAAAACAGAGTTTGAGATTTATATATCAAGTTTTAATCAAGATATATGCTGCTTCTAGTTAGAATTAGAACTTAATTAAAACCACCATTTAGAGGCTCATATCTCTCTCACACTTCACAACAAATGAGTCAGGACCAAACACGACCTTTCCCCACCTAGTCTCACACAAGAAATCACACATCAAAGGAAAGTGGGACAAATTACAAGAATAAATCTCTTCAACATATCAATAAGATGAACTCTCTTCTTACAATTTCCTTTGTGGTTCGATATGGTACTGAAAAACCAATATGGATGAATACTGAACTCAGAAGCCTTTTCTCATAACTAATTCATCGAACACCTTAGTTGAACAAATCAAAAGGGTACAAGAATCTGAGTTCATACTATGCCATCTTCAATTTCATCCATGGCAAGTATGACTCTTCCGTACCGTCCAAATCGCTTAGTACTCCTTGTTAAACAAGCAAGTACTCCATCGGCAGAAGACGGAACTAGGTCTCGTGGGTCGTGTCAACTATTGGTGTTAATTGTAATAGTTTCTGTATTTTTGTATTTTCTTGTACAAATAACTCTTCCTATGATAATCGGTGAAAACGTATATAATTCTAACCCCTACCAAATTGCTCTACTTCCCTAATTTATGATTGCTCACCAACAACATTGGTTCGCCATTTCCTAACTCCACTAACTTTGTTGTCTTCCACTTTCATCAGACACGCCAACATTTCCTCAGCCACAGATATATGTCTCTTATGCCCAACTTGTCACACGTGTAGAAGCTTCGCAGTACTTAATGATTTCATGTGAAGATATCACCAATTGATCTTCTCGATTTAACAAACTGAAGGTTTTAATAATCTTTTCTTCAAGATTCATTTGATAGTTTGATCCACTTCAACGCTTCGTATATGATCATTATTACCTGACATGGAGACAGAATTACCGCTTATATCACAAAATAAGCTTCATTTCAAAGGTAGGAAATTTACACCAATCTCGCTAAGTTTTTTTCAACCAAAGGAGCTCACATATTCCTCGACCATTCCTCGAATTCAAATTTTGGATAAGCGCAACTACCTTTTTCGCTTCTCCACGTAACAAGATTTCCCCACAAAAGTAAAGCACTCCAAGAAGTAGATTTCCTATCCTTCACATTCCTCGCCCACCGAATCAGATATCCAAGGACTTCCCAATTGACCGTTCTTTGAAAAACATAAGTCCTTTCCCGTGAGAGGATTTTAAGTAACGGCGTATTCGCGACCGCATCCATACGGTCTTCACTGGGCAAGGTAATGAACGACTTGGCACACTCACAAAGATAAGCAATATCGTCGAGTATGAGATAAATATATGAGTTTACCTACTAACCGCTGATATCTCCGTTTATCTCATTACTGGGTCCACATATTCCCCGAGTTTATGATTTTGAACCATTGGAATATCGAGCAGGTTTACAATCTAGTAGTCCCGCCTCCGCGCAAGAGGTCCGCAGTGTATTTCCTTCTGGGAAAGGCATATGCCTTGTTTTGATCTTGTTACCTCAATACCTAAGAAGTACTTGAGTCTCCCCCAAATCCTTCATTTCAAACTCCTTGATAGTTTTTCTCAAGCTTAGAGATTTCTTCTTTATCATCCCCTCGTAATGATCGTATGTCGCGATACATAGACTATAATTTGGCCGTTATCTTCCCCAATCGATGTTTTAGGAAAAGAGTATGATGACGGAGCTTGTTGTTGAACCCATATTTCTTCATTGCCGAACTCAACCTACCAAACCATGCTCTAGGTGATTGTTTTAGCCCATACAATGCTCGTTGTAATCTACATGCAGCTTTCTTTTCCTCGATGTAACAAGATATCCTCAAAGGGATATCCATATAAATCTCTTTCTTCAAGATCACCATGGCTTAAGGCATTTACATCAAGTTGGTGCAATGGCCAATCTAAATTTGCCGCAAGAGACAACAAGACTCTAATGGTTTTTAGTTTAGCCACGAGTGTGAGAAGGTTTCTTGATAATCTATCCCTTGTTTTGTGTATATCCTTTTTGCTACAAGTCTCGCCTTGTATCGATCAACTAACCCATCTCGCTTTATACTTAACGGAGAAAATCCACTTGCATCCTACCAGCCTTCCTCCTCGAGGCAACTTGCTTAACACCTACGTGTTGTTCTTTTGCAATGCCTCAAATTCCTCTTTTATACGCGTGAGCCCATTTTGGATCGTATAAGGCTTCTTCAATGCTACTTGGAATTTGGCACGAGGAGAGTGTTTGTGTAAATGCCCTGATAGGTTCTGATAACCTTTGAAAGAGATACAATTTGGCTATTGGATACTTGGATCGTCGTTCTTCTCTTCTCGGGGAGTATCGATTTGGAGGTTTGCCTCGATTTCGAAAGGTAAAAAACATAACCAACGATGTATCTATAGCATTAAAGTGTGTATAAGGTGTGGATAGGATGACTTACCTCGAGTATTCTCAGCTATGGGAGGATCATCAAGTACTGTAGAGTGGATGGGTACATCAATCACTTCATCTTCGAAGGTTCAATCATTACTTCACTTCAGGCTCTGAAGTTCAAGTTTCTGCCCAGATACTATCTCCTCCATATTATTGGCACGATCCGAGTATGTTGGATTAGTATCTAATATTTCAACATCAAGCCAATTTCGTTCTTCACCATAACTCTCCTCCCGAAGAGTGGAATTTGAGGAATCGAGATAATGGGAAAAAATATTCTGATTCGAGGAAAGTGACATCCATGTAATATAGGTTCTTTTAGTAATTGGATCATAGCATCGATAACCCTTTTTTTGTACACCATACCCCAAGAATACAAATGACAAAGACATGGATCCAACTTAGTTCGTTGATTTTTATGGAGGTGAACAAAAGCAACACATCCAAAAATTGGGCGGAAGATCAAAATAGTAGGCAAGGGAAGATGATCGATAACACCTTTAATGGAGTCTCAAATTGTAAGGTTTTGTGCAGGCATACGATTAAGAGATACACCGTCAGAAGAATGGCATCACTCGCATTTATTAGGCATACGTGCACCGATTAGTAAGGCCCGAGCCGTTTCTAAAATATGCCGATTCTTCCTCTCCGCAAATTCCATTCTCATGGGGTTTGTGAACACGAGGTTTCACGAGAATACCATGGTTGTCTAAGCACGTCCGAAATTGTTGATTAACATACTCCCGCCATTATCGACCAAGTATCTTAATTTTTTCGTAAAATTGTGTCTCAACCATGGTGTGAAACAAGTGAAATGTAGCAAATACTTCATCTTTATGTTTGAGTAAGGTAAAGCCATGTCATTCTGTACAATCATCAACAAAAATAACAAAACCAACGATGACGAGATGACGAATGACCTAGGGAAGGTCCCCAAACATCGAATGTACTAAAGCAAAAAGTCACACTTTTATTCATGCCATAGGATAAGACGCATACATGACTTTTTGCTAGGATACAAGTATCACATTTGAAATCCGAATGTGTGATATTTGAAAATAAACCTGGGAGTAGGTCTTTAAATACTCGAAAGATGGATGCCCAAATCTACGATGACATAGCCAAATGTCGTTCTCGTTACCAATAATGTTTTGCATATGATCGCTCTTCCTGAGCCGAGGTCATCCACGTAATATAACCCTCCTCGCCTTTAGTACCACGCCCAATGATCTCCTTGGTGAGAATATCCCGTAGAAGGAAAAAAAGTAGAATACATTAGTCACGCTTAAGATCTGCAATGACTGACTTGCTGACATTAGTCGGTTTGACGTAGGGTACAAGTAAAGTATTAGATAATGATAATGAAGGAGATAAGGTCAACCGTTCCGCCATAACTAAGTGACCCCATTTGCAGTGGCAACACGATTCCGCTCTTGGTTGGCCGTTGTTTTGGAGAGATCGTTTAGTCAAATGTCATACGATCCGTAGCTCCGCAGTCTAAAATCCAATCCCTCATTATCACTACGAGTATGAAATGCTTTACTTGAAATACTGGATCTTGGGAAGATTCGGTCCGAGGAATAAGGGATAATGATGTAGTATAGCCACGCAGCCTTTCCCGGTGGCTTCCCTTTTTCTTTGTTTGAAGATCATTCCACCATTCTCGGATACCCACAGTAGTTTGAAGCGTTTTTCACGGTGTGTTTAGAGTTTCCACAATGACCACATTTCACGCCAGACGATGTATTTCCCATGGATTTCTTCTACCCAAAAGGTTCCCTGGTTTTGGTAGACGGATTATTGTCCTTTGATCCTCTTTGTAAGCCATAATCTGCTCCGGGTGTAGTATCGCACCGTGATCATTACTTATTGCTGACTTCTTCCTAACGATGAATCCATAGGCTTGTTCCACCGTAGGGAATGGTTTGATCCTCAAGCACATCACTGAAGTTTTATCCAATCTATCATCAAGTCCATCAAGAAAGGTATACACTCGATCTTTCCCCCGTATTTAATGGAGTTGTATTTTTGTATATCATTCGCACACCCATTTGGATTAGACGGCGGAAATCAATTTCACGCCATAACCCTCAAGGTCATTATAGTATTTTTTCAATTGATCCACCGCGCTTCGCACGCAGTAACTCGGCGGCGAAGATCATATACTGAGACGTGTCTCGTCCCATCATAGTAAGTGGTAGCGGCATCCCAAACCCGTTTCAGCTGGGAATCGGATAAAATTTGCAATCGAGGGTGAATTGATTAACCGTATCCTTTCGACAATGGCATTTTCAGCTGCCATCTCCTAAACGAGGGGGTCATTTAGGTTGAGGAAAATCTCCATTAATATATCCCCAGTTTGTCTTTCTGCAGATATACATCTCCACCACCTGGGACCATAAGGCATAGTTGGATCCTCCCAACTTGATACTAATAGGAGCAATTGACGATTATCTCGGTTAACGAAGGTTGTGGTAGATCGAGTTCTGGTTAAACTTCTCCGCCATTTTCGCCTCAAATCTTCCAAAATGAAATTGGTGGTTAAATCTCTTCGATTCATGAGATCTAAAATTTTTTTCCTTCCGTTTTTCCTTTTTTTTTTTTTTTTTTTTACACTTCACACACCACTATATATACAACATTCCGTAACCCCAAATTTTTTTTTTCCAAATCACAGCCTTCATTTAACCCTAATGTTTTTCCTCTCTTACTCTTCACTGAGCTTCTCCGATTTCCTCCGATTCTTCCTCTCGATTTCCTCAAGAATTCCTCCGATTTCCTCAAGAACTTCCTCGATTTCCTCAAGAGTAAACTTCCTCTCATGCGTTTCTCAACAAATTTCCTTCTGATCAAGGCTTTCTCACAACCTTCTTCTGATCGTTTCTAAGAGCTTCTTCGATCATGCCAACAAAGAACTCCTCGGGAAGAGTGTACGCCTTCCTCCTTTGATGGAGGATCAACGAATACTTGTAATTTCTTCAACTGAACCAAAAAAGGTTCGCAGAAAGAAAACAAACTCAAGCTTTTTTTTTTTTTTTTTTTCTCGAACTAATGCGTGCAGATTTTTCCTTCTATTACTTTCGCTTTTTCATCAATACTTGGAACCATCTTTATCATCAACTGATCAACCGCAGTAAATTGTCTTTTTTGTTTTACGTAATTGTAGTCAAGAACAATATGAATGCCCACAAGAAGAAATTTCAAAGTTCGGTAGAACTGTGATGACTCAACGAGCAGCGACGGCTAATCCAAATCCCGCCAATAATCACCAAATACGCATTTATTAACACAATCATTGAAAGTATACGACAAATCAGCCAGTAACTTATTCTTTTCATTGACAACCAATAACCCCCGTCTGATACCATGTCAACTATTGGTGTTAATTGTAATAGTTTCTGTATTTTTGTATTTTCTTGTACAAATAACTCTTCCTATGTATACTGAGAAAACAGAATATAATTCTAACCCTACCAGCTGTTCTACTTCCCTAATTTATGGTTCACCAACAACATTGTCTGCCATTTCCTAATTCCACTAACTTTGTTGTCTTCCACTTTCACTGCACACGCCAACAGGTCGTACTCAAATGAAGCCAATTTTGATAGCAACATGGTGATTATCCTCGCAGCTCTGCTTTGTGCATTAATATTTGCATTGGGTTTAAATTCAATTGTTCGATGTGCACTTAGATTTAGCAGAAGGCTAGCCTTTGAGACCCCAGATGAAACAGCTGTACGTTTAGCAGCTACAGGGCTTAAAAAGAGGGCACTTCGTCAGATTCCAGTTGCTGTTTATGGGTCAGCTGACATTCATATTCCTTCAACTGATTGCCCAATTTGCCTTGGAGAATTTCAAGATGGTGAGAAGTTAAGAATTCTACCCAAATGTAAACATGGGTTCCATGTACAATGTATTGATACTTGGTTGGTGTGTCACTCATCTTGTCCCACTTGCCGGAAATCATTGCTTGAACTACCCACCAGCTCAGATGGTGGAATTGCCGCCACATCAAGAGTACAAGCTGATGTTCCTATAACTGTGGATGAGGTTAGCTGATTATGGTTTTGAAAATAGTAAAAATAAAGAATAGAATAGGGTTCTTTTTTATTTTATTTTAATCATGAGTCAAAGTTAGCTTATTTATTTATATAATTATACTTATGGACAGAAAGAGAGATCTTATTTTAGATATAATGGTTGCTTCTATATATGTGAGTTACAGCTTTGGAGGAAAATGGAAATAGAATTCGCAGTTTTTTTTTTTTTTTTTGGGGGGGGGGATCTGCTTAATTATCTGTGGATGTCCAATTTATGAAGAAAATGATAGAAGATCGTTTCCAACATTCTTGTAGTTGGGAAATTATGTTAGAATTAAGGAGGAAAACCGTCTTTATTTCTACATTTCACTAATCTGTACTGAAGCAGAGAATTAGACATTCTTCCATACAGTAACAGTGGTTTTACTATATCCATGGAGACATGGAATCAGTGTCTGATAGAAAAGACCAGCCATCTTAATGGTCATGCTCTTCTTGTATAGTAATGAATGATATTTGAGTCAGACTGAACCACCACATTTCATCGATCATTTGAGAAGTTGGGTTTTGTCTCCTCGGTGATTTTGTCCCAAAAGGACTAAACCAGAGTTTCTGTAGCAGATGACCATAGCAATCTTGTAGTAGTGTTCTAAGCATCAATGCCTAAAGCTGCGTGGCAAATTTCAACAGGTCATATGAAAAGTTATCAGCAACCGACTTAGAAACAGAATGGTGATATTTTTGGATTTTACAATGTGAGTCGGCATAAGTTACCACAATTCAATAGCTATCACTTTTAAATCAAGTGGTTTCTTTCTTGGCTTCATTGACTGATTATTATAGGAAATTTAAGATCAAAGAAAAAGGAAAGCAAATGAGAATCCAATAGGCAGAGGCAGCTTAACTTCTCTCTCTCTAACTAATCTGCTTTCCCCATTTTGATCTTGATGGGCATATCAGAAGAAGCATAAGGAAGGAATCATTTTTGTTGTTTATGTGCTTACCCAAAACTGTTTTAGCCTTCCCTTCTTCTGTCGTATCACTTTTTTGGGCCCACTTTGTGAAATATTCATTTGTATTGTATTAGTAGTACCTAGTAACTAGTAAGGATACCATGTTGTAAGATGAGGACATTTTTGTGGAGGCATAATTAATTATAATTCGACCACCTGTTTTTTTTTTCTTTTTTATCTAATTGATTTTCATTCTAAACGAATTGAAGCAATTAACGTGTATATTCCTCTTAAGTATACCGAGAATAAATTTGATTTTTTTAGTATATTACATAATAAATTTTTTAAATATTTGTAACAAACGGATATGTAATTGTTGAAGAATATCACACCATTATTACCCTAAAACTAAAATAACTTCTATTCATTGGACTCGAAATATTGCATTTTTAGGCCAGTTGTGGAACAACTTCAAACCCCATAACTTGTTTGAAATAAATTTTCCTTCTGCCATTTTTTGCAAATTACAACAACTAGAAACTATATTCCAATAGCAAACAAATGGAATACAAACAAATGCCTAGGTAGAAAACCTTCGGCTCTGATACCAATTGTTTGGAAAATCGGGTATATTTTCCCTATTCTAAGTATTACTATTCACTTATGATTTAAATGAATAGAACTCAAACTAATCCGATAAAATAATGCTATTGGAAATATAATGCTAAAATAAACTAAAACAAATATTGAAACAGAAATATTAAAGCAAAAAAATAATAACACCAGAAATTTAACGAGGTTCGGTATAAATGTTACTGGGTCGTCGTTATGCTTCCACTATCTCCAAATGAATGAACTTCAAAATTACAGACAAAATTAAGCTAATCAATTACCCTTACAAAAGAGAGGAAGATTTACAAATTTTGGGATGTTTACAAATGGTGAAGGAGGGCTTTATTTATAGCTCCAAAACCAACACCCATATTTATTCCTAATAAATGTGAGATTTTTCTAATTTTCTCACTAAGGAGCAATATATAACACCCCATAACTTGTTTGAATATAATTTCAACTTTTTTTGTTATCTTTTAGGACCCTTAATTTTTATATATTTATTTAAGATCGATTTCAAGTTTTTAATTTATTATAACCCCTTTTTTTACACAATTTACTCTGCTATATACTTATATAACTATGCAGTTATATAGTGGTTTAAAAAATTGGCTGCAACAAGTTAATATAATAACTTACTACGAATTTTCAATTGAAAAATGTAATTTTGATATCTTGAAATATGAACGTCACCCGATTGAAATCCTAGAAGATACATAGATAAATTGACTTACCATTTTTGGTACAGAATGGGTTTATTATGGCAAGCATTAGCAATGAAACTCATAATCAGACATTGCAATTCATCTACACGGAAGCCTATATTTGACTAGATAAGTTTTCTCTATGCATGTTGAAACTAGATTTTAAAATTATAAGAAAAAATAGATATAAAAACAACCGCATTGGGTTGCTACATATGATTTATTTAAATTAATATTTAATTTATTTTTTATTCTTATTATATTTAAAAAATAAAAAATATTATTTTAATTTGTTAAGAAATAAAAAATCAAAATACATAATTATATAATAAAAATTTAAATAAATTAAATTAAATATATAATATGATTTAAATATATTTATTCTAATCATATAAAATTTATATATAACCATAATATTTTTATATTATATTATATGGTTTGATTTTAACGTTAAATACATTATTCAACAAAAGTACCTACTGCACAATCATTGTACATACTTTATCTATCGCTTTTTATATTCACTGGGATTATAAATTGTTGGTAAATATGTGTATTGTGCACTCGCTTAATAAAATTGTGAGCTTGTTTGGAAACACTCGCAAATGCAGCAGAAAATCGAGAGCGTTTGCCTTTGTTTAGACTTTCGGGATCTCAGGATTTTACTATTGGATCCATTAACATTTTTAAAATCATTTTTATTAAGATATATAAAAAAGTGTATGACACAACTTAATTTATTATTTACATAAAAATAATTTATTTATTTCAAATTTATATAATAATAATAAATATAATTGATAATTCCCACGTTTCTTTTTTATAAATATTATTAACTAGTAAAAAAATAAAATAACTTAATTATTGATTAATTATCGTCACTTTTTCTTAAATTTTATTTTGTTTCATTTAGATTCTCTCTATTTTGATTTAATATCATTAATATTCTTAAATTATAACTAGTTATTTTATAACACTAATTATTATTTAAAGAAAAAATTTGAAGTTTTGTTTCAAAATATTATTTTATTTTTATAATTTTATTATGTTTATGTACCTACGTACTTATGATTACTTTCTTTGTATTTATTTTCTTATTTATTAATTTTATAAATGTTATAAATAAATATTTAATCATTAAAGATTATTAAATAACTTAAAATTATAATTATCATATTTAAATTTAAAAGATTCTCTAACGTCTTTACTTCTATTGTTCATCTTTTTTTGTTATACCTGATATGACTCAGCTTGCTCAAACTTTAATAACTTCGAATTTTTTTGTATCTGTAAATAATATGGTATTCAAATTATACTTACTATAAAATAAAATAATGACTATACTCCATTTTATTCATAATATTAATAAACATTACGATTCTAATTCTTTGTTATATTCCGTTAAATTATGATTATATCTATGATTCCTTGTTAATAAAGAGCTCGTAAAAAAAATTGTTTCATATAATTTTTTTGGATCACATCTTCTAATTCATAATCAATTTTATTGATTATTGTCACATCATCTTCCTTTTTATCTATACAAATTTTTTTATTATAATTTATTCATAATTCTTCATACGATAAGATTAATAAATAAATTAATTTTTTATGTTTCTATTTTCGTGATTCATAAATTATCGTTCTAATTCTTTTTTATATCCAACTAAACTAGGATTATAGAATATTTTTATCTTTGAATTTTTTCTTATATATTATTTCTCATTCTTAGTTCTCAATACGTGTGATATCTAAGGTAGTTTTTTCTAATATTACGTCATAAATTAATGCTTTTATTACTTCAATTTATTATTTTAAATATATAACTTTTATTTCTTTGTTAGAGGTTTTTCCTTTTAGAATATATATATGTAAACATTTATACAATACTATTTTTGTTACATTTTTTTCTGATATTATATGTTTTTATTTAACATTTAAGTTTTATTCTTTTGATATTTTAAATTCTGTTAATATTTTTGGTTTTATTAGTTGTTCAAATTCTTTGAATTTTTTTATCTATTTTTATGAATTCATTTTGTTAATATATTGAACTATTATGGTTATTTGTTAATGAATGATTTTATTAAATCTTCTCTTTTAAATTCATAAGCTAAACTTAATAATTGGTAAGTTTTTTTTTTCATTTATGTTAAAAGCAAACTTATGTTATGTTGTTAATTTTAATTTTTGGTAACTTAAATTTTCGTGTATCATAATAAAACATATTTTATATTTATTATTCTATTAAATCGGAGTACTAATTTTATTGATGTATTTATTTATTCTCTAAAATATATTTTTAATAATATTTGGATTTCTCTTAAATAGATGTATTTAATCTTTCTTTTATCCTTTTGAAAAGTTTGGATAATTTATTTATAATAGTTTTTTTGTCGATTAATTACATATTATACCTTATTTTCGTATTATTATATTAATGTTCATTTCTTTATTACTTATTTCGTAATAAACTATATATACCTCATTTCTTATTTAATCTTCTAATTTTAAAAAATACTCATTAGTCATTTTACTTGAACAAATCGTTAATTAACTCTTTTATTTATATAAAAAATGTACCCACTAATTTTTTTTTACTTATAAAAAATAGCCACAAAAATACTTTTATTGATAAAAAAATTTAAACATATATTCATAAGGGATTTTTCATTTATTATCTCCAAACTATCAAATAAAAAAAATTATAAACATAACTAGTGAAAGTATTATCGCATTTTATCTTAACTTTATGATTGAAATATCACTGATAATTTTATTTATTTTTTAAATAAATTTAAAATTATTAAATATTTCTTTTAATTAATTTTATAAATAAATAAATTAAATATTATTTTTTAAAATTTAAAATTTAAATAATATGTTTACTTAAGTAAATAGATTAATGTTAGCTCTCAGTCTCTCACCCTATAATTTAAAAAAACAAAATGCTAACAGCCTGCATTAGTTCTTATATGCACGTGACTCGTAATATGGTGTTATTGGGTTAAAATATTGTAATTTTAGTAGACATTACCTTGCACTCTAGAGGTGTAATATATTTTTTATAAATGTTTTGTATGTTAGGGCTTGACTTAACTAATTAAGCACTACACTGCCTACGTGTAGGCTGCAGAGTGATGACGTGCGAACGATAGCCATAGTCATTGGTCAGGCTTAACACGAAGCACGGGATTAGAACGTGGCATAGTATGAATGTCATGCACTTTACACATTTGTCCACGCTCCACAAGCTTCCAACGAACTCGTACCCGCCAAATGGGAACAAGGTTTACAGTTTTCAAAAATTCGAAACAAAATCTCAATTTAATATTTACTAACTCCAGTTAAAAAATCCCACTCGTTGGTGGTTGGAAAAAGTCATCCTTATATACGGTTTAGATTCAACATCATCCTTCATGTCAGATATACGTTATTCACGTTCCCGCATATAGAGCTCGTGGAAAACCCGATAAAGACACGCTCTTAACATCGTTACACTCGTGCCGTTTCATTTATGTGGGATCACTTATCCGCTGCAACCGATATTATTTTTCTCATTAAACCACCTACTCCAGAGTAGCCAATCAGCGTGAGGAAAAAACAATTGAAGGCCTTATTGGTTTAAATCAGAGGTTCGCTCTGCAGATCTATAATATCTTAACGAAGATGTCTGCACAGGATTATTAGTTCACAATAAGAATCCTTACTACCAAGAAATTCAAATAAGGCCAACTTCGGAGTTATATCTCAATTCAAATTGATTTATGTGGATTAGATTAATACGCTTACATCTTACTCCATATCTTAATCGTTCAAGCCTTTTCCTATACCTAGTAGGAAACTAATTTGATTATTATTTATTTAATCCAGTCTTCTCTTTGGATCCAATCATTTTCCTCTTCTTCGTCATCTGAGTTTCTGTAGATGGCGTCTATGAGCATTCATTGTGGAAGCAATTGTAATTTTCCAGATAGCCTCTTCGGAAGTACTAATCCGAATGATCGGCCGTTCTGTTTGACAATGAGAAACCAAACCCGAACGTCCATCAACCAAAGAGGAAAGGTCTCGGCGATGGTGAAGAGTCCGGCAATGACGAGTTTGGAGCCGGTAGAACGAGATATCGATCGTCTTCAAGGAAAGGAAGAAACGGGTGTGGCCAGTGATAAGTTGGACGAATGGATGATGCAATCAGTGCTTGAAATAGTCCGTAACCTTGGTGAAGCGCCGTTGTTGGTACACGTGTACGGTAAGGATAAAACGACGGGACTGCAGACGAAGAAGGCGGTGGGGCAATATGATTGGGCTATAGCAAAGGGAAAATGGAAGACTGGAAAAGCTCCAATGCCGGAAGGGATTATATTTGTAGAAGAATTGGTCGATGATCAGAGACGAGGAACACCAAAATTCAATGAAGACGATGGAGTTACGAAGATTTGGGGAATATTGATTCAAGGAAAAGGTGTAGAGAGTGAGTCAATTTGTTATTTGTTGAAGACGACTAGTGTTAGAGCACGATTAGGGGGTGGGTGTGGAATGGGGTGTACTCATTTTTGTTTGATGAGGGTGAATGATTTTAGAGAGACAGCTGAATCGCAGCTCAAGAATTGTTACTTGGTTCAGGCTCACGGACATCAGGCTCGATGGTATTATTGATTGAATTACTGATTCAAATCCTCAATCGAGGTATTTAATTGATCATTCAGTCTAACTGTATATTATCATTAAGATATGAAGAGAACACAAATTTAGTCTCCATTTTAACGATTTGGAATGCAATCCTAAGTTATTTTCTATCCCCCGCCATTGTTTTTATCAATTCAGCATCTTGACATACTTTATTCATTTTTGTCCTTAATAAACAGTCTTGGATCGCCATTTGTGTTTATTTCCTTATTTGATTGAATACTCTTTTTTTTTCTTTTTAATTTGCTAGGAGTCTTTGAAATCTAATTGGCAAAACGTGTGTATAAGTTATTTTATCATTTATATAGATTATAGAACGGCAATTTTTACACCGCAATTGATCGAATCCCTCCTTCAATTATTATAAATAAATAAATAAAATACTAAAATACTCTTTGAGTCTTGCCTATAAAATTTGGATGAATTATTAGTTGTTCTTTGGCCTCTCACATTGTCGAGGAATTATTTATTAGATTACAATCAAATCAAATTATTAAGTATTTGAAAGAACTTGAATTTATTGAGAAAAATATTTGTAATTATTTTATTTTCAAATTATTTAAATAATAATATTTTCAAATTTTGAATTGTTTAAATAAAATATTCGTATATAAGACCGTAACTATTTGGATTTTATATAAGATATCAATTTTTTTTAATAAATATTTTAATTCGATAATGTATGAATAACTTATTATTAATCTATTATTATAAAAAAATAAATATTGTAATATTTTCTATAAATTTTAATATGGATATACTTTTTTTTTGTGCAATTGCATATTTTTTTACATGCGACCACTTATCAAATGTGTGATTATGAGTTGAAAAAATGTGAGCATGTAAAGAAAACTGATGCAATATAGAAGGATAGTTATGAAATAAATAATTATTTATGAGATTTTATTTTAAATAAATATTATTTAGATAAATATTATTAAGATTTAGTTATGTTTTGAATTTTGAGATTTATCATTAATTAAGATTTAGTTAATATTCGATATTTATTTTTTACTTATTATAGTTAGAATTGTAATTGAAGATTAGATTTAAGTTATCGAATACAACATAACTTCTCCCCTTATTCTATTATCTTTCTTGATTTGCATAAAAAAGAATTTGTTTATAAATTAATTTTTTCAAATTTTTAATCATTTATTCTCCAAAAATGTTATTTTGGTTTTATCTATTATTTAAAAAAAAAAGTTTTGAATGATTAGCATTTACATAAATGAACATGAATGTACCACATCTCTTTTGTAAAATATACTTTTATGCATCCATAATTCAAAGTATGTTTTTTTAACTAGTAAATGGCGATAAGGAAAATAATATAAGTAATTAATTTTTGATAAATAGATAAAATAATAAATATCATCTCCAGTAACAATGACAGCCATAAATCCTTACATGTAAGCCATTTATATATGGAAAGTATACTTAGAGTAGGTTTGTGTATTAAACTTACTAATAAATTAAATATTCTTATTTATTTGTTCATTTAAATTTTAAGTCAAAAAAATATCAATTACTTTAAACAAGAATACGTAGTCTTCATGAAATGAAGGAAAAAAAAAACTATTTATTCATACACAAAATTAGGATTATAATATATTCAAAAGAAACACAACATCTAAGCTATCAATTAATAATAATAAAATACTCATTGTTAGATAGGGAGATTTTATAGAAAAAGCTATAATAAAATTAATTAATTCATAGTCATTATTCTATCATAACTGGCTAACCGAAAGATACAAATAATTTTATATTTGTAATAATTAATTAAAACAAAATGTGAAAAATCACGTGAATTATTATATTTTTTACTTTTGTTTAATGTCTACAAACATATCTTAAATTTATTTGAAAAAATTATCATATTAAATGTAAGTATGATAATAATAAAATACACAATGAGATTTATATTTTATAATATAAGTGAAGGTAAGAAATATGATTGCATTCGATTTAATGCATAATATAACTATATAATTTTTTATATATTTAATTAGATTTAAATTTAAATTAATCATAAATAATATATTATACATTTTATATTTTATATTTAAGTTATGTTTTTATTCTATTAAAACATCTATAATTTTTTCTTTTATAAAAATTATTTAAATTTTAAAAATCTAAAATCTTATAATTATTTAATAATTTATTATGATTATTTCAAACTAATTTGTAATAACATCCGATCGTTATTATTTAATATAAAAAATTATATATTTATTGTTATATATATTTTATTTTTTTTACTTTCACATAAAATATTATAAAAAATTACTAAAAAAACCAAAAAACATATTTAAATTATCACTTGCATTCACGTTCCTTGTTCAGGAGAATTCTATTCTCTACTAGAGATTCCCAATATATTCCTTCAAAATTTTAAGCAAGAATGATAGATAAATTCTAAATTAAGAACAAAAAAGAAGTAGGTCCCCGTTCCCCCGTTAACAACCCTGGTATATATCTATATGATAATAGGATTATAATATTCTTAATCTCCAATTTCTCTCAACTGTTTCTGACCAAGTTTCTCTATGAAATATGTAAATATAAGATCAAATGTTCAATTTTCAGAATATATAAATTGTGTAATTTTATTTAAAAAAATCTCAATTCTAATCTTTATATTTCACTATTTCATTACTAAACCTAGTAAAATTTGAATTATAAAATTACTAAAAAAAATCACGGAAAAATCTTTTAAATTATATTATTTGTGTTATTTAATCAATTATCTTAGATACATGTTATTTGCTATATTAATTATGAATAAATAATAAAATATATTATTTTAATAATTTTTATATTAAAATTATATTATTTATCAAGTAACCAGAAAATAATTAAAACACACATATTTAACAATAATATTAATTAATATAAAAAAATACAAAGTATTCATTTTTTATTTTTTATTAATTTTTTAATTTTTTTATTAAAAATTATAATATATATTTAAATAAATTTTTGTTTGAATATTATTATCGTTGATTTTTTAAAATAATTTTATATTAATCCATACTTTTTATCTTTATTAAAGACTTCTACTTTAATAATGTTTTAATCAAATTTAGATAAAATAATAATATTTTAATAAAAAAATTAATAAAATTTTTAATTAATACATTTTTTAAATGTTTAAATAATATAATTTTTAATATAAAACAAATGAAATAATCTAAAAAAAACATATATTATATCTCACCCAAAAATTAATAACAAGGCTTATATTGCATTTGATAGACCCTTGTCAAGTAAAATGATTGAGATTTGTTAGAGAAGTAATAATGAAATCAGTAATTAAACACGAAAATTATTAAATTTCTTAATGTATAATATGAGTAATTTATTATTTTTAAAGAAATTGTATATAGTAATGAGTTATTCTGGGCCCTTTCTTTCTGAGGCCTAATGCCATTGCCTCAGTCCTCAGCTGCCTAGAGGCAAAGTAGGCCCATCTTGAACTTGAAGTTTTCAAAACTCCGTTTTTTAGTTGTACTCAAATTCAATGTCTTTTATACGTATTTTTAGCGCAAATTAAAATCTATTAGTTGACGAATGAAAGAAGTCATGTTACCTAAAGTGTTTAGGATCTATCTATCGTAACAAAATGCTGTCGTCTGAATCCTCTATCAGTAAAAAAAAAGCAAAAAAGATGTGTCACACAGTTGTGGTGATAAAACGGTATTTGGAGGTAAACTAAAGTTTCTCAGACTGAAAGACCGCGGACGTTTCGAAGAAATAGCAGAAGCAACAGCACCAAAACGAGAAACGACTAAGAGACAGAGACAAGGATAGACTGTAACATATTTTCCTCATTGACTTTGATTAAAGATAAATATATTTTTTAATTTCATTGATTGTTTTCGCTCCTTCATGATCCCCAATATCATTTCAAGATCAAGGTTAGCGTTTGATTGAAAAAAATATATAGAAAAAAGAGAGAATGAATCGGAATCCAATTGGGTCTTTCCGGTTTTTGGTGTTAATATTTATTGTTTCAATTATTGCCTCTGGATGTGATGCCTTGCTGTTCTTTAAGTCTCGGAAGTTAGGTATCGCCAACGAACCCATAAACAAAAATGTTTCTCAACAGGTGAGAATTTCCCTTCCCTTTTCTTTTGTTTATGAATCTGTATGTGTCAGATTCCAGATTGGTTTTCGTTTGTTCACTTTTTTGTATGTTTTGTTCCTCAGATCTCTCCTGCACCAAGTCCCGTTTCGCGTGTGGATCCGGTTCAGGGCACAGAGATAGTCAACCAGACCCAGAAAACTGCCATATCTCCAGCACCGAACCCAGCTGTTAAATTAGTTGAGAGATGCCGCTTGGGCTCATCCAAGATTTGCCAGTATCAGAATCATGTTATCATGCAGGCCTGCCTGCTCTCCTCTTCAAATGGTATGTAAAGTCTGGTACTCTGTTCATCTAATCTATCTATTTAGTGGATTGGTGATTTCTCTACTTTCATGTGTTAGTTTTATATCTTTATTTTGGGATTACACAGAAAATAACTAGTCTAGGGCTAATGGAAATAGAGTACCTCGCTTTAAAAGAAATCTTGTGTATATAAAAGTTGTTAAAATAAATATCATCTGACACGAAGATGTCTCACGAAATGCTGTGAAATATATAATAATGGTCTTTCAAGACCTGATTTCCACAAGGTCCTAAATTGCCTCCTTGAGTTTCACTTTGTCATTCTGCAATCCTTTGGCATAAGAATCACTAGATTATTATTAGAACAACTGAGGTCATTCCTTAACTTTAGTTTAAAGAGAAACTCCACATTTTTCTGCCTTCAAGTTCCATAAATGCAGGGCAAAATCATAAGAATCATTAGAAAATGTTTGTGGCTTTCAGAGAATCCAAATGTTATTTTGTTATTGATTTCAGATGCCAACATTTAATCACGGGGAATTTTGTAAAATCTATTCTGACTATAAAGGGCTTCGTCTTCATATTATTTGGACCTTGTCGACATTTGAACAACATTTCTTTGTTTAAAACTCAACGATTATTTTACATCTTCAGTTTATGCTGCTATAAAGTTATTTTGTCTTTGAGTATCATTGTTCCTGCTGTGAAATAGTTACACTTCAGGAATAATTTCATTCCATATGTCTAAAATTTCCTCTAAAGGACAGAGATGTGGCATGTAAAAGTTTTTCTCTTGATGGGATAAAGAAATCTGATGGACATACGTTTGGTGATTATTACCGAAGATAACGTGTTTATTTTGTTTGAAATATATTGAGAAACTGGTAATATATCAAACTCCATGTATACTGTGAAGTTTCCATATTAGCTGGATATCAGTGGATCTGCATTCTCTGGGCTTATTTGTCTCTCTTTGTATTCTAATATATATCTAGCCTGGCATAATGCAATATTAGTTTGTTCTTTCCATTGATCTCTGCTCTAGGTCTATGAAATGTAGTTTAGGATGTATATTTAATAGGGAGAGTTTAGATGTATGCATATCTATGTAGTCTTGCAGAGAAATGCAAAGAGAGTAAGAAGCAAGAACACTATTGTAGAGTGTACATATTTCATTTCGTACAGTTTTTGCATATACGTACCGCAATTAATTCATCCCATGTTGTCAGATCAATAAACATTTTCTTGAACGTTTTATTTATCTGTTATAGTATATTTTCTTTTCTTTTTGAATAGTTTTGATGTATATTCTCTTGTGTAATTGCTTGTATTTTCAATAGACTATAGTATTATTAATTTAGTACCACAATTACTAGAACCTTTCAATATATCATATTATGTGATATTATTACCTTCTCTCTTTCATTTTTTTCTTCCTTTTATAGCCAACAGTGAACTGTTTCTTGTCATCCAAAATGATGGAGAGAGTTCTCTCAGAGTGAATGTTACTATCTCTGATGTCAAGAGTACTTTTCAAGAGATTGAAATACCCAAACAAGATGTCAAAAAGGTGAGTTCAATGGTCTATTTATTTTCCAAGGTTTCTCTATTGATCTATCCTTACTAAGTAACAAAGCTTTTAGATAATAGATTTACGTAGCAAATTGAATGGAGAGTTATTACTCTTAGATTGTGTGTATGATAAGGATCCAACAATTGGAGTACAATATTTGACCCATAAGTTCTTGAGGATTTGGTTTGAACTTTAAAGGCATTACCTAATTTTGATTAAGGAGCTTGTCCTTCTTGTTTCAGGTTCACGTCGCAGATGGAGGAAGTCCGTCTATACTATTGAATGCTGACAATGGAAAGTGCATAGTCCAATTGAGGGTATCGAGTGTACCTGATACAAACTTCTTTATGCGCATTCCGTCCTATGCCACAAATTCAACTCCCAGACAGAAAGGAGCATCCTTGTTGGTTTTGACAGGCATCATTATTGGGGGAATATGGTTTTGTTTTATGTTGAGGAAAAGGAAGCAACAGGTTAATGAAGTCCCATATCAGGAGCTTGAAATGGCTCAGACTGACTCTCCCACAGCAAATCATGACATCGAAACAGCGGATGGTTGGGATGAAGAATGGGATGACGACTGGGATGGGACAAAGGCAGGGAAATTACCACAACAAAATGGAAATGCATCGTTGAATGGACATACTTCCAGGTCTTCTGTTACAAATGGATGGGAAAACAATTGGGATGATTAGTTTTCGGATAAATAGCTCTTAATTTCCCTCTCAAATGATTCTGGGAAAAACAAATAACAGAAAATACAAAGAGAATTTAGACTTAGGTAAATAGAGAGATTTTTTGGAGTAAAAAAAACAGTATTTATTATTTCGTAGCCAAGAATCAAGATGTTAGAACAAGAGGATTAGAGAACAGTTTTGGTTTGTAAAATTTCTTTATTACCTCTTCTTTCTCAAAATTTACAGTGTTGTTGATTCTTTCCTTTTGTTGTTCCTTTCTGGCGAGAATGATATACTTTCGTTTTTTTTCCCCTTAAAAAACAATTCTCGATCAGATTAACTGAAATGACAAAAATAATATTATAGTATTAAATTCTGACAAAAAATAGTATAAAGTATGAAATTGAAAGTTTTGCCTTAATATTGTAGAATAAAGAACTTTTGTCAAGCATCAAATCTTGCCATTTTATAAAAGATGATTTACATATTTGGTGCATTTTGTAAAATTATAGTTGGAATTTTGAAAGAATCGGTATGTATGATATGGGAGTTTTAGATTTTGTATTCAAATTTAATTAGTATCAATTGTTTAGTAGTAAGCATTTAACTTAATATATATATTCAATACTTGTAGACAGTTATATAATATAAAAATATAATTGGTATTTTTTTAATAATATGATTTTTTGGATGAATTAGTTTTGTAATAATTTTTCATATTTTGAAACTATAAGGTGAGAATTATTAGCCATAGATGATCGACATACTATGTTTATATAAATTGTTTTAAAACAAAATGTCACGATGAACATTAACTACGGGTGTAGACTATATTGGCAGTGCGATTACGGTCTTTTACAGCAATTTTTCATTAAAATCCCCTTTTGTCCAATGTAAATGGCTACGTGGCCCATATTTGGAAGGCTTCCCACTTGTTCTTTATTCCCTAAGCCCAATATATAGAGAATGGACTCCATAACTTAATGGGTTTTGAACATCAGAGCCCGAGAATGCGGAAAATAACTAAAACCCTATGAAAATTTTGTGTTCGAACTCTGAAGTGCGTGCTGGTAGTACATGCGAAGCGAAGCGGAGCAAAAACATCTGGTGAGATCGGTGGAAAGAAATGGCTGACAATGGTAGCACCAGTTTAAGTAAAAAGCAATTGATAGTATCAGCTCTCTGTAAACACTTGTCCTTAGATTGTGTGAGTTCTTCTTTCATTATAACCTTTCTTTTAAGGGTCTGTTGTATTCTTCTACTCTTCATTAAGGATGTTAATCTGGTATTTTTTGGGGTAAAGAAAGATGTAGACTTTATTGTAATAGAATCAACCATAGTAATGCAAATCCTAGCCCAAGGCTGTTAATCTTGAAGATGTTTTTGTTGCAGAATAAATTTTCTGGAGACGCCGTGGATAACGATCTGAAAAGCCTGTATAAAATATTGATATCAGCTGCAGATGGCGCCCCTGCTCAAAACAACGATCAGGTAAGCATGAAGATGGTTTTATTTTTAATTGCATGCAAAAAGCTTTAATGCTTAATCGTATTCGTTCATAAAGCTTACTAGTTACTACCTTGCTATATATTTCTAGTTATCATGTTAGTTTCTGGATAGCTTTATTAATTAGTAACAATTGAGTTGTTAATTTCCAAATTCTGCTGTCATTATCGATACTGTACGCGAAGTTACTGGGAGTTGTAATGATTCTTTTCCCGGTTACAAGTTGCATGGATATCAATAAGCTTTATTATATACAATTAACATTTAGTTTCTGGTTTTAGATGATGAAGTGGATAGCGTTTGCAGAGGGCTTCCCTGTTGATTATGAGGCAGCCTTAGGAGCTCTCAAAGCGTTAAATGAAGACTTGATTCAAATATCTGTACTCCTAGGAAACGGATTAAAACCATCTGCAGCTGATGTTATTGTATTTTCAGCCATACATTCTTTTGTGGTATGCAACTTACATCTTTTGCTACAAGCACTTCATCATGCTTAACACGTTTGCCAGAAGCTGATGTTAATGTATTCTCAATATTTTTTTTTGCCTCATTAAGTAAGCTAAAGTTCTCCCTTAGGCATCGGTATTTTCAACTGTTTCTATAGGGTGATCTCTTAATACCGCTGAAGCAATCAATTCGTTTCTGTTGGATTCTATGGATATTTTGTCAGTTTGTCCCAAGTAAGCCAGTCCAGAGGCTGAGTCCATCAATCATTGTCTGCTTTCTTTGCCAGAGTTCAAATCCTGTCAAAGAGTTGTTCTTAATCCGTCCAATATAGTCTTTCTATTTTATTCTTTTACTGGAATGAATTTGTTTGGAAGTTGGGTGGCCAATGTAACCTGTTATGACCCCTTTGCATTTTTTAACTCCTTCTATAATACTAATGACTCTTCACGGTCACTTTTTTGCAGACTGGTCTTTCAGATTCACATAGGAAAAAATTGCTGCATGTTATGAGATGGATGGATTACATTCAGGTAAGGGTGTATTGGCACTTCCTAATTAGTTTCTGCATCCTAAATATGTTATTTACTTGTTACGATAACCTAGATGGAATTACCCTATAAGCAATCCACTTTGTGTAATTATTTTTATTAAATGACCTTGTAATTTTCATGTGCAATTATGATCAGAAAATAGAAAATTGTTTGCTTGTATCTTCTTTCAGACTAGTTGTATTTGTACCTTGTAGTAATTCTGTTACTCTCATTTGTTTTCTGTATCATAATATGGGGTTTGTATCACATTATAGATCTAGTCAAGTAAATAAATGCAGATTGACCTCATTCATTTTTTTACCTTTTCAGAACAAAGGGAATATTGGGGTTTTATTTGAAAATATATTGGTCGAGAAAAGAGTATATGAACCTCAGGTGAGTAAGATTTGCTTTGTTCTTCCTTGGTTTTATACATTTTTGATAATTCTATACAAACGGAATATATGGGAATTGACATAAAGTGAACGAAGTATGTGGGACCAAATGAAGCAATGTTATAATTATTAAGCTGAAGGTGTTTGATTTATTAACAAAGAAAGAAAGATCAAAATATAAGTGATTTCGAATAATTGTATATGTCCATACTAATAACCAGTCCCTTGCAAGCATTAGTACTGCGGATATTTTAAGTGCTACAATTCCTCTCCTAGCAGCTTTGTTCTTGTATTTTGAGAATATGTCAGTGGTGCATTATGATATTGTGTCTTGATTCTAGTTGCAGGGACTGGGATTAAAACCTGTTGGAAAGGTGGAACTAGAATCAGATGCCAAAAAAACTGTGCAAAGTGGAAAAAGTGCAGATAAACAAGCAGAATTGAATTCAAAGAAAAGTGATAATATGGTAATTCCTTTTGTACTTTGATACTTCTTGGTTTGATGATCCTAAGATCTCCTGCTTTTTGCCTTTGAATCTTTAAGAGATTTTTGGACCAGGAGTTGCCAAAAGTATCAAATATCATGTACAAAGACGGGCATAAGACACATTGTAATCTTCTTCCAAAAATTTTCTGATTTAGGAAATAAGATATATTAGCACAGCTTTATTTTGATTGGTGAAATTCAAAAAATATGCAGCTGACATAAAAATTGACTTAAGAATACTGCTGCATTCAATTTTAGCATTTTGTGTGAAAATGTTATATTCTTTATAGAGAAATGCTAATATCACACAAATTTAGACCCATTTTTGCATCCACAAATCTTATATCGTGCTATATATCAAAATTACTTTTAAAATTGAAAAAATTAATCATTTTTCTAGACATTACTGACCTGTGTCATGGCATGAAAGATATGGGTGCAAAAGTAGGTGTAATTTTGTGTATTCTTAGCATTCCTCTTCTTTCTATGGCTCCATCTTGTTTGGTATCTCCTCAAATCACTAATGTTTATGAGGTTTCTCTTGTAATTTCTTTTGATTGTGAAAAGGACTTTCACTGTTCCACATGCAAATCATGATTATTTGAGCGCATTATTCTTTTTCTAGAATTTTGTCCTGCTTTGCATATTGACATTTTATTTGATATCTGCTTTGTTTGTAATGTAAATAAAAAGGCTATAGAAATTAAGGCACCTACTCAGGAGAAGGAAAAAGCATCTGAAACCACAACAGTTGATAAAGAAAAAGAAGTTAGTGTCAGTTTGTTGAATATACAAGTTGGACTTATTCGAAAAGCATGGAAGCATCCATCTGCTGACAGGTTCGTTCAACCTCTTTCTTTCCTCATGAAGCCCTTCTTTTAAAATGAATTCATACTAAAATTTTGCTCACAGTTGCTTTAAGCAGAATTAATTAGTTGAAACTATTGGATGAACAATTGACAATAAATTATTTGTTTATTTAACATTCGAATACTAGCATTTACTAGTTCAGGAGTGGACTGCTTTATAATGCTTTATCTGAATAAAATTACAGTTTACTCGTTGAGGAGATAGACACTGGTGATGCTAAATTACGACAAGTTGTCAGTGGCTTGGCCAAGTATTGCAACCCTGAGGATTTGATGGTATAATTAGTTTCTTGTTCAATTTATTGACTGGTTTATTCTTCTTTTTTCCCTGCCTGAGTTTTGGGGTTTGCTTGTATTCACAGAACCGTCACGTTGTACTTATTACAAATGTAAAACCTGGGAAGCTACGCGATGTGGTGTCAGAAGGGCTGGTATTTTTCCCTGGCACTGTGATTGACTTGCACTCGTGTCTTTGTTGTCTGCTTTGAGTCTGATGCTGTTTGGTGTGCGTGGTGTAATCAGGTATTATGTGCTTCAAGTGAAGATCACACAGTTGTAGAACCTTTGAGACCTCCTAAAGGGGCCAAAGCTGGGGAGCGCATTTCATTTGATGGGTGAGTTTCCCATGTTTATCTAGAGTTGTGTGCTTATCTGCATTGTGTGTGAAATTTCAGTGGAGATCTATGAAAAATTACACTATGAAGGTAAAGTTAGGAATAATAGCTACCTCTACAAGTTTTTAAGTTTGTCCTGCAGATCGTGTCTTGTAATTTCATTACAAAGACCTTTTATTGAATTTAGTGGCATTATTGGTACAAAAAATTGCTAAGACTGGCATTTAATCAGTACATCAGATCAGATTCGGTACCATAATTTAGTTTATGCAATTTGCAATATTACATCACTCTTTTGGCATTTCTCTTGTCAATATTCAGATGAAGTATTTGCACGATATAGCTTGTCAAAGTTCACATGTACAGCATCACTTAGTAAAATGGAATAGGCTCATGTGCAGTTAAGCCAGTAAAAAGCTTTGAGCTGTCATTGTAGCTTAGTTTCGGGGTAACTTTTTGCATTGCTTTCCTCTACCGCTGTTGTAAACATAAGTTTTATGTTATATATTTACTTCCCGATTCTTAATTTATTGGCTGCCAAAATCCTATTCTGGTTCTGCATGTTATTTTCTCAAGGATTTTAAAATTGATTGGTTTTCATCAGGATCGATGGGAAGCCGGAAGATGTCCTCAATCCAAAAAAGAAACAGCTGGATAAAATAACACCGGTAAGCTTTTATATACTGGAACAATAAAATTGCTTATGTATGGCAGGGTACAACTTGTAAGACGATAGGAAAATGCTTTATATCACAACTTGATGCATGCATTTGTCAACTTGTTACAATATAGTTGGTACCTTGTTAGTAAGTGATCCCACAATTATTTCAATATCTCGTTTTCAATTGAACATCTAATTCAATACTGACACATCACTTTATACATAAAATAGCTCGATGCATACTGTGGCTGCATATCTATGTATTTCTATCACCTGCTGCAGACTTATTTAACAAAATCTATAAACTCAGACACCCTTTCCAAAGTTAGGTTGACTAATTTTTAGTCAGGCATTGGCTCCACTTCACATGAAATCTACTACATGGTAGTGGTATTATCACCAGTTAACTATTGAGATAGACTCAGAGAGGAATCTCCCTGCGAGATTCTTTTGTGATAGATGAAAACTGAAATGTGACCATGGTGCAATCCATTAATTTATTTTTCTAAACAGTAATCTGTTCATGTAGACAAATTAGCATTTGATTGGACAGTTGTTCTAAACTAGGGCGTGGTACCAAATCAAACTGGTCAAACTCTCTGTCCGTATTTCAGTTACTATTTATGCATTCTACAGGTTTGATTGTCGATGTAGAAAAAATACAGGATGCTGTAATTGTTTGGCATGTTATGTTGTGGACATCTACACACTACATACATGTAAACTCAGTTGCATAGGTGTGTAAATTCCCCGTGTGGCAACATAACATGCTTGAAGTTACATAAGTATATAGACTCCCTATCTGTCAGCATAACATCCCCAACTTAGGGGCTCATGCATTATATGAACTTCTTGGGGTGAATCTATGCTTTTTAAGTTTGGATTTACTGAATGTTTGGTTGGTGCAGCATCTTTATACTGACGAGAAGGGTGTAGCCACGTACAGGGGAATACCATTCATGACATCTGCAGGGCCATGTATATCATCCATTCCTAAGGCAAGCATCAAGTGATAATCATGTAATCTATTTTCTTATTCAACAATTTACTGTTGGTCGTCATCCAAATTATTTGCTACTTATTTACTGATAATGTACCTTATACATGTGCAATTTATTTTTGATTGTTCATTTTCTTTTTAGCTGCCATTACTATGTTGGCTTTTTTTTAACTGTTTCTCATAAATGTGTCAAATGTGTTGAGTTAACAAGCTCACTTAAAGTTCATCTTATTTTAGGTGAGTTATAGCTTAATTAAACTCATCTAAATTTTATATGGATCAAGTTTATTTCAACTTATTTTTAGATGAGTTGGATTGAGTAGTTTATGAATTGATCTATTTACACTTAAAAAGTTAAAAAAAAATATTAGTATAAATATTACATTTTGATTATATTTTTTTAAAACAAAAAAAAATAAAAATTTAATTTAATTACTTTTTTTTGTTAATGATATTATTGTAATTATGAAATATTATTATTAACAAAAATATTTTCTTAAAGGAAGGTGTGTATGTCATAAGAACTATTAGGGAGAGAAAAAAAAAAGGCGTCCGGTGAATATGTTCACCGGTTTCCTCAGAGTTGATTAAATGACTCTTCTCAGTTTCTTTGTCGAACCACATTTTACAACAATTGGTTGGTTGACCGAATCAGATCCAGTTATAATTTATAACTCATCTTAATTTACTACCTCCCTCCTTTCCATTATATAAAGTTGCCTATACGTAGCCTAATTGAACACGTGTTTATAGTGAGTATAAAATCGTGTTCTTGCCCAGTGCCTTAATGGAACTAAGTTTGTGGGTTTTTCACCAACTTGCTTCTTCACTTTTTGCCTAAGTTCCTAACTCGGCCCATTTTATTAGTTTTTCAACGTGTTTAGGCCTGCATTATGCAACAATATCAATTTGCCTTACTTTATTTTATTCTTTGATATAAAAATATGAGAATTCATGGGGGTTTGTTTTAAAAGTCTGGTGTTAAAAGAATCAAATCTTATATATATAAAAGAAGGATTTGTGCAGAAAGCATTCTAGAAGCTCAGGAATGGGCCGTAAAACTGCTGGTTAAGTTATCTGTAACGTTGTTGTTGAATTTTTATGATTATATTTATAATCGTATTAGTTCGTATCCAAAATTAATTATATTTATTTATATATTTATTAAATTAAATTATATATTAATTTATAATTATTATTTATCAAGAAGTTTTTAAAAAAATTAAGAAAAATGATTTTTTTGGATATTTTTTAATAATTATCTTGAACCGTTATCCGTAGGTAAAAAATCGTTCCGAAATTGTAACGATTTTTGTACAATTATAAGTATAAATTTTATAATTTGATTCGAAAATAATTATATTAATAATCTTCCTAACTGTTATAGAAGTTGAATAGAGATACGATTGCTACTAAATATTATAAGGTAGTGTAACAAATTATGTAGTTATACCTCTAAAATAAATGATTTATTTTCTGAAGAACACATCAAAAATCAAAATAGTATCGATATCGGTAAATTCTCTCATTATAAAAATAATTAATAAAACTCTGGAAACTATCTTGTTAGTTGATTTAAAAATCCGCATTTATCTTGCATAAATTCCACTGGTAATATTATTTAATGAAAACGAGGGTACATTAATTAGTAATTAAATTAAATATATACCTGATAGTACTATGAAGAAGGTAAAAATAAAAAGGAAAAAAAAAGATAGAAAGAAAAAAAGAAAGAGAGGGAGAGAATAAATAAAATAATTAAGAAAGGATATTATGCATAAAGAAAAAAAGTTGTTATGATATTAGTATAATTAATTGATAGTTAATTATAAGTAAAAAAAAAATAATGCACAATAACGAATTATTAGTCTTTGAAAATGATACGATGTGATTACCCAAGGAGTCTATCTCTTAAATGAAATGCAATTCAATTGGGTATATGGAACTCATTGATTTGATTTTTGATTATTGAAGTCAAATTATTCCCATTTAATCTGCCACTTTTTTGCCAAATTTTTCGAGTATTATTTATTTGTTTAGATTTTGCGTCTTTATTGATTTACTTGTGCATGCTAATAAAAATCATTGTTCTAATTTAAGTATAATGTAATTATATTATTATTATTTTGGGACAAAATGAAACTATATTGAAAGAAATATATTAATTTCTAACCTAAAAGTCAAGCTTTTAGGTAATTTTTTTTCAAAACAATTGAAACTTACCTACTATTTGTTAGAAAATTTGGATAAAATGGTATAATCATAAATTCTCTCTCCCAATATCTTTCTTAGTAGAATATCAAATAACAGAGAAAAAAATAATACACAACACAAGAATTATAGTAGAAACTCTAAATTAGAGAAAAACCACTTTCGTTGTCAAAAGACAACCAGAGAAAAATTCACTATATGGAAAATTGTTACAACCACACTCTTAGTAATTTTCTTATACACCCAAAAGACAAGAGCAATTACAAGCCCAAGAGAATTTTCCCACAAAATTCTCTCACTTAAGAACTTCTCATACAAGCTTTTTTCTATTTTTGGGATGATTATCAACGAAGAAATGAAGCCATATTTATAGCCTTCAAGTTCTCATTTTATATGCCAAACATTTCTTCATTCAATAAAATTAGGCTACCAAATTTTCTTATTTTTTATTTAAACAAGTTTAGGTAACTCCACCTTCCACGAATTTTATTCTAAATTAGGTACCTCCTATTTTGACTAACAAATCTAATATTATTTTTAATCAATCATAACAATCTTCACCTTAATTAAAAATAAACATGGTTACCACTACAACACTATCTATTCCAACAGTGATAATTCTCTACACCGAGAATTATCATACTCCACCATAAAGAGTACACCTACTTAGAATTAATCACCAATTCTAAGAATTTCACATCGGCTCATGTTGAAAAAAAAACTTGCTGAAATTTATGGCGCAACTCTCATACTTGATTTTCCCGAGAGTTCATCAGCCATCAACATCCTTTCCACCACACACCTTACATCTATACCAAGCTAATGCCTGTGTACAAACTTGTGGACCCGCTACTAGTAACACACCCTTTTTCATGGAAATATTTAGAGACTAGCGGCATGCCATGAGTATGTACACGCTCTTTTTAAAGAACATCACTATAGTCTTTGAAAACAGACATACTATTAGCGTCACCGTCGGTATTTGAGTTTCTTGTAGGATCAGCTCCACCCTTTGGACAATTTATTTTGAGGTGCCCAGATTGTCCACACCTCCAACACATTATCTTATTTTTCATGAAATTGTTTTTCTTTTGGTTGTCAACTCCCAATGCTGAGTTTTCAGGTGATACATTTCTTTCATCACTCAGCCTTTTTTCTTTAGAAAACAACTTGCTAGTAACTTTTGAAAAAAATATTTTCTCCTTTCCATGAATCAAGATAGGTTTCATGTGATCATAAGAAGATGGAAGAGACGAGATGAACCTTAAAGCTATATCTTCATCATCAAGTTTAACTCCAATGGTTTCCAGTTCAGAGATAATACCATTGAGAACACTTAGATAGTCAGACATAATAGTTCCTTCATTCATACGCAAAGTATGAAACTGCTCTTTCAAATACACCCGATTTGAAACTCCTTTTGCCTAATACAATTCTTCAAGCTTTTCCCAGAGTTCTTTGGCCATAGATATTCCATGCATATTTTTGCAAGAATATTTTTGGCCAAACAAAGCCGAATTGCACTTACAGCTCTTAGATCAAGATCTTCCCAATCTTCATCACTTATATTGGTTTTACTGGACTCAATACCAGTAACAAGGGCTGGTTTCCCCTTTAACGCCTTGTGTAACCTATATTGGATCAACAAATCTTTGACTTTTACTTGTCACAAGCCAAAATTGATTCTCCCATCAAATTTCTCAATGTCAATCTTGACTCCTGACATTTCTCTTTCTTTCTTTGAAATTGGCTCTGATACCAATTGTTAGGAAATTTGGATAAAATGGTATAATCACAAATTCTCCCTCCCAAGATCTTCCTTAGCAGAATATCAAATAACATATAAATAGATAATACACAACACAAGAATTATAGTAGAAACTCCAAATTAGAGAAAAACCACTTTTGTTGTCAAAAGACAACCAGAGAAAAATTCACTATGTGGAAAATTGTTACAACCACACTCTTAGTAATTTTCTCACACACCCAAAAGACAAGAGCAATTACAAGCCCAAGAGAATTTTCCCACAAAATTCTCTCACTTAAGAACTTCTCATAGAAGCTTTTCTCTATTTTTGGGATAATTATCAACGAAGAAATGAAGCCATATTTATAGCCTTCAAGTTCTCATTTCATATGCCAAACATTTCTTCATTCAATAAAATTAGGGTACCTAATTTTTCTATTCTTTATTCAAACAAGGTTAGTCACCTTCATCTTTGACAATATGTTAAGTCACCTTCCATAAATTTTCTTCTAAATTAAGAAACTTCTATTTTGACTAACAAACTTAATATTATTTTTAATTAATCATAACATTAATAAGATTCAAACTTCATACATTTTTTATTTTTATGCTGTTTAACTAAGTTACTCCTGAAGTTAAAAAATGTTTGATGGGATATGGATACGTGGTTTTAACATAATTATATTAGGAAGTTTAAAATGAGGTTTAAATATATTTTGGTGTTCTTGTACAATTAAAACAGTGCATGTTATACACAAGTTTTTATCAGTAACATAAATATAAATATTTAATCTCTGTTCATATTTTTATCAAAATTGTATATATGCTAGGATCAAAATAAGAATATATATATATATATATATATATATATATATATAAATTTTTGCAAGAAAATAAAATAAAAAGGGTTGATTTCGATGATTAAAAATAAAAAATTACTCATATATAAAATTTAATGTCACAAAGTCTTTACATAATTATAATATAAATTTTGGTTAATTTTTCATCATTTAATAATATTTTGTTAAATAAAATTAAATATGTAAAGTTTTACTAATTATGTATATTTAGAAAGTTATAATCACCTATTTTCAGTTGTCTAAACACTTTTATTATTATTATTATTATTATTGAAATGCTGACATGTCTTAAATAGGACAGAAGATAGAACATTTTTTCCATTTGTAAATTGTTAATTTTGTTTTTCTCGTGTAAAAAAGATAGGGACCAGTCTCACACACACCTCGTGTAAAAGATAGGGGAGTAGCTCTCTTAGGAAGAAGCAGCAGCATTATTAATTAATTTTCACATCTCAGATAGATACTGATGAGTACTCTCAGAATCCAAATCCAGCTACGTGTAGCAGAGCGAATTTATTTATTGTTTTTTTGAAATACGTGATATTTTAATTTAATAAAATTTAAAAGAAAAAAAATCTAATAATTGATAGATAAAAAGAAAGAAATACCATTTATTATGAGTATAAGTTAGAAATAATGAATTATAGATAATAAAATAGAATAGATTTTATTCATGTGATTGAAATAAACAGGGTTTAATTTGCTGAAATAAAATCTCAAGAAGACCCAAGAATGATCACGTTTTACTGAAATAAAATCTCTTCCTTTGGATTCTCTCTTTAATTCTTTCCAAGATTCCTAGACGGCCAACAACCTCTCACTTCCCTATTAATGTTATTAATTTATTATTGTATATAATTACTTTTATATATATATATATATATATATATATATATATATGATGAGTTGAAACTTGTACCTTTCTAATACACACAAATGACATACATTACTGTGCTACAAGTGAACTGTTAATTGTAATTCATACATATCTTGTGAGCTTGTTTTGTTCTTATGTTTCGGTTTCTTTTTTTTTTTTTTCTTCTTCTTCTTTTCAGAGAGAAGCTTTTCTTTTCTCTTCTCCTTTATTAGCACACTAGTCTCTATTTAATTCTCTGTAACGTGGCTTTGACTTCACACTGTTCCTTCCTTGTTTTAAACTTCTTTTGGTCGACGAGGCGTTACTCCTCCTTAATAAGCTAGTCTATAAATCAAAATGGATGGTGGTTTTGCTTCTTCTTCTTCTTCTTCTTCTTCTTCTTCTTGTTCAAGTGGGTTGTTAATGAATAATAATATTGAGGAAAAAGTAGTCCATGTTTTAGCTGTTGATGATAATCTCGTTGATCGCAAACTTGTTGAAAAACTACTTAAGAATTCTTCTTGCAAAGGTCTTCTTCTTCTTCTTCTTCTTTTATTGTTTATTTATTTTAATAGCTATGGCTAATTTGTTCTCTATTTTCATGTTTTAATTTTCTTAATTACCACTCTCTTATCAAATTGGTTAAGCGAGTCCTGTACTCTGGTGATCAAAATGCTAATCTTTTACTTATTATCATTTATTATTTTGTATGAAATTAAGTTGTTTAATTAAATAAATTATATCATGCATGTACAGTTGAAATAAAAAAGATTGACAAATTAAATTAAATTAAACTAGCTAGCTATCTAGCTAGTGTTATCGTTCATTAATATCATCATATCTGTAAATATTCGATTTAAAACATAAAATTAAACTTTTTTTTGTTAGAGAGATTACTATTATATATTACTTTAGAAATACTAATCTAAAACCGAACCCATTAATATTATTGATCATGTTTCTGGTTAAATGGTAATTTGTAGTATTACTAACTGTTTATGGGCTGGCTAGTACAGTGACCACAGCAGAAAATGGGCTAAAGGCTTTGGAGTTTTTGGGCTTGGCAGATCATCAAAATGGTCCCTTACAACTACAACCCACTAATGTGAGATATTGACTTCAAGGAAACCTATCACTCTTAAACTTCACCTTTTTCTTCTTCTTCTTCTTCTTCTTCTTCTTCTTCTTCTTCTCCTTCTTCTTCTTTTTTGACTCTATCAAAATATTTAATTAATTAATTAATTATGTATTGCAGGCCTCAAAGGTGAATATGATAATAACAGATTATTGTATGCCAGGAATGACAGGTTATGAACTACTCAAGAAAGTCAAGGTATATTTATTTATATGTAATTAATGATGTTAACTAGGAAATTTTTGACATACAAAGATATTATGTAAGAACATATATATATATATATATATATTTATATAAAAGTAAAACCCATGCATGTTTTTAAATAAATTCCTTTTTTGGAAAGCAGGAATCATCAAGTATGAAGGATGTTCCTGTTGTGATTATGTCATCAGAGAATGTCCCAACGCGTATTAATAAGTAATTAATTTAAAACCCAATTAAGTTATTTTATTGATTTGTTGATTTCCTCTGATTAGAAAAAGTTTGTAACTATGGAGCAGGTGTTTAGAAGAAGGTGCACATATGTTCATGCTTAAGCCCCTAAAGCTATCAGACATTAAGAAATTGAGATGTTATCTTTCATGAACTCCAAAACATAATATATTAAGCACTTATTATTAAGTTTTCAAGAACCCACAAGTCTAATGCAGTCAATTAGATTTGGTGATAATAACATCCTCATCTTCAATTAACGACTTTTGACTTATTCAGTTTAGAGAGTCAAGTGGTCTTGTAAGGTGTATATATATAAATATATTCCATGTTCTTTCTAGACTATCCTTATTACAATTTCATTATTATTATTTTTAAATAACACATTGCTCAGCTTACAGTTTTTAGTTACCTATAAACCAAGGATTAAAATATAGTGATTTATAAAAACATCAAAACTTTAATTTTATGAAAATATTGAAAAATTATAGAATATATTATCAATTTCAAAATTTATAAAAATAAAACATAATTATTAAAAATATAAACGAATATTTTGATATTTTAATCATGCTATAAACATAATGGAAACATGTGCAAATTTAAAAGAATTCAAACCACCTATATTATTTTATGTATTATTAATAAATATATGCAACAAAATCTACATTTTATATCACTTTTGCTTACACCGAAAGAGACAATAATTACAATTTGAATCAATTTAAAAATCTGGTTTTAGTAAATACATAATGAAATTTGATGTAGTATTACCAAAGGATGTAAAATACTTTTAATACCGATACTTGAAAACAAAGGATTCCAGTTCTTCGTTCTTTGATTTGAAAGTAATTTATTCCTTTCCAAAATTAAAAGTTCGCAGCTCACAAGAAAAAAAAAATTGTGATTGTTTAAACAAAAATAAAATAAAATACAAAATTCCCAAATTGCAAATTATCTTTACCGATTAATCAAGGCCCAATGGACCCGAACTCAAAATCCAAATATTGAGAGTAGAAAAGACGCAATAACAATTGCATGCTTGTTATAACGAGAATATTTATGAGTATTAATTTGGGGTGTCCAACGTTCCGATTCGGTCTGATTTTGGTTAAAAAACTTTAATCCGATCGGACCGTTTATATTACTCGGATCGGATTGGACCGGATAGTTTGAAACGGTTTTGAGTAATAAAAATTGGTTCGATTTTTTTATACATTTAATTAAGAATAATGTTAAATTTTTAATATATTATTAAACCGGTCCGATCCGGTTCGAACGGTTTAAAATTAGTACAAACCGAATCGGATCGTTTGATTTGTAAAACCGTTCGGTCCAGTTTTACGATTTGGTCCGGTCTGGTCCGGTCCGGTCCGATTTATGGACACCCGTAGTAGTAATTGACAAATAATTCAATAATTTATTTAAATCGAGAAATTTAATATCATTTATCAAATTTATTACATTAGATTATTATTTTAGTTTAAAAATAAATATAAAATGTTTATAATAATTTAATAATTATACATATATAATTCTTATTCTTTTGATTTTTTTTAATTTTAACTATGAATAATAAATTTTACTATAAATGTATCAATTTAAAATTTAATTATCGTGTATGTCATATTTTATAAATGATAATAATTCATAAATAAATCTGACCTGTTCATATTCAAATTGATTACATCATTAATCAAATTCATATTGAAAATTATTTAAATCTAATTTAGATCGAATTAGATTGGTTTTGGATCAAACAAAAATAGACGACTTTGATATGCCACTCATATCTTTTTATAGGGTGAAATCAACGAAGGTCCCTAACTTTTATAGAAGGAATGCTTTGATTTCTTTATTTTAAATGGAGCATTTTAGTCTTATATTCTTTTAAAAAATAGCATTTTGATCTTAAAATTTTAAATTTATAAGACTTATTGTACAGTTTTTTAAATTTATATAACTAAAATACTACACTTAAAAGTTAACTAATGTGCTTTTTATTTGAAGTTAAGGATTATCGGGGTTTTTCTCCATATTTATATAATTTTTGACTTTTTTTAATCAATTTATGTGTAATAATTTATATCAAATTCATAGCTTCATATTTATATATATCAAAATATTCATACCATATTATTCAATGAAATAAAATATAATAAAATTTTATAATATATCCCATAGTTACTAGAGGTAGAGCTTAAGCAACCATTGTCAATGACCCACTAAAGTTTCAGACATCGAAGTTCCAACGACTGAACAAGTGTAATATATTGTATCTACATGTATTTTTGTATATAACTTGTTATATTTATCATATTTCTAATGATACATCGAATATTACATATTACATATACATGTATTTTTTATGTAACATATTACGTCTACATATATATTCTTATGTAATATGTCATATCTACTATAATTCTAATGATATATTGTATACAACATGTTACATTCATTAAAGATATTGTTGGAGTTTCGATGGAGTCGACAACTATGGTTATTGCTACCCGTGATGTGGTGGTTTGATTTAGATTTTGATTTCTTAAAATTATAAAATGAAAATATTTGAATCTTTTTATTATATAAGTTATATAAATTATAAATTTTATAGTGACGCATAGTTAGTTAGAAAATTTGATAAATTTATAAAGAATAAAGTTATTCAAGAAAAAAAATGTTACGCCTATATTACAAATATAAATGTACTTCCATAGAAAACTTGTAATATAATTAGTATATTGGAGCGTTTGATAATGAGATATATTTTCATTTTATTCAGATAAAACAAATTAAACTATTAACATTAATATAAATATATATTATTTTTTATACATAAATAAATATTAAAATATTTTAAAAATAAATATACTTTTTATTTATACATACAAATAGATATTAAGTTGTTCCTAAAACAAATACATTTTTTATAAATATTTATTTTGTTAATTTTATTGAGTACTATTTATTAGTTATTTTTTGTATTTTTTTACATTAATAAATACTAATATATATATATATATACTTATCAAATTTATAAAATATTATTTAAACATGTATTTTTTAAATCAATAATTACTGACTAATATCAATTATTGCTTTACAATCAACACTACTATAAATTTTTCAAATTTTAAAAAATATAATATTATTTATGTTTCATTAGAAATAATATTAGTATTTTAAACCATGAGATAAAGAAATAAATGAATTATCAAATAAATTATTTATAAACTATATTAATTTAAATAAATAACTTTATTGATATGTAATGATGCATAGTTCCAAAACTAATTGTTTGAAAATATACGTTTCTTTCCATTTATCCTCCATTTTGGACCAAATTAATTTTCATATTAAATCAAATTATTAATTTTTTTTATAGAAATAAGAAAATTTGACCAACGAGATCCAAAAAGATTACGACATAAATTAAAGTTTAAATTTTCAAATACAATAAAGTTTCAATCAAAATATCAAGATAACCCATTGACTTTAGTACATTATATAAGAGAGAATATAATTGTGTCTTATTTGTTCGTTATATATTCTTCTACATCTTAGTGTTTGATTGTGTCAATTGACATCAAGACTCTTCAAAAAATATAAAATAATAATAATCGTTGTAACTTTTTGACATAATAAAATTACAATTTGAAATCATCGATCATTTATTTAAATTAAAAATTATAGTATTAACTATATCTTTCTTATTAATATTAAAGTGTTTGGTAAAAGGACTTTAAAGAAAATAAACCTCACCCAACTAGATGTTTCGTATTCATCGTCATTTGATTCATCTTTGGTGGTTTCCATAGAAGTTCCCTACAAGTTTAGTCATAGACTTTAATAAATAAATTAAGTAAAATTTTAAATTAATGATAAAAATTATAAATAAAAGTTAGGCATTAAACTTGAGAAAAAAGAAAAAAAAATGATAGCAAAAATTTTAAAATTAACTTATTAAAAGTCTTGTATGCAAGATTTTTTTTTTAAGTATTTCTTCGATTTTTTTCTTATAAGAGAGAATCTTTTTTTGAAAGCTACCAAAATTTAGCTAAAATGTGACACATATACGTACACATGCACAACAATAGATTAATTAAATTAAATATGGGTATAATTTTACAAGAAAAAAAAGATATAATCATTATCAAATTAAAGCTTTTTGAAATAACAATGTTGACCTGAAATCTATAATTATTTCACATTAAAAAGAGAAATATAGTAATTGATTTGTATCCTACGTAAGAATTTCGACGCATTTCATTTCATTAGAAGGAAACCCACAAAAGATTTCTAAGGTCTCCACAAAATTTGACCTCTGACCTGTGACTTGTTCAGTTTGATCGCTCAAGCGAGGACAAAAATGCTACAATTCATTGCGTAGCCGTAGAGTAAGGGTGTACTATCTTTTTTTCAAAAATCAATTAATTAAATCGAGTTTATGCATTTTTAAATTAATTCATTTATAAAAAAGTTAAAAAAAATATTAAAATCGACCTTGGTAATTTAACATAGGTACAAAAATTATGAAAATTAAATAAATATCTAAATTTATAATATTAATATATATTAAAATTTTAAAATATTATAATTTTTTTTTCGTTACTGTATAGACTATATGTTTTTTTATTAATAATATAAGATTTTATCTAGATTTATAAATTTATCTGAAATTTTGTAAGCTGTTTGTTATATTCTAATTTCTTTAAATTTTTATAATTATATTGTGAAATTTTTTTAATAATTAATTTTAAAAATTATTACTATTATATATTTGTATAATAACTAGTAAAACTATATTATCTCTTTTTATTAATAAGTTAAATGGTATGATATATATTTTTTATTTTAATCCGATACAATTTTTATATTATATTATGATTATAGATTTTTAAAATGATATTATAGATTTGGTTGAAAATTATTTTTTTAGAAGTAATAGATTTCTTAAAGTTTTAAATTTTTTAAAACAGTTAAAAGATAAGATCTACTTGAAAAATGATTTAAAAATTAAACTAACCAACCCAATTACATGTATAGAGTAAATAATGGTTCCTAAATAAGGAACATATATATCCCTTTGCTGAGAAGCATCTATGCTAGAGTTAACTTGTTACCGTTCCTTCGCAACAGCCGAGAAAATTACGCATTTGATGTAAGTGCATTCTCATTTTACGATGGAATTCAGTTTTTAATTTCTTGAGGGCATTAATTTTTGGATTACGGAAATTAATGGTTTATTAATTATAAATAAAATATATAAAAATTTATTAAATTTTAAATTCATGTTACAAACTTATTAATTATTTAAAAATACAACAAAAGTACAAAACTTTAAAAAAAATGCTATAAATAGAACCCGTGAATATAAATGAATATATATTTTTAAATCAAATTATATGTATTTAAATTTATTCAATTTTATATTTTTTTAATTAAAATTTATTTAGAAAACACATATTTTCAAAAAAATATATATACGTGTATTCAAGTGTTCTATTTTTTTATTTTTTTTAAGTTTTTAATTTTTGATATATTCTTTAATAGTTAATAGACTTGCATGATTCAATCCAAAAATTAGAATTTTTTTATATTTTTTAATTTTTTAATTAAAATATATAGAAGTTACCATTTTTCTTAATTTTTTTATAGTAATTAATTTGTTGTTGAAAATAAAGAAGAAAACGTATTTAGTTAATCTAACATGTATTGAAGACTTAATATAAAGTACCTTGAGTGTCCTTACAATTTCCAACAATTCCATGATCCGTTTAGTTTCTCGGTTCTATGAACCCGTCTTCCATCCTTTATATTAAGTTAAAAGGTTAATTTAATTACTTGAATAAACTCTAATTCCGTACTAAATCTTTAAATTTGGTTTAAATTTTATTACACTAAATTTACCACGGTACTATTCATCGCAATAATATTGTTCACCCTGCGTCATTTTATTTTAAATTTTTTAAAAAATATTATTAATTTTTTTATTACATATAATAAATTAAAATGAAGTATATAATAAAAAATGACAAAATTACTAATACAACATATAGCTAAAAATTTAATATCAATTAAAACAACGATTTAGAAAAATTCTAAAAATATTGTTAAATTTTTTATTACATATAATAAATTAAAATTAAATCTATGATATAAAATGAAAAACAAATTACTAATATAATATTTAAAACAATAATTTTTAATTCATATAATAAATATAATATTTTATTTGGTGAATTTTTAATTTTTTTAATAATATAGTTTTTAAATTAATTATTATTAAATAATCAAAGAAAATATATAATTTTTTAATTAGTTGAATATAATAATTGGTAAAAAGAATAAAGAAAATATTATATTTTATAAATAATATACTTTTTAGTGTAATATTTAATATTATGTGTTTGAGAGGAGTAAAGATTTGTTGTACTTTTTTTATATAAAATGATGCATAGGGTTGGAGATGTCATCTGCAAAAAAATGTCATTTAGTTATTTATTTTTGTAAAAAATGTTAAAGAAGTACAAAATTATTTTTCATTAATATTTTAAATAAAATAATGATAAAATTAATTTTTTATTATGATATTTTATCATAAAAATTATTAAATAAATAGTTAATTTAATAGTAAAATTTGTCTTTCTCTAATCCATTTTATAAAATATAATAGATTAAATAATAAAATTTATAATATCGATGACTAATTAACTAAATCATTTAATATAATTGATATTTATGGAGGCTTATATATTAATACATAGTTTAATGTGTTACCCTTTTAGTTTCTACAAAATGGAACAATTTAATGGACTAGTTAGACCAATTTGAGATGTACACATAAATCATTGTATTCATAATAAAACAATTAATTCATCTAATTATGATTAAATAATATTATTCATACAAATTTTAATTTATTATGATATAACAAATTAAAATAATTATTACTACAATGAAGATTTTTTAAGCCGATTATTAACCGATTTAAATTGAGGTCACTTTAATTTTTAAGTCGGTTCATCGTGTCAACCGATTTTAAAATTTAAATCAGTTGACCCGATAAACTAACTTAAAATTAAGTCAATTTTTGGGTAGAATTAACTTAAAAATGGTAACTCTTAAACATATTTTGGTTATTTTCTAGTAGTCTCCTTACACGTTTTAAATCAAATAATAGTAGAAAAAACCAAAATATATTTAAAAGAGTTTTTAAAAGTTTTTATTCATTTAGAAATTAGATATTAATTAGTCTAAGAACTAAACTTTTAACAAAATAAAAATTTATATATATAATACATATATGTAATTTAACTTAATTTCAATATAACTAAATATTATAAATAAATATACATGTGCATGGTATATTAGATATAAAATTAAATATATCTATTATTAAATGTAATTTTACAATATCGGTACATAATCATAAGATATCTATGCTATTCAAATTTACCATATTCTTCTTTTGGTTATTTTTGCGATCTTATAACTTGAAGTACATGTTATGCTCATACTTTTTGTAAATCTTTAAAAATTTACTTATCATAGTTCATTTTACTCAAATTAAAGAACTAAATGTATTTAAATTCAAAACAGCAATTTAATAACATAAATGAACAAAACTTATTTCATGATTAACATCATAAATTTATTAAAAATAATTTATATATTAAAATAATATTTTATTAAAAGAGATTAATACATCTTTAATTAACATGTTTATATTTGAGATGATCTTGTTCATAAGTTTCATAACAAAGTAACTACACATAATTCCATCATTTTGTCGTAGAACTTACAAAGAAACAAGTGTACATGGTTTACTAATTTGAATATCTTTATTATTCAATCATATAATTTTTTAAATTAATAAAAATTATTCTTAATATTCACTTGTACATACCATAAATTTATCACATATAAGCTTATGTAAATTTTTAAGAACAATACCCTTACTCTTATTCGACAACTTCCATGCCATATCAAAGTAGAAAATAGTTAGTTATGTATTCAATATTACAAATAACAATAGAAAAAAAAAGAAAATAGTTATAACTCTTACATTTCAACAACCTTTTTTTTGTCTTTATTTAATTATTTGAAAACTAAGTCACAATATCAAATATGATTACCATATAGATCAAGTATTATCAATATCCAATAATCTTGACCTTGTTCAACTTTAGTGATCAATGGATTATCAACTTTTGATTTCTATGAAGTGTTAATGTCTTATTATATAATTATTTTGCTCTTATACTAACATCATGCTCTTGATATTAATTCACATATAATGAATCATAAAACATCACTAAATGGGACAAGTGATTAGCTTTAAGTCGAAAATAACATATCTTATATAAAAAGAAATATATATATATATATATATATATATATATATAATATAAACATAATTATATGTTTCACATAAATAAAATTTATTTATTGATTAATGACTCATATTGTCCACACTTGAATTACACTTAAGTCGATCATTTGAAATTCAAATAATTGTAATATGTGCTCGATCGATATATAAGATTGTCTAATGTCTACTCTTGATATTTCTTTAGAAAGTGACATAGTACACACATCATTCATGTTATTTTTACTCGCAACAATAGTAATCAAAAAATTAATATTTTTGCTAAAGTTTATAGCATACTCATATTTGTCCACTAGGTATAGATTTTTCATGAGATATTTTCTTTCCTTCTCTTAAATTTGTGACATAACCAGGGAGAAAGTTTGTATATTACCATAATTGCTGACCAACAATTATGTCTGCTATTAAGAGAATTATGCGGATTAATTCCATCGGCAGTAATGGCAAGACATAGATTGCATAGATTTGTTAAAAATTGAGTGAATAAATTATCTACTAGTTTTCAATTTGAAAAATCAGAAAGATGATGTAGCATCCTATCATCAGATCGATTCTCTGAATGTCACATCAGCATTTTTTATGTTTCTTTACTTCTGAATAGCGTTTGAAAGCAAGGCATAAGAGGAAATTCAAAAAGAACGTTTCCGAAGACGCCTTTCTTTGTTGTTGTTTCATTTATAACATACTTCTATCTCAATTTTTTAAATAATAGACAATCATTTATTGTCTCATATTCTTTCCTATAAATAATGCAATCATTTTAAAAAACATGAATCTTATGATATTCTATGTCAAATCGACTAAAAGATTTCTTCACTTCATACATTGAAGATGTCAACTCATTACCCTTAAAAACACAACATTTTAGTGTATTTCTTGCATTTTGAATATAATGACTTTTCGGCATCTTCAAAAAGTTTTTTAAAGGTTTCGGGATCATCATTATATATTTCATCTTTCATCTTTCATAACATGAAACATATTTTATGTCTGTACTTTATGTCTGGAGTTCTTATTCTGATAAGATATATATACTCCGCTCAGATCCTTATTTATCTTTTCCATGTAAGTATAATCAATATTTTTCTATGATAACACCAACAGTTATAACTTAAAAAAATACTACTACGGATAAGATGATATTTAACCTTGTTAAAATCATGAAATTTCTCATTTTTATATTTAACAAATGAGTATCGAATTATAATGATTTCATTATTACTATTTCTACAGGTGAATTCTAAGAAAGTTTTAACTCCAAAACTATAGTTTTGCTTAATTTTATCTATGATATCCAAGATTTGTTCATTTTATATCAATGATATTAAACATATTAAATATGTACCCAATAAAATATAATTGTATTAATTATCAATATATTTTAGAATTTATTATATATGAAGTTTATAATTAAATTATTAGAATATTAATCAAAATATCATATAAAAATAAATATATAAAATTAAAACAATTAATGAATTTATTATAATATTAATTCATAATATATAATAATATTGTGTAATACATATAATAATAAGTTAAAATTTAAATTCAAAATAAATTAATATATATAAAGCATTAAATATATAAATTAAATATATAATAGCTAAAAATCAAAAGTTCTTCTTTTGATCAAAATAAGCATAAATGGGATTTAAAAGAATAAAAATATTTCAATTTATAACTTATAAATCTTGGGATCCCGATCGTGTAAACAAGGTGCTTTATCTAACTAAGTTAAAACCCTTATTTTGATCATATTTTGTTATGTTGCTAATTTCTTATCAAGATGATTATTCCACAAGCAAATATTCTATCTCTTTTATCTGTTTGATTGGTGTGTGTATATATATAACATGATATATACATATAATGCATGAATTTAGTTAAAATAAATAAATAAAATCTTGTTTTCTTTTAAGTTTGAATAAAAATAAAAAACTAATATAAAAAAAAAATATAAAAATAATTAATTACACATAATATACATAAAAAATAAAATAAAAATATAAAACATCAATAATAAGTGTAAAATAATTCATAGAAATACATACAAGAATAAAACAAGTGAGAAAATAAAGAAAAAAAAGGCGTTTGATAAATGAAAATGTGAAAAAAAAATTGGTAAGAAAATGTTGAGTGTTATGCTAAAAAAATGATGAATTTAGATCATAAAGAGAAGAGGAACAGAAACCAATGATGGCGTTGAAAATTGTCAAAAATAGATAAAAAAAAAGCTTGGAAGTAATGCACAAACGTGAGAGAAAATTAGGAGATAGAAGGAAAATTGTTGGAATGATGAGGGAAGGAAGAAGAAAGGGAAAAAAGCACGTAGTGTCGGTTAATATATACAAACGATGCACGTGGCTTTGCATTGGTTGACACATAGAACTGACGTTACATGTCATATGTAACGTCGATTTACACGTAGAATCGACACTACGTTTCATACGTCGATTGATGTGCATTAATTGACGTATATAATCGACGCTACACGTAGTCTATCATCGATTAACGTGACAACCAATGTTATTTTTTTACTTTTAATATTTTTTAATTTTAATTCTATTTAGATTCAACTTTTTACTTTAATTTATTTAAAAGGTTTTTTCTTAAAGCTAACTTTCTATCACAAATTAAACACCTTTTATTATAATAATAAATTCTAATACATAATCTATGCATGTTGTTCAATATGTGCATAATTTATGTTAATAGGTTATCGATGATCTAAGTTTTTTTCTTTTTTGAAATAATAATAATTGAATAACGGATTTAAAATTTTTCGTATGCTTATACACACCAAACCATAAGCTCATTGATAGTTCTCGATGCTTATTAATAACATATATATTATTATGTATCAAATAAATTAAATTGAAAATATGTATAAACATATATCGAAAAGGTATGAAAAAACTTGAACATGAAACCATTATTCAAATAAAATAAGTGTTATGTAGCAAACGTAAGAAAATACGAGGAAAAAGAAACACAATTTTTAAAATTGGTTATAGTTTCTAAATTCTAACCCAAGAAAGTTCTCCAAAATTATGAATTCCAATCAAAAAAGTTTTCAAAGGAAACAGTCTTCTTGTAGACCAAAGTGATAAAAAGTTGAATCCTTTGAATACCATGACCAAGTCCGTAGTAACTTAATTTGCTATTTTTACAATTGTTCAGTGTATTAAAGGAAAAAACTATACCGCTTGGACAAATTTTCCACATCTTTAATTAATTAATTAACTTGTTTTTTATAAAAAAAAATACATACATATATATATATATACATGTATATAAACTTCTTTCAAAACAGAACAACGTTCAAATCTCACCTGAGCTTAAGAGAGCAGAAGAAGCAAAACAAAAACTATTCCGAAATTAATTAATTAAATCATGGAGGAGATCGTATCTTTGATTCTTCAAGGTTGTGAATTAGCTAAAGACCTTGAACTAAAACTCCCTGATTTAGCAAAACAACCAAGTACGCTCTTTTATTCTTGTGAAGAGATCATAAAGGCTTTTGGTAGTGCCAAAGAAAAGTTTTATAATGATCAGAACTTAGTGGTACGGCAGCAACATAATGTTAGTGATGAAACTTTACTAGAATGGCCTATGACATCATCGAACTGTTATTACCCATCACTGGTGTTAGATTTTCAAACCCAGATTTTAGGTGAAACTACTTCTAGTCATGAATTAGTGCAGAGTAGTTCAGGTATTGGACAAGTTCAGGCAATGGATGTTTCGGTTTCTATAGGCAAGAGTACTACTCCAGCTGCTTCATCGTCACAGCAAAGACCAAGGAAGAGGTACATCAATCTTTTGGATTTATTAGTTGTTTATGTGATTCATCGTTGTCTCTATATACTCATTAGTTTCGTCATGTCTAATTTGTTAATTTACCATTTTTATGTGTCCATTGCTTGTGTTTTGCTTAAAGCGAAACCTTTTTTTTTTTTACAATAAAAATAACTTAGTTTTGTAACCATACAAGTAACATCATCATTATTATTATTATTATTATGTCTATATCATATATTTTTATTGATAAAAATATTATATTCATTATTTGACATTAAAATTCATATAAGATGAATTATATTTGTTTAATTAGTTCCATTAAATGTTAAATCCAATTCAATTATATTTGATATTATTGTGATAATTTTTTTAATATTATAAATTTTAGTTGGGTTAGTGTATAAAATTTCAAACTTATTTTCTCTACGTAAATAGCTCTTATGAGAATTAATTGTTTTTTAAATTATACTTTTACAATTGAATGTAATAAATTAATTGAAACAGCAAGAAAGAAAATAACCAATGATTGAGATAATTGTCACTCTATCCCACATATACTATTTATAATTTTATATTATTTACATTGAAAATTTTTATATATCATAATTATATCACAATTATAATTAATGTGAAATTTTTTTATTAGATACATTTTATTTACTAATAATATTATGACACATCAATTAGTAGATTTTTTTAATACCTCAATTCAAATATCGGTATCCATTTAACCATTGTGAATAATGTTTTCTTCATTTTTTTTTGGGTCAAAATTGTATACATGTATAATAAAGGGTATATTAGATAAGGGTATTTATCAAAATTAAAATAAAAAATTAAGATTATATTTCACTCAATATAAAAAATTAATGGAATGAATTTTTTGTTTTAAATTTTTATGTTACTTTAATAGATTTTTTAAATTTTGATTATTAATGATAATATTACTATAATGACACAAAAATAAATAATAAATTTAAATTATTTTATTTATTATTATATCTATAGAATGGATCGGTGTTTTTCATGACTTGTTATTAAATGTTTCACTTTTAACATCTTAATTTAATTATTAATTCATCTTTTAACTATTTATTGATTTTTTCTTTTTCTTAAATTTTCACAAATGTACCGGATCGAACATAACATGTATAACATACATAGTAAACTTAAAAAAAAAGAGTAATATTATTCAAAATAATTAAAATAGATACATTAATTTAAATTAATTTATTAAAATAAAGTATTTTAATAATATGAATTATAAATATCACTAATACATTAATTTGATTATATATAAGTTACCGAATCTATTTACATGTGTCATCACATGTAAATTCCGGTGTGACACAATTAAGACAAAAAAAAAGGGGGCCTTGGTGCTAACATCCTAGAGTAATTAGTTTGCATTATTCCAAATATTATGGGACCGTTAGACCAGATTTCTGTTTTCCTATTAACATAGCATGTTGGGATATAATTGATGGAAGTATGTACACACATATATATATATATATATAAACATTATGTATTTTTCACATTGGTGTGCCAAGGGATATAATTAATAATTTAACTATTTATATATATATATTTTAATAAACCTAAATTAATAGGAAGGATGATGGCACCGTTTTGACCAAAAAGATGGCAGCACCTGAGGTTGGAAATACAGAAATGCCACCGGAGGACGGCTATGCCTGGAAAAAATACGGCCAAAAGGAGATACTTGGCTCCAAGTTCCCAAGGTTCCTATATATTTAATATATTTATTTCTTAATTAATAACTATTTATGTACAAAGGGAGCACTTGTCAAAATTTATTTTTATATTTTTCAAATATTTAATAATATAAAAAAATATTATTAAAATAATTAGGGTAAACTCCTCATCTTATACGTGCCCAAAGTCTTTAAAAATATTATTAGCTAGTCTGAAAGAGAACCTCTAGCAGCCAGCTAGCGCCTACGAGTCTACGGTAATTTGACCAAGCCCTTGCCTTTCACATTCACTTGACTTGAAGTCTCTTGAAGTATTTAAAGGGAAGTTACATGCGAGTAGACAACAGTAAAGAGAGACTTATATCAAGTCAAATGATCAAACATTTGACTCAAAATCTAATTTATAACAGCATATATTCTTTGTATTTGTTTTTACAGCCTTATTTGTAGTAATCACAAATTAAAACATGTTACTATTCTTAATTAAGTTGGGATATCAAAATGAGCATTTAGCAAATTTTATTAAATTTATAAAGTATGAAACATTTATTAACCTGAATTATAATTATATTGTTACACATGATTTAAAATAAATGATATTAATTAGTAGTATTTGGTTATATCTCTTAATATTTCAGGAGTTATTACAGATGTACCCACCAAAGGATGTATTCATGCCCAGCAAAGAAACAAGTACAGAGAGACAATGAAGAGCACAACATTTTTATAGTGACATATAGGGGAAATCACACATGTGTGATGTCAAACACAGTACCATCAGCTCTACCTGATCATCATCATCAGATTAGGATGAGTCAAGCTATGAACATTGGACCTCAAAGTAGCACAACTTTGTCGTCGGGTCTATCTTGGTTTTCTAAGGACATGATTAGTCTTAGTGGAGGAGAAGAGAGTAGTAGTAAAGGAGTAGTTGATCATGACCTCCCAGTGGTAGATATTGCTGCTGCTATGTTTAATACTTATGTGAGTAGCAGTACCAATAGCATGGAATTTTTGTTCCCTTCTGTTGATGATAATTATAAGTTGGGATCTGACAAGAAATCTGGATGAGTACTAGTTAACGCACTAGTAGAACTTGATGAGGGCATTTTTCTTCTTCTTCTTTTGCAATTACTTATTATTAATTTAATTTGACTAGCTATAGCAAGCTAGTTACTGGTGAGTAGTGAGTGCATCGTGGGTTAAGCTACCATTCTTTCTTGGATTGCTTAAATGTGACATCGGCAAGAGTATGTAGTATTGCAACGGTTTTAGCTTTTAAAAAAAAAAATTAGTGACCAAATTGACATGCTATTAACCCAATATATGGTTGTTTTCTTAATCCTGTGGAAGAAATATGGGCTTAGCTCATTTATTTGATCAAATTGGGGCTTTATCACGTTGGAGAAATTATAAGATTCCTCCGATTTTTATATTAATTAAGATGTTTTTGATAATAATTTTGATTTATGATATTTTTTTCTTTTAAGTGATTTTTTAATTAGATATACTTAATAACGATTTTTGTTTTTGTTTTTTATATTTTTAATGAATCAATGTCAAAAAATATGATGTGATTTATAAATATATACATTCAAATTAGATTTTTTATTTTATTTACTTTTATCTAAACATTTTTTTGGAAAGTAAATAAAATCTCATGATTTTTTTGTACGTATTAATATCGGAAGAAAATGATTAAAAACTTATTTTTTTATAATAACAAAAAAAAAACTTAATCTTTTAAGTTTTTGAAAAATAAAATAAAAAAGAAAGCGTTATCAAAGAGATTTTTGGTTTCTTTTTAAAATTACCAAATAAAAACTATTATCAATTGGCGATTACCATAAATAAAAAAATGATTATTTAATCATAAATCATAAATTAGAATCGTTATTGAACATTGTCTTAGTTTTTCGTATGATTTCACTTTTTAACACCCTCTAACAATACATAAATTTTTATTTATTTATAAAAAAAAATTATGTTATATAATTAAAATGGTTAAAATTACTATTTAAACATGATAGACCTTGTAAAATCTTGGGGAAAAAAGGTATTGAAATTTTTTTATAAAAAAAATGCTTTAAATTGATCCAATTAATTTGGATTTCTTATTCAATCTTAAATTATTTAATTTTAAGTGTAAGTCATACTCTACAGTGTATAAATATTTTAAAGAATGACATGCTATCTTTTAACCTTTATAAGAAATTTTATCTCTAAAAATACATAAAATAATATAAAAAGATATTAGTAAAATTTATAACTATGATCATAAATAAATATTAATATGTAAATTAGTCTTTTCATTACACTAGCACAATAAAGTGACACAATGAATGGTAAGTGAAGATGAAAAGCTTAGCATCGACGAGGAGTAGGATCACGATTTTTCACTCTTATAAATACAATTGCGATCTAGCACGTCATCAAAAGTTGTAGAGAAGTTATTGATGATCACTCTTGTCTTCCTATGGAAGGATTGAAAAATCATCGATGATGTTGAGATTTTAGAAATCTTAATATCAATATATGATATCCATCTAAGGATCATCTTGTTTAGCAAAAATGTCATTCAAATGTGACAACGTCGCAATATTCTCGTTAATAATGTTATTGTGAAAAAAATATCAAGAAAATTTTATTTCTTGCCATAATATCATGGCCATACTAAGGATATTGTAATGACGCTGTCACCAAAATGTCAATAAATATTGTTAAATGTTGTTTCTTATTAAAAAATACTTTAGATTTTTTTCATTCTAAATATGTATCTTTAAATTTATCTATTTATAATTTTTGCACATTTAAACAAATCATTATTTCTTTGAATTTGGGACATGATTTTAGGGTATTCCTTTACTATATTCTTTTATTTATGTCTAGTTATCATGTTTATTTTATTTGTCTTATTATATTTTTCATTTTTCATTTTTCAAATTATATTGTTGGGAAAATCGGGTATATTTTCTCTATTCTAAGTAGTTACTATTCACTTATGATTTAAATGAATAGAACTCAAACTAATTCGACAAAATAATGCTATTAGAAATATAATACTAAAATAAACTAAAACAGATATTGAAACAAAAATATTAAATCAAAAAAATAATAACACCAGAAATTTAACGAGGTTCGGTATAAATGTTACCTAGGTCATCGGGCGTCGTTGACCACTTCCACTATCTCCAAATGAATGAATTTCAAAATTACAACTAATTGGGCAAAATTGAGCTGATCAATTACCCTTACAAAAGAGAGGAAGATTTACAAATTTTGGGATGTTTATAAATGGTGAATGAGGGATTTATTTATAGCCCCAAAACCAACACCTATATTCATTCCTAATCAATGTGGGACTTTTCTAATTTTCTCACTAAGGAGCAATATATAACAAATCTCCACCTTAGCGACTTAGTGGTTTTAAATGATTTCTTCAATTGCTAGATCAACGATGCCAGTGCCAATTCAGATCTGTAGGATGTTAATCAAGTCCAGACAATGTTTGAACTTGATTGCTGTTACCACCTTGGTCATCATATCTGCGGGATTCTCTGTCGTACTAATCTTCTGAACTAGTACTCCACCTTCTTCAATAATCTCTCGCACGAAATGATAACGAACGTCAATGTGCTTTGTACGTACATGGTAAACTTGGTTCTTTGCTAAATGAATAGCACTCTGACTATCACAAAACACCTTAATATGTTTTTAACTAACTCCCAAGTCTTCAAGAAAACCTCGTAACCAAATAGCTTCCTTCACAGCCTCTGTAAATGCCATATACTCTACCTCTGTAGTAGACAAAGCAACTGTGGACTACAAGGTAGACTTCCAATTGACTGGTGCTTTAGCAAGAGTAAACACATAACCAGTAGTTGACCGGCGCTTATCTAAATCTCCTGCATAGTCAGAATCGCAATATCTGACTGTACATTGACCAATGGTATTATCCTGCTAAAATACTAAACCAACATCTACAGTATTTATAATATATCATAGAATCCATTTCACAGCCAACCAATGTCCTTTACCAGGATCATGCATGTACCTGCTTACAAACACCAACGACATATGAAATGTCGGTCTCAGACACACCATTGCATACATCAAGCTACCAACTGCATTTGCATATGGTACATTTGCCATATATTCTCGTTCTGTATCATTCTTAGGAGATAATTGAGCACTAAGCTTAAATTGAGGAACTAGCGGAGTACTTACAGGTTTTGTCTGTTCATTCATACCAAAACGTTGTAGTATCCGCTTCAAATATTGACTCTGGGTCAAACTAAGCTTCCCCTTCTTCCTGTCTCTGCTTATCTCCATATCGAGAATCTTCTTGGCTTCTTCCAAATCTTTCATCTCGAACTCCTGACTTAGTTGAGCCTTCAACTTTTCAATTTCTGCTTGGCTTTTCGATACAATCAACATATCATCGACGTGCAATAGGAGATAGACGAAAGACTCATTTTGTAGCTTGCGAAAATACACACAATGATCATGTGGGCTTCTGGTATACTTTTGTTGCAACATAAATTGATCAAATCGTTTGTACCACTGCCTTGGAGATTGCTTCAATCCATACAATGATTTGTTCAGCTTATAAACCCAATTCTCTTTACCAGCAACAATAAACCCTTCTGGCTGAGACATATAGATCTCCTCTTCTAAGTCACCGTGTAGAAACGCAGTTTTCACATCAAGTTGAACTAGTTTCAAATCGAACTGTGCTATCAAGGCAAACAAAATTCTAATGGAAGAATGTTTTACAACTGTAGAAAATACCTCATTATAATCGATTCCACTCATCCGCGTAATATCCACCAACCTTGTCTTGTAGCGAATACCATCTTTATTAGGAAATCCATCTTTCTTTGCATACACCCATTTGCATCCAATTGCCTTCTTGCCATTAGGTAGTTGTGTCAACTTTCATGTTTTATTCTTCTGAAGGGACATAAGTTCTTCATCCATGGATTCCTTCCATTTTTCAACTTCAGGGCTTCTGATTGCATCTTTATATATGGAAGGAACATCATCATGCACAACCGAAAGCGCACAAAGCACGTATTCTTAAATTGAGCAAGTAGGTCTTCAAAATCCTTGTATCGGCAGGTGTACCTTGAAATTTTGTCGCCGTGGCCTATCAATGATTCTTCTTGTTCTTGTGGAGGTTCTTGAGTTAAAACCTCTTCATCTCGATTCATCTTCACAATGGAGGAACAACTGCCTTATCTTCACTAACTAGATTAACAATTTTGCTTTCAAACTCCACTTGTTTCGAGTTTTCTCCACCGCTTCTAAAGTTGCCATCAATCTTCTTGGTTACCTTTTCAACAATGTAGATTCATCAAAGGTAACATCTCTCGCTAAAGATTATCTTTTTCGTTTCATACACCATAGTCGATATCCCTGAACCAGGGCGGATCCCAAAAAAATGGCTTTCTTGGCTCTCGGTCCAAACTTTGATTACATATACGGTAGTATGCAATTGAACCAAACACATGTAAGAAATAGTAATCTCTATGAGGTTTTCCATACCATACCTCCATAGGTGTTTTGCCTTCAAGAGCGTAATGATGGTAGGCGGTTGAGATGGCATGCATATTACAGGCCTATTTCACCCGTCTTGCCTAAACCAAAGATTTGACAACATACAATCAACCTTCTCCAAGAAAGTCCAATTCATACGTTCTGCAACTCCGTTTTGTTGTGGTGTTTTTCAATAGTGAAGTGTGTCGCACTATCCCTTCTTCTTCACAAACTTTCATAAATTGATGGTTTGTGTGCCGATGCCATTATCGGACCTCGTGACGCTGATCTTTTTACCGCCTAAGTCTCGATCATCTTAACTTCCACTTGAGAAAATCTGACACTTCATCCTTTTTCTTCGTGAATACACCCAAACTTCTTCCGGAGAAAGTCATCAACGAAGTGACATAATAATGTTTGCCAACCACGGATAGAGTTCTTGTTGCCACTGCATACAAGATGATGTAATCCAAAATGCCACTTTGTACATGCATAAAGGCGATTAAAGCTTACTCTTTTCGCTTCCCCAATACACAATGCTCATGAAATTTCAACTTGCCTGCCGTACCTTTTAACGGTACTTTACTAGAATCATAAAGCTTTTTCACTAGCATGTCCCAAACGCATATGCCACAACTTGGTAGTTTCTAAATCTCTTTCTTCATCTGACTGCTGATGCTATCCCACAATCGTACTACAAGGTAGTAGTACAAGTTATTCTTCCGAACACCTTTCATCGCCACCAGTTGCTCCGTAAGTAACCTTCAATGCCCCATTTTGTATGGTCACAACAAGCCTTTTTGATTCTAAGACTCACAACACCAGATTCCTTCTTCATATCCGAACATAATGAACATCTCATGAAGACCCTCGTTGAACCATCTTGATTCTTCAAACGAATTGCACCGATTCCCAAAACTTTGCATGGATAATCATTACTCGTGAAAACAATTCCACCGTCTAGTTCTTCAAAGTTAAAGAACCACTCTCGTTAGGAGACATATGGAAGTACATGCGAATCAAAATCCAATCATCGCATGAGATGTCATGACGAACCAACCAATGCAAAATCTCGAATTTGAATTGCTTTCACTTGCCACATGCATCGGATTGCACGACTTTTCCTTTTCTTTTTGACTTGAACAATTTTTCTTCCAATGGCGCTTTCTGTGACAAAGGCACGTTCATCTTTACCAAGTCTTAACTTTTGATGTAGAGATATACCTCTCGCTTCCTTTATGTCAGTGTTTCGAATGACGTCTTCTACGTACAATGCCTCCATTGCTTCATTCCTGCTTTCTCTTTTATCTTTTTTTTCTAATTTCATAACTATACAAAGTAGTACAAACTTCCTCAAAAGACATTTTATCCTTCCCAATTAGTAATCTCGTAATAAGATGATCAAACTCATCAGGAAGGGAGGCTAACAACATCAAGGCTAAATCTTCATCTTTAAAAGTTTCATCCATATTTAACAAATCTGCTACTAATTGATTAAAAGCAGTAATGTGGTCGTTTATTGTAGTACCTGGAAGGTATTCAAACCGAAGCAACTTCTTCTTTAAATAGAGCCGATTTTGTCCACTCTTCTTCATGAACTTGTTCTCTAACGCCTTTTACAACTTACTTGCGGATGTCTCCTTCATGAACGTGTACTTTTGTTCTCTTGAGAGACACGAACGGATTGTACCACATGCCAATCGGTTGATATTTTTCCACTCTACTTCATCTGCTCCATCTGGTTTCTCTTCTTCAATGGCGATGTCTAGACCTTGTTGAAACAGAGCATCTAGAACTTCGCCTTGCCACATGCCAAAATGATCGGTTCCATCAAACTTCTCCACCTCGACCCTTGCATTCATTACCATAGTTCTGCTTGACGCGGATGACTGGGCTTTGTTTGAAAGAAATTTTTCTTCCGCCATTTTTTCAAATTACAACAACTAGCAACTATATTCCAATAGCAAACAAACGGAATACAAACAAATGCCTAGGTAGAAAACCTTCGGCTCTGATACCAATTGTTGGGAAAATCGGGTATATTTTCCCTATTCTAAGTAGTTATTATTCACTTATGATTTAAATGAATAGAACTCAAACTAACCCGAAAAAATAATGCTATTGAAAATATAATGCTAAAATAAACTAAAACAGATATTGAAACAGAAATATTAAAGCAGAAAAATAATAACACCAGAAATTTAACGAGATTCGGTATAAATGTTACCTAGATCCTCGGGCGTCGTTGACCACTTCCACTATCTCCAAATGAATGAACTTCAAAATTACAACTAATTGGGCAAAATTGAGCTAATCAATTACCCTTACAAAAGAGAGAAAGATTTACAAATTTTGGGATGTTTACAAATGGTGAAGGAGGGCTTTATTTATAGTCCCAACACCAACACACATCTTCATTCCTAATCAATGTGTGACTTTTCTAATTTTCTCACTAAAGAGAAATATATAACGTATACTATGTACAATTTAGGTTTATAATATGAGTTATAAATATATTTAAAGTTATAATATGACAATCATATAAGTTGATTTGAAGAGGAAGAATGTGTAGTTTTATTTATTCTCTTCTCCGCTACAGAACCATGAAACACATTTGAAATCATCTTTTACTTATAATTATATATTTAACTTTAATTATTGGCTTTCTTTTATTCTAAAAAAGAATCTTATAGGATATTTACTACCTTTTTTTTCCTAAACTATGAGTTATAAATAAATGTTCATGTAATTGGAGCTAGTACGCACCTCTACTGATCGTAACAGATTTCCCTCCTACCAAAAATAAATAAATAAATGTACATGATGATGTTATAATATATTATATTACACATCTCACTTAATTAGAATGTTTATTTCAATTTATATTAAGAATGATTAATCTACTACACGTTCTATGTGTCATTATAAAAAAGAGATATTGCTACTTTAATTGCACTTTATGACGATCGTTCTTAGACTAAAGTTGGTTTTGTGGTGGGAATAATTTTAAAAAATTTAAAAATTAAATCATTTTATTTTAAAAATAATACTTTATTTTAATATTTATATGTTATTTAATTATAAAATCATTAATTATTTAATTTAAAGAGTCATATAATACATGATATGACAGGAAAAAGGGGCAGCAAGTACTCACACTAATTCTTAAAAAAAGATTATTTAGATAACAATATAGACTATATCTAGAGGAATTTATCAAGAGTGATCAAAACGAAAATCACTACCATTGATATTAGCAGGCTCAGCGGCAAAATCCATATTGCCCAAATTGTGATCAGACATCATCTTTGGGAATATTGACGGGAAGATTGTAGGTTCTGACAGCTCGAATGCAACTTCCAAATCGGACCAGCTGATATACTCATTATTAGTGTCCAATGAGTAGGAAAATTTGTCTGATAAATTAGTACTTGGTGTTCTTTCTTGATCTTTAGTACTAATTGACACGTCTTTTTTTATTATGTACTGGTCTGTATATGTTGATGATGAACTAACTAAATCTTTCTGATGATGAGAAGTAGTAGTACTAAATTTGTAGTTATTGTTTGGTTTCCAATCATTAATAGAAAGGTCGTCTTTTCTCATTTCGGGTAACACTGTCTTTACAAGCATGTTTCGGCAAGTGTGTTGACCAAAGTATGTGGTTTCGTACGTACACGGGTTGTCTTGTATTTGTTGTACTTGTTTTGTTGCTCTACAGTCTTTTTCAAATTTGCGAGTACATCTGTAATAAGCCCTGAAATTGAATAATCAAATGCAATTTTAATTTTAATTAATTTTTATCGTTATCACGTTAAAAATATATAAAGCATTAATTTTATTTATAATATTAATATTATTAACAAATTTCATTCTCACAATTCCGCTAATCTTGTTACTTACCAAAATACATTGACATGTGGTCATTTTTTTTTATAGTTACATTGACTGCGATCATGATTACATGTAAATTACACCAACATGATATTTTATTAATTTTACATGTTAAAAGTAGTTCACTCGTATTATAATTAAATGCAATTATTTTATTATAAAATTTTATATACGTAAGGAAATAGCTTATTCGCCTATATTATAAAGGTTTAATTTTAAGAAAATAATAGTAATAAATAATGTGATAAATTTAATTATTTTTTTTTGTTGAATATATTAAAGTCCTGATAAGTAACATGTAAATTGAGTCCGAATAAAAGTAACGTTATTTAGTTTAATTTTATTTTGGGTTTCTTTGGATAATAACATTTTTAGATTTGTTGTGATATTTTATGTGTTATTAATTGTCGATAAATATATAGAAAAAAATAGTCAAATTTTATTCCAATAAAAATAGGATTTTTTTTAATAAATAAATAAAACACCAAAGATGCTATAGAGAATTAAAATTATAATAAATCATTGTTAGTAAATTTTGTAAATAAAAATAAGGAAACGAAATTATAATTATAATTTTGAAGGCAGAAAACCTTGGATAAGGAGCATTGAGGAGGTCCTTTTGGCCGTATTTTCGCCAAGCCTGACCATCGTCGATATTTGATGTGACCACTTTCCATGAATTTGAAGCCTTTCTGAGGGAAAAAAGAAAAGAAAAGAAAATAAGTAAACAGTAAAATTACTAGCCTTTTTCATAGATTCAATACACCAAACTAATTATAATATATAGGACGCCCGATTAGATAATTTATTGGTATATAGAATTATGGACAAACAAAGTAAATAAAGTATAAGAAACAATGGACTTGGATTCTATTTTGTGAAACGACACGATAGCTACCTAATAGCTATCAACACCTGTAACATTAATAAAAAAAGGGGGAAAATATCCTGTTATGTACATATCTTTATATTTTGTCAAAAATATCTTTTATATTTTTTATTAAAATAGTCCCTTTTATGAAAAAAAAATCAAAATAAAATTTTGATTCCTATCTTACATAAAATATTTACTTGGAGAAATATTTGGGTTAATCATTTTTGACCAATTAATTTATTAATTTTGTTACAATCAAACAATCATTCATATAACTACAAATCTAGTACTTCGTAAACATATCAAAATATAGAGATTGATTATCAGTAGGCGAAAAGATTTAATAAAAGGGAATTATTATAACACCCCATATTCCAAAAAATAGTAAATTATTGATATCTTCGTAAAGCAATTACAAAAAAACAATGTTTTATTATATCCTTAATTAACAAGTTAGATGCAGCTGACATCCACACTTTAATCTATGGGAAAGTATTAGAAAACTTCGTTAATTAGCATATTAGATTTATCATATTATAAAATCTCATCGATCATTATATTTGATTTTTTTTTCTATTAGATTCTTTTAATCATGTAAAAAATATTATGTTTAATTATTTAACTAAATTAGATTTATTTGTATTGTATAAATGTTTGTATTATATTACATAAAAATTAAGGTAGAGAATTTTTTTTTAATTATTTTGCCATCATCCTAAATATAACAACTTTGATATATTTCAAATTCTAAAAAACCTATATATTTTTTATTAAATTTTTAAAAAATTTAAATAAGTTTGAATATATTTATAAGAATTTTTTACAAATTTTTATAGTCTTTCTTTGGGCTTTTATAAAATTTAGGGTGAACTATACTTAAAGAAATTTTCAAATTTTTTTGTCCACTTTTTTTTTCATTTAATTTATTTGATCAAAATTTAAAAATTAGACTAAATTATATTATAACAATCAGAATTAGCATGTTAAAAGTTTTTTTTTTGAATTATTTATTTTCTTAACTTTTAAAGTTTAATAAATTGAGTACATTACCTCTAAGTTTATATTGAAATTATAAAATATTAGAAATAAGTGAAAAAAAATTAAGAAAATTTTATTAAGAGACTAAAATATTAAAAGTAATAAATTTAGTGAATGAAAAATATAATTCAATATAAAATTTAATATATTAAAATTTTTATTATAGACATATTTGTTTTAAGGAATTATTTTATAATTTTATAACGAGCTCTTTAAAATGATCAAAAATACTCAATAAGTTAATTATGTATTTTAGTTAAAAATAAATAAATTTATATTCTTCTTTACATTATAAAATATCTAAAAAATTTATAAATTAAAAAAATATATAATTAATTGTAAATTAATTTATATTTTACTTATGTTAGAGTTATTAAAAGAAGAGTTTAACCTTGAATTAGTAATTTAGCTTAGTAAATATATATATAAAAAAAGAGAGACAAGATTGAGGGAAAAAATAGAAGAAGCGAGAGGGAGGAAAGAGAATGAGAAAAAAAGAGAGTTAAAAGAGTAAAAAAAAAGTCGACAAAAATCTTATAAAAGAATATTTTACTTGTAATAGATTTTATTTGAACATAAAAATAAATTCTCATAAGTCTCTAATTAAATCAAGTTTTTAAAAAATTATTGGTATTTTGAAACCCTAATACTTTTATAAAATTTTAAAAATTAATAATTAAATAAAACTAAATTTATATATATTTTTATAAATTTCTTAAAAAAAATTAATTGAACAAAACTAAAATTTTAAAAAAATCTTAATTAAATATACTAAAATTTTATTTCAATACACCCTTATAAATTATTATTAAATTTGAAAAACTGGTCACCATGATCCTATAAACACTTATATGGTTTCATACTTTACAAATTTTATATACGGTAATAAATTAATTGTATAACTTGTGAAAATTAATTCAGCGATTGAACCGATCGAGTAATAAATTTGTGCTTTAGCTAGCATCGATCTTTTAAATTAAATTTATTATTACCTTCTCTTGTAGCAACCCCTCCGATCATCGTTTAGACTCTCGCCAGAATCCTTACTGCTCCGTTCATCACATTGTAAATGATCTAAATGGGAAGGATCGGGGTTGATCTGAGAAAGCTTGTCACCACCAGATTGAGCATGAGCAGTATTATTAGAATTCAACAAAAAAAGGCTCTCAGTAAAAGATGCGTAGATATTCACAGCTAGCTGACCCACTTGGGTTGAGACAGACTCATCGGCTTGATCTTCTACAAGCAAAAGGTGGGTTTTTTGAAGAAGAATAGTCTTAAGCTGGATTGCCCATTCCTTTCCTTCAACTAGCTTTTTGGTCAGTTGTCTTCTTTTAGACAGATTTTCTTCCAGGCACCAATTACCCATTTTTATTTTTATTTTATTTTATTTATGTTTTTCTTAAACTATTATATGCATAATAATTTATCTATTCCTATTAATTAACACTATTGATACCTGTGTGATGGGTTGGATATATAGGGAGAGAAGCAAATTATAAGGCCTATGCTTTTTTAAGAAAAGGAAATGGAAATTACGAGAAAGAGGAAACCAATTTATAGGAGTATGAAAGGAAGGAAGGAAGGAAGGAAGGAAGGCAGGCAGGGGATAAATTATTAAGCAGTAATATATTTCAGTCACCTGCCTTACCTTTCCGTCAAAACCTATCTTTTTATTATTATACTTAGATTTTATTTTGAATCCTGTTTTTTATTGATCTCTAAAAAAAAATCTATGTTAAAAAAAATCTATTCAATGTTAAATACATAAACACATGATATATCTTCGTAAATTTAAATTTATAAAAATAATAAATAAAAATTATTTTTAGTACATTCACATCTTAAAAACGAAAGAAAATTCGGAATCTACTTCATATATATGGACAAAAAAGTTATAAGTAATACAACTATATTAAAAAAAAGTTTGATATTGATTAGATAAATTATGAAATAATATTAATATAATTAGAAAATAAATTATTAAGATTTTGATACCTAATTACTGTATTGTTAGAAAACACACGTTTAAAATAAATGATTAACAACTCAACGAACGATCAGGAAGGTCCGATCAAGATGAGAAGCAATTGTGCAATAATTTCTATGAAATTACTTTTTAAAGGATAAAATGATGACGCTTGGGTGCTGACGGATGCTTATTACGTCACTTGTTTTGCTTTTAGTCTATCTCGCAGTTTGATTGGCTATGTAAATTTAATCATAATTTTTAACTTATAATTTTAAAAAATTACATGAAATAAAAAATATTTAATACATATTTTCATTATTCTTACAAATATTGAAAACAAAACTTCCCAAAAAACTGATAGTAACGGATACTCCCCAAGGGTCACTTTTCAACCTTTCTTTTACCGATATATTATCAATTTCATTTTCTTTTTATTTTAATAAGTATTAATATTATTATTATAATATAAATTATTATTATTATAAAAATAATTTATTAATAATAATTTTATAATATAATTAATACTATAAATAAAATAAACATTACACACAATTTTAATATAACAAAAACAAAAAATTATACCTATTTTAATTTAACATCACTTTAAAAATCTTCAATTTTGTCCTAAATTTTGAACAAACAACCTCTTATTAAAAAATTAATTTAACGATTTTAGTTATAGTATTGTATCGTATTTTATCTATTATTTAATATTTTTAATTTATTGATAAATACTTAAAATTATGGTAAAAAAAGGGTATAATGCAAGATTTTAAAAGGAAATAATTGACACTTAAAATAATTATTAAGAACAATTTTACAAAACATATTCAAAAATATATTTTTATACTTTTTGTTTTTTAGAATTTTTTTTAAAAATATTGGTCAAATAATTTATTTCTTTTAAAAAGTGATAAAAAATTGTTATCTAGTAATAACTTAAAAATAATTTTTAAGAACTATTTTCGTATTAAGCGGAAAAACAAACCCTAAATTTTTATTAAATCTTTTTTAATAAAGGTATTTATTAATAGCATTGTATTTTTATTTGTTTTTGAAGATTAGTATTTAATATCTTTTTTTAAAGTCACCATATGATTAATTGTCATCAATTTGATAATAATATATCTTTAAAATTGTTTTTTTTTTCAGAGAAATAATCTAAATGAAAAACTTTCCAATTAGACATAAATGACATATCCTAGATCATTGAAGATAGGTAGTCTTACTTAAACAAGAGTATTAATTATAGGCTTGCAGTCGAGTTCAACTTGAAGGCATGCGACCAACAAACTTTAAATCGCATACATTCGATTCTTCAAAAGTAATAATACCACTTACATTTAGTAAGTCTCGTTTCCCAACTTGAATATCTCGTAATTTAAAGTTGTTAAAGATTAGATAATGTTTATTCTTTTAAATGTATATATAAAACTAAAATATTTTTAAAGATGTCTTCTAAATAGATATTTGTTACTTATTTTGTCACTAATTTAAGCTCTATTTATATTAAAATTATTAAAACACTAACATAAATTTTCGAGGAGAATCTTAATAATTCTATCTTGTCAAAGATAAGTTATATTCTCTTATGAAGTTTGATTTCTCTTTAAGTAGGTTTTATTATCTTTTTATTTTATTTAAATAAAATCAACTGTAACTTGTGGTATTTTTCTACTTAGACGAGTTAATAGATTTGTTATAGTTTATACTATTGAGAATTGGACACATGTTTGTAGTTAATTACTCTTATAAATTGATTGTGTCAATTATGTTATATGTAAGTATACTATATTCTTATTATTTGTAGTTAGTTTTTCATTTATGTAAAGGTTTCAAAAATATAACGAGTTTCATATTTTTCCCGTCATTCTTAGAACTTATAATGGTATCAAGGCCATAAAGCTCTAAGCTTCATGAATAATCCTAGTAAACAAATTTCTACAATCATTTTCTTTATTCCTTCTTTTTGTTTACTTTTTGATTTTCAATGAACCTTTGGTTTTTATATGTTGGTTTTTGGATTTATTGGTATTAAGATCTTTGAACATGTAGTTAGGGTTCTAAAGATGGCCTACACTAAACATAAGATTGATTTCTTTTATTTCTACTTGATTAATTTTGTTTGATTTCTTTTATTTCTGCTTGATTACTTTTGTTTGATTTCTTTTATTTATGCTTGATTACTTTTGTTTGATTTCTTTTATTTCCACTTGATTACTTTTGTTTTCAGATGAGTTTTCTTGTTCATTGGTGGATCTCTTGTGTTTGCTCTTTTTATTCACTAGGGTTTCTCTTATTCATCCACAGTACAATAATTATCATCATCCTTATCATTTTCTTGAAAAATGTCTCAATCATCGAGCAACAGTTTCAAGGGAATCATCAAATGGCTCATGAATCCTCTTTTAAAGAGAAACACAGGATTGGTGATAAGTTTCAAAAGCTTAAACCAATTGGAATGTCTTCGTTTGTGTTTAGTGATGATGTGGCTAATCAATAGAGTGTTTGTGCTTCAAATTGTTGTCACTGATGGAGTTGGATTTGTTGAATCACACCTTGTAGATTGTCTAATTGAGCATGATGATAGCGTGCCCAATAGGAGATGAAACAAGGCTTTGTTTTGGTTAGCTCAAATTTTTCATGATTTTTTGTGTGATAGTGGAAGCATTTTAGGGTTTTGTGATGCCTTCCAACTTGTTTGGTTTTCATGCCTTATAGCTTATTGTCTTTGGTGTGGTGGTAACCACAAGAAAGATGAAGCTTGGTGTCGATTGTTTAGGCTTTGGAATTTGGCCGTTTAGGTTTCGTATAAGTCTTTGGTTTTGGAATGTTTTACTTCTACTTGGGTTTTTCTCATAGAATCTTTTGTTTAAGTTGATTGTGTTGTACTTTCATCTCTATTTGCTTCTTCAATCACATAAAGTGTATTCTTATCTTTATCTAAAGCCATATTTATTGTTTCATAAAAAAGTATTAGATATTAGCAATAGATAATATGGTCATTCAAATAAATAATAAAATGCTGGGTAAAAATCATATTGAATTAAATGCAACTCACGAAGAATCCATTGTTTTGTTTACGCTAACTCTTTAGTTGTTGTAAATTTTTCGTCAAATGATACTAAAATATATATAAAAAATATAATTCATTAAAATGTTAGGAAAAAATTGAATTCAAAATCTAGAATCCGATTAAATTCATACAATCAAAATCATTGAAATTTTATAAGATTCAAATGTTATAAGATTCATAGGTCAAATGTTATACAAATCATATTAAACAAGAAATCGTAGTTCTTTTTAGTTTAAAAATCAAAACCAAAATAACATATTAAAATAGGGTTAGGATTACATAATTCAGGACACCAAGATAGATATGCAATTGGATAATTTCCTTGAACTTTTACGTCAATATAGACTCTGTTACAGAATACTATTGTTGCGTTCCATCACAATTGGAGGTTTGGTTCGAATTCTTATACAAACTTTGGATAAATTTAGCTCCAAATTGATTTTTTTCCTTAAAAATCAATTTGGTTACTTTAAAATTGAATTTCAAAAATTTACCATCTATTATTTCAATTAATTTGGTATTTAAAGAATAGATATAAAGGTACTTAAACTTGAAAGAGGCCATAAGAACACTTTTGGAATAGATTCAATTTTTTGAATATGTATACAAATCAACCTATCGAACACTTCTACAAAAAAACGTCTACAACTAAATAAAAACAACTTCAATTTTTTGGATAAGTATACAAAATTATATTTAAAATAAACATGTATTTAAAATAAGTTGTTCATATGAACAACTTTTTTAAAGCTGGAACAATTTTGTATGTGCTCAAATTATGGTGGTGTTCAAAACTTGATATCATATGAACTACTATATAAAAAATAAACCATAAAATTGTAACCCAATATGCACGTTTGTGTCCATTTTGTCCAACAAAATGAATCTAACTTGGTTATTCACCATTAAAAAGAAAGTTAGGGTTTTGAAAGTAGAAACAACATCTAAATGAAAGATAGGGACTAGGAAGGGATGACAAGCAGCGATTGGGAAGGATTGAAGAGACTCGATTAGAAAATTATGATAAAAAATGAACTAGGAAGGGATGAATCGATAAAGAATAGTGATTGAGTGTGGATGATGAACAACGACTAGGAAGTGAGTTAGGGATGATGAATAACGCCTGGTAAGGGAATCAGGAACTATGAAGAGTGGTTGAAAAGAGAGTCAACCAGGGATGATGCATAGAGCACGCGATAGGAACGATAAACAAAGCAAGCGACGAGAAACACTAGCGTGATGAAATGGTGAAGAATGATTCAAGATGTGCTATTCTCATTTTAAATTTGGGTTTTGATAAAAATGATTTTTTTTGTTATATAAATTTTTAAAATGATTTAATATAGTATGAAATAGTATATAAATTGAAAAAATAATATCATATATATATATAATTATATATGTTTACTTATATTATTATTACATACATATTTTAAATAATACTTAAATATATCGGATCGTATTAGATTATTCAAATTTGAATATTTTTAATTCGAATTCGAATCCAATTGAATTGTTAAAATTTTATCCAAATTTGATTCTACTTCGTATCGAATCCAATCCAATTTTTCATAAATAGTAGATTTTTTTATTGATCGGATATTTTAGTCGACCTTAATTCCAATATGACAATAAGTACATATATAAATACTTTTTAACTTTTGTTGTAAAAATAATAATAATTAATTCTTCGAACTCCTTTGAATAATATTTTTCTTTGTATTTTTAAAATAGGAATTATTTTGTTTGTAAATTTGGAGGACTAATTAAGGATGAAAAAATTGTGATAATATCAATATTTTAAGATATTATAAAGATTTTAGACACTTTAATACTAATACGTAATAATGTTATAAAATATTGTTTTTCAAAAACATCATAATATATATTTTCGTACATTTTTTTATATAATCTCGATAAATATCTATAAAATATTAATATTTATTTTTTATTTTTATTTTTTATTTTGTATTTTTTGAATAATTTATGATTAATAAACTTATTTTGTAGTTTTTCTATTTTCAATAAATATTATTTCTTTTAATTTCAGACAATATTTATACTTTTCATTATCATATTTACAAATATAATCTTACATATACATTTTAATTTTTATAATTCAATATTTATTCATTTATAATATTATTATAATTACAATCTAAATAATTATTTCATATTATAATTACTTATTTTTTTAAATTTTTGAACAATTAATTAACTTGTTGATCAAAATTAACACTACAATACTTAAAAATATATGTATTAAATAAAAATAATAATTTAAAGTATAAATAGTTAATTATTTTAATGTTTTATAATATTTTATGAAATCTTATTAAAAATTCTATAATTTTGTTACCATTTCTGTAATCATTTCCAATTTTTGTAAAGTTTTCATCAACATTATAATGTATTCAATAGTTTTATAAAATTTAAATTAGATATTTTGATGAATATTAATATTGAAACTTTGATTAAAATTATAAAGTGTAATTTTTCACACGGAGATTGATCGGAAAGAGAAAGAGAACCAATTATTGAGGTTTTTTTTAATCTTATAATCAATTTGTTTATTTGTTATTATAAAGTGGCTCCTTTAATGAATATAGTGCCTTTCTACGTAAATATTGTCTCTTTTTGATAATTATTTTTTTTATTTTTAATTTACTTTCACAAAATAATTGCAATTATAATATTTTTCATTTAAATTTTTAAATCTAAAGTAATATATATATTTCTCACGTAAAGTTAATCTAATGCAACTCAAGCATCTTTTTACTTTTGTTTTAACACAATTTTTATATATAGATATAATAGATCATTTAATTTATTTGTTGGTGATCATATTCTAACAATGAAATAAATAAAATTAATAAAATTTATTTACATGAATATATTTATTGAAACAATATAAGTAAAGTAAAGTTATTAATAAAATCAAATATTATTAATGTTAATACAGTAATGATTTAAAAAGATATTTATTTATTATATTTGTGTTATTTTATGTTTTCAATTTAAATGAACAAATTAAAATTCAATTTAAAAAAAATTATAAAGTGAAATGCACCAAAGAAAGGACCAATATAAACGCGACTATCCTATTTAACATGACTGCACTAACAACAAACGACTACACGACAATTTTTCTCTTAACTAATTTATATAAAAAATAATCAAAAAGTTATTCTTCTTTTATAATTTAATTCAATCAATGATCATCCATTTTATTACAAGGATTGGTGAGTAATTCAATTTTACCCTTTTTAAACTATGAAGTTATTAAAAAAAATTATCCCTATAAAATAAAAAAATAATGAAAAATGGGATTCAATAATGAATACCACAAAATAAAGCTGCATACGCAACTTGCTAGTCTCTGTACACAGATGGCCTCAGCTCATAGAGTAATGATTACAAAGGTTATAAACGTGAAACATGAAATATATATTTGAATGAATGGATAAGACAATTACATGCATTTATAATCTAGATGATATCATTCTTTATTTTATTATTACTCTTGTTGAGTCACTTATCCCATATAAAATGAAAATGAACTTATATGTGCTTTGTATGAGAGCATGCATAACACTATTTTTTGTTAGATGATGTGTGCTTAAGTTATCATATGACATAATAGATTCAATCATATGAGATACATAACTATTGTTACAAAAACTTAACTCAAATTAACTCAATTAAAAATGAACCTAAAGCCTTATATTATGACTCAATATTTGATTTAAAAACCACTTTTTGTTTGGCACGGCCATAACATTAGAGAATTACCTAAATAAACACAATAGATACTTATACTATTTCTATCATCAACATTTCCAAGTCATTTGAATATAAGGAGCCCAAAGAAATCAAATTTTTGTAACAAGAGTCCATGCGAAGCACCTCAAGACCTTTTTGGCAATGAACTTATGGACATAAATGGTGTTGAAGATTGCTATAAAGCTCGTTAATTTAAGGAGCAAATTAAGGAACAAAATTAAGGAACAAAATATGGACCAATTCATGAAGCAAAATAAATAGTTTAATTCAAGGTGTTTAATTTAAGGAGCAATTTAAGAAACCATTAATTTAAGGAGTAATTCAAGGAGTGAATTTTCTTATAAATAAATATATAATTGTAATGAATTAATAATTCAAAGTGTTCATTCCAATTGAGAGAAAGGCTTTTATGAGAGAAAATTAAGAATAATTTTCTTAGGTGTAATTGGGTTATGGGTTGTGAGTTGTGAGTTGTGAGTGTTATAAACACCTTGTGTAATCTCTCCCCTTTCAGTAAAAAGATCTACAGTAGGTTCGGAGACATAAGCAAGATTGACCAAACTCTTTTATCAAATTTGTGTGTTATTGTCTATTTTGTTTTTCTCATAAATCTAACTTATCAGAAATTTACATAATTTTCCAACAACTGGTATCAGAGCTTTTGGTGGTGATTTCTGTCAATTTCCTACAAGGTTACTATTCATGTGAATAGAGGATTATTTGTATCAAAGAAATATGTATCAACCTCTCTTAGGAAAGAAACCAGAGGCTATGAAGGAAGAAGATTGAAATCTTCTAGACAGACAAGCCCTCAAAGTTATTCGATGGACGATATCCCACAATGTTGCTTTCAACATAGTAAAGGAAAAGACCATAGTGGGTCTTATGGAAGCTCTCTCCAATATGTATGAGAAATCATCGGCCTCAAACAAAGTTCACTTGATGAGACGTTTGTTCAATTTGCGGATGACGGAAGACATATCCGTAGCTCAACATATCAATGAACTCAACACAATCACAACACAGTTGAGTTTAGTTGAAATTGAATTCGATGAAGAAGTACAAGCATTGATACTTTAGTCTTCTTTACAAGAAAGTTGGAATGCTATTGTCACGGCTGTGAGTAGCTCGTCAGGAAGTAATAAGTTGAAATTTAACGATGTTTGTGATATGGTTCTCAATGAAGAGATCCGACATAGAGAGTTTGGTGAATTTTCAACCTCTTCAGTTTTGCATACAGAGTCAAGAGGAAGAGATTCAACTAGAGGGAATGGACATGGTAGAACAAACTATCGGGGTAGATCTAAGGACAGGAGGTCCAAATCCAGGAATCCCAATAATTCTCATAGTTTGAAGACTATCAAGTGTTGGAATTGTGGGAGAACCGGGCCCTACAAAAATCAGTGTAAGAGTGCACCGAAGGACAAACAAGTGAAGGTAGAGGCAAATGTTACTTCCACCTCATGAAGAGATGGAGGAGATGATGCATTGATATTCTCTTTGGAGAGCAACGAAGAATCTTGGGTGTTAGACTTTGGAGCATCATTCCATATTACTTTACAAAAAGAATTCTTCGAGAAATATGTCCCTGGAAACCTTGGAAAGGTATATCTTGGTAATGATCAACTGTGTGCTATTATTGACAAAGGTGCACTAAAGATTAAGTTGAACGGGTCTGTTTGGGAATTGAAGGATGTTAGGCATATTCCTGACCTAAGAAAGAACTTAACTCAGTAGGGCAATTGGCTAGTGAAGGCTACAATAAGATCTTCCATTATGATGATTGGAAGATTTCAAAAGGTGAAGTGACGGTTGCTCGAGGCAAAAAGAGTGGCACTCTTTACATGACAGTAGGGGCACATTGTTCAATTGTAGTTGCAGCAGGTAATGAAACACAAAATCTGTGGCACCAGTGACTAGGCCATATCAGTGAGAAAGGGATAAAGATTATGCACTAAAAGGGAAAATTTCCAGGTCTAAAGTCAACGGAGATAGACATATGTGAAGATTGCATACTTGGAAAATAAAAGAGAGTCAACTTTCAGACAAATAACAGATCCCCAAAGAAGGAAAGGTTAGAGCTTATCCACTCTGATTTCTAGGGACCATCAAATGTTTCATCCATTGAAAAGAAACACTACTTTGTGACTTTCATTGATGATCACTCTCAGGAGGTATGAGTTTACTTTCTAAAGCATAAGTTTGAAGTATTTGAGGCTTTCAGAAGATGGAAAGCTATGGTAGAAATGAGACAAGTTTGAAGATCAAAAAGCTAAGAACCGATAATGGTGGTAAATATGAAGACACTAGATTCAAAAATTTCTGCTATGAGCACGGGATCAGAATGTAAAGAATTGTGCCATGCATGGCTTAACACAATAATGTAGTTGAGCGTATGAACCGAACGTTGACAGAAAGAGCCAGAGATATTCGTATACAGTCAGGTCTACCGAAGTAGTTCTGGGCAGAAGTAGTCAAAACGACAACTTATTTGATCAATCGTGATCCATCTATTACATTGGAGCATAGAATACCAGATGAGGTATAGAGTAGAAAAGAGGTAAAACTATCACATCTAAAAGTTTTCGACTGTGTAGCATTTTTGCATATTAGCGATCAAGGTAGGATAAGCTTGATTCCAAATCTAAGAAATCCACCTTCATTGGCTATGGTGAGGATGAGTTTGGCTACCACATTTGGGATGAAGAAAACAAGAAAGTGATCCATAATAGAGATGTGATTTTCAATGAAAGAGTGATGTATAAGGACATGCATAAAACAAACACCAACGACTCAAAGCAGAATGTGTCAATATTTGTAGATATAGATGATGTCTCAGATAGTTTCGTGAAAGAACCAATTGTAGCAAGTCCTCATCCATAGGAACTCTTTGGACATATCAGTGCACAATATTCTGACACACCATGGTCTTCTATTACAGCTTCTGTATTGAAAAGGTCTTCTCGACCTCATATGCCTAATAGAAGATACATGAACTATATGTTGCTGACTAAGGAAGGAGAGCCTGAATGCTATGATAAAGCTTGTCAGACTCGAGATGCCAGCAAGTGAGAGATTGCCATGGAATTGGAGTTGTGCTTAACTTCAGTTGGTCTACTAGAGTAACAAGACTAGAAAAACTGTTGCATTGATAGGTGTAAAGACAAATTGAAATTAGTCTTTAAGTGGGAGATTGTTGGAGATTGCTATAAAGCTCCTTAATTTAAGGAGCAAAATAAGGAGCAAAACATTGAGCAATTTATAGAGCAAAACAAGGAGCTTAATTCATGGAACAATTTAAGGAACCATTAATTTAAGGAGTAATTTAAGGAATGGATTTTCCTATAAATAAATGCATAATTGTAATGAATTAATAATTCAAAGTGTTTATTCCAATTGAGAGAAAATGTTTTGTGAGAGAAAATTGAGAATAATTTTCTTGGGTATAATTGGGCAGTGAGTTGTGGGTTGTGAGTGTTGTAAACACCTTGTGTAATTTCTTTCCTTTCATTAAAAAGATCAACAACAAATCCGGAGACGTAAGCAAAATTGACCAAAATCCGTTATTAAATTTGTGTGTTATTATCTATTTTGTCTTTTTTAAAAATCTAACTTATCAGAAATTTGTGTAATTTTTCAACAAATGGGACTGACAAACGATTGAAATAGTTTATTAACTATATATGAGATAACTAGTTGAGTCACTATACAACACTAAAATCCTCTCACAATGCTTCTATACGTTGATGGATCTGTTAAAGGTGTGCCAACGAACTTGGAAAATGTTTTACCAGTAGCAATAGGTGTTGGTAGAGGTTTAGAGTAACTAAGATAAACTTTATTAGAAAAATCCTCTCACAATACTTCTATGCATTTGTTATATATTGCTCCTTAGTGAGAAAATTAGAAAAGTCTCATATTGATTAGGAATGAAGATGGGTGTTGGTTTTGGGGCTATAAATAAAGCCTTCTTTCACCATTTGTAAACATCCCAAAATTTGTAGATCTTCATCTCTTTTGTAAGGGTAATTGATTAGCTCAATTTTGCCCAATTAGTTGTAATTTTGAAGTTCATTCATTTGGAGACAGTGGAAGCGGTCAACGACGTCCGAGGACCTAGGTAACATTTATACCGAACCTCGTTACATTTTTAGTGTTATTATTTTTCTGCTTTAATATTTAGGTTTCAATATCTGTTTTAGTTTATAAAGGAAGGAGAGGTAGATCTCTATCAAAAGGAAGACTTGGTAAAGATGAATGTGCCTTTTGTCATGAGAAAGGCCATTGGAAGAAAAATTGTATGAAGCTGCAAAAGAAAGGAAAAGTTGTGCAATCTGATGCATGTGTAGTTGAAAGCAATTCAAATTCAGATTTTGCATTGGTTGGTTCGTCAACAGCATCTCATCCTGGTGATTGGATTTTTGATTCAGCATGTACTTTCCATATGTCTCCTAACAAGGAGTGGTTCTTTAACTTTGAAGAACTAGACGGTGGAGTTATTTTCATGGGTAATGATTATCCATGCAAAGTTTTGGGAATTGGTACAATTCGTTTGAAGAATCAAGATGGTTCAACCAGGGTCTTGAGAGATGTTCATTATGTTCCAAATATGAAGAAGAATCTCATTGTTGTGGGAGTCTTAGAATCAAAGGGCTTCACTGTGACCATACAAAATGGGGCATTGAAGGTTACTTCTGGAGCACTGGTGGCGATGAAAGGTGTTCGGAAGAATAACTTGTACTACTACCTTGGTAGTACGGTTTTTGGGACAACATTAGCAATAGTTTCAGATGAAGAAAGAGATTTTGAAACTACCAAGTTGTGGCATATGCGTTTGGGACATGCTGGTGAAAAAGCTTTACAGATTCTAGTAAAGCAAGGGCTGTTAAAAGGTGCGAGAACCGGTAAGTTGGAATTCTGTGAGCATTGTGTATTGGGGAAGCAGAAAAGAGTAAGCTTTGGCACTGCTCTTCATAATACAAAGGGCATTTTGGATTACATCCATACTGATGTATGGGGGCCAACAAGAAATCCATCCATGGGTGGCAAACATTATTATGTCACTTTCGTTGATGACTTCTCCAGAAGAGTTTGGGTGTATCTCATGAAGAAAAAGGATGAAGTGTTGGGGATTTTTCTCAAGTGGAAGAAGATGATCGAGACTTAGACTGGTAAAAAGATCAAGCGTTTGAGGTCTGATAATGGCACTGAGTACACAAACGATTCATTTATGAAAGTTTGTGAAGAAGAAGGGATAGTGCAACACTTCACTATTCGAAAAACACCACAACAAAACGGAGTTGTAGAACGTATGAACCAGACTTTGCTGGAGAAGGTTCGGTGTATGTTGTCAAATACTGGTTTAGGCAAGCAGTATTGGGCTGAGGCTGTGACATATGCATGCCATCTTGTCAACCGTCTACCATCGTCTGCTCTTGAAGGAAAAATGCCTATGGAGGTATGGTATGGAAAACCTGCTAGAGAATATGATTTCTTTCATGTGTTTGGTTCAATTGCATACTATCATGTAACAGAATCAAAATTGGACCCAAGAACCAAGAAAGCCATTTTTTTGGGGATCCCTTTTGGTTCTAAGGGATATCGACTATGGTGCCTTGAAACGAAAAATATAATCTTTAGCAGATATGTTACCTTTGATGAATCTGCATTGTTGAGAAAGGTAACTAAGAAGATTGATAGCACTTTAGAGCAAGTGGAGCAAACTCCGAAACAAGTGGAGTTTGAAAGTAAAATTGTTAATCTAGTTAGTGAAGATAAGACAGAAGCTGATCCTCCATTGACAGAAGATGAATAAGATGAAGAGGTTTTAACCCAAGAACCTCCACAGCAACAAGAAGAAATTGTAGTTGATAGGCCACGACGAAAAAATGTCAAGGTACCTACTCAATACAAGGATTTTGAAGACCTACCTGCTCAATTTAAGAATACGGTAGCATGTGCACTTTCAGTTGTGCATGATGATGTTTCTTCCATATATAAAGAAGCAATCAGAAGCCCTGAAGTTGAAAGATGGAAGGAAGCCATGGATGAAGAACTTATGTCCCTTCAGAAGAATAAAACATGGAAGTTGACACAACTACCTAAGGGCAAGAAGGTAATTGGATGCAAATGGGTGTATGCAAAGAAAGATGGATTTCCTAACAAAGATGGTATTTGCTACAAGGCAAGGTTGGTAGCTAAGGGCTACGCTCAGAAGGAGGGAATTGATTATAATGAGGTATTTTCTCCAATTGTAAAACATTATTCCATTATAATTTTGTTGGCCTTGGTAACTCAGTTCGATTTGGAACTAGTTCAACTTGATGTGAAAACCGCGTTTCTACACGGTGACATAGAAGAGGAGATCTATATGTCTCAACCAGAAGGGTTTATTGTTGCTGGTAAAGAGAATTGGGTTTGTAAGCTGAACAAATCATTGTATGGATTGAAGCAATCTCCAAGGTAGTGGTACAAACGATTTGATTAGTTTATGTTGCAACAAAAGTATACCAGAAGCACACATGATCATTGTGTGTATTTTTGCAAGCTACAAAATGAGTCTTTCGTCTATCTCCTATTGTACGTCGATGATATGTTGATTGCATCGAAGAGCCAAGCAGAAATTGAAAAGTTGAAGGCTCAACTAAGTCAGGAGTTCGAGAGGAAAGATTTGGGAGAAGCCAAGAAGATTCTCAGTATGGAGATAAGTAGAGACAAGAAGAAGGGGAAGCTTAGTTTAACCTAGAGTCAATATTTGAAGCGGATACTACAACGGTTTGGTATGAATGAACAGACAAAACCTGTAAATACTCTGCTAGTTCCTCAATTCAAGCTTAGTGCTCAATTATCTCCTAAGAATAATGCAGAACGAGAATATATGGCAAAGGTACCATATGCAAATGCAGTTGGTAGCTTAATGTATGCAATGGTGTGTAAAAGACCTGACATTTCACATGCGGTAGGTGCTGTAAGCAGGTACATGCATGATCCTGGTAAAAGATATTGGTTGGCTGTGAAATGGATTCTACGGTATATTATAAATACTGTAGATGTTGGTTTAGTATTTCAACAGGATAATACCATTGGTCAATGTGCAATCGGATATTGTGATTCTAACTATGTAGGAGATTTAGATAAGCGTCAGTCAACTACTGGTTATGTGTTTACTCTTGCTAGAGCACCAGTTAGTTGGAAGTCTACTACAGAGGCAGAGTATATGGCAGTTATAGAGGCAGAGTATATGGCAGTTACAGAGGCTGTGAAGGAAGCTATTTGGTTACGAGGTTTGCTTGAAGACTTGGGAGTTGGTCAAAAACATATTAAGGTGTTTTGTGATAGTTAGAGTGCTATTCATTTAGCAAAGAACCAAGTTTACCATGCACGTACAAAGCACATTGACGTTCGTTATCATTTCGTACGAGAGATTATTGAAGAAGGTGGAGTACTAGTTTAGAAGAATAGTACGACAGAGAATCCTGTAGATATGATGACCAAGGTGGTAACTGGCGTCGTTGATCTAGCAATTGATGAAATCATTTAAAACCACTAAGTCGCTAAGGTGGAGATTTGTTATATATTGCTCCTTAGTGAGAAAATTAGAAAAGTCCCACATTAATTAGGAATGAAGATGGGTGTTGGTTTTGGGGCTATAAATAAAGCCCTCCTTCATCATTTGTAAACATCCCAAAATTTGTAAATCTTCATCTCTTTTATAAGGGTAATTGATTAGCTCAATTTTGCCCAATTAGTTGTAATTTTGAAGTTCATTCATTTGGAGATAGTGGAAGTGGTCAATGACGCCCGATGACCTAGGTAACATTTATACCGAACCTTATTAAATTTTTGGTATTATTATTTTTCTGGTTTAATATTTCTGTTTTAATATCTGTTTTAGTTTATTTTAGCATTATATTTTCAATAGTATTATTTTGTCGAGTTAGTTTGAGTTCTATTCATTTAAATCATAAGTAAAATAGTAACTACTTAAAATAGGAAAAATATACTCGATTTTCCCAACAGCATTGATGTATCTGTTAAAGGTGTGCCAACGAACTTGTAAAATGTTTTACCAGTAGCAATAGGTGTTGGTAGAGATTTAGAATAACTAAGATCAACTTTATCAGAAAAATCCTCGACATACTTATACTATGAAAAATACAAGAAATCCTTAGTGCTCACTATCTCTATACCTAGAAAGAATGCCAATTTTCCCAATTCTTTTAAAATAAACTTGTTCTGAAAAATTGAAACAAATTTTTGAATTAAATATAGAATATCTAGTGATTATCATATCACTAACATAAGCTAGAATAAGAGTAAGAGATGTAGTGGTCTTCGGGAAGAAGAATGACACATTTGATTTAGAGTATGTAAAGCGAAATGACAGTAAATAGGAGCTCAATTTTTGATGCCAAGCATGAGATGCTTGTTTAAGTTCATATAAAGACTTTTTAAGCTTACATACCAATAGAATCTCGGATGGTACCTCAAAACCAAATGGTTATTCCTCTTAAACCTCACCGATCTTCTCTTCTCTGATTTTTGATCGTCGTCGTCATCGATTTTTTAAGGTCCTTCGTTGCCCCTATTTAAGACGCTATACTATATCTGACTTCCTTTTAAACTTTTTATTTATTTATTTCCTCTCTCTTCCATTCACTTAGTCTTTACAAGTTCCATCTATGGTGTCATCGAAAGACAAAGCCAATGCACTCGTTTATTCGACTATAACGTCGGAGAGACAATGGTTAATACTTAAGACTGACCATTGTTTCCGTCGATCTAAGCAGTTTGTCACTAAGCTGCAACATCCATTTTTAAAGGAAGATTCTAACATACATGGATAAGGTATCAAACACCAAGCTGAATTTTAAAGAGATAGTGCTTGATTTTATGGCATCAGGTTGGAATATTTGCATATTTTTGAAATATTTTCAAATGAATTTTTAGTTTGGATGTGAGATTACACTATCCACTTAGTTTGAATTTCTTAATTATTTCATTTATAATTTGATATTGTGGTATCTGTTTTATAATGTTTTATTTTGCTTTCTTTGAATGAGAGAAGGAAAAAAAAGGGTTGTATTTTACATAAATTGGTGAGTTTCATCGCGATTAAACTTGTTTTTAACTTTTTAGTGTTTATTCTTTTATTTTTATCAAAAAGTTTAATTAATTATATATAATATATTATATCTAATTTTATTTTTTTACTTAACATATTATATATATCATACTTCTGTATTTAACAACGAATCCTTTATATAAGATATTATATATATGGAGATTTTGATGAATTTGATGATAGTATTCTCGAAGAAGTGGTGAAATATTATTTTTATTCGATTTTATTAAAATTATGATATATTTATTTAATAGTTTGATTTAAAATTATGATTTTTAATACATAAGAAAAAATTAGAATATATCAAAACATAAGCTATTTAAGCAAAAAACTTTATCAATATGTGTTAAAGAGATATGGCAATTATAAAAAGCATTATTTTACTCTTTGTTATTTGTTTTTATTTTATATTTTATTTTTTAAAATGAAAAAAAGTAACTTCACATTTACGATATTATTTAATTATTAGGTAGGATTCATGTAAAATTGATTTAAAACTATAAATTTGAAGGAAATTATTAATAATTTTTTGTTATCAATTTATCAAAATAGACAGTGATTAAACAAAAAACTTTATCAATATATATATATATAAGAGTTGTGAACAAAAAAAGCTAAAGAAAAAAATATTTTACTCTTACCCATTTGTTTTTATTTGATTTTTTAAAATGACAAAAGTAACTTCACAATCTTACCTAATTATTGTGTAGAATTATGCTAAACTTTTATGAAAGAGTTCGTAAGATGTTAACGAACTCTGATTAGTTTCGATGATTCTTTACTTAATCTATCAAATTTTTTTTTTAATCGAAGACTGAAGTACTGAACCTTCTAATGATAATGTTTTTTTTCCCTCTCATCACTCAAATGAGAATGTAAAGAATTTGTTCTTTTTTCTAATTTATTTAGTCTTCTCTCGTTAAGATTCATCTGTTAATTAATTTTGAGTAACAAACTTAAATCATAAAAATATTATTTGATAAAAAAAAATATTTTTTACACTATAAATAATAAATTAAAAATAAAAATTGATATATAAGATGAAAGTTAGATTTGTTTAGAATTTCTCGAAAGGAAAAAAACAATATGGGATTTTTAACTTAAGACGATATTGACATTGACATGGTGAGAAGAAACAAAGATTCTTCATTGAATTCCATGCTAGACTGTTAAGGTTGAAGCCGGCGAGGTTTGCGATCTAATTTTGAATTTGGAGAAATGGCTGGCGAACCGGGCATGTTCAAGATTTTGAAACCAAGGGCTCGTATCCATTCCACAGACATCCAAGCCGCTGCCCTCTGGGGCGTCGCTGCCACCACCACCGCTCTTTACCTTGTCCAGGTTTATTTGTCTGTTCTTTCTTCTATTTCCTTTTAATTTTCTGCTAGATCCGTTGTCTTTTTCCTGGTAATATCATTTCCCCCTAATCTTTAATTTATGCGTCGACTCTTCAATGGACTTAGGCATTGATTGCTGTGTTCGCGTTATTTGTTTCTGAATTATGATTTCTTCCATTGAGTTCATAGAGCTATCCTTGTGTTGCTGATCTGCACGTTTATCGCAACGGGTGTTGTTTGTTTTAGATAAAAATAAAATAAAATTTGAAGTGTATTTCAGAAATGTTGTTGATGTTAAATTGTGCAAGTTTCTTTCGAAAAATGAAATTTTGGGAATGGAGCCGGATTGGTTAGGAAGAAAAAGTATAGAGCCTTTATATATTTCAGCATAAATTCGAAATGTTCATGCAATGTCTTGCGGACTTGGGGTAGTTTTATGTGTAATTCTTTATTCTCTGTTTCTTTTTGTGTTTGACTTTCAACTTCAGTTTAAGATAGTTTATGATAGTCCTGCTATCCTTTAACTTGATATATGTTAACTATCCAGCTAAAGAGCTACCGGTTTTATCTCGTTAATCATAAGCATGGAAATCATTTCTCTTGCCCTTTCCAAATTCTTACTTGTTCTTTCAGCAAATTCAGTAGTATTGCTGCTTTGAGTATACTGTTCACTGTTCTCCGGTATAAGCAGTCTTAGGGTGTCACAGGATGGTAATTGTAGTCTTTCTTTTATTTCTACAAGTTTCTTATTCATATGTGCAGCGTGAGCGCATCACCATTCGATGTGAGACTTTAACACTCTCCCTTACATCGATAAGGGTCTGTCCCTTGAGATCGATGGGGATGTTAAGTTTATGGAGCCGAAGTGACGGAATACATCACTCACCAATGACGAAACAACTATACCGATCGGATAACCTTACTTTGATACCATGTTAAATTTGAGCCTAATTCCATCTCAAAACCCAGATTATGAGATGGAGAACTATATTTATTTATATGCGCAACGTGGACGCGATCATCAGTAGATATGGGACTTTAAGAGATGGATATATAAAAGTGTAGTTAATATTTCTCTTAATACTTAAGTTTTAGTAGAGTTGATTTCCAATAATTACTAACATGATATCATGATTGTATGTCTTGTGTTTAAATTTAATAATTTTAATTATTGAATTATATTGTTTGATTTGTATGATACATAAATTCAACACACGTGAAAAGTGATAGATGTATAAAATATAATTGATTCTTTACGTAATAGTTTAAAATTTTTAAATGGTTTGTTTCTCAACAACTTACAACAAAGATGAGAAACTTAAAAGGGAACAGAATAATACAGAGGTTTCATGCAACTTACTTCCAAAAAAGATGATAAACTTAGAAGGGAACAGAATAATACAGAGGTTTCATGCAACTTGATTTATTGGGGTTATCATTACATCTAAAGCTTTGTGTAGGTACTCCAACTCAGGCTAAACCTTTCAGGAAAAGGACTATATTCCGTTGCTAGATGGATTGTATTCATGCATTCATCTTGATACACTTGAATTTTTTTGATTTGAGGTCTTATCCTAGCTTACCCTCTTAGTGATGTAATATGTCAATTGCAAGCGCAGTTTTCACCAGATGGGTGATGGATGCAAACAATATAATACCAGTAGTTTGGGATTCTTTTCTGAGTTTATTGCATGTCATTAAAGTTTTAATTTGATATTTAATAGTGCCATGTTTCATTCAATAGAATAAGATCAAAGATTTATCCGGAAATGAAGCATCTATGTCAATCTTCAAAAACAAACTAACATAGACAGTCAGGATGTGCCAAATCATTAAGCCTACAATGAGTTATATCATGTTGCAACAACTGGGAGTGTTTATAAACCGGTCCGAATTGAACCAAATCGGAAAACCGAATCGGACCAGATCATTTACAAATCAAATGATCCGGTCCGATTTGTATTTATTTTTAAACCGGTCGAATCGGATTAGATCGTTTAATAATATATTAAAATTTTCACATGATTTCTCATTAAAATTGTCCAAAAATTAAATTAAACTGAAAATCAGATCAGATTGAACGATTTTATAAATCAAACGATCTGTTCAGTTTATATTAATTAAAACTGTTTTAAACGGTCCAATTCGGTTATTTTTTTTCCCAAAATCAAACCGAAATAAACCGATGGACACCACTAACACCAATAGAGATATGTCCCCAACTTAAGATATACATGTGTGAACTTTAATCAACACCTTCATTATTTGGCAAGTTGACACCCTTCATTATTTGGTAAGTTGTGACACTTTTATCTGCATTGTCTCTATTGTATAGCATATTCGATGCTTCAACAATATGTAATAATCTAATATTTGTTCCTTAGATAGGCCGTAAAAATCAATTACCTTTTAATATAAATTTATTTTAAACTCGTAATTATTATATGAGATATTACAAATTTAATTTTACATAAATTTATTTTGTGAAAGAAATATACTTATGTGTTACATTTTTTTTCTACTACAAAAATGGACTTCAATGTCTTTTTTTTTGTAAAGGTTGTGACTTCCGTTTAATCTAACATTTTTTTTTGTTCAATACACAAAGTAAAGCTTTACCTTATGAAAATTTTATTTAAATTTTTTGAAATAATTTGTTAAAAAAATTAAGTAATTTTTTAATTAAATTTTTTTATTAGATATATGTATATTAAAATATTAAAGTATGTATGTATTATATATATTATTTTGTTATATTTAATGAAAAATTATAAATAAAATTAATTATATATATTTTTAATTAGTAAAGAAGAAACTTAAAAACTCCTATTCCAAACAAGAGATCTAAACAACTTAAATAAAATAAACTGTACGCTTTTTTCATAAAATATATATTTCTATTATAACATTGTTCAAAGTTGCCGTAAATTGTAGCAATCCAAGGCAACACAACTGCAAACTAGGGGTGAGCTTGTCGGTTGAAAGCAAGTAAATTTTAGGTCGATTGAATCAGGTCGATCAACAAATTATGAATTATTGATCAGAATCCGATCCATTATGCAGTATCGATCGACAATCAAGCCTAATTTTAAGTCAATCGAATCCGATCCGATCGATCCAAAAAATTATTTAAACAAAAAATTATTCAATCTGAAACTAATCAGTTGTACATATCAATCCAGAACAAATCGAATTTGCTAATTTTAAGTCAATCAGAATCCGATCCAATTAGTAAAAATTATTAAATCTGAAATTTTAATTTAAATCTATTAAAAAAATTACATATAATAAAAAAATCTAAAATAAAAATATTTTTCATACAAATTAAAAAAGTAAGTATGACATGATTAAAAATAATTCAACAAAAATAATCAAAAATAAAAAATTAAACATTAATTATAATTTAACTTTCAGAAAAATTAAATAGCGATTACATAAATTAACTTCTCTACGAATATTAATATACAACAACTATTTTTGATAATCATTCCAAGGTTTAAGTCACCAACCATCGAGAATATCTGCTGATGAAAAATTAAAAAGTTAAAAATATACATAAATAATGAGCTAATAAACATAATAATATATATTTGATAACAAATAAATCTATATATATTTGAAAGTTTTATGAAATATACGATTCTAGAGCTTCAATTTCATCAGGTGACTCTTGGATATTAATGATTGGAGATGAGCAGAATCCAATTTTGAGTGCAAATCAAAGATTGTACAGTTTTAGAAGATAAGGAACTCACGTATGGATAGTTAATTGCGACCACAGGTAGAGAATCATTCGGTCAGATACTACGGTAGATACGGTATATGGCGATACATCTCGAGCTATCAAGACAAAATCTTAAAAATTGAGGAATGAACATTCCACCAAGCTTAAAAGATCAAATTTCTCATCATCCATATCAACTAATGCTTTGTAAGTATTTTCCACCAGATTTGTTTTCCATAGTATGAACTTCTTTTAAATGCTTTCTCTTACGAGAGCGTAAAGTTAGAATGCATCTGCTTCTAAACCAAAACCTTACGTACCCATTTCTAAAGGTTGAGAAGATTCTTCTATGTTTGAGGAAAATACGCTTTATGATACTCCTCGTACATATCTTCCAAAGTTTTTTACCACTTTTAGAACTTCATTTGAAGCCTCAATCTCATCCCCATTACATAATTCTAACAAACTTAGATGTAAAGAACACTTTATGCCTAGGATCAAGTAAAACATACCTGAAATAACATCGTATTCATTTTAGATATTCCTCCCGATATTTGTCAAACTTTACCTTCGTATTGGCAATGCTTCATCGTAATATAATCCTCGCATTTACTCCGCGTATCAAGTTGATCATGAATAAAACAAATACGATCCAAGAATATATTAGAAGTCACGTATAAAGATCGAGAAAACATTAATGTAACCGTAAAAACTTTCAAAAATTGGACAAAATGTCTAGCATTATCCCGATCCATTATAGTCGAGCTTGTTTAATTTCACCTCGACAAACCTCTTGATAGTATCCTAAATCGTTGATCTCTAACCTTTCAAATGCTTTTTGAAAATAAGTTGCTTAGAATCCAACATCAAATAAGTTGAATTCCACCTTGTCGTAACATCTAAACAAGCGAGTTTTTGAGTAGAGAGTTTTCCATTTAAGCGGCTCTTTCTTAAATTTTTGTAGTCTAATTGGTGATCCTCTCGTATCTTCTGGTATTAATCCTATTTATTGATATGTTATACTCTTTCAAACCACCTTTCGACAATTAAATTCAAAATATGTGCACCATCGCATGTGCGAAATGTTTTGATTCTAAAATTGCATTACCGACCATTAACGCATTTTTTCAAATAAGTAAGTCGATATCATTAGAACTTGCATTATCAATTGTGTAATACGTAATATCCACATCAATGCCTCCGATCTAACAAACATGCTTGATAAATACACCAAGTGTATCACACTTTATGATTTGGAACTTGACAAAAGTTGAATTCTCTTTTGTAAATTCCAACCATTATCAATGAAAATGGCTGATTAAACACATATAACATAAATTCGACAAGATGTCCATGTATCATTGGTAAGACATATTCTTTTACTAGTTCTATTCAACAACTCTTTTAATTTTACCACTTTCGATGCTTGTCTGAAATTCAAGCAATCTCTTGCAATAGTCCCACTTAGAAGGGATTTTAAACAAAGGTTGTAACTTCTTGACAAACTCCTTAAATCCTTACCTTCACAATAATAAATGGCAATTCATCTTTTATTATCATCCTTACCAATTTTCTCTACATCTTCGGCATTAAAACTATGAGAGGTACAAGACTTCCTTCCTTATGGAAAGCTAAAGTTTTTTGTTTCTTAAGAACTCTCTTTGAAAACTTATCACATCGATGGAAATGTGTGCAAGCAAATTTGGCGTGCAGTTGCTTGACACGTACTTATATTATTTCTTACAATAAAAGATGAGCCCATTAGCTTCCTACTAGATCTAGAGAAACTTTTTACATTCTTCTTTAGAAGCAATGCATAGGTCGAAATTAGATACTTACAGAATCTTCTTCTTGAGTTGGTTGTGTTGCACTTTCATCTTTGTTTCTTAACTTCAATCACGTAAAGTGTATCATTATCTTTATTTAAAACCATCTCGTATAGTTGTAGAAAAAAATATTAGACATTTGCAATACATAATTGTAAAAATGTGCCGTAGGCGTGGGGTGATGTTAGACATGTTTAATTTCATGTGATTTAAAATATGTATTGAACATTTATATATAATATAACTAAAACTTTAATATCTGAATGAAATGTTCAATTAACGTACACCATTTATAAAACAATATTTTATGATATTGATTTTTATAATTATGTAAATAATCATGATGTCTTACTAGCGATGAAATTTGTTCCACCAAGCCATGACATATCTCAATATTTTAAAAATTGTTATAGCAAAGCATGAAAAACAGCATTTTTGGGGATAAATAGCGTTTTTGGGGAAAAACAGCGTTTTTGGCTAAAAACATAAAACAATGTTTTATGATATTGATTTTTATAATTATGTAAATAACCATGATGTACTACAATGATGAAATTTGTTCCACCAAGCCACGACATATCTCAATATTTTAAAAATTGTTATAGCTCAATTAAAGCATACAAAACAGCGTTTTTGGCAAAAAACAACGTTTTTGGCGAAAAACAGCGTTTTTGGCAAAAAACAGCGTTTTTGGCAAAAAACATAAAACAATGTTTTATGATATTGATTTTTATAATTATGTAAATAACCATGATGTACTACAATGATGAAATTTGTTTCACCAAGCCAAGATAGATCTCAATATTTTAAAAGTAGTTTAAAAATTGTTATAGTTCAATTAAAGCATGAAAAACGGCGTTTTTGGCGAAAAACTTCTGCAAAAAAGCGCTATGATTTGGTGTGCACAGATATCAAAAATTTATATGGAATCATAAAAAATTCATCCAAAAACGGATTTCACAACACAAAATTATGGCCAGTTCAAAGTTTTCTTATAATGTAAATCAAAAAATATAACCTTCTTGTTAAGGATGATGAAGAACAACGAACATCGGCAGCGGCGGCAATGTACGGCGAATGTAGTACGAAAAGAACCTTGACATCGGAAAAGCAATGATAGAAAAAGCGGCGGAAGAAAGCGAAGCGGCAGCGATAGCAAACAGCAGCGAGCAGCAGCGGTGGCGAGCAATGGCCGTACTTGATATGAGAAGCGTAGCAAAACGAAGCAAGCGCAGCAAGCTGAAACGAGAGAAAGCAAGCAAAAGCCAACGAAGCGAAGCGGAGAAGCGAAACAGAAAGCGAAGCGAAGAAACGAGCATCAGCCCGATCAGCAGAGAAGCGGTGCGGTACTACCAAGCGAGCGGTATGAAGCGAGAAAAATAGAGAAGCGAAATGCATTGTAGACGGAGAAAGCAGGACGAGCTTAACAATGGAGGCGGGGAGAGAGATGGAGGCGACGAAAAATATAGAGCGGGGAGAAAGATGGAAGCGGCGAGAAAAATATATTAGTTTAGATTTTGGAGATATACGGCAACTCTTTAGGTTAGGTTAAATAATTATATATATATATATATATATATATATATATATATATTTAAATAATATATTAAATATATCGTATCGTATTGGATTATAATGGATTTGAATATTTCTAATCCGAATCAATCAATCCGATTGATAAAATCCTCAGTCCGTCCGATTTCGGATAAAAACCACTTAATTTGATCGGATTTTTCGGATTGATCGGATTGATTGGATATTTTGCTCACCCCTAGTGCAAACTATCCGAGGCTCTTTGGTGCAACATGTTTTTATTTTACTTTATTTTCCGTGCGTGTGGATTTGGAGCAGTATAATTGAAAATGAGAAAAACTTCGGTAGGTTATGATTATAATGTACTCTTTTTTTCTTTCTACCATTGATTTCGAACTTTTGCTAGAAAAAAAATATCAATTAATATAAAGCTACTTCTCAAATTTGTTCAATTTAAGCTCTTATCGATAAACTTCAATGATATATGGTTCAAATAGCTTAATGGTAAGAAAAAGAAAAGGAGGTCCAGTTATCTATTTTTGAGTTTATGGTTGTAACGAATCTAAAATTATTTATTTATTAAATTTAAGTTATATATTTTTAATTTAAGATTAAAATATCATTTTTTATCAATAATTTTAAATCATCATATTCATTAAATATAAAATAAATAATTTACAATTTTTTAAATAAATATATATCTTCATCATGAATGTAATGGAGTATTGACCGTTGTGCATGCATGGGATTTCTTTTTCTGATTCTTCTAGTTTTGGCTGCGAAACTGCTAAAAAATTTATTGGATAAATTTTTTAATAATTTATTTTTTATATTAATTTACATTTAACTGTAAAAAAAATTAATTATAACATTATGATGATATTAACAGAAAGAAAAAAAATATTATTCTAATAATTTTATATTAGATAAAATTGTCCTAATTAAATAATTTTAAAATAAAAAATAAAATATATTATTGATTTTTAAATTTTAATTAAATTTACACACAAATTTTTAAATCTTATAATTTAATTTTAAAATTTTATAAATAAATCGTAACTTACTTACAAAAATATGTATTTAAAATTAAAAAATTAAATCATATATTTTAAATTAAACTTATACATTTATAAAATAAATTTAAACCACGAATGTAAAAGTTGGATCGGGTAAATTGGCACCGAACGCTCGGTAATATAATACACGCGCCAAATTAAAGCAAGAGTCCAGAAAGTTTCGGAACTACAAACCCTAAGACCGGTTCCAAGTTATATCATTTTGATTCAGAAGATAAGATTGTCACAGTGACTAATACCGTAACCTAACCTATCCTCTCTACACGTGGGCTAACCATCCACCGTCAGATCGTTTTTTTATAAATGGAAGCCTTGAATTCCAAGGTTTTTCTCTCCTGCTAAATTCGCTGCCACGTTACTATACTTGCCGGAAGACCGAAGCAAATTCGTATAAGAAAGGAGGGTTTGCAAAGTCGGTCCGTCGCGCTTTTGGGAAATAGATCTCTGTAAGTATCTCTCTTCCACTTCTGGATTTTTTTCAAGCTTATTAGACCCTTTAATCTATTTTATTCCCCTGTTTTAACTAAACTGTTTCGTCAAATTTTGATTTTATCGAAAAATTATATTTTTCCGTGTGATTTAATGGTCAAGATTCATTTGATACATTTTTTCCTGTGTTAATGTAGGATCGGTGGTTGAATTAGGGTTGATTTTATGTTAAAAGGGCAAACTTAGGATTGGAAAATGGAGAGAGACTTGGTGGAATTGTTTGAGGCTGCGAAGAAAGCTGCAGATGCTGCAACTTTGGATGATGGAGGTGCCGAGGAAAGCCGGTGTATCGATGCGTTGGACCAGCTCAGGAACTTTCCGGTCTCTTATCAACTTCTTGTCTCCACTCAGGTACACAAATCCAATGTTTAATTGTTTTCTATAAATTTATTTTCTTTTATATGGCCTAAGATTCTTAAGGCGTTTCTAGTGAGCGCCATTTGGTTCTCGTAGTTGGTGATATGCTTTCAGAAAATTAGCCACCGGGTATAAACGAAATTTGGATCTGAGAACTATTACAAGGGGAAAAAAAGGAGTTATTTTTTTTACGTCTTCTTTTGGGATTCTTCGTTGTTTTTTGTTTTTATGTTTGATGAATTTTAGAATAAGATTTATCAGGATTAGAACAATGAAAAATAATACTTAAAAGAGAAAATCACACAACGCGTCTGGATTTTCTTTAGGAACTCTGCAACATTTGAATGGATATGATAGAATAGATTCATAGACTATTAAATAGAAAGAAAATATTCAGAAACGAAAGTAACTTTTTGATTGACTGATTAACTTGATCATCCCATTTCTATTCTTGATTCATGTGGTGGAGATTGGTGTTTATTAAACTAGGGCGAACAAGTGCCCTCCAACAATTATCAGTCTTGTTTCATTTTTTATTTATTTTGTTATTTCTTTTCGTATCAGTGTTTGATGAGGATGAAGCAGCGTCTTTAAATTCTCAAATATGTTGCATCTAATAGTGTATTGAGATCAGGATTTGATGCATTGCATTTTCTTTGGTTTGATTTACTGCAAACTACAGCTATGAACTTTTGTTGATCTTTTTTCATATTGGAAGTTCGCGTTATGTTTTTCTCTTACAATCTTTCAGGTTGGGAAGCGTCTTCGGCCTCTTACAAAACACCCCAGAAAGAAAATCCAGAGCTTTGCTTCCAACTTGATTGACATATGGAAAGACATTGTTATTAAGGAAACAAGCAAAGAAATAAACAATGGAAAATTGGAAGAAAAAAATTCCATTAAAGTTGGGACTCCAAAAGGTGAGTCTGCTAAGTCTGAGAAACTTCATAGGAGCTCATCTGTGAAGTTTGAAAAGGTTTCCCATGTGGAAAATGTAAAGGTGCAGAAAGTTGAGGAAACCCCAGCACAGAGTGTTAAGGTGGAAAAGGTTTCCAGGGAAGTGAAAAAACCAGGACATAATACATCAGGTCCACCAAAGCTAACATCTATGATAAAATGTAATGATACCTCAAGGGACAAAGTGCGAGATATGCTTTATGAAGCCTTGTCCAAAGTGTCTGGTGAGGCCAATGATGACATGATTGATGAAGTGAATGCATGTGACCCTGTTCGTGTTGCGGTAACCGTAGAATCTGTGCTGTTTGAGAATTGGGGTGGTGCTACTGGTGCTCAGAAGGTCAAGTATAGATCTTTGATGTTCAACCTTAAGGATTCAAATAACCCTGATTTCCGGCGAAGAGTTCTTCTTGGACATGTTGAGGCTGAAGGGCTTGTGAACATGACCACAGCAGAAATGGCAAGTGACGAGAGGCGACAGGAGAACAAAAAGCTTGAAGAGAAGGCATTATTTGATTGCGAGAGGGGTGGTGCCCTAAAAGCTACAACAGATCAATTCAGGTGTGGTAGATGTGGGCATCGGAAAACAACTTACCATCAAATGCAGACGAGGAGTGCAGATGAACCTATGACTACGTATGTAACATGTGTAAACTGCAATAACCATTGGAAGTTCTGTTAGTGAGTTTCTTAAGGGCTGGCTCGTCTTGTTTGTAGCCAGTTGACACAGAGAGGTAAGTTCTTATGCTTTATTATCTAGGTTTGTTGAGGATAATTCATTTGGAGTACTTTTTTTTTATAGATGAACGATGATTTGGAGCACTTTGTCTGACATTTCTTTTCCATTAATATCATAATCATGTTTATTTGTTATGAATTTTACGTCTAATTTTCAAATCCACTGCAGATTGACTGAACTTTTCGCTGTAATCTAGTATAAAGAGAATATGCTTTTGTAAAATATATATTTTTTCTTTGTAAGTGATCTAAAGAAGCATTTGATGCTGTCAGGAAGAACAAGATAGAGAAATTATGGCAGAAAGCAATCGTGAATTAAAAAGGAGCTTTGAGGCTTGGAAATTAGATCATGTTGAAATTTTGGATATATAGCTTCAAACTTTGAACCAGCTGAAAGTTAATTCTCAAGTAGCTAACAAGTCCAGAATCTATGAACTAGGGCATTTTCACACTTTTTTATTTAATAAAGTCGTTAAACTGAACTGTAACATATATAAAAATGAACAATAACAAAACTGAACATTGACTATTGAGTGTGTATTAAGTTTGATGTTATAAGATCAACTAGAAAGTTCCTTAATAGCTTGGAAAATCAAATATCTGAGCCCTTCTGTTGTAATCATTAGGCTCTTTTCCTTGATCATCCCCCATGATAGCTTCACGTTCCAAGCATTCAAGTGTTTCAACAAAATCTGTTTTCTCTCCACACTTTTCTCTCAAAATTCCAGAACTTATCCATTGTGCTCTTTCTTCTGGGTTCATCTCAGTCTTCAATGTTCCTTCCAACTCAACAACAGGCCAAGAACCCATGGTTATCTTGTTTATTAATTTATTTATTTTTTTAGTAGAGTTTGCTCTTTATATAAGATCATAGGGGATGAGGTAACGTGGCGCTAGAAAATTCGAAGTGTGCACGTGGGACGCAAAGGGCACGTGTAAAGCAGTGGAAGGAGCTTTCTAAATTGTGCAGGTTCGTCAGCAGTGAAACCCATTTGACAAAGCATGCAAGGGCCACGTCTGTAGTACACGCATTGTTGTTAAATTGTCTCACATAGAGTTGAAATTTGTCACTTGTAACTAATATCATAAACATTGTGTGTGCTAAGTCCAGAGAAGAAAAATTACTTTAAATTTCTCTACTCTCTTTTGTTTTTTAAATTAGGACGGGTGGTGCTAACCCTATCTTTAAATTACGGTTGCCGTCGGATTTTAGAAGCTTATGAAAGTCAAAGTTTGACCTTAAAATAATTTAAGTGTGTGTATAGATAAGGTTTTTTCAAACTTTAAATTATAAAATAATATAATAAAAATGTAAAAGGTAAATATAATTCGTGAAATTTCAATTTAACATGCATTTCAGAACATAATTGAGTAGGATTCGTACAGATTTTATTAAGAATAGTATTTTTTTTTTCATCCTTCTATTAGTTAGGTCATAAAGTAGAGATAAAAGTCCATTTCATACAAGAAAATGTTATTTAAAGAAAAATGAATTTTTAAATTCATTTTTCACACGTGCCAGTCATTCTTTAATATTCATGTATGGTTACAAGTTAAAACAAAAATATATATATATATGTGTGTGCCTCTACGTACAATTCGCTCCACTCATATTTTGTCGATATCAGCACTTCAAAGGCAAAGGAAAAGGCAATTTTTATTTGTATATAAGTATTAGTGAATTTTTATATATTAAAATTATAAATTTAATTAATATTGTATTATATTATTTATGATTTATAAGGATGAATAGATTTTTTCTATGCTTATGAAATTCTAACCACTACTTTTACGTCGACCTTATGTGGGCATGGATTTTCATACTTACATCGAGGAAGGGTGATTTGAAATGGAAATTACGAAATGACATAATCGGTGACGCAATTAAAACTATAAAAGTTATTTATGAAAATCTTTTTTTTAACGTCTAATACAACACAATTTAAATAATAATGTTAATAAGTCATCTATAATTATTTTATTATTTTAAATTCTAAATGAACAGTTTTCTTCTAATAAATTTTAAATTTACATTTAATAATAATTGAAAGTGTATATATATATATATATATCTTTTTACTTTTTTTTTTAAGAAAAATCTGACAATGAAAGAATGACACATCATATCTCTTAAATCATCTATAATTTGTAAAGAAATTATTTACTCGTTTTATATAAAATCACGGGATATTTGAAATTCAAACTAAGTAATTTAATATTATGAGATAATTTATATTCAATTCAAAACAATTGGATTGTTTTTTGATCCATTACTCATTTGTTGTGATATAAATGAAAGAAAATGTTGCATTTTTCTAAATAAACTGAAAAATTAGAGAATGTATTGGTTAAAGAATAGGTTCTTTGGGTAAGTGGGAGGAAGGAATAACTAACCCTGTATTAAAATATGTAGATTCATAGAAATATTATAACTTCATATTTACAAAAATATCTTTAAAAAATCAAAATATCGTTATATTGTAAGAATTATTTAAAAAAAATTAAAAAATTATTTAAAATATCAATTAATATTTTTTTATATTAACAACCTTTCTTAATTAAATATATATAAAATTAACAGCCCAATTAATCTTAATTTAGTCCATCTTTTAATAAAATCAAAGGTGATAATTTAAAAAAAATTATTTAAAAATATTAATAATAATTTTTTATTTATTTTTAAATTCATTTTTACACGCGGTAATTATTATTGACGTGAATGCAACTTTTTATCTTCTTTAACATTCTTGTATGGTTACATTATTTTTTAAAAAACTCTATTATTCTATGTAAGGGTATTCATAATCCAATTTTTAGTAAAAGAAATTAATCAGATCGGACCTGGCCATTTGATTATTAAATTTTTTATAATTGAACGGTTTAATCCAATTAATAATACATAAATATTATATAGATTAATAAGATGTATACATATAATAATACATAAAAAAAATACGCTGATTAATTTAATTTTTAATGTATTATCAAAACCAATCTGATCCTATCAGTTTAAAAATTAATATAAGCGAACCAAACCGTTAGAAAAACAATTTTAGTTAATACAAACTAGACCAAACCATTTGATTTATAAAAGTATTCAATTCAATCCTATCCAATCTAATTCAATTTTTTAATTTAATTTGATTCGGTCTGATTTTTGGACATTCTAATTCTATGTATATATATATTAATATCTTTTATGAGCAAATGTATACTAAACATATCAAGAATTTTAACATGAGACCATGAGAGAATCCCTTTTTGAAACAAGAAAGATTACTTTCTCAAACACAAACATGTAGATCTTTATGTGAACCTAACATCATTTTGTCTAAGAAAGTGAGTATTATTGATGAAAATTTTTGTATTTGTTATGACAACAATAATGTAAATTGAATAATTTAATCGATTTATATTTATTGAAGATTTAACTAATGAGTATGAAAATTTTAAGTTCAACTCACCTCTTTTTTAGTTTATTAGTTCTAATAAACTATCTAACTTAACTCATAAACAGCTCTTAAGTTACTTTAAATATATTTGTTAATGATATCATATTCACAATTACAATTATATTATTATTAAAAATGTTATTTTTATTTTTTTTCTTGTTTTACAAAATATTATAAAAAGTAATGTTTTTGTTTTTAAATAAAATTTTATATCTTTCTATTTTATTTTTGAAGGGTAAAGCTCAACTCACGTAAAATTCACGAGTGAAGATATAACTCACCTAAATGGACTCAATAAACTCAGCACATTTAACTTATTTTCATGATCTTAAGCTCTTAAGTCAAACGTATGATGCTACGAAATATTATATCTCAAAAGCGTCACTACATATGTAGACTTTGCCTCAACATATGTGACACATTCATTCCGGTTGTAATTACATTGATTTCAATTAGTCACTATATCAAATTAACCACGAGAACTACATACATAGATGGTGAAGCATCATATATACAAAATAAATAAATACGATAAAATATGGAAATGATGATTGATGGATAATAATAAATTACTTTTTATGATTTTATTATTTGTAAAACTCTCGCAAACACATGAATCATTTTATAAAGAAAATAATAAGTATACTTCCAAGGTCAATCTAAGGAATGAATTTATATGATTTTAATTTATTATTCAAAATTAAATTTTAAATATCATGTCACAATATTTTGGTTTGTTTGTTTTCTAATCTAATAACATGCAAATAAATATAAAAATAGATATAAATTCAATAAACAATAATGCAAATTTTATCATTCATAACAGTAGAGTATTTCATGATATAATAATTAAGTTAATTATATTTGCTCGTATTATTTAAGTTATTAAATATATAAATTAATATTTATTGTTTTTTTCTTTTTGGTATGAAAGTGTCCTTAGGTGGAATCTAAATTATTTTGTTTTATATTAACTAACTAATATCCTTAGACGGGCCCTATTAATTAATTAAATATTAATTTTTGATTTTATTTCTAAGAAAATAACAAACAATCTAATTCTAGTTTTAAATAAAGTCAAATAATTAGACTTTATTCAAGATGTTTGAATTAAACCTAATAATTTAATATTTTAAGTACTAACTTTCAAGTTTTAAAACCACTATTAAAAATATGTCATCAATACATTTTCGAATAATAGTTCTTATAAAAAAATTTAAAATAAAGTTTCACTCTAATTACCATACGATTGTACTAACAAATAAAAGAACATTACTCTAAATTAGATCGAATAATTAAACCTTAAAATATAATTTTTATATTTAAATTTGTAATAAAAAATAATGTATTTCTCTCTAACATCCTAAATATAAAATCTTGAATAAAAACAAAATCAATTTATTTTATAAAAATGTTTTAACTATTTAATATTTTGCAAAAATAACAATATTATAATTATATCATATTTACAAACAGTCAATCATGTTAAATTTAATCAGATAAATTAAATATAATATATAATAATAAAATAAAATTTTGTTACTAAAAAACCTCCAAATGGATTTGTATATCTACTTATTGAATCAAAAACTAAAAATTTACAAAAACATAACTAGTTCATCTCAAAAAGAGAATAATTAAAAAAATAGCTTTCTAGAGAGAGAAAGGGCTTAGAAAATTGTGTTTTGGAACGAAAAAAAAGTCCTTTTATAAATGAAAAGGGAGAAAAATATTTCAAAATTTAAATTTGGATGCGTTTGGATAGGTTTGCACGCATATAGAACGCACAAATCTCGACAGACGGGGGGTTGGCACAACAAATGGGCAACTGGTGCGTGCGAGCACACACTAGACTAGAGGAGCAGTGAGTAAACGCACGCACAACATAACACAAGATTCGACGTGTGACTTAGCACAGATCAGATGGTGAGCATGAAACTTGACACAATGAGCAACTATGCGTGTAGGATTGGGCACGCTACGCACATTTCTCGACACAGTTGGGCAATTGCACATGCAATTTTTGCCTTTTTGATATTTTTGATCAATTTTATCCAATTTTTTCATCTTTTTCACTTTTCCTCATTTATTTTATCAATATATTTATGATGTATTAACTCCAGTATTTTTTTATATAAAAATATGATAAAATCATATAAATATAGATCTATTTAATCAATTAAAGTACATTAAATCATGCTAATTTGTGTTTTTTAAGCACTCATCAATGATACATAAACATGGTGAGAAAATCCAAAAGGATTAACAGAAAGCCTTTTCCCATCTGCTACTTGCAACCCTGGTTCTAATGTGAATTTACCTTATTGACTATTAAAGTGGATTATTAAATTTTGCTGGCTATGAAGACTGATTATGACCAACGCCCCTTCAAGGAGAGTCTTCTGTATGCACCCCGAGTCTCCTCTCAGCTGCTATAGCAGCAGCCCTAAAAGGTGGCAAATGCCTTAGGCTCTCAGTTGGCTTATCATCAGTTTCAGGTGCAGTGGATGGTGCCGCTGCAAATAAAGATTCAACATCTTTTAGTGTCAAAAATGGCTCATCGAGATTCTTCGTGTTCCCGCTGATAACCGCCATGGAACTCCGGCTTATGTTGAGCTTGTATATACTCTCTTCAACTGTGTCTTTAACCTGATAGCAAATAATATATCAACTTAGAGAAGGTACCTTAATAAACCATGCCTATTGATCCAGTTCTGATGATGATATTTTATATACATGGACGCAAGCATATATTAAGTATTTATGGTAGGTAGTAATAGATTTAATAATCGTATTTATGTTATTTGTTTTCAAGGGTTTCTAAAATTACTAATAACTGTCTTACAATTATAATGTCATGGTGATAAGTGACTGGTTCTACACGCAATATCCTGTAGTTTGTTTTGAAGGTTTTGTTAATGAGTTAAAAAACAGAAATAAGACATACAATGAAACGATGAACCAGCGTTCTGTTTTTCTGCCCAATTCGATGTACCCGACTGATCGCTTGGGCTTCAACTGCTGGGTTAAGTAATGGCTCTACAAGAACAACATTCTGGGCTTCAAGAAGATTGAGGCCGTTGGCTCCATGTTGAATCAAAAGCAATAAAACTTGAATAGATTTTTGTTCTGGCTTATTGGCATATTTCTTGCTGGCCTGTTTCACAATACTTTTCTGTCCCCTAAATTCACTAATAGCAACATGTGATTTCCTGCAGTTTCAGAACCATAATTGTAAATCATAGGGCATAGACAAGCTCAATCAGTTAACAGATTCATTAGCATTGTGAACAGTGCTGTTACTTGTTCATGGTTCTTGTATGTATGTGTTCCTCCCTTTTATTTGAGCAAAAGATCGTGGACCCAAGATATTACTAAACTACAAAGCAATTACACAAGCTATGGCCTTTCACTTTTGCTTTTTTTTTTTTTGGGGGGGGGGGGGGGGGAGAGGATAGCCTTTTAGATTTTAGTTACCTGCCTCCTTTCATCCGAACAAAGGTTATATCATTGGCAGCAAGGGCATGTTCCAATACATCGAGGACATCATTCCAACTTGAAAAAACTAAAACTTTCTCATTCGAATCTTTAGACTTGATCCACAAGATTCTTCTTGTCACTGCTTCAATCTTCAAAATAACCATTGAAGAAAATGATAGTAATTTTTTAAACTTGCTATAAAAGATTGTTAGATAAGAACATTAGAAGCACTCTGATTTTCCAGAAGTGTATTGGATTGTAAAAATTGAAATAATTTGATGGAATATATGCAATCACAAATGCAACACATGCCTAGTCCTGCTGTCATAATCATGCAAAAATGAAAGACTTCAAAGGTATTAGGTGTGCGAACAAGTCACACATTCAAAAAATATGAATAACAAATTAGATATATAGTTGAGATAGTCTACTCTTCTTAATAGGCTAACATTTTGAGCTGGAACCCCAAGCCCAATAAGTGGCATCAAAACGAGGGTCCAATTTACAATACGTGGGTATACACAAGGTGGATTTTCAAGGTGAAAGTGGACCCATGTAGGCAACGCACGTGACCCAAGTCCGAACGAACGGTGGGTTTGTTGGATCGCAATGAGAATTACGTGATATTATTCTAAATTCATTTGGACTTTCGAGGTTTGATTAAATTGGCGTGGATTCTTTGTCTATTTCTTACCATGCGTGTGAACTTGATTGAGTATGGATACACATTTAGAGGATACGACTAAATGGCTGGTCCTTGATGTTGGGACATGGTTGGAGTTTAAGGGGATAATGTTCTCGTTTGAGGGGAATTACTAGGTGTGTAAACAAGTTTGACATTGAAAAAATGAGTAATAAATTGGATATATAGTTTAGATGGGCTACTCCACTTAAGAGGCTAACCTTTTGGGTTGGAACTCCAAGCCCCAAGACAATGTAAAGAATAAGAATAATTGTTGAACGCAAAGAGAGGCTGAATACTAGGGAATCTTCTAAGCAGCTAAAAGAGGAAAAAACTTCATGAGGATTATTAGGAGGACCATCATAAAGTAACCAAGGATTTAAATGCCTGCATGTATGATAGCTATACATTTTAAGTTATGCCAAGAACTAAGAGGAAGACCTACCTTTGTTCCATATGAGCCTTGGACCGTGAGAGATGCTTCAGACTTTTCGCAAGCTTGATTTGTATTCTGTGAAGAATAATTACAAGATCCGCTTTGTCTATCATCAACGTAAGCAATATTCCCAACATCTGTGTGCTGTCGACATGTTGGACACTTTACCCACTTTTCTTGAACCTTATTATCATCTACTTCTCTTCGTTCTGTTATTGCAAACAAGCCTAGAAAAAAAGGCAAACAAATTAAGGAAAAAAACATATATAAGTCACTCTAAATGATATTAACATAAAAGTAAAAAAGATTAAAAAAAGGAAAGGGAGGAGAAAATCTTCTTATTGTTATTTTTTTAATATATTGTGGAGGGGAATTCGAACCAAAGAACTCTTGAAAAAATGCCAAGCCTTTACCAACTATACTATACTAGAAGGTGGTTCGCTATGATATGTCACCAATATGCCAACTGGTTTCTTGTAAAATCCTCTTATTGCTATTTCTATTCAGAACTAACTAATGTTATCCAGAGATTTACTTAATAAAACTATATATAGAGGATTGCAATCCAACTGGGGCTTGAACTAGGAACAAAATTACAAACTACTTAGGATGACATTTTTAATGAAAATAAGAACTTCTGCTGTCCGTTTCTGTAATTAAATTAAGACTATAGGAATGATCAACATTATACCGACTATCATGTGATGATGATAGGTCAAGGAAACTTACATTTACAGCATGTAATATGGCCACATTGAAAAACCATCTTTTGAGTGCTTAGCTTTTCTTGACAAACGGGGCATGTATCGTCCTCAGCTTCATTTACATGTTCGCCTTGCTCTTTTGTATAAGTTGATGTAGTTGCTGGGGCCACCTCCTCATTCAGCACCAAGCTATTCGCACTTTCTAATGGCAACTTATGTTTTGCTTGCACCAACCCCTGGAAATTATTCAGAGTTAGTAACAGCAGAAAAAGAGGAGTACAAGTCAGAATAGGGATTCAAAACAAGAATAGGAAAATGCTTAAATTTTTAAATTATATGGCTGCTGTACCATCACAATAGTTTAAATCAGGACTTTCCGACAAGATTGCGGTCATATTATGCATATGATACAGACCATAAACATCCATAGAGCTACTTTAGACCTCAGTTTTCCTATTGCAGTAATTTCCAGCAACTCGTAAAGATAAATTATACAGAATATAAATAGCAATAAGTATGAAGAACAAGCAAAGAATCTTGTGCTTTACCTTTAAATAGCGGAGTTTCCCTTTTACACATGACAACAAACTCAAGGCCACAAACTTGTCATTGGTGTATTGCACACTAGCTGATAGTAATTCAGCTTTGCTTAAAACATTCAAGGAACTGTCATCATCATTTTCTCGCACTCTCAGTCTCATAGTTGCCATCTTAATTTCGTCATGGGCTTGCAGAACTTGAGCTTGAGTTATTGCCAGGGACCTTGCATGGGAAAACTCCTTCCGCATGCCCTTTAACAAGTAAAAATCTTTTAAAAAGTTGGACTTCAAAAAATATGATAATTTTCATTGCGACAATAAAACATTTGAAGTTTGACTAGCTTTTCTTCTTCAAATCATTCCATCACCAATATGAGACAGATAAGTTTCCCTAATAAAATTGTAGGGTCAGTAAGGCCATACCTCAAGAATGTGCAAGTGCTTATTTGCTGCAGACATGCCCTCCCTTCCTAACTGAATTCTGCAGTGGTTCTTTATAACTCCAAGAACAACCTCCAATTCAGATGGCGATCTTGAAGCCTATTGTTCCATGTTGAACATAGGTGGAAAATGTTCAGATTTTTTCGCATAATTGTGGTTTAGCCATCATACTAATGGATAGAACTACTTTAACACCACATATGAAACAAAATTTGGATGTGCCCAGAAAAATAAATAAACAGATGATAAGGGCAAGCAGATAAGCGATACATAATGATAAAATTCGACGTGAAGCGATTATATGTACTTGAAATAGTTGTAAACTCAAATAGTATCAAGCAAAGAATATGTTTCAGTCTGGCTAACTACAATCATATAGCTCAACAAAGCAATTAAATTTGCGATCTGAAAATAAATGAGTTGATCGAAAAAATATAAGGTTATAAGGCAGAAAACAAGCAAATAAGTATGCTTCAGATATCTTAACCAAAGTGATGTTGCCAGCATATATCATATTAAAAATCTGTGAGCCAAACACGCATGCAAGTGAGCCTCCACTGATCACACTGCAACAAAGTAACCTACCACAACTTTATCTCTAACATCTCTCTTTTTTAGTTCTTCATATTCAGTAGTAGTTGCACTTGAAGTTTTGTTTGGCTGGGATAAGTTCCAATAAAAACGATTTAGAGCAGAGTTCTTCTTTTGCAAATCAACAGCTTCTTCAGCAGATATTGTCCCTCCATGGACTTTATTGAGACGAAATAGCCTTGCTTCATATTCCTAATGAAGACAAAATATAAACACTACTGTCACCAAATTATAAACTCCAATTGAAAGGGGACTATCAATATCAGGCATTATGTGACGAACCTGAAATAACTCATCTAGTTCACACATGACACATGCTGGACCATCACCATTGATCTGACAATTTTGACAATTTCTCACACGTTTGATATCTTCCTCTCTTGGTTTCTCCATTGTCTGGTCAATTTCTAGAAGTTGATCGAGTAAAACTTTCCGAGAAGTTTCTAGTGCATCCAAAGCAGTTTGGATGTGATATTTCAGTCCACTTATGGTTCGGAAACTAGATCAGAAGCATTATAATCAGTATATAATACAATAAAGTGAAATGATTTTATAGTATTATCAATCGAATAATGAAAAATTCAGAACATGGATAATCACAATAACAAGAAGAAAAAAATAGTTAGATCACATAAGTTCTCCAATTAAAAAACTTAATCAGAATCACAACGAATAAAATAATCACCCACCGAGATGTAATTCTTGATGACCTTGAAGTGTTTAAAGTCCCTGTGATGGCCTCTTCAATCTTTCTGACTAACTCAGCTGAGAAATCTTTGCTCTGCTCAGCATGAAGAAGTGCTTCCATCCACCAAGCACTATCTTGATTTTTTCTTTCACTAATTGCAGAAGAGACCTTCAAGTATTTTGTCTTTGAATTAAACAAAGGAAATAATTCAAAAGGGTCAAAAAAGGAGAAAGAAAGGGAGAGGAGGAGGAGGAATCAAGGAAAAACATACTACCATGAGGAGTCGGTGAATGATACTTGAAGAAAATATTGAGAGATGGTGGAGAGAACTGAATTCTTATTTTATTTTCTCTTGTTTATTCACATGTATATACAGCACTATAAATAGAACTAAAAGGTAGACAAATTCCCACTAACTTAGGAATAATACGGCTGGTATCAACAACCAAAATCCAGCTTCTTCTACACTAAATTCACAGCTTGTACAACACTATTCCAGCCTAATATTCTCAGAAAATCTACACTCCCCCTCAAGTTGGGTAATAGATATTAATCATTCCCAACTTGCAACTCAATTCTTCGAAATTTGTTCGAGGTAATGCTTTGGTAAAGATATCTGCAATTTGATGATGGGTAGAGGTATATAGTAGGTCCACAATTTTTCCATCTAACTTCTCTTTAATGAAATGACGATCAATTTCTACAGGTTTGGTTCGATCATGATGAACTGGATTTTTTGCAATTCTTATTGCAGCTTGATTATCACAATGCATGCTGATAGGTTCAGGAGTTGTGAAGTCTAGTTCATTGAGTAGTCTTCTTAACCACATTCATTCACAGATCCCATGGGCCATAGCTCTAAATTCAGCTTCTGCACTGCTTCGAGCGAGTACTGACTGTTTCTTACTTCGCCAAGTTACAAGATTTCCCCATACGAAGGTACAATACCCAGTGGTAGATCTGCGATCCATTATAGTAGCCTCGCCAACAAGATCTACAAAGACTTCAATTTTTCTGGTGGGATTCTTACTGAAGTATAATCATTTTCCTGGTGTCATCTTGAGATACTTGAGTATACGATAGACCGCCTCCATGTGTTCTTCAGTAGGACTGTTCATAAATTGACTTACAACACTTACTGAAAAACCAATATCTGGTCTAGTGTGGGATAGGTAAATGAGTTTTCCCACTAATCTTTGGTAACGGCCTTTGTCTACAGGTGTACTATTTTCTTTAATTATGAGTTTTACCTTGTAGAGTCCATCGGAGTTTACGCGCTTACACCCGATCATTCCAGTTTCCTTGAGAAGATCAAGTACATATTTCCTTTGAGATATAGATATGTCCCTTTTTGTTCGTGCTACTTCCATTCCTAGGAAATATTTGAGATTGTCTAGATCTTTGATCTCAAATTCCTTGACAAGGAATTCTTTGAGTTTATTCATCTCAATTGTAGAATTACCTGTTAGAACAATATCATCTACGTACACAATTAGGATAACTATTTTGTCATTGGAGAAGTGTTTGACGAATAGTGTGTGATCTGATTGGCATTGATTGTACCCATATCTCTTCAGAACTTTAGAGAAACTATTGAACCAGGCACGTGGAGACTGTTTCAATCCATATAAGGATTTCTTAAGTTTGCAAACTATATTGGTTGGAACAAGAGATTCAATTCCAGTAGGAATGTCCATGTAGACTTCTTCTTCGAAATCACCATTGAGGAATGCATTCTTGACATCTAATTGGTAGAGAGGCCAATCCAAGTTAGATGCTAAGGAGAGAAGAACACGAATAGTGTTGAGCTTAGCTACAGGTGCAAAAGTCTCCTGATAGTCAATCCCATATGTCTGAGTGAATCCCTTAGCCACAAGGCGAGCTTTGAATCTTTCTACACTGCCGTCTGCTTTGTGTTTGATTGTAAAGATCCATTTACACCCAACAGCTTGTTTTCCTGGTGGTAGTTCTGTGATCTCCCAAGTCTTGTTTTTCTCTAAGGCACTGAGTTCTTCAAAAATCGTTGTCTTCCATTCAGGTACCTGAAAGGCTTCATGAATAGAATTTGGAACCTGTATCTGCTCAAGGTTGTTGATAAATGCTTTATAACTTGGTGAGAGATTTTTATAGGAAACAAAGTTGTAGATGGGGTGGTTTGTGCAAGATCTTACACCTTTCCTTATAGCAATTGGCAAATTCAAATCATTAGGAGGTAACTCAATAATAGGAGATTCAGTGATGTTACCTTGTGAATTGTCGAAGTGATCTGTGCTCGGGTTGGACTCTTGGATTGGCTCAAGATATGCTTGGTTCTCCGTTCCCTCTTGAGTTCTTCTCCTCCTAGAGTAGACAAAAAAAATCATTGTTTGGGACATGGAAGTTTGGATCTGTTGGTAGAGAAGTTGAGGGTTCATTGGGATTATTAGTAGCATTTGTTTGAGATACTGATTCACTTTCTGGAATTTGCGAGATATGATTTGAGACAGAATTTATGGGAGGCTGAATGGTAATGCTATTCCAAAGTTGGTATTCATTGCCTATGTTCTCCCCCTGAATAACAGGTTTGGAATAGTATGGATTTTGTTCAAAGAATGTGACATCCATTGTATTGTAAAATCGCCTTGTGATAGGAGAGAACCATTTGTAACCTTTTTGGTTGGATGAATACCCTAGGAATATGCATTTGATAGCTCTGGGATCAAGTTTATCTCTATGATGTACATGAACATAAGCAGAACATCCAAATATTTTAAAAGGAATGTTGGACACGATTCTCGTGTGTGGGTATGACTCAAGAAGAGTACTAATGGGTGTTTTGAAAGCTAGGACACGAGAGGGCATCCTATTGATAAGATAGGTAGCCGTAAGGACAGCTTTCCCCAGAAATGTTTAGGGACATGAGTTGTGAACATGAGAGATCTAGCTACCTCGAGAAGATGCCTATTTTTCCTTTCAGCCACCCCATTTTGTTGAGGTGTGTCAACACAAGAGCTTAGATGGACAATCCCATGACTTGACAGATAATCACTGAGAATTGATACGAAGTATTCCCTAGCATTGTCAGTTTTTAATACTTGGATCTTTGTTTGAAATTGAGTTTGAATCATGATATTAAAATTTTTAAATATCTGACATGCTTCAGATTTTTCTTTCATAAGAAATAACCAAGTGGTTCGAGTATGATCATCTACAAATGAAATAAACCATCGTGTCCCTGTTATGTTTTTGATTGGAGACGGTCCCCAAATATCAGAGTGAATTAGAGAGAAAGGATGTGATTTTTTATGTGGGAGAGTAGGATATGAATTTCTAACATGTTTTGAGAATTCACATACTTCACATTTAAGATCCTTTGAATTTTTATTTTTGAATAATGAAGGGAAAAGTTTTTCCAAATATAGGAAATTAGGATGACCGAGACGATAGTGTTTCAACATGATTTCACCATTTTTATTGGAATTAAAATTTAATAAAGTTTTATTTTGATACTGAATCTCGTACACAGCTTGAAGGACTTGTCTTTCTGGAAGGTCTTCACTGTTGAGAAGATAGAGTCCCAAGCACTTTTTAGCACTGCCAATCGTTTTCCCCGAATCCAAGTCCTGAAATTCACATAAATTATGAACAAATTTTGCCACACAATTTTTATCACGTGTGAGTTTAGTAATTGATAAGAGATTACAATCAAGGGTTGGAACAAGAAGGACAGAATAAAGAATAAAAGAATTTGAAATTTTCGCTGAACCAATCCCTGTTACTTTAGATATTGATCCATCGGCAATTCTGACAGTGTATCCTTCTTGGGAAGTTTTAAGATTTACAAGAAGAGATGCATCACCCGTCATGTGATCTCAAGCACTGAATCTATAATCCATTGTCTCTTAACCTCGTTTCACACTAAAAGGTTGGTGGTGTTACACTGATTGAGCGACAAGTGGCGGTCGGGACCATTGAAGATAATTATGCCCATTTAATTTGTATTTGGTGATGGGTAAAATATTATTTTCGGTGGAACCTCCATTGTAACCTGGCCATGACGGGTTTTCCGTGGCCGTTGATGCTCGGATTGTTATAAAATCGATGTTATTCAATGCGGGCGATTGGGCCAATTATTTCTTGAGCATTGGGTCAATTATTTACTGAACATATTGGGTCTATTGGGTTGAAACTGGGCAGATTGGGTCTATTGGGTTGAAACTGGACAGATTGGGTCTATTGGGTTAAAACTGGGCAGATTGGGTCTAGATATATTACAAGAGGCAGCTTACGGATGGGTAAAAAAAACAGAATGCAACTGAGGTGCTGAGAACTTGGTAGTCCAGCGTTTTTCAAGAGCTGTTTGCGCAAACAAAGTATAAAGAAGCAGCTGAGCTTGCTGATGAGTCTCCTCGGGGAATACTTCGTACACCTGACAATGTTGCCAAGTTCCAGAGTGTTCATGTCCAAGCTGGGCAAACACCACCACTGATCTGAGATGGCTGAGATGATACCAGAATGATTGCTGGTCTGAGATGGCCACTGGCGATGATGACTGGACACCAGAAATAGCTGAGATGATGGCTGAAAAACAGACGTATTCAGCAATGGAAAAATAAAAATTTCTTCCTTGGACAGAATTGGATTTCAGAGAAGCTCTGATACCATGAAGAAAATATTGAGAGATGGTGGAGAGAAACTGAATTCTTATTTTATTTTCTCTTGTTTATTCACATGTGTATACAGCACTATAAATAGGACTAAAAGGTAGATAAATTCTCACTAACTTAGGAATAATACAGCTGGTATCAACAACCAAAATCCAGCTTGTTTTACACTAAATTCACAGCCTGTACAACACTATTCCAGCCTAATATTCTCAGAAAATCTACAATACTCAAAATAAAAGTGGGCATAAAATGATATTGCTAGGATAGCATAAAGGTTTACTTGAATTGCAGTAAGTCTAATTCCTCATTTCTATGAATTAAAATAAGTATTGTATACTTTTCAACTGTTATAAATTAATTTGTTAAAACATTTAGGCTATGTTTGAATCTTAGATTTGTATAGGAAAAAAAATGGCGAGGAAAATATTAGGAGTAAAACTTAAAAAGGAAAGAATGAAATAATGCAATGTATTGTTTAAGAGTTGATTACTATATGAATAAAAGAGTTAAAAACAATTTTCTTGAAATTTTTTGAACTTATATCCATTTTTTAACCTCTCATATTTTCCTCATCACTTTTTTTCCCATGCAAATATGAGATCCAAATATAGCCTTAGTCAGTTTGAAATTTCTGAACTTATATTGTTTAGAGAATATTTTTCCCACTTTGTTTGAAAAACGGTTCACTAATTCCCATCTAGATAGAAAAACAAATTTATTTCCAAGAACAATATGATAGAATATCAGAATACATACCTCTACAAATAAGTGTCTAAAATCTTCCTGAGCAGCTGATAGCTTTAATCTAAAAGCAGATAAATACTTCCCTTTCAGATTCTCACAGGTTGTTCGCAAAGATTCGTAACTGAAAGGATTAGTTGATGCTTTGGGGATATCAATTTTTTGGTCAACATTGAGAGTATTATCTCTCAAACCAGAAGCACAATAATATAGATTGGCAGCATCAATGTCAATTTTCTCTTTCTTGCACACTTTTCGCCTCTTGAAAACATATTGAACACGCTTTCCATGGCTGTGCATCTTGGAGTTCTCCCCAAAGATTCCTGGGAGCTGTTGCTCATTTATATGGCACCCTTCCAAGCAGTTCGCCACTTGTGGGAGTATGTCCACAAGATTATGATGAATGTGAACATTCAACAAGGGGTCCAACCGAAATTCTTCAGAATGTTCTTCAGCTATTTCCAATGCTTCCTTGTACATTGACACTGCTTCAGTAAATTTCTTTTCAATTATGGCTATCCCAGCAAGGCCATTCAAAGCAAGAACTAACCTTCTGAGTGATTCCTCCCCTTCTACCTTGGTCTTACTTACAAGAACCTACAAAAGTACTATTTCTTTAAGGGAAAATCTATTGGTGCAGTTCTAGAAATGTGAGAAAATTATTTTAAATAGGAGAACCACCATAAGTATTTCCCCCATAGTCATCGGAGACTGTTGCAAAGAACGCAGTCCAGAATTTCCTACTTGAGGATGGCAACAGGCTTGACGGAGCTTCAGGAGTGTGTTCAAAAGCTTTCCCGCCTCGGCATGGGTAATAAAAGGACCAGACGAGGCATCAGATACTGAGCATCCTGTAGAGGGAAAAAAACAAACATGAAGCTTCTTTTTAGCCCTACAAAGGTCTCTTCTGTTTGTGCATTTGATACCTTGTACCGAAATGACTCTAAAATGAAATTGGGGAGAGTAAAGGGAGAAAATGAACTTATGAAAACCTGGGATTTTCCTTTTAAGTATATCAGTTTTCAAACTTTCAATCACTTCAAGGGCAACAGTAGCACATGCTTCATGCTGCCTCTGGTAAAAGTGCTCTTCAATTGGTGAAAAAGTAAGCCAAGAGACACACTCCTCCTGAGGCGGAAGCTGCAACTCATCTGCAACATGGACTTTTGACGAACGCCACATGATATGTTTAAAGAACTTGTGTGTATATTCCGTAGCAGCTGTATCTTTCCTCTGCAAACAAAGGAACTTATATGATGACACAAACCTGAGGCTCAGCAGCCTGAGCTTCACTTGAACAAATTTGGGAATGCTAAACCAGAACCAAATTATGTATTAAGCTCTATCAAGAATGCTAAACCCTGGAAAAGTATGACAGACTTCCTACTAATGAGTGCTTAAAAGCAAAGCACTAAATATAATATGATTTTATGCATTTTAAATGTTAAAATAGATTTGTATTTACATTATTTTCTCATCATTTTAACAAATCTATTTTTTGGAATTACGATTATGTTTTGTTGTTTTTTTTAAGTATTTATAGTTTCAAATTGATTCAACTGATAAACACTTAAAAGAATAATACCTGCAAATACTCCATTGCAACCATGAAGCATAAAAGAATAATGTAAAGGGTGTAAAATAAAAGGGCTTCTAGAAGTACAGAAACACGCAGGCCGTGCCGATCTTTTATGTGTGCTGCGGCGCAAGACTTGTGGATTGAGATTCAAACGCGTTCCAGATTTTCTCATGCTGCGGTGCCTCATCATATGATCCATATTTTTTCTCTTTTTCAGCGTTTTCTAAACAAATATAAACCCCATTGTAATCTTCATTCCAACAACTCTCAGCTCTCTTTTCTCTTAAGTTTTTCTTTTCCTAGTTTCAAAGTTCTTTTTTTTCTCTTGAGAGTTGAAAAAGTTATATTTACGCAGTAAAAGTACTTTCAATTTAATAAACAGTATTGGAAAAGTTGTTTAGAGGTTTTCCAAATATAAAAACAATACTGACATTTTGCACTTAGAAAAATACATTTGAGTTATAATTTATAAAAACATTAATATAAGTAAAACATTTTTATAAAATAAATTGATCTTTATTTCTTCATTCTAGAATTCTAAAACATTTATTACAAAAAAATATGGTAATTACATATTTTTCGTAGTAAACTTAAAATATAAAAGTTACATTTATGATTTGATTATCTAAATCTTATTTAAAATAATATTCTTAGATGTTAGGTGTAATTATCTGGATCTGATTTAGAGTCAAGCTCTATTTCAAAAAAATTTATAAGAAATACTATTTGAAAATATATTTACAACATATTTTTGTAGTAGATTTTAAAATCTGAAAGTTAGTTCTAAGATACATTATATTAAATCCAACTTTGTGACACATTGAATGAGTCTTAGTTATTTAACTTCACCTAAAGTAGTAATTAGATGATTTGTTATTTCTTTAAAAATAAATCATAATTTAATAATTAATCAATTGGTAAGCCTATTAATTGATTTCTTATTAACAAAAAATTTGGGTCCCGTCTAAGAATATTTCTCACTGAAAAGAAAAAATCAATAATATCAATTTATATCATTAATAACCTAATTAATATTGAACAAGCATGATTAACTAATCAATTTATTTCATAAATTATCCATTAAATGATTAATGTTATTTGCCTAAAGTTTATTGAATCTATCTTTTATTTTATGTCATTAGTTTAGATATTCCAAAACCCAAACTTTGTGAATGAATATTTAGGTTTAATTTTCATTTTTAAGAATTATTTAAAAACCACGTGACTCCTTTTTGGACTGATTTTGAAATTATATTTATCATTATTTACAACGTGATTCGCGCATTTGAAAACTAATTTAAAATTACAAAATTTGTATATCAAGTTTTTGTGCATCACCTACCTCATATGGGTCTCTAATAACATCAATCCACCATCTAGAAACGTCAAAAGGACTTGCTTTAAGAAACCGTAGAAGGCCATGTAGGTCGTCTAATTTGCGTTGAATAGGAGTCCCTGTGATGCACCAGCGATACTTAGCATGGAGTCTCAGAGCCATTTCTGTAGCTGCAGTGGCATTACTCTCAACCATTTGAGCTTCATCCAAACAAACTCTCCACCAGGATATTCTAGTTAAATAAGTTGGAATGACAGGATACCTGCAAAAATAATGAGCTGGTTGCTATCTTGAAATTTCATATTCATGATATACCTAATATAAAGAATGCAACGATGCTTAATCTATCCAAAAAAGTAAATGTATAAAAATGACTAAAATAAGTGCAAAAGAAAAGCAAAATTTGAACACTTTTTTTTTTCTTTTATGATAGGAAGGGATGAGGAAGCAAACGAAGTCGACTAGTGAAATCCATAGCTCACCCGTGAAAGGGTATTCTGACCAGTGTGTTCCCTGTGCAGTTATAAAAAATAAATGGAATTTATACAACTTGAGGGCTCCAATAATTCGCATCACATGTGATATCTATGAAATAAGTTATTCTATAGTATAATGAGATTCACATAATCAAATTACAAAGATTCTTGCAATAGTTTAGCTATCCTAGCTATTTATGAACCATTTAATATCCAATGCAGATAGCACAATATTTGTGATGCTACTTTTGAGAAAAGACACGTAGAACAGGACAAAAAGACGAGAGAGAAAAAAGTGCTATGAACCTCTTCTGGAATCTCATGAAACGCCGATCACCTTCATGCCTATCTGAGTCATGGGACAGATCCTCCTTAAGGACATCATATGTTGTCAAAACAATGTCAGCACTGATAAGTTCACTGATATGAATGACAGCTTTATCGGAAATAGATGTTTCCCTCACGCCGTCATAGATACAAGTCTTTAAGGAACCTGGACGAGTATGGCTAAGATATAAAATAATAAATATAGTAAGTTGGCAGCAGATGCATCAAGAAAAATATAATAATAACATATCCTTAATCCATTGTGAAATAGATTAATACACACTGAATTGATATTAAAAAATGAATAAAAAAATGGCATAATTTCGAAAATATTCAGAATAACTATATAGTCCATATATATAAAGGAATCAGGACAACTTCGCATTCTTCACATGTAAACATACACAACTATAGAAAGTAACACTTATAAAAGCAGCACAAGACTGTTTATGAACTTTGATTTTTAACTTATTTCCTAAGTTTGAATCTCAATCAACTCTGAGCTGTTTGTCAATTATTTTTTTATTCATCAGTAAAAATGAGATTGGATCAAGTCATGTCAGCACGTTCACTCTGTCCATGCAGCCCAGGCATCAGAGACCGAACCGTATTGCCAACTACTTTTTTTTAATGGTGAGTCGTTTTTACTAAGAACATATGCTTGTAGTAAATGGCTAGTGTTTCTCCCAATGCTCTGAAAATAAATGTACTACTCATATTATATAAATATGCATTAAATCTATAGTTTGACAGGTTTTGAGATATAAGGTAAGTGTTTTCAACACGATTGTATAACTTCTGCTCAAATATATATGTTGCCATCAGTATAGTACAGCAGAGAGATGTTATTTGTCCTTTATTCATGACCAAAAAAATAGTGCAGACATTATGTAAACTTAAACTAAACCACTTTAAGCAAATATATACTCTAATGACTCTTGAAAATGATGGGATTAGTGAGTAAATAAAGGATAGTTACAACAGATGAATTACCGCATGATTTCAGCATGCCATTGTGGTAATATGGGAGCTGGACAGACTATAAGAGTAGCACCAGTAGCTACAGGAGAGTCAGTAGCTTCTATCAATTCTGAACATAGCTGGCAAATATGTTCCTCATCTCTTACAACTATATTAGGCGCATTCTTCTTTCTGGTGCGATTTTGTTCACTGGATTTAGCAGTTTTTCTTTTAGATGAATAACCGACACAATCTGCATGTTGCCACGCATCACAGATGTCACATTGTACCCATAATCCTTTATATTTATAACTTTCACTCACAGCTCCACAAACACACTCAACACGCTCCCTTTTCAATCTCTTAAGGTTCACTTTAAACTCTCCTGCAGCTTGGAAATCAGCATCAGAAAATATTCTTCTTTCAAATGCTGGCTTGCGATGAACAAAAATACAAGCAAGCAGTTCAACAGTTTTTCCCAAGCCCATCTCATCTGCAACAATCATATATTATTATCATAAGAACAATAAGATTAGTCTTCAATTTAATTATAATTTTGATGTTTTCATAATAATAAGCAAGATCAATTTCTTTGAACTATTCTAGTATATGAAGAATGGCATACATCATGTAAATATCAAGTTAGTTTCCTTTCAATATGGCTTTTATATCCAAACTATTTGTCAAAGTAGCAATATCACATAACCAAGTACGCATATACCAACAATTCCATAGTTATTTATGAGAAAAATAGAGATGGAAAATCTTTACATATTTAAAACATATCACTCGTATAACATTTATGAGAATCAAATTCTGCAACTGTCTTTCCTACCAGCTCCATAAGAAAGCAAGAATATTTTGATAAAAAAACTGCTAAAAAGTCAGTAAAAGAGGGGGAAAAAAACTCTTCAAACTTTGATATTTAATGATATAAAGAACGGAAAAAGTTATTTCTTCAAAAGAGAGGGCAAGATGCAGGATAAATAAGAAAAGTGAGACTACCAGCAAGAATACCACCCAAAATATTTGATGGACAATGATCTGCGCACAACGAAACATTTCCACTGAAAAGAAAAAATTATCATCATTAATAGTTAGCATACATAGAGGCAAAGGGAGATAGAAAGGAATAGAGCTTGCTTTAGGATAAAACCAGCATGGCTGAAAAAATACCTGTGCCCATATGAAAAAATACCTGAATGGATTGTAGAACATTTTTGAAGAGGAATCAAGAAATTCCAAAGGCAAACATAAAGGAGAGAAAAACTTGGCCAGATTCATCGAGTCTCCCTTTTCCCGATGTACCATCCAGTAAGCTGCACGGCACTGATATGGTCTTAACTCAGGAAGCAAATCAGGCAAGTCTTCTTCAAGCATTGGTTCTGTTCTACACAGAATATACACCAATTATTATTAGTGTAAATAGAAACAAACTAAAATGTGGATTAGCTAATGAATCATCGTCATTTATCAAACTTGTTCCTGACATCAGAAACATAAAGATACTCACTTTGACGGTTTAATGGCATCATAAAACCCAGCAGCATCAAACCGTCCTTTCTTGGGGTTAAAGTTAGTCTCTTCTGTCTCTGTATGCAAATCAATTTCCATTTCTGTTGAGTTACTAAATTTGTAAATGAACTCTGAAGTCACAACTTCGGGACGTAGCCATGCCATGACATTCATCATACTTTTTTTCCACACTTGCCTAGTACTATCCAAAAGCGTCCCACAAGCATCAAAAGCACTCTTGAGCATCTCCACCCTCATCCTCAGGGATGTCATATCATTTGAAATTTCAGCCCCAAGAGTTGGTCTCAAAGTGATGAACTTCAAACTTACTAAGTGAACAAAACAGGATATACCCTCATCTGGCCCATCAAAGCTCCCTGATAAAATCACTGAGCATGGAGCTGTATCCTCCAGTCTGCAATTTTCAGTGAACTCCAAAGATATTTCGGCTGAAGATAACATAGGCCAATGGCCTAGCTTTATTCTATCAATGTACCCACTAACATTACACAAACGGAATCTCAATGAATATTTCTCATCCTTATACGATTCTAAATTCAGTCTTTGACCAAAAAACTCTTCTCTCATATTCAAGTTGATCAAAACAACTTCAGAAATATCAAGGGGTTCATCTGAAACCCAACAAGACCGATCAACCTCCACAAAATATGGTTGATCTTCAGAAGATTCATTCTTTTGTGCTTCCTCTGCTCTTCGAGGTGTGTTATCCAATTCTGACTGATTAACAGTGTCATGACTATCTAAAATTATGCCACCAGATCGATGCGGTCTACTTTGCTTCCTTCTACCCATTACTACAAATGAAACAACCAATTTAATACCCGCATAAGATTGCAAAATTACCACTATAACAACCTCTATGGATTATAAAGTTCAGCTACAACAGAGAAACGCAAGACTAAAGACCAGTACTTTTTCACCTAAAAAAAATGAATACTACGGTTGGAGCTACAATGCAGTCCTGAAAAATTCAATTAAACCATCTTCCATAATACGGAGTACCTAGTCTTTAATTAAAAAAAAAGAAGAACCGATGAATTACCATTTTAAGACTGAAATTAAGACTCTAAATAGAAGGAACAGGTAAAAAAATTAGTGGGTTGAAGAATGTCAGAGACAATCCTATTTCAATCATTAGAGGTAGAAGATACAATCCTAAGAGAAAACATTTAGGAGTTTCATCATACGAACCTGAAAATTGAAACCAATTTTATGACCAGGAATGGCCGACCTCTGGGGACTGAAACTCACGCGCAAAGTCGAGTTATCGCTGATTGTAAGTTGAGAACTCGTAGCATAGATTTTAGGAAACTCGGGAGCTAATGCTATAGCTTATCTCGTGCCCCATGGAGCAAAGCAAAGCAAAACGGTCAAACGTATATATAAAAAGGTCAAAATTTGGCGAGAATTTGTTCGAATCATACGATTTCATTTGTCTGTCATATCTAAAGCCTCACAAACAGGTATCAATATACGCTAAAGTCGGTTTATTTATTAATATTTAATGTGAAAGTCAAATTTGGTTGATTTTTTTTATATAAAATACGTGGTTTATTTTCTTAGATTATAAAATGTTTCGTCCAATTTTTTTTATTTTAAAAAATATGTCAAAAATACATTTAATATTTTAACATTATTAAAATTATTAAAATCCATTACAGCTAAATATTAAAACATGTGATGTATCTTGAATGATCATTATAATTAATATTATGAGATTACTCTAATTTAACTTAAAAAAAATTATATAAGAATTTTAAATTTTTTTTGAACAATCTCACTTGATTATTGAAGTATCATTCTTGTTACAAAATAACAACTATTTAAAAAAATCATTTTTCACAAAATACTTTGCACCTAATTACATCTTATAAGATACATATTATACATCACATGAAACATGGTCACTAACTAAAACAAAATAATTATAATACACTATATTACGTGATAATGAGATGAAAATAACCTAAAATAAACAACAAAAAGTGGATCTTAAGCTTTATTTGGGAGAGAAAAATAAATATGAGATGTGAGATAAACAGATTAATGAGTGGATAGGTTTTATAAAATAACATAATATTCATGTAAAGAATGCTTATGAATTATCTTAAAATATATGTTGATAAAAATAACATGCATATAACCTTTATGGTAAAATAATATACTTAGAAATGCATAATCTGAATTTCATAAAATAACTATAATTTGGTACACGTGAAATTTGTAAATGACATGCTCATAATGAAATAACATTATAATAAAAACTATTTGTCCATAATCTTTAGAATATAATAATGTGTGATGATTATTATACTAGTAAAATGTATAACAATGAGAAATGTATTTTTATTACTAAGACCACTTTAGGATCTATTTACATAAGGAGAAAACATTTAACATTGGTGCTAGCTCTCAATTACAAATATAGAGAACTTGATATATATATAGTTATTATAATGGCTCAGTTGGCTCTACAGATACATGAGTCATTTGTGAACTAACTTATAACATTATATTGAGTTGGTACATCATAATAAATTGAATTTGGACAAAATATATTTGTTATAATGTTTTTCTAAGTCATTACATAACTGAATGCTGAATAGAGCTAACTATCATTAATACATGTAGAGAAGTATCGTGACAACTGTAAAATATTTAATGAACTTGTAACTTTGTACAAAAACTAGTATACCTAATAAAATTAATTTAATCTTAATTTTCTTGCAAATTATCTTGCATGTACGTTATTGATTCTAATAATGAAAATAAAATATATTCTCATGGTATATATGTTCTTGAAATGTATTGAAATTAAGTTCAATAATAATAAAAATGAATGCATTTTTCATAAACATGTAACTTGTAAAAATTGAATTTACTTGAACATGAATATAATTCAAAACAATATTATCAATGCTTTAAAAAAGATATTAGGTATTCACTCACGTTACTAAATCAATGTTGGTTCTCTACTTTTATTGTAGGATCTCTTTGATCAACTTTTTTTAAATAATCATAATTGTATTAGAACACGAATAATGAAATTTCTTTCTTATTTAATTTAAATCAAAAGGTACTCTAATATTTTTAAAATAAGGGTTATTAATAGTTGATTATTTTATTTTAAATAACTTTAAGGTACTTCTAAATCTATCATTATAATTTCAAATATAACTTTTTATATAAATGACTAAATTTGTTTTGGTAAAAAAATACAAAAACAAGACATTTTAGCTTTTAAAATAAGATATCACGCACTCAAATATTATAAGGAAAAAGCTTTCAATCCATAAAATACCGATTAATTTCAAAACAAAATTTTCAACACAATTTGCAAATTGTGAAAGAAAGTTAGTTACTAATGTGTTTATACCATGTCAGTACTATAAGAAAAATGTAAAAGAATAAAGTTTGTTAGAGATATTTTAATGAGCCATATAGTTGTTAATCTTGTAGTACCAATCAGTATAAAAATATATAAGCTTGTAACGTGAATTTTTTTTAGTCAATGAAGTGAAGCATTTAGTTTCTACATCTTTCACATTTTCTCTTCCTCTGATCTTTGTTCCTTTATGTCTATTATCTTTCATTTCTTGTGTAGCAACTCTTAAAGCTTTTCTGCACTCATAAAGTTTGCTTAGTATCAAAGCATAGGATATAAGTAAAACTTAATGGATGAATTTAATGTAGAAACAAATTGTAAAGTCATTGAGCCTAACGATCAATCTGGCATCACAGATTTGATTTATTAAAATCTTAGCTGTTAAACTTGATCGTATGAATTTTATGGTGTGGAAGAGATAAATATTCAGAGTTTTATGAAGCTATGAGTTGGAAGAGTTTATTTTGGGAGATGAACAATGTTCTCCTCGTCTCACCAGTCAAGGAAGAGTTAATCTAGAATATTGCTATTGGATCATACAAAATCAAATGATCTGTTCATGTCTAATTACTTGCATGATGATGAACTTAGGAAAAAGTGGTTGATGTTGATATTAGTGTTGAAATGTGGAAAATGTTGGAAGATTCTTTTGCTTCCCAGTCTAGAGCTAAGATTTTTCAATATAATTTTGAGCTGAGCAATTTGAGAAAAGGAGATTGCAGCATCACAGACTTTGTTACAAGAATCAAAGATATAATAAGATAATTGGTTGTTTGTGGTTACATAGTAAATAAAGAAGATCAAATTCATGCTAGGTTGAATGGTATTGACAAGACCTATGATGTAATTCATGCAAGTGTATCAAGTAGAACAGATACAGTTACTGTGAAAGAAGTATTAGCTATGCTTCTTAGTCATGAGAAGTGACTTGAGAAGCATGAAAACATGAAGAATGGTTGCCTCTTGCCTTGTGTTAATATGGCTCAATGTCAGATTAAACAATCTAGAGCTGGTGGATCTCAATTCTTTCAAACAATACTGGATTTGGTGGAAACAATAATTCTCATGCTTTCTATGGAAGTAACTCACAAAATTTACAAGGTTGGATTCAAGCTAATTCTGGTAATTACAACTCTGGACAGAATTATTATAATTCTGATGGAAGAGGCCCTAAAGATCGTGGAGGCAAAAATTTCAACAACAATGGAAGGCATTTATGCCAGTTGTGTGGCAAGGTTAGTCATTTGGCTACTCGTTGTTAGTACAAGTTTGATCACAATTTTGTTCCTCGATCTAACACTCAACAACATAACTCATCTTCCTCTCCACAACAACAACAACAACAATCATCTCAACCAAATCAACAAATAACTGCACTCATTACAACACCAAAGTTGCTCTTTGGTCCAACCTAATATCCTCACTATTCAGCCACTCATCACGTTATCTCTAATACAACAAATTTAGCAACCAAGTCTCAATACTTAGGCTTTGAAAAGTTGCACATAAGTAATGGATCTGGCTTGTTTATTCAGAATATTAGCTATAGTCATTTTAGATCCAAGTATGACTCTACAAGACAGTTAAATCTAAATAATCTTCTTCATGTTCCTCATATAACCAAGAACTTGCTTAGTGTATTTAAGTTTGCTAAGGATAATGATATATTTTTTAAATTTCATCCTCATTATTGTTTTTTGAAGGATCTAAATACTAAGGACATTTTTCTAGAAGGAACAACTAAGGGATGTCACTATGTGCCTAATCTTGGTCTCAAGGATGGTAAGACTAATCATGCCAAGACTTCTATAACTAATTTATCCAGTAGTTCACTTACTACAAATAAAACAATTCAGGTTGATTATGTGCATTGTAATGAGTTGCCTTTGATGAACAGAAAAGCTAAATGCTTAGAACCTTTTGCATTTACTAGTTGTATAGTGGTTGATACTAAGATTTGGCATTTAAGATTGGGACATTCTTCCTTTAAGATTGTTCAAACAATATTGAATCGATGCAATTTACCTATTTCTAATATGCAAGAATTAGATTTTCTATGTCAAGCATGTCAACATGGAAAAAGTCACGAGTTTCCATTTGATGTAGTTAAACATTAAGCATTCATTCCCTTGCATATGGTGCATGCTGATGTTTACAGTCCGGTTCCTATTTTGTTATCTTAGAGTCATCGTTTGTGTGTAGTTTTGAATATGCCTACTTCTAATAAGGAATAGGTACGGTGTTGTGCAAAAACTTAAGGGAGGTTTTGTGCTCCATTCCCAAGCACCAAGTAATTGGTGCCCATGACTTGTATCTCTTCCATGGTGTCTAAGTATGATCAAGTTGGAAGGGTGGAAGCTATGTTCAATTCCTTTGAAGTTGAAAATGTCATATCAAAGCATATTCTCTCTAAAGCTACAGAAAGGAAAAAGGCTAGTTGCAAACATCCTACAAAGGCACTTGAGGACATTACTCTGTTGGAAATTATACAGGAAGCCCAAAAACACTAAATTCCTTTAGATGTGTAAATTGAGATGGATGTCCCATTAATTCATACTATAATAACCAATTAAATTTAAGAATTTATTTAATATTGCCCCACTTATTTCTTTATAGGATATAATAGTAATGAGATGGTATAAGTTTATATATTATTTAATTGAAATGAGTTTAAATGGGATATTATGTTTAAGGTGGAGTACTTTAACATTTTAATTTAAATGAGATGAGACAACTTTAAACCATAAGCATACTATGGATATTAAATAAGATATGAGATAGGATAAGACAATCCACTTTATATTTTTAAATTTCTCTATACATAACTCATTTAATTTTAAGACTCTTACCTTTGGATTAATCATTCTATGTTGCTAAGTTTCTTAACTTTTTTCCTCTTTCTTTGTTTTGGACCTTTGGTTTATTTCTTTGTTGTTATTTGCTTAGAGTCTATGTTCAATGTTATTGATATATCACTTGTTTATTGTTTCGTATGGGATTTTTAATTTTGACAAGGGATCTCTTCTTAGCAATGAATGTTAACTATGCTTGAGAATAGTAATTTGATTTTTACGCTAAGCATCTTGATATCTAAGGTGTGGTGAGTTGTAGTTGTGGGATAGACTTGTTTACTCAAGGATCTTATAGTTATTTCAACTAATACATTTGTATTTTAAATATTTTATTTTATTAAAAAAATTAGTACCCAAATTCAAATATTGTTACCATTTATATTCTTTTTAAATAGTATCTAATTTTTTACCCAAAATATTATTTTGGTATTTCTACTAAGGATTTTATTTCTTTTTGATAATTAACTAGACTTGAAAAAAAAAAGAAAAAAAATTTAATTTTCATAAAAAAAATTCTAATAACAATAATAATACAAATATTTTCAATTAATTATTTATAAAAAATATTTTTATCGTTATCCCAATCAGTTAATCATGAAAAATAATTTTACCATGTCCCTATAAAATTGTTGTAATATTATGATTTTTAATACTTATTTATATTATTTGTTTTTTAAAGAGAAATTTAATAATTTTTATTTTTCGTAACTTTTAGTAAAAAAATGTTGAATCTAACCTATAAAAAATATCATTTTTTCAATTCTATTTAATTTTTCTAAAAAAAATAAAAATCCTTCACTAAAAACCAAAGGCACATTTTAATTAAAAAAATGTGGTTACTATATTAAGCTTACTAATACTTAAATTGAGTTATTAAAATAATTTTTTTAATTATATAAAACATATAAAATATCAATGTATCAATTGGGGTAAGTTACCGATTCAATTTCACTATTGTAAAAAAAATCTTACTCGAGAGTAGCCAAATGAGAATTTCTCAAGAATGCCTGTATATGCTAAAGCGGATCACTTGAAATCTACAAGTATAATAAATCAAATTTCTATATAAAAAAATAAAGAGGAAGTGGAAGCAAGTTCCAGGAAAAACTTGCTGCTATATCTAGTCACAACAGGTGCCTTGTAAATCAAATCAATCTTCTACATCTAAATTCTTACCTTACAAAAATATATATTTCATCACGCTGCGCTGGGTTTTTTCGGATTTTTTAACTCTTCATTCTTCATGACTAAGAACACATTCCATTTCAGAAGTTATCCGGAATAATAGTTGTTACCATGCTGATATACATCTTTCAGGGTCTTCAATCTTGCTTCTCCACAGACTCTGCAGTTGACTCTTGATCCGGCCTCGACACGTACAACAGTTCGCTTGGTGAAGAATAGCCTAAGAGCCGATGAAGTGGTGAACTTGACCACTGTGGCAGATCCTCAATTTCAGAAGATAATTTTTCTAATCTTGATGCATGCATGGAAGCCCCAGCTTTTTGGTATCTTAGCACTGACTGCCTATAAATGGATTGAGGTTGTCCAGAGAACAACTCTTTTCTATCTTTTGTAGGACAAAAAGAACTATCTTGAACCTTTCTGTCATTAATACTACCTTGAAGATTATGAGAGGGTTTGAAAGAAGATGGATCTCCTCCTCCTTTTGAACAGCTTATGTAGTATGTTTGATCGGAGTCACCAGAATCTACATGTGAGTAATCATTAGCTTCAGATGACGATGCTAAAATTCTCCTATCAGCTGCCTCATTATAATCCTCGACTCGATTCTTCGGAGGGTCAGTGGCTCTTAATGTGTAGGGAACAATATGATACCGGTTTTTAAATGAAAACTTAAGTACTTCAGAACAAGCACCACACCTCAAACTATGGATTTTCCTTTTAAAGAGTACAAAATCTGCAGGTAACTGAAGCAGATGGAAGCAGGTATAACAAGTTAGGAAAGGGGATGCACCAGCTAAAGGCCGAAAATGTTGCTTAGCCAAATTTCTCGTTTCCTGGATTTTGCATCTCCTATCATTGAACTTTGTTTCACGTCTCCAATGGGGTAACTCAGAGTCCAAAAACTGTTGAGGACTTGAAGGACAAGAGCTAAAGGATGTGTAATAACTTTGATCAGGGTGGATTTTATATAATTTGTCTTTTTTGCGAGGCACGTACAGAGATAACATTTGGGAAAAATGTATGGTTTTAAAGAGATAAATTTCACATACCCAGGATAATTTCCCAAATCAAAATAGAATAAAAATGACACCAAGATTTTAGCGTGGAAAAACCTTTCAAAATGAAAGCAATAACCGTAGGCCACTTAAACTTCCACTATAATAAGATGGGATTACACACTTCACCTTGAATCTCTCACAAAAATACAACAAATATGTATCTTCAATTTGTGGATAAAACTTCACAAATTGGCTCTCTTAATTTCTCTCTCAAAATTTCTCAGAAACTCTCTCTCACTCTCTTTTTGTTTTCTCCGCTTCTGATCTGTTTGAGATTGAAGCTAAGGCTTTATATAGCCAAAAGCTTCATCCTTCTCTCCGGATTACACGGAGAGATTTTTGACTTTTTTTTTTCTTTTCTTCTTTTCTTCTTTTCTTCCTTTTCTTTCTTTTCTTCCTTTTCTTTCGGCGCGCCAGAGACTTTCTTCTTCCCTCCTTTTTTTTTTCTTTGTGGATGGCCCACATTAGTTGGACCAACAGTAACTGAGCTGAGAATTTCCTGTCTCGGGGACAACATTGCAAACAAGAACTATCCAGTTGGTGACTTGTCTCACCTGAAAAAGGTATCTGCATATATCCAAGCTGCTCGGAGTAACTACTCCCAACTCCATGTCTTCCAGGATGCCTAGGATAATTTGGTGGAAGAAAAACTTCGTCCCCAAGAGCCTGATAGTTATGGTATCTAGGATTATGTCCTGCCTTTCTTGAGGGCCCTGGAACTCCTTTTCCTTGCAGGAAGAGAGTTTTGTTAATTTGATCCTGCAGCTCAAAAACCATCCTCATCAGTTTCATTTTGTTCTCCTCAGAGTCCTCAGGCCAATTAGATGACTGATAGCTTGAATGGCGATGAAATCTATCATGCAATTGATTGGAAGGGCCACCACTTTTGTAATGAGATCTGGTACCCAGCGGACGGGAGGCCATTTGAGGTTGGTATTCATCTCTCTCCGAACCAGACCAATTTGGTTCAACATGGCTCCGTCTTGTGGGTTGGAGATATTCTGGATCCCATTTGCTTCTTTTCTTTGAATAACTCCTCTTATCTGACCAGGAATTCTGTGGTTCATGTTGAATTTCAGAATCTGTACTCATTGAGCTCTTCATCAAGTATTTGTACCTTCTAGGATTTTCATCTAAATGAACTGCATGCGTTACCTCATAAGCAGGAGCTCTTCTAGTTGTGGGAAACTTGTTCACATTTTTTATTGCATCACTGAGCTCGGAACTAGGGTCAAATTCTGTACTTTCCCATTTCTCTATAGTCTTCACATGGCCAGAATCATGGATTACACTTTGAGTTTGCAGAATGGGGGAAGATACAAGAATATCAGTTGTGGAAGACTTGTTCATATCTTTGACAGCATCACTGAGCTCAGAACTATGGTCAAGGTCTGAAGTTTCCAATGCCTCTACTGGCTGTACATTGCCAGAATCATGGTTTACACTTTGAGTTTGCAGCAGTTGTGTACTGGGAGAAGATACAAGAACATTCGTTGAGATGCTTTCCCTCACAAGCTTATGATCAGCAGAAGGAGTTGGATCAGTTGCTTCTGTAACCCCTAAGTTGACAGCACTTGAGGAGCTCCTGAAATCAGAATCACACTTTTCATTGATTTCTGTTGTACTTGTATCCGCTAATAGTGTGCTTTCATCATTCTCTGCTACTTCCAAACACTTTCCTTCAGAAGGTAACGATTCTTCAATCATGACATGAGAAAATTTTTCATTCCCATTATCAGTTTCCTCCTCGTTTGGATTAATTTCATTTTGATTAACATCTAATTTCTCATTCTTATCATAAGCAATCTCAGTTGATGAACAAGCTTCATTGGTAACTTCAGGTCTCCCAGTCTCGCAATCCGAGCAATTATTTTTTTGATCACCCCCATTGTCTAGGTCCCTCCTGGGTGAAACTATACCACCTAACTGCTCATCAGCATCAGTATCCTCAGAAGACTTATGCTGATATCCACCATTGCTTTCATGTAGAGAGCATTCTCTTTTGTTTGGAAGAGTGTCCTGGTTACTAGAACTTGTGGGTTCCTTCTCTACTGAAGCATGAACAGGTTGATTAATCTTATCAGCATCCGTGTCACTTAAACTAGACGCTCTGATTCTATCATCATTTACTCGTCTTTTTGCTGGATGCGGGAAAATAAAGTGTTAAAAGCTGTAAGTAATAGCAACAATCCATCTGTAAAAGCCATTTAAATTTCAAGAGCTCGACCGTATAAGAGGTTTATAGTACAAATGGCAATGTAAACAAAGGACAGTATAATAATACAAAAGGGGTCTCCACAAACTACTTGAGCAAAACACTCTTGAATTATTGGTGTAAAATTTCAAACCATTGAAGAACCATAAATTATATATAGTAGTTAATTATCATTGACAAAAATAATGATAAAAACACCATAAGAATGCTAATTGCACATGGAGGCATAACACTCAAACTCAAGGACGGAGACAGAAAAAATTTCTTCAGGGAGCTGAAGGTTAATTTTTTTTTTGTAACTATCATATTACAGTATTAAATTTAGAATTTTCATGTGAACATTTCATTGTAATCTTTTATAGAAATTATTTAAAATAAAAAAAAGTAAAATACAATAAAATTCATATATAAATATATTAAATTAATTAATTAATACTACTTTAAAGCTAAAAATACAAGAAACATATTAAAGTCTAAAATATTACCATAATTTAGGTATTAAAGACAAAATATATTAACAGAAGATTTCAAATAAATTAAAAAAAAATTAAGGTTTAAAATGTCGATGTCGATCTACATGTCGAGACTTAAATGTTACGAAAATGTCAAAGATATTAAAATCATAAAATTTGTTTATAAAACTTAATAAAATATTAAAACAATTAATTACCTATATTTTTAAACTAGTTTCTTATTTAATAAATATATTTATAAAAATTATGGTATTAAATTTGATCGATAAGTCAACTAATTAATCAGAATATTATACAATAACTAGTTAAAATCTAAAATAATTATTTAAATTACAATTTTTAATATTATTATAAATGCATAAACCTCATTTTACATAACAGAATTTAAATTATGAAAAAAGAGAATTATATAAATAAAACTAGTAAACTAAATATAAAGATGAGATATAAATAAGAAATATATATGAAAAGAAGTATAAAATATTGTCATGAATAAATAATATATTGATTGAAAACAACTATAAATAAATAAATTTATAGGTAGAAAATAAAAATAACAATATGAAATGATAATTTATCAATATTTGTCGACATTTTGTCAACAATTTCGCAACAATATTCATAATATCTACAATATTTTGACAAAAAATATTTTTTCTCGACATTTTGTTGGGAATGTCATTTGTCGACAATGTCATGACATTCTCGATATTTTAGCTAAAAGATATCAATATCATCACATTTCGATGCCGAAATGTGCAAAAAAGAGACAATGTTGATGATATCATCTACATTTTCATCATTGAATAAAATTTCAAATAATATTATGACATGATATATATTATGAATGAAATATATGTATTTAAAAGTAAAAGTAAAAGATTATAAATATTATATGTCATTATTGGTAAGTATATTGATTTAATATAAGATTATAAATATTATATGTCATTATTGGTAAGTATATTGATTTAATATCACTTATTACACTTTTTTCTTATTAAAAATAAATAGTTAAGATAAAGGGTTATACTATGTAACAATATATAATGTGTTTCATGTAAGATTTTTTTAAAAAAATATGTGTGAAATTTATTTTGAGTCAAATATTTTTTGTTTCATTTTTATTTATCATTCTACTTATAACTAATAATATTCTACATAACATGAATACTAAAATGAATAAAATGATATAAAAGTGACTTAAATTATAAACATATCATTAGAGTTTTATTGTTAACACAAAAAATAAAATGATGGGAACATTCCACTATTTTTTTGCGAAAAATTTGGGGTTACAGCCCGTGTAGCCCTTACTTAGCTCCGCCCCTGCTCAAACTAATGGGTGCATGACACAAGGCACTGCTACTCGGAGAATTGAGAAGCTAACTTTTAAGACCATGTTTCATGCAACAACTTGTTTGAGTGCAAATTTGTATGCAAAGTTACTGCACATAGCATCCTCTTAACACCAAATACTAAGATTTTCAAGAATTAATATCATCCTCGGCCCACATTTAAAAGTTAAAAACTTCACTCAAAATAAATAAACAGGTACGTAACTGCCTTCTATAATTGTTGAAGATAATTTTCCACGTGGTTTATGCAAAGATTGGTACCTTGAAGGGTTGTGCCACATCCACCGCAATTGTATATATCAAGTTCAGGCCACTCAAGAAGAAGTCCCTGGCATTTAGGACATGTAACTGGTCGAACATTAGTAATAGATTCAGTTCCCATGATCTCCCAAATATATAGGTATCCTTTATCAACCTAAAAACTGCCTTCTTGCCACTGCCAATAATAATTATCACCATAAGAAATCACAAGACTCACAAAGATAAAACTTATCTCATAAAAGGGAATCAGAGATTTGAAAAAGTAGAAATATGTATCCTGAGACATCCATACTCAAATGCATTTTACTATTCCGGGGTGGGGAAAATAGATATATGTACTTGATACAAGTGGTCCAAATATTTTATTTATCTCAATAAATCATGGCCAAGCAGAAGAATCCAGTGTTCAATGGCACCATGTAATCAATTAGGCTCTATAAAGGGAAATGAGAGGATAATATAAATAAATTTATCTACCATTAATTTTGTATTTGGACTCGGTACAATCTCCCAAACCAAAAATAGTACGTGCTCTGATGTTTATTGTTTGAAGCAAATCTAATCAAGCAACTATTACTTTAGAATTACTAATCAGGCAAAAAGTGGAATCAAGAGAAATGGGTCTAGCAATGTATGAGTATCAAAGAACATTGCAACATCACTCTCTTTAGAAAACTCAACTAATTAACATCGATGAGCTAAGAAATGTAAGTAAAATCATAACCAAAACCGCAAACAACTACATAAACAAAAGGGAAAAAGGAAATGGGCAATCATGGCTAGGTTAGAGAACAAGAATATAAACGGATCACTAAATGAGATACACCTAAAATTCGCCGAATATACTTAAATCTCAATTAAGAGAGAGCCGAGAAATGCAATCCACATAAATGAAAACATAGATAATGTGAAAAGAAGACGATCGAAGGTTTTAAATAGGAAATCGAATAACTTGAGCTGAATACTGGTACGAAGGCATCAAATCACATCACATAATCACAGGAAAACATTTTTGATGAATTTTTACCATAACAAGCAACTTCGATTCCTTTTCTTCTTAATTTGTTCACACATGACAAAGCACGAGTCCTCTATGTCGTGTAAAGCAAGCAAAAGATCGCAAAATTAAATTTCACTTTTCTCCGAAATTTCTCTTCTCTGTACGCTCATGACTCAATCTCTGCAATTGCAATTTTCCAGTCGCGCGGGACTAACAAAGAAAGAAGAAACAGGGCAAGACAGAGAACGACTGAGAGAGAATAGAAGACGACTAAGAGAAGCTGGGTGCTAATTAAGACTATGTGATGACATGTCATCCAACGTGTCACTAGTTCTGATTTCGTTGCTTCTCAGGTCAACCGTTCTACAGTATATGTGATTCTTCGCTGTCCTTAATATGGAATTATGACCGTTGATTTAAGGGACTTTAACGCTACTGTGGGCAGATTGTAGAATATTTTCGTTTCCCTTAACCTGAGAGGCTGAGCCTGAGACTAAGAGCAACGATGAATCGAAATTCAAAGTTAACCCTGCGAATTTTATGAGCTGCGACTTGCGTGTGTAATGTGTTAGGTCTACGCGGCACCATATTTGTGAAGGAGGTTATGACTGTCTGGAATGGGGCCGGCCTAAGCGCGGGTTTTATCTGCCGTTATTTACAAATTCAAATACAATTTAAGTTGATTATGTTTTATAAAAATATTTATTTTTTTTATAATTATATTATGAAATATGATAAAAAAATATCTAAATATTAACTTACCGTTAAATTTTTTAACTATTGTCAGTTAATCGTTTTTAACTGGCGTATGGGGCAATCCTTTTTTTTCTTTTTTTAAGAGCATTTATTCCATGGCCAATTTTAACGCCAAAGTTTATCCTTTAATATGTTTTACGGCATATAGAATTTATTTTATAAATATATATTTAATAAAAATTACATGTAATATATATAGATTAAACCAAAGATACTCTATCAATTGAATTTTTGATTTATTATTTTATGTAATGATATTTTTACTATAAATTTTAGAAACAAATTATATATCATAAATTTATGATAAATTATAATTAATATGATACGTTATTATTATTTAGTATAGTTAGACTTACATAAATGTATAATTGTATCGAATGAAAAACTATCGTATTAGTTGTGATTATGATATATAAAAATATTTTAATTTTTATTATCATAATAAAAATATATAAATGTTAATTATACTTTAATATTATTATTATATAAAATTATCTGTAATAACACAATCTATTTGTTATAATGCAGTCACTTATTATTTATTAATTACTGATGTATAATTTTAGGTGAAATAATATTATACGTGCTAAATAATATATTAAAATAATAAGTTAGCAACGGACTAATAAAAGTAAATTATATTTTAGATATACGTAATAAAAAACTTTTTTCTCTCTCTCATCCGTTAAATTAAATATAATAACCTAAAAATTTAGGTATTTTTGTGTATAGGAGAAGATTTAAATATCTTTACGTAAAATTAATCAAAATTTGAAATGTAAAGAAAATACTGCGTCAACAAATAAAATAAAAAATGCATGCCCCAATTTGATTGAAATTCGTTTATATGCCCAATTTTAGTCAAAACTCGTATCTTCTTCGTATCCCATCTTTTGTTTTTAATCTTTTTCTTTTGCTTTACTTCCTCAACTTTTTTTTTCCCCTTTATTATATGCTGACTGTGGGCTTCTTTATTTGGTACTTATCTAAGTCGCCAATATGCTCTATAATTCTGTAAAAGCACATAGGATGCACAATACCAATAGATAAAGACATGGAACACATAACATGCTAATAGTTTGGATAATTTGTGAATTGTTTTGTGATTGTTTCATGTTTGAGATAACAATTATTTATTATAATAATAACAAAAAATAATATATATGTTAAATTTATAAAATAATTAATGATAAATTATAATTATAATTATTTTTTATTATATCATAATCACATTTTTGTCATACTTAGTTGAACCTAATTGATATGAGAAAGAATAATGCTACGGACCACGATTTCAAGTCCAAAATTAGCCATAACTTGCTTTGTATATTTTATTTTTTTTAGTATTTAATGACTATTATCACGTGAGTGTCATGACATAATCTGGAATTAAACTCATATATTATAGCATTATGCTGAGAAATCCTTTATTTCATAAATTTGTAAAAATCTCATATAACATGTAATTAATTCCTCGATTATCTAATATTAGTAAAAAGTAAAACTATATAAGTCATTGTATAAAAACCAATCAAATCTCAACACATCATTTATAATTATTGCAAATTTATAATATATAACAATATTCAATTAATATTTAGAAAAATAATTGTCGCAGTAACGTAGATTAGATATCAAATGATTATTAATTATTTAAATAAAAAATGTGTTTTTTTGTCCTTATATATTTAAGAATAAAGTTATGCTGTGCAAATAAAAAAATAAAAAAGGGGATTAATAGAAAAAAAAAATAGTAGAACAAATGTCAAGACTTAGATTCATATCTCAAAGAACAATACAGGCGGGGATTCAAGAATCTTCGAAAACTCAAATGTCCGCCGGCCATTTTTTTCTTCTCTTTTTGAGAAGCAGAGAACTAATATTCATTAAAATCCAATTCAAACCTAAACACATTTAAACTAAATAAAAATATAGTAAGACTGATGATATTTAGGGTGCAAGACCTGTAAAAGAATCATCTAATCTCGCATGAATTCAATCATTACCTCCATGTTTGATAATTGACATCCTATCACCAAGAGGATACAAACATCCACTACTATGTCGCTTATAGCATGTATATATCATTGGTCATGTCCCAATAAAAAACTACTTTCATACGACCCAAACATATGATAACATGTCTAATGTGACACATTGGTAAAACTTAACCACACAGAGAGATATGAGCTGCAAAATAAAAGAGCAAATAGACGAACCTCCTACAAAACTGAAGCAAAATTATGCAGCAACAACAGCTTTCCTTTTGTGTCCTATAATGGCTTTACTTAGTTCTTTATATCCACTCCTATAGTGCTCTATGGAAATACAAAGTTGCCTTATCACCTCCCTTTTATCCTCGGCAATCTCAGAGACTTCAACTCTCTGCCTATCCACCTCCTTCTGCAGCTTCTCTACTCTCAGTTTCAATTCATTTTCTAAATTATGTGCTGTTGCAAATTCAGCAATCAGTTCTTCATGCCTTTCGTGCAATTGATTGAATCGCTCTTCCATTTGCTGAATCCGAACATCTCGAGAGCTAATATTTTCCATAAGCATCTGAGCATTAGCACTCATCTCATCTTTCTCAATCATAAGCAAGGCATATTTCAGTTTAAAATTGTCAAAATCTCTACTTAGAGTTTCCAAATGTTCTCTTCTTCCGGTAAGTTCTACCTTCAGCTGATTATTCTCACCTTGTAAAGCTGTCACCTGTTCAACATGCAAACTTCCCAGTTCCATCTTCTCAGCTTCATACAGCTGTACTTGATCTTCTAACTTCTTGCTTCTTAATTCCAACTCTTCAATTTTTACACTTAGGAGAAAGTTTTTCTCTGACAAACTTGACACATCAGAACACAGTCGTGCTTTCTCCTGAGTGTATTGTTCCTGGGCATTATATAATGCAACCCTCAATTCCCTGAACTCAAGATCACGGTCAAATGCATCAGCATTGTAGACTTCAATCCTCTCCTGCAACTCCAAGACTTGTCGTCTCTCCAAATCAAGCTGGGATTCCAAACTCACTATATGTTCCAGCGCCACTTCAAGTTCACTTTGCAATTGAAGAATACCTTCAGATTTTCCATAACTAATTTCATGCCTCAACTTTTCAATCTCTTCCTCTGACCCCTGGAGACATTCTCTAGCCAATTTCAACTCTTGTGTCAACATTCCACTTTTGTATTCTGCATCTGAAACACGAGCTTCCAACTCAGCAACATCCTCTTGCAGCTCTAATATCCGTCTTTTCTCCATTTCAAGATCAGCATCTCTGGTCCAGAGCTTTTCTTCTAAAGTAGGAAGTTTAGTTTCAATCTCAATAACTTTCTGTTGCAGTACCTTGCCATCACTGTTATGAGGTGTACTGAAGTGACTGTAAGCAGGGGTGTTGAAACATTCTGACTCAGAGTCTGATGAGGACAGGTCATTTCCTTCCTTTGAAGAAAGAGTAGAATTAGTAGTGTCACAATTAGGAGATGTATCTAAACCAGCAACCTCATAGCCAGGTTTGTGTATATCCAACTTCCCCTCAGGAGTTTGCAGAAAAGAGTCCTGGTCAGAGATAAATTCAGAATTTTCAGGCCCCAGCATGCGTGTATCTGACATTGTACTCTTACAAGATTCTTTTGCCAAATGATTGTAGTACTTAGCTAAAGATAGATAGATTTCATAGAACTCCTCAATATTAGCAATTAGTTCTGGCTTTATCTGACTGTTATTGTCAGCACTGCTGGTCAAAGAATCACCATCTTCTTCAATCAGCCTGAGCATTCGCTTAACACTCTGATCCATCTCTGTCAGCCAAAACAAAACCTTTTAATTATTTCAGTTGTCAAAGATAAACATGCCAACGGATAAATAAAGTGAAACAATATTGGAAAGTGCAGTAAACCAGAACAATCTTTTTCTGAATGCATAGGACGGTCCTCTTTTTAGAAAAAGTAATTGCATATTTACATGGATAAAACAGAAGAAATCAGAGAAGCTAAAATGTAGCTGCTTACCCTGAAGATTCCTTTCCAACCATTGAGAACCATTTGGACCAATAAGACTATTTCCCTGAAATAAGCCTGAAGGGCTTGACTCCATCCTCGCCATATCAACTAACACCTGAAAACTGTAATAGGTATGTCCTCAATTGAGACCTGCAAAGTAAAAGTTCAGACTCATTTTGAAACCATATATCATTGATAACATAAGGATTCTGAACAGAGAATCTAACCCAACATCAAAGCATTGGTAGAGATTATTAGGGAAACTCAAACCATTAAAATGAAATCAAATTAGATGAGTTGGCCAAGGAAGAGCAAAAATACAAGGAAAGAATGCTAAGTTCATACAAATTTGTACACACTTTTGCACTCAAATCTATGATGATGTACCACATGCCACCATAATCTTAGAAAATAAAAAGGGTATTCAATTTTCTAGATTATGATAATAGGTGACACACCGTGATTAGCATGAGTGAAAAGTGTGTAAATTTATATGCAATTAACATTTCTCAAATACAGAGTTGTTAACATTAGATAGAAAACTTCTAATTGGAAAAGAAAATATAACACTGAACTAAACAATACTGCATACTTTTTCCAGCACAGTGCCACTTTATCACATAGCCACCACCGTATAAACTGCTGATTGCACCATGTCATGTGTAGTCAATCTTTACTAACATTGGATACCTTTTTCATTCTAATAGCAATCAGAAAACATTCAAGCTATGGATCTTGGTATATCTAAGGTCTAATCCTTCAAGGTACAGTTAAGATATATATTATATAAGATATTGTACCTCATTTCTATACTAATATATTATTAGAGAAAGTACAATAGTACACCTGTTACAACCCTATAAATAGGGTTCCCATAACCAACCCGCAAACAAGTAGCCCCCGACCCAATTTAGCACCTTTCCTGCCGAATCCAGGCTTATTTTCAACTCATCTTTCCATTTTTAAAGCTATTTTTGACCTATCTAAAACTCCTTTATATTATTCTCTTACATTTCCTTTAAAATGGAACGAAATGATATCCCCAAACCAATCCTTACCACCCTTAATGATACTAACTATCTAACCTAGGCACAAGCAATGAAGAGTTTCTTAAAAAGACACAAATATGACGTCTCATAACCGATAATATTTTTATATCCATAAAAAAAACCACTAAAATCGACTCTTTATTTACTGACCGTATTAAAGACTCGACATCATTAAATTATTATCTAGTTTTGCAACACCACTCTACCCTCAATCCATGGTGAATTTGAGCGTTTTGACACTACCAAAGAAGTCTGAGAATTTCTTAAAATTCGATTCACTACCACAGATCTGTCCAATCAATATCAACTTCTGACAGATCTTCATACCAAACGTCAGAAGTCTGATCAAACAATTTCTCTCTGAAATGCATACTATTTAAAATCAACTCGCTCTCTTAGAACCAACCTAGACAAACAAAATTGATGCTAAAATGTTTGCAACTTATCATAATCGCCAACGTCTTGTTACTTTTCTCATAACTCTCTATAATTGGTTTGAACTTATTTAGGCTTCCTTACTTCATCGCAATCTTTTTCCACCCTTAGATATTATTGTGACTAAACTACGTTCCGAAGGAACTCGAATTGGAGTTTTTCAAGTTCATATTTAAATTATATTCTTGCCATTCCCTTGTATCGTACTAAATGAAGTTCTAAAGAGGGCTCCAAACAACAAGTCTCCACCGAATGCCACAATACCAATCATGACCTCATGTCATATTTAGGTATGTAAATTTTGTCACAAAAAAGATCTAGGACATTTTCAAAAAGATTGTTCTTAAAATCCCTATCAAAATATTTCAAATAAAATTAATAACTCATTTGTCACTGTTGTTGTTTCTTAGAGTAATCGTGACAAATATCCCAAAAGATGACATGACGAGAGATGCGTAATCGTTGAGAGAGAAGGACCCAACAACGATAATCTTTGTGTTATATTCCATACCTTAAGAAACAACAAAGATAAGCACAAGATTCCAATTTATTATGTTCATGAGGGTGAAAAAGAACAAAACAAGCACAACCAAACATTTTGAGCAGTTCATAAGACATAGTAGTATTATAGAGACGCTTCTAAGGGGATTGATTGTGAATAACAAGCATTGGAGCATGATTGATAGGGATTGGAACATGATTACCCTAAGAAATAACAGTAGTGATAAATGAGTTACTAATTTTACCTGAAGCATTTTGATAAAGATTTCGAGAACAATCTTTTTAAAAATGTCTTCGACCCTTCTTGTGACAAAATTTAAATACCAGAAAGTAATATGTGAGAAGGTCATGATTGATATTGTGGCAATAGGTACAGACTTGATGTTTAGAGCCCTCTTTAGAACCTCCTTTAGGGCGATAAGAAGGAGTGACAAAAACACAATCTGTAGTATGAACTTGGAAAACCTCAATCCAAGTTTCTTCATAACAAAGCTCAGTCACAACAATTTCAAAGGGAAAAAAAGGATTGCGATAAAATAAGGAAGCCCAAACAAGTTCAAAACAATTATGAAGAGCCATAAGAAAAATAATAAGACACTAGCGATTACAATAGCAAACATTTCAACATCAATTTTGTTTGTCCAGATTGATTCTAAGAAAGCGAGTTGATCCCAAATAATATGCATCTCAAAGAGAAATTGGTTAATCATTTAATCAAACATTTGACGTTTGGTATGAAGATCCATCAAAAGATTATATTGATTAACCAAATCTGCGATAGTGAATCGAGTCTCAAAAAATTCCCAAACTTCCTTGACAATGTCAAAACACCCAAATTCACCATGGATTAAAGGTAAAGTGGTGTTACGAAACCAGGTAATAATTTAATGATGTTTACTCTCCTAATCTTTAAGACAATCAATAAATAGAGAGTCGATTTCAATGGTTTCTTTTATGAGTATAGAGATATCACCAGTTATGAAACGACATAACTTGCATCCTTTCAAGAATTTTTCATTACTTGTACCTAGGCTAGGTAATTAATATCATTAAGTGTGATAGAGATTGATTTGGGAATATCATTTCGATCCATTTTTAAGGAATAATAGAGGAAATGTAAGGGAACAATATAAAAGAGTTTAGATAAGTCAAAAATAACCTTAAAAATGAAAAGAGGAGTTGAAAACAAACCTAAAACAGGTGGAGAATCGGCCCGAAAGGTGCTGAACAGGGTCTAGTGGACCAAGACGGGTGCAACTAGAGCACAGGTCGGGGGGCTACTGGAGCACGAGTCAAGCATAAGTTTCAAAATGGGTTAGGCCTGTGAATGGGTTGGCACATGGGTTCTAGGAACAGATCCTTTGGGCGAAGCATAAGAACATGTAAGATGTTATTTTGGGGTGATTTTAGTAGCGTTGAAATTTTTTGGATGAGTCGAGTCTAACGATAGTATTTTGGCTTTGATTGGATTATTATAGATGATGTTTTGTGAGAGCTGAAGCTTTATGGTGATAGAAGTTTACTATAATAAACAAAGCCAAAATTTTGATAAAAATTCTATATGTATATGAGAAACTCTGATACCATGTTAACAGTATAAATAGATAATAAGAAAATACTAATTTATTGTATTAATATTGTTGTACTTGTATATTTAGAATGTACATGTATAACAGGTGTACTATTATACTTCTATGATAATACAATAGAACTATTATACTTCTATGATAATACAATAGAAAGTAAATAAAGTACAATAACTTATATAAGATATATCTTATATAATATATATCTTATATAATATATATCTTAACATCAACCTTGAAAATTTTCTACTTCTATTAAGCAACCATGTTGGAATATAAGAGACGGTAGAGACGCACCATCTTCACGTCTGAATCATCCATTTGATACTCAACAAGCAAGCTTCTGACACCAATCATACTTTCACGCAAGTATATATTACAGCAAAATGGAAAAAAGAGCAAAAATTCAATTATAGCAGAACATCATAAAACGGGCTATACTGTTTCGAGGTACCATCAGAACCGAGTTAGTGGTTGATGGATAAAGAAAGGCAAAAAAAATGTCGTTCCGTATCTCGGATTAACCCTTCCTTGGTATTGCTACAAAGAAAAATAATTATCGGTTTATCTAAAACCAACACACCTTTTGCTCGCAGCAGCTGCAACAAGTTTGTCTAAACCAGAAAAATAAATCATATAAAAACCAAAGTGATGTTAACCACAATCCTTATACATATTGCATAAACAAGCACAGAATTAGCCAAGGAACCAACTGAACATTCAACTTCTTTCCTCTCCTTTTCATAATCCATTAGGGTAACCCAACAAATTTACCAGAGGATATCGTCAAATACAAACGACCCATAAATACGTAATAAAATCACTGGAAAATATGGAAATCGAATGAACAAATCAAAACATGGGTTCGATCATTCATATGAATATGCAGAGCAAGTAGAGTGAACTAACCTTTGATAATGGGAATACTGCGACAGAATTCCCAACCAAATCCCGAAACGGAGAAAAATCAGGGGCTAATTAAAGCAAGTTGATAAAGTAGCTTTTTTCCGAGAGTAAGATATCACCTTAAGACAACGAGAAAGGGCTGACCTTTGATAATGGGAATACTGCGACAGAATTCCCAACCAAATCCCGAAACGGAGAAAAATCAGAGGCTAATTAAAGCAAGTTGATAAAGTAGCTTTTTTTCCGAGACTAAGACATCACCTAAAGACAACGAGAAAGGCCTGAGAAGTAGAGGGAATACTATGCGTCTTGCTTGCTTTATCCCTTTGCTTTGATTTTTGATAATTTGATGAGTTTCTGGGGAGAGAGTGAGAGCGCCTTTTCTAATACTACAGCTAAGCTTTCACTGTTTTTCTAAATTGACATCACTCCGTTACTTTTTGAAAACTTTCATGCTTTTTCAAATTTTCATTTCACTTTTGATTTTAAATTTTCAAGCATACCAAAAAAATATCATGGATAAAAATTTTTAAATTATTTTAAATAACTTAATTATTTGATATATGATATCTTTAAATAAAAATTAATAAAATTATATAAATAAAAACATAACAAAAAATAATTTTTATATTAACAAAATAAATATAATAATCTAATAATTTTATTGAATTTTTAATTCCATTACGGTATATAAAAATAAAGTTTATAAGATAACTAGATTCATTTAATTGAAAAATTAATATATCAATATATATAACAATATAATGCATACATATAATATACTCATTATTTTAATGGATAATATTTACATAATCAAAATTGTTATTATTAAAAATTTATTAATGATAATTTTATTTATTGATAATACTTTCAATTTAATAATAAAAATAAAAAATTCATTTCGTACCTTATTTGTTATTTAATTGTAATAATATTATTATTTATTTTAAATTATAATATTTTCTTCTATTCCTTTTAACTTGTAATATTTTTCCTTATAGTTGTTGGCGCGTGGATTTATGCACATGAGGAATTGCCAGCCAAGAGACAACTAAACCTTCGGGCGGGAAACTACTGGACAGCTTCAACTTTCTTTTTTTAAATAATAAAAGGCTCAAACTTTTGAAAATGAAAAACAAAACTCATAAGCGTATTTAATTTTTAAAATAAATTATAACGTTAAACTTATCTGTCTCGTTCACTTGGCTCACAGTTGCTTATCTCTTATCGTATTCTTTTGAAGAGTCCTCAAGTTTACAAAAATTAATTAACAATTATATATTATATATCTTAAAATAAAATAAAAACTTTAAGTTATGAATGTAAATTCAATTGAGTCAAAATAGTCTAAGCTTAAATTTTATGTTTGTATGCAACTCATGCCTTTATATATTTTCGAATCAATATCAAGTTTTTAAAATTAAATAAAAATTAATTAATATTAAGTGTTAATTTTTTTAAATTTTGAATTTATCTAAGTGAGCGTCTAAATTTAAATAATATAATAATTCATAAATTAATACCATAATTTATAAATTATATGTATATTTTATAAATTTAAATTTGACTTACATTTTAAGGTAAATTTGAACAAAGTCAAATCTATAGTATAAATATTTGATCTTAAATACGTTATTAGAATAATTTAAGTAAAATCAATCTTAATTTATTTATGCATGATCAAACTTCGAATTAAATCAATCGAGTTTTAAACATATTATACTAAATTTATATACCTACTTACCATACAATTATGGCATGTTTATATTTACATGTTCGTCGTTATCAGATAGACATGTATCACATTCAATAAAAACACAAACAATTATTTGTCCAATTTGAACTACAAAATGTACGGAGCTTTATTGATCAAAATAAAATATATCTTTTATCATGATCCAATGAGGCACAAATGAAATGTCATCGCTAAAACGTTATTTTGATACAAGCTTAAAGCAAACATTAATCTTGTTTCTCTATCTCTATCGATACATAAGTATTCTAAAACTTCTTCAAAATTCAACCATAGAGACCAAAATAGGTCCAAAAAATTAGGGATTTATTATTGGATTTTTTCTTATATAAAGATAGTGCAAGTGCAAGCATTGTTGGTAATGGATCTGCAAGCAATATATGTTGTGCAAGTGTTGTGGGTATCGTTGTTAATGAAAATACTAGCAATGCAATTTGCGTAAACAAAATTGTTATAATAGTGACAATGTTGGCAATATTAGTGCAAGTAAAGGTAGTGAAGATAGCGTAAGTGTTAGGATTATAAGTGTTGATAAGGGTAATGTTATGTGTGCAAATGTAACTGGTAAGTGCACCCACGAAGATACGCTGGAATGAGGCGAATGCAAATAGCTTGGAATGAAGTGTAATATGTTTCTTGATGTAATATGCAATTGTGATTGTTTAGATAGGTTGTTAGAAATATTGTGATTCATAGTCATTTAATGCAAACAAATTGTAATGCTCTAAAACACCATTAATGATTTAGTATAAATAATTGTACAATGTAAGCACTATTATTCAATTTAGTTACAATCAATAAAATACATCATTTATTTTATCTCTTTCTCTCTTTCATAACAAACTCTCATATCTTCTTGAAATATATCAATGGTGATTAACCTTTTCTTCATGCATTCTTGAAATCTATCATGGTATCAAAATAGAATTCGAATGAAATCTAACAGCAATCAAATTGCAACGATGAAAGCTCCATGTATGAGAAATCCTGAAAATCAAAACAATGGTGATTTAGTACCAATCTTGAATCAAGTTGATCAAGATGTCTTTCATTTTCAAAATTTATTGGTAGCAATCAAACTCAATTATACAAATTGTACAATTTGGAGGCACGAAGTGTTGAAAATCTTGAAAAGTTTAGAGTTTCTCCAAAAAAATTGTTGTTAGATGGAACAATTAATCCATAATATAAATTCTAAAAGAGACAGGATGAGATGATAGGATTTTAACTTATGACATGTATGTCAAATAAGATCTTGAAACTAGTTTATGGTTTTCATACCTATAAAAAGGCTAACTAAAATTGGAGAAGAGCTTTGCATCAAGATTAAGCAGAAAAAATGATCTAGTTAAAGGAAGAGTTGTAGAACATAAGAAATGAGGTATTGGGTAAGTGAATATGTCTTGAAAATCAAGACTCTTGGAAATGAACTGGAATCTACTAAATGTCTTATCATAGAAGAAAATAAATTAATATATGTTCTTAGATGGTTAGATGAGAATTTTGATAGCATCTCTGTCACTGCAACTGACAAGATACTAAATGAGCATGTAATCATAGATTATATGAAAGCTCTTTTGTTGAACCATGAGAGCATACTAGAAAGTAGAAGAGTTGAACATTTCTCTGCTTCCTTTAGTGAATTTGAGTATCAAGAATCAAGCATCACCTTTTAATCCTAATGGATTTCGTGGTATCTCTACACCTAGTAATAATCGATTTGCATCCATTATCAATCATATAGAACATATAAGTCTTGACAATAACCAAAACTTTGGCTTACAGTAAGAACCTTCTCAATATTAAGTAGGAATGGGCAAAAAAATCACGGGTTTGGTTATCAGAACTGATGGTTCAGTTTTTACCCAATAAATTTATGGGACGGGTATGATTTCGAGTAAAAATTGAACGTGAATCAACGAGTACAGTTATACTGAAAATAGTATCCATTCGTACTCAAAATCAATTATATTTAATAAATTAAAATAGATATCAGTATCACGCGTTAGGGTTTTTTCAGTATCCCTAAACACTTTCACTTTCTCTGTTCCAGAATCGGAGCTATCGATCTTGCCTTCGTCGCTCGTAATCTCTGGTTTCTCTGTCGTCTACCCTGTCGATCTCAGCTCTCAACTCTCTTCCTTCTGTCTCGACTACTCTCAACTCTCTGGTACTCAACTCTCCCTATGGTTAGTCCTCCTCAGCTTCTTACCTTTTTCTTCTTCTTGATCTTATTAGTTCCCTTGGTTATAACTCTCAGCTTTCAGATTCTATTTTAGTAAGAGGTGGTGGGATTTCGATGGTAGTAGTTAAGTTGCTGGTAAATCTTATTGCGATTTTTTGTTGAGGCGATTTCAGTAGTAGCAGTTTAGTACTAGAAGTGATTTTAGTAAATGAGGTTAAGTGTTGAGAAAATGTAACTCAAGTATGGTTTTTAACAAGAGATAATGCAATTGGATATTAGGATGACACATTTTGTCGTCGAATTTGTAACAAAGGGACGTGTAATGGATTTTATGTATATGATTAGTACATTTTGTTGTTGATTTTGTAGCTAAGGAAAAGGTAATGAGTTTTATGTATATGATCGTAATATTTTGTTACTGATTTTATTGACTGTGCTTAAAGTCTAAAACAGAGAACATAATGAAACTAACAGCTTCATTCATAACTTTGATCGTTGCTTGTTAATTTTAATCACATTCTTGCTTTGTCCAGAGTAATAGTTACAATGTGATAAATAATAAACCCAATATTTGAGATATAATATAGATTTAAAAAAATCTTAATGCCATTAAAAACATTATAATTTGTAATACAGACAAGAAAATGTAATATGGAATATTTATTAATTTTTTTAGTTTTTTTTAATCTTTGTAAATAATTGTTTTGAATCGTTATACACGGATAAAAAATCATCTCCAAATCATAAGGATTTTTGAACGATTTCAAATACAGTTATTATAATTTAATTTGAAGATGATTATATCAAAAAAACGTCTACATCCGTGAACTTAAACATAGCTAATATTAAGGCAATCCTACAAATAGTGATAATTGGCAACCACTGTGCTATCCTGTTCAAGGAAGAGGTGTAAATAATTGAGGTAAACGAAGATTTGCAAATAACAAAGAGATCATGATATCAACTCTGTGGTAAGTCAAACTAGGAATGATAAGTCAAAAACTATATACTAGTGTAATTATTTGATGTCAAATCTAAATATAAATCAAATAAGTAAAAAAAAACATATTTTTTATAAATTCTATCTATTATTTTTTTTTTTGTAAATATCAATATCAGAATTTTAATTATAGCGGATTTTTTTCTCTAATTAATTATAACGGACTTACAACCAAACAAATAACTTAACCATCATTCGGTGAAGAATGGGAACAAGTGGGGAATGCAATACACTCTGTCACGCACTCATGGAAACAACAAAACGTGGAGTCACCACCTCTTCCAGTACGCAGGAGTTCATATTCGATTAGATTGGAGAGAGAGAAATAAAATAAAAATAATATAAGGTGGATAATACATAAATATGTTTAAAATTATAAATTTATATTTTTTTAATCAAGAATACAAGATTTAAGTACGGGGGAGTATTTAAAAATGTTTCCTATAAAAACAAATAACTTTAGTGGTATAATGATCCCATTTCTCATTCCTATCATATATATATATAATTTAGTTTTTTTTAATGATTTTATTTCTATCCTCCGGGAAGATGGTAAAAACAAAATTAATAATATATATATATATATATATATATATATATATATATGTTTACATTAACTATATATATTTAATATGTATTTTGAATTTTTTTAATTATATAAATATGTTTTGAAAAAAATATTTTTATTATAAAATAAATACTTGATAACATTCATCAAACACATGTCTAAAATATTATAAACAAATATTTATATGATGTAAATACAAATGCATTTAAAAATAGAGTTATAATGATAAAGGGGTTATAATATATATTTAAATTTATTATATTCTAATTATTTCTATTAGTTTTTATAAGTAACTTTGGTATTAGAGTAAAAATAAATGATAAAAAATAAGTTAACTTAAAAATAATATATAAATATTTAGATTATTCATTCAAATAAATTTAATATTTTAAATTTTAACCTTATATAGATTAATTAATATGTTGGGTTTCTGAATATTAATGTAAAAACAAGTTACAATGATCATCAATAATGCACGTGAGATTTTAAGTTTAGAGATAGATTTTATTTAGTAATTTCGAAGGGATCATTTAATAGAACTTTATGCTATAATTATGTCTAATATGGATTAACACCAAGTGAATTAAGAAAAGTGTCTACAAGAGGGAATGCAAGTGAATTGAGTAAAATTTGTAGGTGAATTCGAAATAACTCTTAATATATTTGAGATAAATGTTGTCCAATCATGTAATGATTTTTGTAGTGTGAGACTAAATATAACATCTTAATCTTTAATACATTGACAATAATAAGGTAGATCACAAGAGAATGCTTATAATTGAAGAAAGATTCATATGTAAATTTGTTTGAAAGATGATTTATTAGAATAAAAGCAACAACAATTCAACGTTAAATAAATAAAAAATATATAAATATTCAGCTTTTTACTATTTAACTATTCACCAAATAAGTACCTTTTTTCTCTTTTTTCTAACAACGAGGTGTACTTTCTATTTTTGCTTCATCCTAGTGTTAGCAAAATGCAAAAAGAGTTGTAATATGTTTACGAATAATTGACACATTAATTTTAAAATTTTATTTAAAATTATCATTATTAGTTTTAATTTGATTTATTATAATTAACATATTAATAAGTGTCATATACAAGCCTAATTTTTTTTTGTCTAATTTTCCGTGTGCCAATATACATGTCACCAGACATTGGCAAATAATTGGGGTGCAAAAATGGTTAGTAATTTGGCGAGAGCTTCATTTCTTTCCTTTTTTTTTTTCTTTCACGTTTTCTTGAAAAGTTCGAGTTCAAAGGATGAAAGGAAAAAAAAAACTCATGGTTAAATTAATTTTAAATTTAAATGTTATATTATTATATTCTATTAATAATAATAATAATTTATAAATAAATTTTAACTTCGATTAAAAACAAATTAGTAAATTAGTAAAAAATAAATTATTTCAATTTTTTACTCACTTCTACTCTCGCTCATCTCTGCTTTTCATATAATTTTTTTCATTTCTAATTAATAATATTTAGGGTTAAATTAAATGTGCAATGATTTAATGTGTAAGAAATATAATTATTTAAAATAAAAAAATTACATTATTTGATTAGATGAAAAGCATTTACAATAGATAAACTCATTTTTTTAATAATAAATTAAAGGATTAAGTAAATACGGTGTAAGATTTTATAACTTTTTTATCAAATCTTTGAATTAATGCATAATAGGATTTAGAAAACTTTAAATCATTTTGCATAGATAAATATTTTGGATTAAGATAAATATCAACTCCTTTTAACAATGAAATCAAAATCATTTTACTTATGCCGATTAAAGATGATAAGTGTTAACAACGTAGAGATAATAAAAAGATTAATTTATTATATTGATACGGTTGTAATTGTATATTTAGAATTACATATATAATCATATTTATATGATTATAACATATGTATTATTATATTTTTTTGATAGTACAGACATATAATAATATAAGTGAAATACAATAGTATAAAAATAAAGTAGAATATCTTATATCTTATATATTTTAACATCTCCCTTAAATTCAAGGGGAAAGAAAAACAATCAACTTGAGTTTGTAAACTAAGTCTTTAAATTTGCTTAGTGGATGAAATTTGATGAAGATATTAGCTATTTGATTTGATATGTAGATGATATTGATTTGAGATAAACAATGTATCGAAGAACATGTTGACAAATAAAATGACAATTAATCTCAATATGTTTTATTCCTTCATAAAATACATAATTATAAACAATATGAATAGCACTCTTATTTTCACAACATAGAATATGTGAGGTTGATTGGAGAACACTCATATTAGCAAGTAGCTAGCAAAGCCAACGAAGTTCTTGAGTAGTGTAAGCAAGAGCACGATATTCATTTTTAGTGTTGGATTGGGAAACGAGAGATTGTTTCTTGTTTAGCTAAGATATGAGAGATTTCTAAAGAAAGAAACAATATCTAGTGGTAGAGCGACGATCAGTAGGGTCACCTGTCCAATCAACATCAGAGTAAGCGGAGAGAAGAATATCGGACTTGTTGGAGAAATGAAGGTCGTGAAACATGGTGCCTTTGATTTAGCGGAGAATGTGATAAACAACAATATAATGGGTAGATCATGGAGTAAATATTAACTGACTAACCAAATGAACAACATAGTCGATGTCAGGATGAGTGATTGTGAGATAAAAAAACTGCCAATTAGTTGTCTATATAATATGGCATCTGAGAGAATAGTACCATCTAATGAAGTAAGTTTGACATTGGTTTTTAGTGGTGTTGATGCAGTCTTGCAATCAATAAGGCCAATCCAATTAAGAATATATGAAGAGTACTTTGCTTGAGAGAGATAATATCCTTGAGAATCATACGAGATTTCTAGGCCCAAGAAGTAATGGAGATGACCAAGGTCTTTCATTTCAAATTGATGACTCAAAAACTGTTTGAGATCAATAATGCCAGTAAAGTCATTCCTTGTTATGATCATATCATCTACATAAAGGAGTAGAAGTGTAACACTAGTAGGGGTCTTTCGAATAAAGAGGCTGGAGTCATAAGAGCTAAAAGTGAAGCCAAATTCAGTAAGTGTAGAGTTGAACTTGACAAACCAAGCCCAAGGAGCTTGTTTGAGGCCATAGAGAGTACAATGAAGTCTGCATATATACTTCCTCAGTTAGGTCTCCATTAAGGAAAGCATTTTTGACATCCATTTGAAACATTTTCTAGTTTCAAGAAGCAACAACAACAATGATATTGCGAATATAGGTAAGGTAAGCTACATATGCAAAAGTTTCTTCGTATTCGATACCATATTTCTACGTAAACCATTTGTAACCAGACAACTTTATATTGTTCCACATACCTATCTAAATGAGTTTTGATTTTGAAAACCCACTTACAACCAATCAAATATTTATCAAACATAAGATCAATAAGATCCCATGTATGTGCTTTTGTTAAAGCCTATAATTCATCTATTATAGCTTGCTTCCAATGAGGGTTAGAACTAGCTTCTCAGTAGTTTTGGGGTTAATGATGAGACAAAATAGTAGAGAAACATTAGTAATCACAAAGAGGAAAGGGAAGAGTACTTACATGAGTAGAACGATGAAGTGATGACTCTACACAAGTAGGTGGTTGGTCTTTAGAAGATGTTGTAATGGTAGGATCAATAGAAGGAGCAGACACATCAGGATAGGCTGTAGTAGACGGAGAGGGTAATGGAGCAATGCTAGGAGGAAATAGATCAATAACTGGGTCATTAAAAAATAAGAGTGAGGTAGGAGATGAGATATGAAATTGGAAAAGAGAGGAAAACATTTTATGTTCCCAGAAGATGACATGAAGAGAGATGCGTAATCGTTGAGAGAGAGGCTCCCAAAAATGATAGCCTTTGTGTTCTATTCCATACCCTAAGAAAAACAAAGACGAGCACGAGGTTCCAATTTATCGTGTTCATTAGGGTAAGGAAGAACAAAACTAGCACAACCAAACACTTTGAGTAGTTCATAAGACGGAGGACTATTACGAGGATTCCCATAAAGGGATTGATTGTGAATAATAGGCATTAGAATAAAATTGATGGTATAAACCGTCGCAAGATCTGCTTCACACCAAAAATGTTGAGGACAAGAACTAAAAACGAGGAGAGTACAAACAATATTAAGAATATGTCTGTATTTTTGCTCAGTTCTTCCATTTTGTTAAGATGTGTCAGAACAAGAGTATTAAAAGAGTGTGCCATTTTGTCGAAGAAATTTTTTTAAAATTATTTCTTTATGTTCTATAGCATTATAAGCTCTAAAAACTTTGATAGTTTGAAAAGATTGAGTTTTAACCATTTTGGTAAAATCATAACAAATTTTGGGTAATTTAGATCTATCTAAATCTTGAATAATCATCAATAAAAATGACAAAATATACACATCCTTCCATAGTAGGATGTGAGGATGGACCCCAAACATTAGAATGAATTAAGTAAAAATGGGAGATAGAAGTATAATCACTTTTATTAAAACATAAAACAAGTTGTTTTCCCAATTGACAAGGCAAAAAATTTACATTATCAGAAGTAGAAACATATCATAATTTACCAGAAGATGCTAAGGAACAAAGATGTTCTATAGACGTATGACTTAGACGAACATTCCATAGGTTGATAGGAGTAGCAGAAGCAACAACAAAAGGATGAAGATAATTGGATAGATAAAGGTTGATAAGTTTAAATAGTCGTCAAACTTTACGGCTTATCCCAAGGGCCTACCTTATCTGTGGATCATGTACATGACAACCAGAAGAGGAAAAGGTAATAGTAAGACCAAGCTCAAACAATTGACCAACAGAGATAATATTCAAAGTAAGGTTGGGAATATGAAAGGTGTTAGAAAGTGATAAAGAAGGTGTGGAAACTTGACCTACGTCATTAACATGCATATATGAATCATTAGCAATTTGAATTAAAGGTTTAGAGATGGAAGATTATGTCGGAGAGAAGATATGAGTATTATGATTTATATGGTTACAACAAGCAGAATCAAAATACCATGAAGATTTACTTAATATGAGAGATAAGGCAGGAGGGGAAGGATTACTAGATTTTGAAAGGACATGTTTACAAAATTTAGATACCCGAATGTGACATGTTGATATTGTGACAGTAGGTGCAGACTTGCTATTTAGAGCTCTTTTTAGAACCTCCTTAAGGGTAATAAGGTGGAGTGGAAAGAAAACAATATGTAGTAAGAACTTGGAAAATCTCAATTCGAGTTTCTTCAAAGTGAAGCTCAATCACAACAATATCTAAGGGTGGAAAAAGATTGCGAGAAAGTAAGGAAGCCCAAATAAGTTCAAACCGATTATGGAGAGCCATGAGAAAAATAATAAGATGATGGTGATTACGATAAGTTGTAAACATCTCAGCATCAATTTTGTTTGTCCATATTGGTTCTAAGAGAGCGAATTGATCCCAAATAGCATGCATCTCAAAGAAAAATTGGTTAATCATTTTATTAGACCTCTGATATTTGGTATGAAGATCTGTCAGAAGTTGATATTGATTGACCAGATCTGTGGTAGTGAATCGAGCCTTAAGAAATTCTCAGACTTTCTTGGCAGTGTTAAAATGCCAAAATTCACCATGGATTGAGGTAGAGTGGTGTTGCAAAATCAAGTGATTTTTACTCTCCTAGTCTCCAAGACAGCCAGCAAATAGAAAGTCGATTTCAATAGTTTCTTTTATGAGTATAAAGATATCGTCGGTTATGAGACGTCATAGCTTGCGTCCTTTCAAGAAACTCTTCATTGTTTGTGCCTAGGTTAGGTTGTTAGTGTCATTAAGGATGGTAGAGATTGGTTTGGGGACATCATTTTTATCCATTTAAAAAGAATAATAAATGAAATATAAGGGAACAATATAAATGAGTTTAGATAGGTTAAAAATAAGCTTAAAAATGGAAAGAGGAGTTGAAAACAAGCCTGAAATCTGTTTGAACCGGTGGAAAACCGGTAGGAAAGATGTTGAATCGAGTCTATGAACCGGGTCTGGTGGACTAGGTTAGGGTGTGGCTAGAGTGTGGGTCAAGGGCTACTAGAGGGCGGGTCAGGCGCTACTGGTTCGTAGGTTTGGCTTGCCATTGGGTTGGCACATGGATTCTAGGAATAGATCCTTTAGGCGGTGCGTGAAAGGTTATTTTGGGGATTTTAATATTATTTTGGCTTTGATTTGATTAATATAATTGATGTTTTGTGATAGCATAAGCTTTATGTTGATAATGGTTTACTTTGATAAACATAGACAAAATTTTGATAAAAATTCTAAAGATATATGAGAGATCGTGATACCATGTTAGTAGTATAGAGAGATAATAAAGAAGATTGATTTATTGTATTGATACTATTGTAAATATGTATTTAGAATGTACATAAGGAGCCCTATTTATAGGGTAGTAACATGTGTACTATTGTACTTCATTAATAGTAAAAAAATACATTAGTACAAGTGAAATACAATAAAAAATAAAAAAATACATTAATACAAAAATAAAATATAATATCTTATATTTATATCTTATATATTTTAAGAATAAGTATGCCAAATGTTTTTATAATTAAAATAACGAGATAGGACTATTAGGATTTTTTTAATTAGTGAGTACAATCAATATTAATTACATTTGTAAAATTATATACAATAAAAAATTATAACATTAATTATAAATTTTAGAGAAATTAATATTTCATTTATGAAACGAACAATTATAGAAGAACAATTAAATCAATAAAATAAACACACATCAAATCATTATAAGAGTTGATAAAAATTATTTATAACACGATTTGAGTTTTTTTATTTGACTATTTCGATTCTCTAAACATGAACGAAGTTTTTCATTGATAAGACGACAAACCTCCAATCTAATTTAACTTTCTATATCTTAAAATATTTATGTTTTGAAATATAAAAATATATAGACAAAAAACTTAAATCTAAATCTAAAAACAAAACAAATGAAAAAATAATAAAACATACTTAAAATAAGTATTAAATTGAAATTTAGTTAAAAAATTCAGGCTAAACTAAAATTTAGATACAATGTATAGATTATAATTTACGTTTATTATAAATTAAATAAAATTGAAAATATATGATTATAGAAAACCCTTCCTCCAGTAATATTAGTTTTTATAAATATATAAATATATATATATATATATATATATAATAGTGATATAGAAATATTAGTTTATTTATTATACTAACTAATAAGTATGGACGAGAATGAGATATACTATGCTCATAACTAATTGGTAAGTGGTTGCCAGTTTTTCTTTCTCCTTATACTTTTATATTATACCGGTTGTTATTTATTTTTTTAAAATATTTTTTTTATTATTTAAAAGATATTTATATTTAATAATAAAAAATATAAATAACATATTCAGTAATTAAAATACATAATTTTAAAAAATATATATACATATATTAAAAATATTAAAATAACTATAAATTTCATGATTTAGAATTTAAAATTTAAAATTTTTGGTTTATTATAGGTAAAGGTAGTATTATTAGTAAAATAATATTTTATTTTTTTAAAATTGTATTTTTTAATTACTTATTTATATTTTTTTCAATTTTATTATTTATTATAAATAATAACTAAATCAAATTATTTTATCTTTTATCTCATATTTAATATTTATTTTTTAAAATATTATATTAATTTAAAATTTATTGATTTAAAATATTATTTCATTATATTTTTAATAAAAAATAATAATTCCTCCAACTTTACCGCCTCAATTCATCGAGAAATATAAGCATCGACAATAGGTAAGAGGTCAAATTTTATTATTATTATTATTATTATCGTCGTCGTTGTTAAAATCTATGCTTAAAATCAATCTCTGGACTCTACAAGGACATTTTAGGCATTTATTTATTTTTACTTTTTGGTTACTATCATATAAGAAAATATTATAAATCTTTTCAAAATAATAATAATATTTTTATTTAATTTTATTTCACATGTTCTTTAAAACTATTTATTTAAAACAATCCATCTTATTTGGAATCCATTAATTCAATAATAATATTTAAAAAAATATATAGTTAACTTTTCTCCGACAATTATTATTATTTTATTTTTAAAAAGTGTATTATTATTTAATTTTTTTATTTTAATTAAAAATTAGACCACATAATCATCTTATTTGAAATCTATTAATTTTACTAGAGGTAATTTTATCTAATTTTAAAAAACATATTATTATTTTAAAAAAACTTATTATAATCCGAGATTAAACCACTAATCATCTTATTTGAAATTCATTAATTTTATCTAATTAATCGAGTTTATTTTTTCTAATTTTTTTTTCAATTACCTTTAAAATTATTTATTTAAATCAATCCATTTTATTTGGAATCCATTAATTCAATAATAATATTAAAAAATATATATAGTTAACTTTTTTTAATAATAATTATTATTTTATTTTTAAAAAGTGTATTATTATTTTAAAAAAATTCATTATAATTAAAGATTATAGCACGTAATGTTAATAATTATAAGACTATGGATAGAGTGTTTTTAATATAATTACGACTAAATAAATAAAATTATTATGATTCAAATCACCGAACCCCTATTCAAAACATAATACATACCGCATATATCATATAACTATCAATATGTGAAAGATTCCAAATTGCGTACATGCTAATCCATTCAACAAGTTTTCTATTTCTGAAAGCAACAACTCACCTAAATTAAACCTCTTCCTCACCTTTTTTTAAGAGAACAAGTTTTGTTTTGGGTTATACAAATTAAATATCATTCGTTGGATAATTATTCTTTCATTGAGGGGAAAAAAATATTTCTTAATGTACTGATCAACACTACTCTATATATAAATATCAAAATAATTCTCCCACAATTGGCTTATATTCTTTTTGATTAAAAAATTCAATATAATGAATATTTATATTTAATAATAAAAAAATAAAAATAAGATATTTAATAAAATAAAAATAAAAATAACATTTTTAATAATTAAAATATAAGTTTTTAAATATATATATATATATAATTAAAAAATCTTAAATTTAATCGATTTAGAGTTTATAATTTAAGATTTAGTATTTAATTGTTGTTGTATTGTGGTGCATGCTGCAACAGTGTCATACACAAATGCTTGGTAGAGTAAAACATGGAACAGATAATAAAATTAATGGAACCATAAAACATGGATGCGTAGAAATTATGATTATTGTTTAATTTTCGTTTTATTTGTATACATATATCTTAACTCTTGTATAGAAATAAAACAGAAAATAATAATGAAACACAATATTTTGACATTAACTACTAATAAAAAGTTATTATTGATAAATAATTTTTTTTCTTCTTGTTTAAAATATATCTTCTCATTATTGATCCCTTATTTTTATCAATTTTATTCTTGATTGTAAATAACACATATATCAGCACCAAACTCTTAATATTTTTCCTTTACTTATAAATTATTTTATTTTTACAAAATCTCATCAATTTTCTTAAAGAGTTAGTTTCTTTATTTTTTTAGTATATCCATCAAAACTTAAAAAAATTTAATTGATATTGAGAATTTTTACATAAATTTAATCCAAAATTTTATTATTTTAATACTATATAATTTAGTTATTATTCGAGTTAGTACCTTAATTATCTAAAAAGTTTAAATTTATAAAAAATGTAATTAATAATTTATTTATATCCTTTGTACGGTGATTAAATTAAATTATCTTTTTAATAGCTCGTCATTACTCACTATTTAACTTAATTTAATATATAAAAATAAACCAAAGGCTGCCTTACCAAAGTAAGCTATTGCAGCCAGGCGCTCTTTATTCACAAATGGTTTACCTTTTCCGAACATGAAACTGTTCAGTCATGGCCCCTCATCCTTGGCTTTTCCCCATCTCATACGGTGATTTGTCCAAAGAAGAACTCCAGGTTCTTGGAAGCTTCCTTTCAATTTTAAATAACAAGGAGATAATTCATTTCAGATGGGTAACAAAATTCTTAAATGAGAGGGGCATAAGATAATAATTTTGATTTTAATTTTAATTTTTTTAATAAATTAATATCAAAATACGGTGTTATCCACGAATTTTTAAAAATAAAATTTTTGAATTTGATTTTTAAGATAATTTTTTATTTTTATCAATTATTTTTTTAGAAAATAAATAAATTCTTACTATTTATGTATTTATAATTATTTAATGAAAATGATTAAAAGCATAAAATTTATAATTTTATTTTATTTTTAAGTTTTCGAAAAATAAAAAATAAAATATTACGAAACAATTTGTAAGTAATTTTTGATTTTTTTCTTAAAAATCACAAAGTATAAATTATTATCAAATATATTTGTCATTATTTTTACAAAAAAATTATAAATTAAAAAATCAATTATTTAATCACAAATCATAAATAAAAATCATTATAAATCAAGAACTAACGTATTTTTGATTTTTTAAACTGTTATTTTGTGTTATTCTATTTAATTCCATTTATATATTAGGTCACTAGGTTTTACCTTGCCTATACATTATTTATAGTATTTAACAGATTTGGTGGTTGATATACTATTTTTTAAAAAAAATCATAAATTTTAAATCACATTTATAATTGTTTGATATAAAAAAATACAAACTTGGATTAATAAATTAATTATCTAATTTCTCTCCAGTTGTTGTATCTAATTCTTCCCCGACTTCTATCCTAAACCTTGTATTATTTAGTTATTTTCTATGTGTCTCACCCAATTCTATCTCCTTTGTCTCTTCCCATTTTATGTGAAGAACTGAGTGGAATACATAATATCTCCTTGTCATAGAAAAAAGGACAAGAGGAATCAATTGTCTGATTTTAATGGATTTCCAATTAGGATAGGAATTAAAATGTCAATATTAATTGTTGGCCTGCAATGTACTCATAAACAAAGAAAGAAAAAAATGCATAATTTAATAAATTTTCAAAAACCATTAAATTAATAAATGAAGAAGCTAAGCCAGCTAAAACAGAAGAACAAAAATTCCATTTCCAAAGATATATTTTTGTTACAAATGCTAAATTGTTTAATAGGAAAGTGTCCAACATATGATTGCAGTACACGGAATTTCATATGCCAAGTGTGATTTTGTCTAATCTCAGAAGTCAGAACTAGTATGATTCATTGATTATATGGCTTAGCCTCATTCAAAGAAGGCTAAGTTTACCTTTCTTATAATATCACAATTATAAAAAAAATGATACATTTATATATATTTAACTATACTTATCTATAAAATTGTACCTTATCATTTGGAAATTATTCTTGAGTATTTCAAAAATGATTATATTAAAAGCTAAAAGCATGACTCACCGAGGCTATTCCAAATTTTCAACTGCACATATATATATAGATATAGATATAGATAGATAAGTTGTGAAGAAAAAGGAAAACAGATCTCAGGATAGAGAGAGAAAGAGAGAGAAGCAATTATGGTGAAACCACACTTTGTACTTGTCCATGGCATAAGTGGAGGAAGTTGGTGTTGGTACAAAGTCAGATGCCTTGTTGAGAATTTTGGTTACAAGGTTTCTTGTATTGACCTTAAAGGCTCTGGAATTGATCAATCTGATTCTAATTCAATTCTTTCTTTTGATGATTACAACAAACCTCTCTTGAACTTCATGTCTGCTTTGCCTGAAACAGAACAGGTTTTAATTTTTAATTTCTATCTTCTTATAAGAATAATAATAGGACCATGCAAAAAGGGTAGTTTCATAATCTTTATTATGATGCTGTTAACAGGTAATAATAGTGGGTCACAGTGCAGGAGGGCTCAGTGTAACTCAAGCCACTCTTAAATTTGCAAAAAAAATCAGCTTTGTAGTTTATGTAGCAGCAACAATGCTAAAACTTGGAATGCAGACAGATCAAGATATCAAAGATGTAACTTTTTTACAATTTTAATTTCTCTGTTACTTTTATGTTATTATGAATTTATTATTTGGTTTATTTCATTTTTCAGATTTTATATGTGTGATGTTTTAAGCATAAATGCTTGAAATGATTTGACTGAGAGATTCTTCAAGTTGAGTGGCAGGAGTAGTATGACCACAATGTTGGTCATGTTTTACTGATTTATCATTGGAAAAAGACAATCATGATTAATTTTATAATTTTGAAGCAGGGAGTACCTGATTTATCTGAATTTGGTGACATATATGAGTTAGGGTTTGGTTTAGGACCTGATCAACCTCCAACAAGTGCTATAATCAAGAAAGAATTCCAACGCAAAATCATCTACCAAATGAGCCCTCAAGAGGTAACTTTATCACAATGTTGGGCAACTAACCTTTTGCTCATTATCCTTTTCCACTATTTGCTTCTCTTCTGCAGTTCGGGCCTTAAATATTACATTTTGGATATTTGACCTAAAATATTCCAAAATTGCAGATTTAACTTGCGTACAAAATGTACATAGTTGTACCAATTTTTGCCTAAACTTTAAAACAATAGTTATTTTAGGGCCTCAATACTTTAAAACAAATGCAGTTGTTATAAATGTGTTTTTGCTGTTAGTTTTGTGAAGTAGTTTTGAATCTTTTGGCATATAAATGGCTACTGAAGTTACATGTGATGACTTAATAACATATAGTTGGTTTTCCATAGGATTCAACTTTAGCTGCCATGCTTCTAAGGCCAGGACCAATCACAGCACTTACAACAGCCCGATTTGCGGAGGAGTCTGAAGTGGAGAAGGTGCCTCGTATTTACATCAAGACATTGCATGACAGAGTGATCAAACCAGAACAACAAGATGCAATGTTAAAGAGATGGCCTCCTTCTGATGTATATGTTATGGATACTGATCACAGCCCATTTTTCTCAAACCCATTTCTACTCTCTGGTTTGCTCGTAAAAGCTGCAACCTCTTTTGGATTTAGCAAGACTAGCTAGGACATCTATAATTTGTTATTGATTTATTGAGCTTGATTAATTTGTTTCATTGAAACAGATATAATAAATGTTCAATCCCCATTGTTGGAAATAGCAGTAAATGTTGCACATTGCATTTGCAGTTTCTGTTTTACTAGTCACAACTTGAGTTTTGGTTGTTTGCCTTTGTTTTTGACACTTTGTAATAGCACTTTTGATGGCAATAAAATTTCGTTTTTGTGCGAAAGAAAAATACCAAAAGCATAATAATATCTTATATATAAAATTTCATTTTTGTGAGAAACAAAAGTATTTTTTGACCTATAAAGCACATTTTTTGCTCGTTGATAGAAACATAAATGATGCATTTTTTTTTCTTGAATTCACTTTTCCTTGAAACCATTTTTTTTCAAAAGCACAGTAACATCTTATATATAATTGAATCCAATGTGTATGCACAAGTTGCTAATTTTTCTGCATGAAGCAAAGTGTCTGATTATTCAAACTGTAAATCAAGCAACACCTTATTCTTCATTTATAATTCTATCTTCGCATCAGAAATTGAACAAGTATTTGCACTCTCAAAGTAACAAAACACAGTACAACATTTATTTGCTTATACTTAGTATTGTTCTTAGTCAAATAATTTATTAGACACAATGACACAAACTAATTATCAACAGTCAATCAAAAACATATGGTTTTAATTTTTATATCAAGACTACAACATCTTCTTAGGGTTTGTCTCAGGCACCAAGAAAGTGAAAAAGAATCCAAACATATTCACCACAGAAAGTACTACTATTGCTTTTTGAATCTCTTTGCTGTCCTGAGTAAAACTTTGAACAACAAATGCACCAAATATAGCACCTACTTTTCCTGCTGCTGCTGATATGCCATGACATAATGAATGAAACCTCGAGGGAAAAATCTCAGCAGGCACTATGAAAGTTGTTGCATTGGGTCCAAAGTTTGCAGAAAACAAGGTAAGTCCTAATATGGTAAACAAAACAGAATTATCACCACAAAAATCTCTAGTTGAATTTGTGCTGCAAAGATCTTTCTCTCCCCTTAGTTTTCCATATTTAATTCCAAGAATTTCCATAAAAATAGACATAAGAAAAAACCCAACAAGCTGGATTTTAAATCTTCCAATCTTATCAATGAAAAATACTGTAAACCAGTAGCCAGGGATAGTTGCTACTAGTGCTATTAAGAACATTGCTTTAGAGAGTTTAAAGACTTCTTCTATTGCATTCATTTTTGATGCCTTTGGTAATAGGACACTAGCTGGGTAAATATCCTTCTGTTCCAGTTAAAGACCATAAAAAGCAATGTCTAGTAATAGCCAAGTACAAGTTGTTCCTAGAAGGTGATGTCTGTGTCTCCTAGCAAAGTCTCTTGAAAAGAGACCATCTGAAGACTTGTTAGAATCATTTGGAAGCTTGGTGCCTGTTTAGAATAATTAGAATTCTAACGGCTAGTTAGGAACAGTTAGTTTAGTAATGTCTAGTTTAATAACAGTTAGTTTAATAGCTAATTTTTTCTCTTTAATGTATAAATATAATATTGATAATTAAGCCAAAAAATCAATTTAATGACTATCTCTTAAAAATTCAGAGAAAATCAACATGGTATCAGAGCAGATTTGATCTTGTTCTAAATTAATCCCACAAATAAGAATTGTACCAGTTCAAAAAATCTAGAAAATGTCACAACATATTGAGAGATTTACACGTGTGCTGCTAAACGGTAAAAATTATCATCTTTGGGCACATCAAGTGACTTTTGATTTAATCGGCAGAGTTAAATTTGAGCATGTCACTGGTGAGAAATCAAAACCAAAAGCCGAAGATCCAACACAACCAATAGTTGAAGAAAAAAAGGAAATTTCAGAATGGAGAAAGAGTGACAATCTAGTCATGAGTTGGTTACTAGCAACCATGGAACCCCACATCTCTGATCTCATTACATATCTAGATACATCTCAAGATATGTGGGTTAAAGCCGAGACGATGTTCGGAAAAAAAGAAAAATTACTCCCTCATTTATCAACTTCAGTAAGAACTTCAACAGTTACAACAACAAAACCAATCTGTCACTGAACTATTCAACCAAATCCAAAAAAAGAAGGATGATATTAGAGTGTACCGACTTCTAACAGTCGATCTTGATGAAATCAAAAGAAGGGAGGAGCAAGATGGAATTTTCACCTTCCTCGCCAAGCTCGATTCAAGCTATGAGGGGGTACGCTCACAAATTCTTCTCATGGGTGAGCTGCCATCTGTTGATGGGGTTGTAGGGATGGTTGAAAGAGAAGAGATAAGAAGAATAGTGATGGGTACTCAACTACCTGACAACCCCGAAGCCAAGGTGTTCGTCGCCAGATTTAACCCTAGGTCAGAAAGTCCGGGAGACCAAGTAATCACTCGCTGCGATTACTATAAGAAGAAAGGACACAAGCGCGAGGAATGCTGGTATCTCAACCCTCATCTCCTGCCAAAGGGAAGGCAAGGTGGAGGCTTCGTCAGAGGGGGAGATTGGCGACAAAATCAGGTGAAGAGCAGAGAGAAAACAGGTTACTGTGCACAAAAGGAAAAAGCGGATATGAATATAAACGAGGCTATGAAAGAAATAAAGGTAGAAAAAGAAATAAAAGGTGAGATGGATATGGATAAGATGAGTCAGCTGTATATGCAATTATTCGTGATATTTCAAGGAAAAACTCAAAAAATCTCTGGTATGATTATAAACCTTACTCAAAATTCTTTAAATTCCAAATGGATTCTTGATTTAGGTTCAACTGATCACATAACTGGAAATAAAAACTTACTCAATAATTATAAAAAAAATTGAGGCTAAACAATTTGTAATCGTTTCAAATGGTGAAAAAATGGAAATTTTAGGAAATGGTTCAATTAGTCTCCTTTCAAGAAAAAAATCAAATGTTTTACATGTGAAGAATTGTACATCTAACTTGTTACCCATTAATAAAATCACACGAGACTTAAATTGTGAAAAAACATTTACATCCAAAAATATGATTTTTCAGGAATTGATAACGAAGAATATCATTGGTGAAGGTTTTTTTGAAAATGAGTTTTATATTCTGAGTGAAGAAAAATGCAACTTCAATATTAAAAAAGAAGAATAATTAGGCATTCTTTAGCATAAGAGAATTGGACATCCTTTCGATATGATTTTGAAAAGTATTTTTGATTTCAAACAACTAGATTGTAATAGTTTATCCAATTGTAAAAGCAAAAAACCTTTTGAGTTAGTACATTCTGATGTTTGGGCCCTGCTCCAATTGAGTCATTTAATGGTTATAAATACTTTGTTATATTTATAGGTGATTTTTCAATAACTACATGGTTACACTTTTTAAAAAATAAAAGTGAAGTATTTTCTCAATTTCAAGAATTTTATAATTTTATAGAAAATCAATATGACGCAAAGATTAAAAAATTTAGAAGTGATAATGGAACGGAATTTGTAAATCAAAATTTCACAAAGTTTTTCAAGCAAGAAGGAATTTTACATCAAACAACTTGTATTTACACACCCCAACAAAATGGTGTGTCGGAAAGAAAAAATCGACATTTACTTGAAGTAACAAGAGTACTTTTGTTTCAAAACAATATTCCAAACTTTTTTGGTCGGATGTTGATCTCACTGCAATATATTTAATTAATAGATTGCCAGTGGCAATTTGAATTTCAAAAGCCCACTAGAAATCCTCTACAAAAAAAAAACTCAACATCTGTCATTTAAGGGTATTTAGATGTACATATTATGTGCACAAAAATAAACAATACAAGTTACATTATACATCAATCAAAGCTATTTTCTTGGGATATTCATCTCAAAAAAAGGGTTATAAATGCTATGATCTGGTTAACAAAAAACATTACATTTCAAGAGATGTGACATTCCAAGAAAATGAGCCATATTGCAAAACACTAGAAAATAAGACTAATAACCAAGAGAAACCAAATGAATTTACATTTTCATTTTTTTACTCTGAAGAAGGAAATACGGTAGTAGAAAATGAAAATGAAATAATCAATGAGAATGAAGAGGAAAAAACCTCTCAAAGTGAGGGGGAAGATGGTACTACCGAAATAATACCATTGAGAAGGTCTAATCGAACTCCACAACCTACAACTAGATTACGAGATTTTGTAACATATGAGGTAAAATATCCTATCCAAAATTATTTGTCTTATGAAAATGTTACACCTCAATATAAGACTTATTTGACCTCAATTTCCAAAGAAAATGAGCCAAATAACTATGAGGAAGCAATAGGCCAACTGGTATGGTGCAAAGCAATGGAAGAACTTAGAGCACTTGAAAAAAATGAAATATAGATAGTCGTACAACTACCCGAATGAAAGAAACCCGTATCGTAGGGTGCAAATGGGTCTATAAAATTAAGTTTAATAATGATGGTACTATTGAAAGGTACAAAGCATGATTAGTGTCAAAAGGTTACACTCAAACCTATGGTGTAGATTATCAAGAAACATTTGCACCCGTGGCCAAAATGAATATCGTTAGGATTTTATTTTCTATAGCGGTAAACCAAAATTGGACCTTACATCAAATGGATGTCAAGAATTCTTTTCTCCAAGGAATGCTTGAAGAAGAGGTATATATGACGCTTCCACCTGGTCCTAAAAAAGAAAACAATTCTAGCCTAGTGTGTAGGTTAAAAAAATCTATTTACAGACTAAAGCAATCTCCACGGGCATGGTATGGAAAACTAAGCTCTTATTTAATTTCTTGTGATTTTAAAATTAGTAATGCCGATCATTCAATATTTTCCAAAAATTATGGTACCTTCACAACCATAATTCTAGTATATGTAGATGACATAATAATTACCGGAAATAATTTGGAAGAAATTAAAAAAGTGAAAATGAAATTAAAAGAGAATTTTGATATCAAAGACTTAGGTTTACTAAAATATTTTCTAGGAATAGAAATAGCACATTCACTCAAGGGACTCTTTATTTCACAAAGAAAATATACACTTGACCTATTGAAAGAAATTGGTAAATTAGGGAGTAAACCAACATCTATACCAATAGATAGTAAATGAAAATTAAATATTGAGGATGACAAACCTTTAGAAGACATAAACCAATTTCAAAGACTTATAGGAAAATTAATTTATTTAACGGTAACTCGATAAGACATTTCTTTTTCGGTAAGCCAAATTAGTAAATTTATGCATACACCTAGAACACCACATTTAGAGGCTATACATAGAATTTTAAATTATTTAAAAGGGATACCTAGTAAAGGAATTCTCATGAAACGTAATAATTCTAACGAAGTGTGTGGCTACTCCGATGTAGATTGGGCTAGTAGCTTTGATAGAAAATCAACCACCAGTTTTTGCATGTTTTTAGGCAAAAATTTAGTCATATGGAAAAGCAAGAAACAAAATGTTGTGGCATGATTAAGCGCCGAGGCAGAATATCGAGCCATGGCATCAATCTCAAGCGAGCTAACTTGGATCAAACAACTTCTTTTGGATATCGGAATTAAAATTCAAGAATCAATGAAGATGTTTTGCGATAACCAAGCAGCGCGACATATAGCATCCAATCCGGTGTTTCACGAGAGAACAAAACACATCGAAGTGGATTGCCATTTCATTCAAGAAAAACTTCAAGCAAAAGAATTTGAAACTCCATTTGTGAGAAGTGAAAACAATTGGCGGACATCTTCACCAAAGGTTTAGATCCGAAATCATTTGAAAAAAATTTAAGCAAGTTAGGAACGATCGATATCTACACGCCTAACTTGAGGGGTTTTTGATTTTCTCTAAATTTTTAAGAGATAGTTATTGAATTGATGTTTTGGTTTAATGTCCAAAGTTGTATTTATACATTAAAAGGAAAAAAAACTAGCTGTTAAACTAGTGGTTACTAAACTACCCGTTATTAAACTAGCCGTTAGAATTCTAATTATTCTCAACACTCCCCCTCAAGTTAGGTGTGTAGATATCGGTCAACCTTAACTTGCTTAAATTTTCTTCAAATGATTTCAGATCTAAACCTTTGGTGAAGATGTCGGCCAATTGTTTTTCACTTATCACAAATGGAGTTTCAATTTCTTTTGCTTGAAGTTTTTCTCAAATGAAGTGGCAATCCACTTCGATGTGTTTTGTTCTCTAGTGAAACACCGGATTGGATACTATATGTCACGCTGCTTGGTTATCGCAAAACATCTTCATTGATTCTTGAATTTTAATTCCGATATCCAAAAGAAGTTGTTTGATCCAAGTTAGCTGTTTTGATTATGCCCGTGGCTCGATATTACTGCCTCGGCGCTTAATCGTGCCAACATTTGTGGTTGATTTTTTTAAGCGTGCAAAATTGGTGGTTGATTTTCTATCAAAGTACTAGCCCTACATTCAGGGTAGCCACGCGCCGTTAAATTATTCACGTTTCATGATAATTCCTTTACTAAGTATCCCTTTTAAATAATTTAAAATTCTATGTATAGCCTCTAAATGTGGTGTTCTAGGTGTATGCATAAATTTACTAATTTGGCTTACCGAAAAAGAAATGTCTCATCGAATTACCATTAAATAAATTAATTTTCCTATAAGTTTTGAAATTGGTCTTCTATTCAAAGGTTTGTCATCCTGATATTTAATTTGCATTTACTATCTATGTATATATGTTGGTTTACTCCCTAATTTATCGGTTTCTTTCAATAAAGGTCAGTGTATATTTTTGTGAGAATAAAGAGTCCACTGGATGAATGTGCTATTTATTCTAGAAAATATTTTTAGTAAACCTAAGTCTTTGATATCAAAATTCTCTTTTAATTTCATTTTCACTTTTTAATTTCTTCAGAATTATTTGTAATGTATGTCATCTAAATACTAGAATTATGGTTGTGAAGATTACCGTAATTTTGGAAAATATTGAATGATCGGCATTACTAATTTTAAAATCTGAAATTAAATGGAAGCTTAGTTTTTCCATACCATGCGATGGAAATTGCTTAGTCTGGTAAATAGATTTTTTAACCTAGGCTAGAATTGTTTTCTATTTTAGGACAGTGGAAGCGTCATATATACCTCTTAACTTGTGAGAAAAACATTCTTGACATCCGTTTGATGTAAAGGTCAATTTTGGTTTCGTATAAAAATAAAGATCCTAGCATTATTCATTTTGGCCGCAGTCTGCAAATGTTTTCTTGATAATCTACACCATAGGTTGAGCGTAGCTATAGCAATCGTGCTTTGTACCTTTCAATAGTACCATCGCTATTAAACTTAATCTTATAGACCCGTTTGCAAATCCTCTTCAGTTTCCTTGGTAGTTTTACGACTATCAAGTTTCATTTTTTCGAGTGCTCTAAGTTCTTCTTGATTGCTTTGCCTGTACAGTTGGCTGTGCTTCACCATGTATTTGGCTCATTTTCTTTGGAGAATTGAGGTCAAATAAGTCTTATATTGAGGTGTAACATTTTCATAAGACAAATAATTTTGGATAGGATATTTTACCTCGTATGTTACAAAATCTCGTATCTAGTTGTAGGTTGTAGTTAGATTAGACCTTCAATGTGTATTATTCGGTAGTACCACATCTTTGAGAGGTTTTTTCCTCTTCATTCTCATTGATTATTTCATTTTCATTTTCTACTACCGTATATCCTTCTTTAGAATAAAAAAATGGAAATGGAAATGTAAATTCATTTGGTTTCTCTTGGTTATTAGTCTCCTTTTTTAGTGTTTTGTAATATGGTTCATTTTCTTTGAATGTCACATCTCTTGAAATGTAATGTTTTTTGTTAACCGGATCATAGCATTTATAATCCTTTTTTTGAGATGAATACCCCAAGAAAATAGCTTTGATTGATGTATAATCTAACTTGTGTTGTTTATTTTTGTGTACATAACATATACATCCAAATACTCTTAAATGATAGATATTGGGTTTTTCTTGGTAGAGTATTTTTAGTGGGGTTTTGAAATTCAAATTGATACTTGGCAATCTATTAATTAAATATGTTGCGGTGAGAACATCATCCGACCAAAAAATTATTGGAACATTATTTTGAAACAAAAGTATTCTTGTTACTTCAAGTAAATGTCGATTTTTCTTTTTGACACACCACTTTGTTGAGGTGTGTAAATAAAAGTTGTTTGATGTAAAATTCCTTTTTGCTTGAATTTTTTTTGTAAAATCTTGATTTATAAATTCCGTTCCATTATCACTTCTAAAAGTTTTAATCTTTGCGTCATATTGATTTTCTACAAAATTATAAAATTCTTAAAATTGAGAAAATACTTCACTTTTATTTTTTAACAAGTGTAACCATGTGGTTCTTGAAAAATCATCTATAAATATAACAAAGTATTTATAACCATTAAATGACTCAATTGGAGCAGGGCCCCAAACATCAGAATGTATTAACTCAAAAAGTTTTTTGCTTTTACAATTGGATAAACTAAATGGTAACTTTGTGTGCTTTCCTAATTTGCAAATTTCACAACTACTACAAACTAGTTGTTTGAAATCAAAAATACATTTCAAAATCTTATAAGAAGGATGTCCAATTCTCTTATGCCAAAGAGTTCTTAATTCTTCTTCTATTTTAATATTGAAGTTGCATTTTTCTTAACTCAAAATATAAAGCCCATTTTCTAGAAAACCTTTACCAATAATATTCTTCGTTATCAATTCCCGAAAAATCATATTTTTGGATGTAAATGTAATTTCACAATTTAAGTCTCGTGTGATTTTACTAATGAAGAACAAGTTAGATGTACAATTCTTTACATGCAAAACATTTGAAATTTTTCTTGAAAGGAGACTAATTGAACTATTTCCTAAAATTTCCATTTTTTCACCATTTGCAACAATTACAAATTGTTTAGTCTCAATTTTTTTTGTAATTATTGAGTAAGTTTTTATTTCTAGTTATGTGATCAGTTGAACTTGAATCAAGAATCTATTTGGAATTTAAAGAATTTTGAGTAAGGTTTGTAATCATACCACAGGTTTTCTGAGATTTTCCTTGAAACATCGCGGATAATTGTGTATACAGTTGCCTCATTTGATCCATATCCACCTCACCTTTTATTTCTTTTTCAATCTTGTTTATACTTATATCCCCTTTTTCCTTTTGTGCAGAGTAACTCATTTTCTCTCTGCTCTCTATCCGATTTTGTTGTCGATCTCTCTCTCTAATGAAGCCTCCACCTCGTCTTTCATTTGGTAGGAGATGAGGGTTTAGACACCAGCATTCCTCGCGCTTATGTCCTTTCTTCTTATATTAATTGCAGCGAGTGAGTGTTTGGTCTCCTCGACTTTCTGACCTAGGGTTAGATCTGGTGACGAAAGCCTTGACTTCGGGGTTGTCAAGTAGTTGAGTACTCATCACTATTCTTCTTGTCTCTTCTCTTTCAACCATCCCTACAACCTCATCAACAGATGGCAGCTCACCCATGAGAAGAATTTGTGAGCATACCCCTTCATAGCTTGAATCAAGTTTGGCGAGGAAGGTGAAAATTCCATCCTACTCCTCTCTTCTTTTGATTTCATCAAGATCGGCGGTATACTCTAATCTTGTCCTTCTTTTTTTGGATTTGGCTGAATAATTCGGTGACAGATTGATTTTGTTGTTGTAATTGTTGAAGTTCTTGCTGAAGTTGATAAATGAGGCAGTAATTTTTCTTTTTTCCGAACATCATCTCGGCTTTAACCCACATATCTCGAGCTGTATCTAGATATGTCAGCGAGATCGAGATGTGGGGTTCCGTAGTTGCAGAACTAACGCATGACTAGATTGTCACTTTTTCTCCATTATGAAATTTCTTTTTTTTCTTCAATTGTTGGGTGTGTTGGATCTTCGGCTTTTGGTTTTGATTTCTCACCAGTGACATGCTCAAATTTGTCTTTTCCAATTAGACCAAAAGTTACTTGACGTGCCCAAAGATGGTAATTTTTACCGTTTAGTAGCACACTTATAAGTTTCTCTATATGTTGTGACATTTTCTAGATTTCTTGAACTGATACAGTTCTTATTTGTGGGATTTATTTGGAGCAAGATCAAATCTGCTTTGACATCATGTTGAATTTCTCTGAATTTTTAAGAGATAGTTATTGAATTGATGTTTTGGCTTAATGTCCAATATTATATTTATACATTAAAAGGAAGAAACTAGCCGTTAGAATTCTAATTATTCTCAACATTCCCCATGTTGAGAATAATTAGAATTCTAACGGCTAGTTTCTTCTCTTTAATGTATAAATATAACATTGGATATTAAGCCAAAAAATCAAAAATGACGGTTTCTTCTTCTTCTTCTTCTTTTGTAGGTATGTTATAATCAAGTACTTTTGCCATATCAGCGGCAGCCTTCTTGTGGTCATCTTCTACCAAGGCAGTATATCGTGCAGTTTCGGGCATTTTCAATCTCCAATAGTAAGTTAGAGCTGCAGGAACAACATCAAACATGAGCACAATTCTCCAAACAAAATCCCCTTGTGGTTGAGAAGACAGCAAATTACTTTCTTCAAAATCACCAGCTGAGAAAGCTACCAAGAATAGCTTAAGAGACACTCATTGCTACAAGTCCTGCAACCAAAATTCCGACTCCTTGCATAGCAAAAACAGCAGCAATAAACCCACCTCTAGTCTTTTGATTAGCATATTCAGACATTATAACAGCAGAGAGGGGGTAGTCCCCTCCAATGCAAATCAGAGCCAAAATCGGAAGAAGCATAGAGTTGTGATAACATTTTGAGGTTTAGAACCAAAGGAAAGACCAGAAGCTAAAGCACAACCTACCATAGTGACCAAGGTGATTCCATAAACTTTTTTTCTGCCAAGTTTATCTCCAAGCCAGCCAAAGAAGAGTTTCCCCGCCAGGGTTCCACATAAAGCAACCCCAGTTATGGCATTGTTAACATTTTTAGGAAGAGCACCGGGATCTTTTGTGAAAGGGTAGTGGAGGCAACCGATGAGCTTTGTGACTGCTGTGATGCAAGAACTGAAATGGTATGATTGTGTCTTTGCATTGTCAAGAACTGAAAATACAGCTTTACTTCTTCCACTTTGTTTGTGCAGGCCGGGAAGTTGAAGATGAAAAAGCTGCTAGCATTTATAAGCAGAATTTGATTTGAGCATGTGTGAAAATTTACAGGTTCCTCTGATTGGAACCTGGAATATTAAGTTAGTATACAAGAAATTCCCATTGCTGATAACTACTTTTTAAAAAAGCCGATGGTTACAAGATTGCTTTAATATCTAGTTTGTCTTTTATTAGTTCACCTTCTCAAAATGTGTTTGTTCGTGATCTTTAGGAGCTTAATCAATTGGCAAAAGCCGAACTAAGCTGTACAATCTATTTTGTTATGTACGAGGAAACCCAACATGTAAATGGATCTCCTATTATTACTATGGGATTCCAAATAAAAAGGTCAACCCAATTGACACAACCTTAGGGCCCACACTCATAGATCACTACACGATGGATTAGTTCATATCTCTGACTCCAACGTCTTGATCCTTATTCACTTAATCTTTCCCTTTAGACTCCTTATCCAATCCATTTAAACCCACTTTGTTTGATTAAGCCTATAATTATCATGTAAATATCCTGGCTCCCTAAGAATTACCAAAGAAAGTCTATCTTCTTACATAAGCCTACACAAGCATAGTTACATATGTTTGACAATCATCCAACCATTAACTTTAATATCAATATATAAAAACTCAATAGGTTAATAGATCTCTGCTTTAGTGTGATGAGATTCTAACTTAAACAATCAACCTTATTAAGAGGAATACCAATCACTTATAAACTCATTTAGATTGTCATATAATTTCTATGTATACTCTTGTTTGTCTTTTAGCGTACAATGTAAAACAGAGATGGTTTCATTTCTTTTATCGTACCTCATTTTTTCACTAATCTTAATTTTTAAGGGATATTATGTATTTTCTTGGACATAATCGTATCTTGATTTTTTTCTCTGATATAATATGAACGTGTGTTTTGTTATCATTGAAAAAACCAACCCCTTTTAAAAGAAAGAACACATAGTTATGTAAAACAAGTTTTTTTTTTTGGTCTTCATTTAGGTGATATTTCCAATAACATTGAAATGATATCCGATCTCAACGGTGAAATCAATGTCATTTGATCAAATATAGGAATAGCGTTCTTATCCTATGAATTTAAAGCTTACTCATCCTCAATACTTTAATTACAATTCCTTTATGATGAACTGTGAGGACTTGTACCTCAACACATAAACAGTTTTCTATTTCTTGTCTACCTAAACATAAGAGTTGCAATAAACATTCATATCCATCCAAGTCCACTGCATGTTAAGAATCCTAATTACCAGCCACAGCTAGAGTTTTATGACCGACTGAACTTTGCATACAACCAAACTCCTTTTTCATCCATGAACTAGAAGAAGCCAAGGTTCATTGGAGCCACGTCCTCTAGAGTTTTAAGATTGAGAGGGCAATGTGGAATTTGAGGCTTTAGCCAATGTCCAACTTGGAAGTTGTTCATGGACCACAGTCAGCTACATGACTTGTTTTCAAATCAGCCACTGCAGCTGTTTTTTTCAATAGTTCTGGCTTGTTTCCTCCCACTAGTTTGTCAACTTGTCGTCCATCTTTTAGGAAACAAAATGTTGGAGTGGCTTTGATATCCCATGAAGTACTCAATTCCTACAACTCACAAAAAAATTTATCTCATTTATCCCCACGTACTTTTCAATGTAAAAGTTTAGCATGACAATCAATCTACAAAAATTGGTTTGAAGAAAAGTGATTTGGTTCGAAGTGATTTTAAGAGTAGTAATTAGATGTTTGGCATGAAAATGTTAAAAATGGTTGTTTTAATTGGCACTTTAGTAATTATTTAGGAATGAAACATATTTCAAAAGCTACTTTTACGTAGTGCTTTATGACACAGTTGAAACCACATTCAACCCAAAGGAAAAGCAGTTCCAGATAAACCCTTTGTTTATCAATTCTAAGGTAGCATTTAAAGACAAAAGGCAATGTTGACTGGTGACGAGGCAGGAAAGAAAACTTAAAGTAGAATTCATAGTCCTGCAGTACTTGTGTTCAATAGAGCACGTAGAGAGCAGAAAACTAAACAAGAAATCTTTCTTACTTACAGCAAGCTCGTCAACATCCACCGTTAGAAATAAGATGGAAGGATATTTATCTGCAATATCACAGTACACCGGTGCTATCGTTCTACAAGGACCACACCATAATGCACTAAAATTTACTACAACCTGTTTGAAACAATCAAAAGAAACTAATGTAAGAAAGAAATTCAACTTGAACTCTCTCTAGAGTTTTAGAAAGCTTAAAAGGTCTATTATCAGCTAGGACAAAACATCCGATTATATGCAACAAAATTCTCAACTTAAGAGCTTTAGTAAGTTTTCTGATCTTCAATCAATCTCAATTTTTTATGCATCTTATTCAAGATGCAACTTCTCCTTTAATGGAAGCCTATAGTATCCCAATTTTCCAGATTTTCTTTAACAAGTAGTCTTTTATCTCAAGTTATTGCACGTTTACAAGTTACAACCCATGTGGCAAAATATCACAGTTGGACCCCTTCTAAACATATAGTCATAATCTGACACGTGTTGTGAATATGCAACAACTTGAGTTGAACAGGATCACTCTTCCTTGAATGCTCACATTAACCACACCGATCAAAATTGTAAAAAATTGCCTTTGTATTTAATATACACAAAGGCTACCGGATACATGAACAAAATTACAACAGTAGCACAGAGAATTGATTTCTCCTTCCAGATAAACAAAATAACAACTCACAATTTTTTCTTCTTGATTTGCTTGTGATAACTTTTGCTCCCAAGTTTCCATGGTAGTTATGAGATGCACATTTCCGCTAGCAAGTTGTACCTCGCAATGACAGTCATCATTTTGCTTCCTGATGTACTGTAACAATCATACACTACATTAATTGATATAGCAATAGTTGGGTCATGATATTAATTCTTAAAAATAGGTAGGAGATTAATTTCATTCTTTAACTTGTATGGAAAACTTACCCTGCCCCAACAATTTCCCATTGAATTTGCGTAGCTGAAATGTAGTGATAGGCTAACTAAAGTTCCCTGGAAAGTTTGTGATCAAATCGATGTCTTTGATTCGCAGAAATATGTTATAACATCAACTTTTCAGCACAAAGATGTCAGAGAAATCCAATTAGGTTTTGAAAATGAAGAGAACGACAGTAGTATTCCAAAGCTACCAATCCCGTTAAAATGGAGACAAAGGTTTTGAATGACAGTGTTAAAAAAAATGAAGATGTTTAATGTTTATCCATTTATACCAAAATACCAAACCAATCAAGGCGACAAACATTATTATGATGTTGGGTCCTATTAATCAAAACATATATTCTTTGAAATGATATGTATTTCTCAAGTTAATTGCATAATTTAGATCAACATAGAAAATCAGAGATAATAAGATTGAAAAATCCAGAAGTCAACAAATTCGGTTTCTTTTCAATATTCATAAGCAGTGAAACAACCTTAGACCCCCCCCCAAAAAAAAAATGAAGAAAAAACAAAAAAGTACGGCTATTAATCACAACAGAGATCAAAGATTCAAAATCGCCACATTTGTTATGCAAATCAAGAAGATGGATTTGAAATAGAATGATATATTCACCTCAGGTATGCGCAAATCTGATATCTTCTATTTCCCATCCTTGGAATTAAAACCTTCCAATCATCCCAGAAAAAAAAATCCTCTTAAGGAAGGAGATGAAATTGAAATTCTGAAAGAAGAGAAAATATCGGGAAAATCAATGGAATTTGATTTGGTTAAAGGAAAAAAAATGAGAAACCTCCTCGCTCCTGATAATGAGGGAATGAACACTAAAAAATAATCAGAAAGAGAAAATTGCATATAATTAGCAAGAGTTCTAATTATTTACATAAAAGATATTTTTTGGGAAATAATTCCAACGAAGAGTTAAATTTACAAATCACGTGTATGAAATTTCCTTTTGCTAACAGAAAAAAGCGTCTTTTATGAATTGTCTCGTTGATAATTCCTAATAAATCATAATACAGATACATGTCATATTCCTAGGAATTATGAAAAGTCGGTGACTAACTGACTATGACCACGCAAGTCACTTATGTCCTGCACTAATTTTTAGGATATTTTATTTAAAAATGATCTCACGATAATAAATAATTATGAGTCCTTGAATAACATTTTTTTAATAAATAATATTATATATCCCAAATACATCAATAATTTATTATTAGTTATAATTAATTAAATTTAATTGTATTTACCAATAATAATACTGTTATACGTTATTTGATACGTAAACTTTTCTTTTGCAAATTACTACCTAGTCTTTACCACCACTACAGAATCCCAAAATCAATTTCTAAACATCCCAACAGACCTCCAAACTTCCACAAGCAAGTGCATTGTTCCAACAAGGTGAAAAGAATTAGAAACAACAGAACAAAATGTTATCTCATGAATGTTAATTTGTAATGTAAGCTTTATTCTAATAGGCCCTTTTGACTTGAAGTATCCAAAGATCGACTATTTTGTAGCATAAGGTAAGTAAGCTTTGCAAAGACAATCTGATACAGATGTAAATTATCAACCCAAATTTCATATGCAAACTCCCGTTAAAAAAAACGGGAAAGAAAAAAAAAAGGCGGAAAGATGAATGTGGGAAACAATCACTGATGATCACTTTTCTCAACTTCTTCAAGGTGTTTTCTCTGCCTCTTGCTGTTCTCTCTCAGCTTCTTCACATTGATCAAGATCACCAAATTCCTTGGTTGCTGTCATTGCTTTCAGTACAGGATATATCAGCTGAGATATCAATCCACCACCTACTTTATATTCTTCTTCGTCCCCAATCATAAACAATCGATGGTCAGGTCCTGATGCCATGGGAATGTCAACAGCCAGTAGCTTCATATCGTGCTGCCAACATAAAGATGAGACAGATTGCTCAACCGAGAAAAGAAGATAATTCAAGTAGTGCTCTAATGAGTGCAACTTCTTCCTAATATTACATTTACACATTTTATTTCCATAATCTTGCTCCCTGATTCTCTTTCCTTAATCCAAGGAGTTTCAATGGACCCATTACCCCTTTCCCCACTTTTCTCAAAGTTTAGGGATCATAACAAAACAAGGGCAATCTTAGTATAAAAAAGGCACGCGGCCCTTTTTCTTTTTTACTTCAACACTAACTAGTTCCTTTCTCTCAGCACCTCGTATAGGGAAGATGAGAAAACACCGCTTGCTCCTTACAATAGACTTGAAGTTCTTCAGTGTGAGCCCACCTTCTGATATCATGTACGCTCTATGATCTGACCCTGCAAGAGGGGCACCCATAATAACCTCAAGAATCCCAGCAGATGTGCTAAGCTTCCTCATGGTCATTCTATAAACTTTATCAGGATTAATCGTGAATCTGGAGTGGATATAGAGGCCCTAATAATAATCAGTTTTAACGCCTAGGATTTATCAATTTCTTTTAAAAAGGATATTCATACTTAACTCAGCATGATAATTTAAAACCAGAACCAAATTCTGCTTCTCCAAGCTGTATGAAATAACAACAGTGCACCTAAATTCCCTTAATAAGCATTACAAAAGATATCAGCAAGTGGTGGAAAACTCAAAGGAAATGAAGCTGAGCAAGCTAGTGAAATGGGAGGCAACTGAGCAAAACAAAAATAGTGATATCATGAACACTGGATATGAATTGGGATTAATTTCACTCCTATCAACATTTCTTAACCTAGTTTGGAGTAAAGCAGAAAGTGCCTTTGCATTGTATTTTTATACGGTATCCCTATTGAAATTTGAAACAACTAAACTAACAAGTACCGTATCCTATTGCACGAAAACGAAAGCAAAACAATTCCAAAGTGACTTGTAAATAGACAAATAGAAGAACGGAACTTACAGTACAAGCAACAATGGCATAGGAGAGGGCAAGAAAGCCACACTTAGCCATTCCTTCAGAAAGCTCAATAAAGATATTGGCCACCCCAAACATGAATCTCCATATCAAAGAACACAGAAGAACCCCTCCAGCCCCCAAAAGGAAAAGATAGTTTCTCTTACAGAAAGCTTCAATCTGCAATCTAATGGCCTGTCGGTAGCGCGAGAAAGCGGAAGAGATAGCCTATGTGGGCTTATGGAATAGGACCTTCTTGGCGAAATTCCCATTGGCGGCTTTACCAAAATCTGAAGACTTGAAGGAGAAGAACCTGAGGCCGATGCCAAATCTATAATCTGAGGAATTACCACCTAATTTGGGGAAAGGCGCGTGGGAGGAAACGGGAATCCGAAATTATAACCCATTCGAAGGAGGCGGTGGACAAGTGAAAGAAAAAGCACTATTGCATTAGTTATGAAGTAGCCCATGGATCATTAGTCCCTAAAGTCCTAAAGCTGATCATAAATATCAAAACCCAAGACAAGCTATCATTCTGTTAGTGAATCACGAGGGGGGGAGGAAAGAAAAAAAGCACTATTGCATTAGTTATGAATTAGCCCATGGATCATTAGTGCCTAAAGTCCTAAAGCTAATCATAAATATCAAAACCCAAGACAAGATTGAAAGTAGGTATTACGCCATGCTCAAAATATCCCATAAAATCTATCTAGCTTTTTCTATATCTTTTTCTCTGTTTTTTTAATGCATATACAACACTATAAATAGGAATAAAAAGGTAGACAAATGGTCACTGATTGTTTCTTACTTCGCCAAGTTACAAGATTTTTCCATACGAATATACAATACCTAGTGGTAGATCTGCGATCCACTATAGAGTCTCACCAAGATCTCAGAAAGACTTCAATTTTTTTCATGATTCTTCCTGAAATATAATCATTTTCCTGGTATCGTCTTAAGATACTGAGTATCTGATAAATCGTTTTCATGTGTTCTTTATTGGGACTGTTCATAAATTGACTTACAACACTCACTGAAAAACTAATATTTGGTCTAGTGTGAGATAGATAAATGAGTTTTTCCACTAATTTTTGATAATGGTATTTGTCCACAAGTGTACTATTTTCTTTGATTTCGAGTTTTACTATAGTGTCCATCAGAGATTCTACCGGTTTACATCACATCATTCTAGTTTTCTTGAGAAAATCAAGTACATATTTCCTTTGAGATATAAATATACCCTTTTTTGTTCGTGTTACTTCCATTCCTAGGAAATATTTGAGATTGCTTAGATCTTTGATCTCAAATTCCTTGGCTAGGAATTATTTGAGTTTATTCATCTCAATTGTAGAATACCTGTTAGAACAATATAATCTACGTACACAATTAGGATAACTATTTTGTCATTGGAAAAGTGTTTGACGAGTAGTGTGTGATCTGATTGGCATTGATTGTACCCATGTCTTTTTCAAAACTTTAGAGAACCTATCAAACTAGGCACGTGGAGACTATTTCAATCTATATAAGGATTTCTTAATTTTGCAGACTCTATTGGTTGGAACAGGAGATTCAATTCCAGTAGGAATGTCCATGTAGACTTCTTCTTCGAGATCACCATTGAGGAATGCATTCTTGACATCTAATTGGTAGAGAGACCAATCCAAGTTAGATGCTAGGGAGAGAAGAACACGATCAGTGTTGAGCTTTGCTACAGGTGCAAAAATCTCTTGATAGTCAATCTCATATGTGTGAGTGAATCCTCTAGCCACAAGGCATGCTTTGAACCTTTCTACACTACCGTCTGCTTTGTCTTTGATTATAAAGATCCATTTACACCCAGGAGCTTGTTTTCCCGGTAGTAGTTTTGTGATCTCCCAAGTCTTGTTTTTCTCTAAGGCACTGAGTTCTTCAAGAATAGCTATCTTTCATTCAGGTACCTAAAAGGTTTCATGAATGGAATTTGGAACCTGTATCTGATCAAGGTTGTTGATAAATGCCTTATAACCTAGTGAGAGACTTTTTATAGGAAACAAAGTTGTAAATGGGATGGTTTATGCAAGATCTTACACTTTCTTTATAGCAATTGGCAAATTCAAATCATTAGGAGGTAACTCAATAATAGGAGGTTCAACGATGTTACCTTGTGAATTGTCGGAGTGGCCTGTACTCGGGTTGGATTCTTGGACTGGCTCAAGATATGCTCGGTTTTCCGCTCTTTCTTGAGTTGTTTTTCTCCTGGAGTAGACAAGAAGATCATTGTTTGGGACAGGGAAGTTTGGATTTGTTGGTAGAGAAGATGAAGGTTCATTGGGATTATTAAGAGTATTTGTTTGAGACACTAATTCACTCTCTGAAATTTGCGGGATAGGATTTGTGGGAGACTGAGTGGTTATGTTATTCCAAAGTTGGTATTCATTGCCTATGTTCTCCTCCTAAATGGCAGGTTTGGAATAGTACAGATATTGTTCAAAGAATGTGACATCCACTGTATTATGGAATCGTTTTTGTGATAGGAGAGACGTACTTGTATCCTTTCTGGTACGATGAATACCCTAGGAATATGCATTTGATGGCTCGGGGATCAAATTTACATATATGATGTACATGAAAATAAGTAAAACATTCGAAAATTTTAAAAGGAATATGGGACACGATTCTGGTGTGTGGGTATGACTCAAGTAGAGTGTTGATAGGTGTTTTAAACATGAGGACACGAGAGGACATCCTATTGATAAGATAGGTAGTTGTAAAAACAACTTTCCCCCAGAAATGTTGAGGGACATAAGTTGTGAACATGAGAGATCTAGCGACCTTGAGAAGATGTCTATTCTTCCTTTCAGTCACCCCGTTTTGTTGAGGTGTATCAACACAAGAGCTTAGATGGATAATCCCTTGACTTAACAGATAATCACTAAGGGTGGAAGCAAAGTATTCTTTGATATTGTCATATTTTAATACTTGGATTTTTGTTTGAAATTGGGTTTGAATCATGGTATTGAAATTTTTAAAAATTTGACCTGCTTTAGATTTTTCTTTCATTAGAAATAACCAAGTAATTCGAGTATGATCATCTACAAATGAAATGAACCAACATGTCCCTGTGATGTTTTTGATTCGAGAAGGTCCCTAAATATCAGTATGAATTAATGAGAAATGATGTGATTTTTTACGTGGAAGATAAGGATATGACTTTATAACATGCTTTGAAAATTGACATATTTTGCTTTGAAAATTGACATATTTCACATTGAAAATCCTTTGAATTTGTATTTCTAAATAATGAAGGGAATTTTTTTTTAAATACAGGAAATTAGGATGACCTAAACGATAGTGATTCAACATGATTTCACCATTATTATTGGACTTAAGATTTAACAAAGTTTTATTCTGATAAGAAACCTCAGATACAGCTTGGAAGGTTTGTCTTATTGGAGGGTCTCTACTTTTGAGGAGATAGAGTCCCGAGCACTCTTGAGCACTGCCAATCATCTTTCCCGAAGTCCTGAAATTCACATAGATTATGAACAAATTTAGCCATAAAATTTTTATCACAGGTGAGTTTAGTAATTGATACAAGATTACAATCAAGTGTGAGAACAAGAAGGACAGAATCTAGAATAAAAGTGTGCTAAACCAATTCTTGTAACTTTAGATACTGAACCATCGACAATTCTGACAGTGTGTCCATCTTGGTAGGTTTTAATATTCATGAGAAGAAAAGCATCACCCGTCATGTGATCTGAAGTACCTGAATCAACAATCCATGGTCTCATAACCTGTTTCACACTAAGAGCGTTGAGGGTGTTACCCGATTGAGCTATAGTGGGAGATGACGTGGGTAAGGACTGTCCAAATGTTTTCTAGAGGAGATTAATTTGTTCCTTGCTAAACAGAACAGATTCAGGTGACGCAATTCCATAGGATTTGGAGATAGTTTTTCCATAACTTTCTTTGTTAATGTGCTGTGTGGAGGGTGGCTTTCAATCGGCTGGCTTTCTATGAATTTTCCAACAGGTTTCTTTAGTGTGACCAAGTCTACGGAAATGGTCACACCAAGGTCTTCCTCTTCGGGGACAGTTGTTTGCATTATGAGATTGCTAGTATCCTCGAATAACAAGTACAGATCCTTCTCTAGTTACGGAAATGGTAGATTGAGGACCCATCATCACCTTTTTTTGACTCTCCTTTTGACGAACTTCGGAGAAGGCTTCGCGAAAGCTTGGTAAGGATTTTGTTCCTAGAATTTTGTTTAGCACATCATCAAGATCTTTATGGAGCCCCAGTAAAAATTTGAAAACCCGCTTCTTGTCAATAATCTGTTTGTACAAGATGCCGTCTGCTGGAGATGTCCATTCCTGAACCTCAAAGAGGTCTAATTGCTGCTAACATCGAGTGAGAGAATTAAAGTATTGGTTAACTGATAACTCTCCTTAACGAAGATAATAGAGGATGCTTTCGGTCTCAAAGAGTTCAAACATATTATTAGAATTGGAATAAGTATCTCTGGCGGCATCCCATATTCCTTTGGCAGTTTTGTAGAGAAGAAAGTTCTCTCCAATCTCATTTGTCATGGAGTTTATCAATGAAGACATCACCATATTGTTCTCAGATTTTCATGTTCTGTATTGCGGATCGTCTTTATTCGCGGCTGCTGCATCTCCAGTAAAGTGATCATCTTTCATCTTACCGCATATAAACATCATGATGGATTGTGACCACTGAAGGTAATTGTGCCTATTTAATTTGTGACTTGTGATAGACAGAATATTGTTTACTATGGAACCATTCATGACAAGTTTTCCTATGGCTATTGGTGTTATTTCAACTTGGGCTTATATGTGGGCTGATTAGGCCTACTAATTTGTTTATTGGGTTAGGTTGAAATTTGGTACTGGGTTGGGCTGAAATGGGTTGGGTTGGGTTGGGTTAGGCTGATATAAGCAAATGCAGGGCTTACTATTTAGATGCTTAAACAGAATGCAAATGCTTATTGAACCAGATGGCGACTGATTGGCGACGACGATGAACCACATGATCGGCGACGATGAACCAGATGGTTGATGGTGCTCGAGTTTCGCGAGATTTGATGACTGATGGCTCGAGAGCAATGGAAAATGGCTCGCGATTAGTTCGCAATAGGAAACTGATGACTGGTCTTAGACCAACGACGACTTCGACTGAAACAGAGAATCACCAGGACGATGTACGATAGTCGGCCATTTCTTAGACGAACGACGACTTTGATTGAAACAGAGAATCGCCAGGATTGATGCCGGAGAACAACGCCTAAAATATTGGATTTCAGAAAATGCTCTGATACCATGAAGAAAATATTGAGAGAGATGGTGGAGAAAATTTGAAATATTATTCTATATCTTTTTCTTTGTTTTTTTAATGTATATACAGCACTATAAATAGAAATAAAAAGGTAAACAAATGACCACTAATATAGTAATAATACAGTTAGTATCAACAACTAAATTCCAGCTTGTTCTACACTAATTTATAGCCTGTACAACACTATTACAGCTTAATATTCTCATAAAGTCTACACTATCTAATTGATAGTTATGTTATTGATTTCTATAATTTTATTATTTCTTTTGTATTTTATGTGTGCTTGTTATGAACTTTTGGATAACTTTTCAGGTTTCTTCATCATCATTTGGATCTCAGCTGTCATGTTTAAGTCAAACGATATTGTTCGGAAGCAAACAGCGCTTAAGGTGTGTATAAATGGCTTTAGACCTTCGGTTGAGACTTCATGCACCTTAAATGCTACTCAAAGCATAGAAAACTGAAATACATCACTTATACTGCAGGGAGAGAGGAAAGTCTCTGTTCTTGGTGCAAGTTCCATTGCTTTTATGCTCCAAGTAGTTGGTAGTTACTGGTGGTGTCAAAATGATGATCTTTTATACCCCTTGTTTATGCTTCCTCCAAAAGGGATTCCTTCTTTTTGGGACTCTATATTCATCATTTTGGTAAATGGTATGGATTTTATCAGTCCTTATTTATAATTATATTGCCGGAAAGTAGTGTTACATCAACCTTCTATAAATGTGTGGTTTCTATTATAAGTCATATACAAGAATTTAATAGTTCACTAGTCTGGCAGAACTCCTAACTAAATCTGCACAGTTATATTGTAGTTCTGCATGAGTAATATAGGAACTAGCAATTTCATTACATGCTTGTAGTTTCAGATTTATGCATCTGCCCATGATTTTGCCTTTTATTTACTTGGCTGATCATGAATTTTCCTATGTAATTGTTCCTTATTTCAGATACACTGATGAGGCAGTTAGCAATGGCTTTCAAGTGTTTTCTCCTTATATATTACAAGAATGGGAGAGGCCATAATTTCCGTCAACAGGTGGTATTTACATTGAGCATAAGCAAATTATGTAAAGCTATGTGCAAGTAGGTCCTAATTTCCAATAAGTAGCTGACAGCTATATCTCATTTTGAAGGGTCGAATGTTAACTTTGTTGGAATATACACTTCTGTTGTACCGTGCTTTATTACCAACTCCAGTCTGGTACCGGTTCTTTCTGAACAAGGATTATGGGAGCCTTTTCTCATCACTGACTACTGGGTTATATTTGACGTTTAAGCTAATGTTTACTATTGAGAAGGTACTGTTTCCAAGCTATGATATTATGGCTTCCTTTACAATTAGTTGTTAAAGACAGTCATACAAAACGACTTATGTTAAAGACAGTGAATCACGAGGGGGGAGGAAAGAAAAAAAGCACTATTGCATTAGTTATGAAGTAGCCCATGGATCATTAGTGCCTAAAGTCCTAAAGCTAATCATAAATATCAAAACCCAAGACAAGATTGGAAGTAGGTATTACGCCATGCTCAAAATATCCCATAAAATCTATCTAATTGTTTAAAAGATTTAGACTTTTCTATATGAGAAAGTTTTAGAGTGACTTAGAGAAGTCTAGAGAAAACTAGAGTTGGATGGACTCAACTCAAGCCTTGAAGGCTCTAGAATGCTCCAGAGTATACTAGCATGTGCTTGAAGGTGTTAAAATGGGCTGAAATATTCTAAAACGTGGTAGATGGTTCATGAAAGATGTAGAAGTCGCTAGAAGCTTACGAAACATCCTAGAACTTGCATGAATGAGCTAGACAAACCTAGAAGACTCTATAGTTGGCTAGAAGGTCCTAGAACCTTGTGGCATATTGTAGATAAAACTAGAACACTCTTTTATATTCTAGACTTAGAATGATCTAGAAAGTTGTGGCATAGCCTTAAGCTTGGAGCCACACTATAAATAGACCCATTGGTCTTCGTTTGTATTCATCTTTTAAAATTGTAAGATAATCTCTCTCTAAAGCAATACAAGGCATTCTTTACAAACTCTCTCTAGTTCTTGTTTTGCTCTTGAATCCTCTTAATCTCTAAGGAGAGTTTCGTTCGGGTTGAAAGACAGGCTTAGTGCAACGGATCGTACTAAGTACCGCATGATCGCTATTTGAAATTTAAGGTTGTGACAGTTGGTATCAAAGCTTTAGGTTGAAGCATTTCTACCCTTCACATAATGAAGAACAGTGCACCATCTACACCAAGCATTGATGTTCCACCTATGAAACGTGGGCGTGAGGAAGTTCGAAAACCACCAAAGGAGTCTCGAGCCAAGTCGAAAGACATACTTTCTAGCTTAGAAGCATGTGTTGGGAGTGCACAGGACAGCTTAGGGGAGTTGTTCGACCGAGTGGACAACTTGGAGGAACGTTGAAATGGCTTGGAGGCCAAGGATGTGGAGATCCAAGCTAGTCAAAATGTCCTTCAATGAGCTAGATGGTGGGTTAAGGCAAGAAATTGAAGGGTTGAAGGCCGAACTTGCCAAGGTAAGGGATCTGGTCCAAAGAGAAGTTGCTAATGTCTTGCTTAGAGTTAAGGATATATGTGGTGACCTAGCTCTATGTAAGCGGGCTATAGCCGCGGGAACTAGCACAACCATCGTCATTGAGGCTAAGAGGGTGGATGTTCTCAAGCCTAAAACCTTCAATGGTGTTAGGAATGCTAGAGAAGTTGAGAACTTCCTATAAGGGCTTGAACAATATTTTAAGGCTACTGGTATAATGAATCATGCCAGCAAGATCCGAACTGCCATCATGTACTTGTCTGACACTACTATGCTATGGTGGAGACGAAGGCATAGAGATGTGCAATGAGGGGTATGCACAATTGACACCTTTGATGACTTCAAGAGGGAATTCAAAGGCCAATTCTTCCCCGTAAATGCTGAAGAAGTAAGGGGCCGATTGCGACGGTTAAAGAAAACATGTAACATAAGGGACTATGTGAAGGAGTTCACAACCTTGCTGCTAGAAGTCCTTGACACTTCAGACAAAGACTCTTTATTCTTGTTCATGGATGGTCTTCAATCGTGGGCTAACCTTGAACTCAAGCGACGTGGTGTCTAAGACTTATCTTCGGCTATTGCGGTTGCTGAGAGCCTTATAGATTACTCCACAAACAAAGAAAGCTCAAAGCCCACAAATAGAAAGTTTGTTGGAGGAAAGAGTGGGGGAGGTCATGCTAAAAGCCAGGGACCCAAAAATAAAGAAGGCTTCTCGTTCAAATCACGGGATAAAGGGGAAGAAAGGGAGGATCGTGGTGCCTCGAAGCCCCGTGTGACGTGCTTCATTTGTGATGGACCGCATTGGGCACGTGAATATCCGAAAAGAAAGGCATTGAGTGCCTTAGTTGCTTCCACTTATGACCAGGATGGAGGCAAAATGGATGAAGGTGTAAAGATGGGTTCTTTGTGCCTACTTGGTGCATTGCAGAGCGCCCCAAAGATCCCCAAAGGCTTGATGTTCATAGATGCAACCATCAACGGGAAGGTCGCCAAAGCTTTTAGTGGACACAAGTGCATCTCATAACTTTGTTTTAGTGGAGGAAACAAAGAGACTTGGCCTTAAAGTTTTCAACGGAGGAGGATCGCTCAAAGCAATTAACTCAGCAGCACTACCTCTGCAAGGAGTTACGCGTGGAGTTAAGGTCAGTCTTGGTGCTTGGACTGGCCAAGTGGACTTATTAGTAGCGCCTATGGATGAATTCTCTATTGTATTTGGCATGGAGTTCTTGGACCAGGTTAGAACTTTCTTGGTGCCATGCTCAAACTTTATGTGCATCATGGATGGTTCGAAGGTGTGTATGGTACTGACGGAGAGGACTACCAGACCTACTACCCAAGCTCTCTCAGTGCTTCAATTCAAGAAGAGATTGAAGAGAGAAGAAGAGAGTTACTTGACCATCTCAAAAGAGTACGACGAGGATGAGGAGTCATCAATGCCAAGCTTGCCGACAGAAGTACAAGTTGTCTCAGATAAGTCCCATGATGTGATGCTTAAGGCATCGCCCAAACGGTTACCTCTAAGGAAGGAGGTGGACCACAAAGTTGAGTTGGATCTTGATACAAGACCACCAACAATGAGCCCTTATCAGGTGGAAAAATCAAAGTGGCGCAACGAAAGCAACATGGTGGCTGATGCGCTAATCCAAAAGGCGGAGTTAGCATCCTTGAGTAGGCCAAGCAGTCTCTTGTTGGAAAGGATCAAAGAAGGGCTTGAGCATGATGCCCTTGCTCAAAACCTCCTTGCCCTCATCAAAGAAGGAAAGACAAGGCGATCTTGGCTGAGTAACGGACTACTCTACGCCAAGCAGAATCGCATCTGTGTGCCAAAATGGGGGAACATAAAGAAGAAGCTTATCAAGGAGTGCTATGATTCGCTATGGGCTGGACACCCAGGAATGAGACACACCCTTGCTTTGATCAAGTCAATCTACTACTGGCCTCAACTACGAGATGATGTTGAATCCTACGTGAGGACTTATCTTATGTGCCAACAGGACAAGATAGAACAGCATGCAATTGGAGGTTTGCTAGAACCGCGGCCTATTCTATAGAGACCATGTGAGAGTGTCTCTATGGATTTCATCACTTGCTTACCAAAATCAGAGGGCCTTGGTAGCATCATAGTAGTCATTGATCGTTTCAGCAAGTATGCAACATTCATACCTACCTCAACGGATTTCATGACAGATGAGACGCCACGATTGTTCCTCAAACATGTTGTGAAGCATTGGGAGATTCCATATAATATTGTGAGTGATTGAGACCTACGATTCATAGGGAAATTTTGGACAAAATTGTTCAAGTTGTTGGGATCAGACTTGAACTTCTCTATAAGCTTTCATCCACAAAGCGATGGATAAAAGGAGCGTGCCAATGCATTGCTGGAGTTGTATCTCAGGCACTTTGTCAGTGCCAATCAACATGATTGGGCTAATTGGGAGAGTCCTTTCGAGATCGTCATGGGGCCAACCCATGACTCCTCATGCTTTGGCCACGAGTTATGAAGGGAAGAGTCTTACTGCCTTCAAATTTTCCAAGGCGTGGCATGAACAAGCTGAGTTAGCCCGAGCCTATTTAAACAAGGCATCTAAGAAGATGAAGAAATGGGCTGACAAGAAAAAGAGGATGGTGGAATTTCAGGAAGGAGATTTGGTCCTTGTTAAATTATTGCCCCAACAATTCAAATCTCTACGTAAGGTTCACAAAGGGTTGGTACGGAAGTATGAAGGGTCATTTCCTGTTCTAAAGCAAGTAGGTAATGTGTCTTACAAACTACAACTCCCTCTAAAGCTTAAAATCTATCCAGTCTTTCATGTAAGCATGTTGAAACCCTATCATGGAGACAAGGAAGACATAAAGAGGGCACCTACTGTAGTAGTAACCTCCTTTGATAGAGAAGTGGACTCAATCTTGGCAGACTGCCTAATCCGGCGTAAGGGTGTACCAAGTTATCGGGAATACTTGGTCAAATGGAAGAATACCCCGGATATAGAGACAAGTTGGGAACCTGAAGACTCTTTGTGGCAATTCAAAGATGACATAGAGAGGTTCAAGCTTGAAGGCACGACAAGGGCGTTGCGAACTTGAGTGGGGGAAGGTGTTACGTCTTGCTCAAAATACCCCGTAAAATCCAAATAAATAGTGGTTGCCTAAAGGATCTAGACTTTTCTACATGGGAAAGTTATAGAGTGGCCTAAAGATGTCTAGATAAAGCTAGAGTTGGATGGACTCAACTCAAGTCTTGAAGGCTCTAGAATGCTCCAGAGTATACTAGCATGTGCTTGAAGGTGCTAGAATGAGCTAAAATATTCTAAAACATGGTAGATGGTTCATGAAAGATGTAGAAGTCGCTAGAAGCTTACGAAACATCCTAGAACTTGCATGAATTAGCTAGACAAACCTAGAAGACTATAGTTGGCTAAAAGGTCCTAGAACCTTGTGACATATTGTAGATAAAACTAGAACACTCTTGTACATTCTAGACTTATAATGATCTAGAAAGTTGTGGCATAGCCTTAAGCTTGGAGCCACACTATAAATAGATTCATTGGTCTTCATTTGTATTCATCTTGAAAAATTGTAAGAAAATATCTCTCTAGAGCAATACAAGACACTCTTTACAAACTCTCTCTAATTCTTGCTTTGTTTTTGAATCCTCTTAATCTCTAAATCTCTTTTTAATCTCTTTAGAGAGTTTCGTTTGTATTAAAAAATAAAATTAATGCAACGGACCATGTTAAGTGTCATACGATCGCTATTTAAAATTTAATGTCGTGACATAGTACTCCAATACAAGGTCAACTGCAAATCCAGATTAGCATTTCGGCCATTTTTAATTCAACAGATTCATCGTTCCAAGCAGATGTTGGGACGGCCTATAGATTTAATCCACAGCCTACAAGACCATTGTGATCTACGATGGTCACGTTTCTCTGTCCCCGTAAGAGCCCCTTTGGATGTTCTTTTATTAGGCGCGGTTTAAGACTGTTGACTTAAAATGAATTTATTTGGGAAGTAATTTTATGAAAAATATTTAAATATTTGGATATAAATATTAAAAGTAATTTTAAGTATTATTTTAATAATTATTTAAAAACGAAAGTTTATATTAAAATTATTTTTAATAAAAATATATTAATTATTATTTTTAATAAAAATATATTAATTATTATTTTTAAGTAGTGTATTATTTTTTAAATAAATTATATTTTTTATAACTTAAAAATATCATAAAATATGGATTGGAAACGGAACCTAAAATTCTAGAATTTTTTTTCATAGTAAACAAAGGAATTGGCTTGTTTCAGTACTCCCTTTTTTAACATTTATTCTACTTTTAAGCACCCATATTTAGATTTTATTAATACTCATTTTGATTAAATTTAACAATAATTTTAATAAATTAAAGTCATTTAGAAGTATCATTATTTTTAAAATTGAACAAAATAATTACTAAATAAAGATACTCTAAAACTATAAGTATTTAGACGAGCAATTCATTCTGTAGAGCATATAAAATGGCACAAACAATTAAGCTAACAATACCCTTGATCATTTGGGGGAGGGGATTTTATATACTGAATCTCCGGAAATTCATGAAAATCAAAAGCTAGCTAGCTAATGACGGGGAGAACAAGGGGCAACAAATAGCTTATTCAGAACATTGACAAGGCTGGCATCCAATCAGCACGCTATAACCAAGAAAGTAGCAGATAATGCAAACAAACTTAAAAGGACTTTCATGACGTTGATCATTGACTTATCTATTTACACTAAACGGAAAACTTAATATTGGAAATCAACAAATGAATTATCAATAAATATAACAGAGATGAATAACTCATGTTTCATAAGAAAAAAACAAGTCATACCTTCTAGAAAACAAACGAAAAAAAACATTGAAATTCATAGATTGTCCTGCTTAAAAGTCTAGAAACCAAAATACTATTCTTTAAGCAATTGTCTCAGATAGAAAAGCTCTCCCAGCTTGACGATTAGCCAACGGTCCATGACATCCAAGAAGCTGCGTAATCAAAAAGTTGTAATCAAATATTAGCTTCATTCATGGTAAGAAAGTTTTTTATAAACAATTTGAGTTGAATATTGGTGCAACTGAATTTGATTCTATTCAAAAACAAACTTCAAGTTAGATGGATGATAAAAAAAAAAATTGGGCAAACTACATAAGACTTATATTATGGTTATATTAAGCAGTTTTCATAAAAATTAGTACCTTGGCGTTGACACCATCTGGAACAATCCTGTTCTCTGACCGATACTTCAAGTAATCAGCACGAGTGAACTTGGTGAAACCCCTGAAAGGAAGAACAAGTTAGTGATATCAAAGTTCCTAAAACAAATGGTGACACACATTGTTATATTTAATAACCCAAAAAAAAAATGTCAATACTAATTCAAAACATCCAACTTACAAGAGTCTTGTATCATAACAACATAATTGTTCATGCCAAAACACACCAATGGTAAAAGATCACCACTAAAACTTTGTTAATTCTCCACAAGATATAACACTAATTAACCATATCCACAACCATTACCAAGTGAACGGTTTGAAAAAAATTGGGATAAGAACAAATTAGCAAAGTCTACAATAACAAGACACAGATTCCAAGTTAAATGTGCACACAAAAACTTCACGTTTAAAAGTTTAAACTCAAAACCAGAAAACCACTTACCATTTCCTGCTAATAATGATCTTTTGACGACCAGGGAACTTGAACTTAGCACGACGAAGAGCCTCTTGAGCATGGTGGCTGTTATTGTCCTTGCAACGAACAGAAAGAAGAACCTGGCCAATAGCCACTCTGGCACAAGTGCCTAGAGGTTTGCCAAAGGCACCCCTCATTCCAGTTTGGAGTCTATCAGCTCCGGCACATGAAAGCATCTTGTTGATGCGGAGCACATGGAAAGGATGCACCCTCACTCTCAAGTGGAAAGCATCCTTACCAGCAAACTTGGACATGTATTTGTTGCAGGCAATACGAGCAGCTTCCAATGCTTCACTAGAAACATTTTCTTTCTCCCAACTCACGAGATGAACACAGAATGGGAACTCATCAACGCCTTTCTTTTTCATCCCAACATCATAGATCCTGATCTTTGGATCAGGAACACCACGGCAAAACCTTGATTTTGGGTAAGGCTTGTTCTTAATCTGACGGTAACACCTTGCAGGTCCTATTACCCAGACAATTACAAAAATAAAATACAATATATCATAACCAAAACTTCATTGAATTCATCTATTTATAAAAAAAATTCTAGTATCCCTCAAATTTTATCAACTTTAGCCCCTCAAAAGATAATCTCATAGTTTTTTTCTTACTTTACTTAAAAAGTTAAGTAAATAAAAAAAATTATAAGAACCGTATGTTTATAGTAGAACAGATCCAAATTTTCCAAAACTCTTACACATATTCAAGGAAAAATACAGAAATAGAAACATGTACAAATACAACAATTGAATCAATCTATGGATTTCATATTCAAAAATATCATATCCAGAACCAAGAAGCCATATCGATATCATCCACGAATTTGATTGCAAAAGAAATAAGATGTTGAAAACGAATAAAAGGCATAAGAACTCACTCCTCCCCATGGTGATTTTTAGGACTCTGCGGCTGCTCCTTCGTAGTCCAGGGAATGGAACGAACTTTGCAATCACTAAAACGAGGTATACTGCCGGTACCCAAATCGGAAAATGACTAATTTAAAACCCTAGCAAAATCGCTGAAAGCCCACTTGGCAAATGCGTATTAGAGCAGTATCATGGGCCGAGCCAATCCAAACCAAATATATCCGCGAAAAAAACAGTATCTTAAAAATTTATAACTAGTAAATATGTATTTTTTTAATAAATTTTTTTATATTAAATATTATCTACTTAAATTCGTTTAAATTAAATTAAAATTATTTATTTAAATAATATTTAATTTAAACTCATTCAGTATTATTATATATTGATTATTGATAGTTATTGGGACTTATATTTTTTCCCAACTTAAATATTTTATTGTCAAAGAGTAATACTGTTTTTATTATTTTTACGTCTACTATTTTTTTACAATTTCTCACATATTTAATGGTCTTGTATCGTATTTTCGTTTAAATTATTGCGTGGTAGGTAGAGACTACATGAAACTTCCAGATTTTCATGCGGAGATACCTCATTAATAAAAAATTAGAAGAAAATTTGTATGTTTCGCATTTTATTAATACAATAAAATTAAATTTAGAACTAAATTATTTATTTTATTAATTTAATATTAATATTAATAATTTTATTTTTTATGTATGTTATATAATATTTTATAATGAATTATTAATTTATATATAAATATTATTCTCTATCAAAATTCAATAAAATAAAAGTATACATATTGTCAGAATATAAGTGTTATTTTTACATTAATATTTTATTAATAATAATTTTATTTAAAAATAATGATTAATAATTATTTAACTGTGATAATAATAAAAATTAATGTAATATTTTAATTTAAGAAAATGAATAAATAAAAATGCCTTTGAATTAATGTATTTTTATTGTGATAATAATAAAAATTAATTATTGTGATATATGAAATTATAATATAAAATATTATTAATGTATTTTTATTGTTATAATAATAAAAATTAATGTAATATTTCAATTTACTAAGATAATTTTTAGTTGATGGTTCTTATATAAAGCTGAATAAAATTGCATGACATGCTCGAGCCTTTGAAGTTTAAAAATGCCTTTGAATCTATGTAACTAAGAGCGTAGATTCCTTTGAATTTGAGCTAAATTGGTTTGTAAAAAGTAAAATTGGATATGATATAATAATAGAAGTAATAAAATCAATCCCAATCGAACATGGGTGTAGCTTTAGGGAGACTAGATAGATATTTTTATTCTGTTTAATTGGAAAAAATAATACAATAAATCGTGAATATAATGATTAAATATACGTATTTTTATTTATATATTTGATAAATATTAATTAATTATACATAAATAATTATAACAATATATATTAAATACAAATATTTTTAATTCAATATAATATAATTCAAAACTATTTTATATATTTAATTTTAATTTATAAAAATAAAATAATTATGTCAAACATTATAAAAATAAAAATGAAAACACGATAATAGACTTAAAACTAAAGTTATTAATTTCTTTAGTTCATATCTTAAAATTTTATTATATTTTGTTTAATTCTAAGTTTTATTTTAACTAATATTGATTTATTTCGCATTTTATTTTAATAATTTTTTATTTTATTTAAAAAATGTAATATTTTTTCGCTTATTTTTACCACTAATGTAAAATTTGCTCATTTTGCAGGTAAAATTCATAATATATCGTACCAGTATTTTTAAATCTAAATCAATCTAATTAGAATAGAAAACAATATATAAGTTAGACTGTGTCAGAGTCGATTGTATCATTATATTTTTAACACCCGTAATTTACCATTTCACGCTTTGGGCATGTAGAGATTTTAATAATATTTTCTCCCTTTGGTGTCCATAGAAAACGTAAGCTAATAAAGTAATAATGGTCACTTATTAATTAATAACGAAACAGCCATTTTGCATTTTTAATTATCATATTGAGAGGAAAAAAAGAAAGGAGAGGAAGAAAGATATACGCTTGAGATAGAGTGAAGTCAATATTAAAAAAAAATAATTTGTGGAATAACTAGAGGACGTGTAGACGACCAATTCTCTGATCATTAAAATAATAATTATACTCAAATTATTATTTTATTTTATCGATCAGTAAAATAATTAATATTTCATACACTATTATTTGGTATTTTTATAATTATAAATTTATATAAATATGTAATATATTTTTAAATAAAAAAACAAATATTAGAAAATGAGCATAAGTGGGAACATGAGCTCATTCTTCGTCAGTGTCAAAATCAAATTTTCTTTAAGAATTTCTTCATCTACAAATCACATGCACATCTCTATTTGGATGTCCTAATAAAATGTAGTATTTGTTATTTAATCAGTATCATTTTTATTTCTCTATTTTTTCATGTACAAAGATATATATACATATGCTAAGAAACATAACCAAAGCTCCACTAAACATTGATCTTGTCTGCCATGTTTTGTGTTCCACTAAACATGGATATTGTCTCCTGTTCTTCTGCACTATTTTTTCAACTCACGCCAATACTTCCCCTCACGTTGGTGCATATATATCTCTTATACCCAACTTGTCGAGTGAGTTGTAGAAGTTCCTTGCAGACACAGATTTTGTGAGTATATCAACCATTTGGTCTTCTGATTTAACAAATAAAAGTCGAATAATTTTTTCTTCTACATTCTCCGTTTGATGAAGTTCGATCCACTTCATACATGCTTTTATGCGATCATGTTGGACCTGGATCATGAGATGGTAATTACCGCTTTCATATCACAAAATAAGTTCATTTCGTAGTTAGAGCAACACCAATCTCAGTTAGGAGTTTTTTCAACCAAAGGAGCTCACATATTCCTCGACCAATCCTCGAAATTCAAATTTTCAAGACTAGACAAGGCAACTACATTCTGTTTCTTGCTCCTCCATGTCACAAGATTGCCCCCCACAAAAGTAAAGTACCCAGCATTAGATTTACTATCCTTGATATTCCCTATCCAATCCGAATCTGTATATCCAATGACTTCCAATTGACCATTCTTTGAAAACATAAGTCCTTTTCCAGGGGAAGATTTTAAATAACGAAGTATCCAATCACTGTCTGCCTGACCTCTTCCCTGTGGATGAATCCATAGGCTTGTTCCACCGTAGGGAATTGTTTGATCTGAAGTACATCACTTCGAGATTTATCCAATCTATCATCAAGTCCATCGAGGAAGGTATACACTCGATCTTCCTGTACGATGGAGTTGTATTTTTGTATATCAATCGCACACCCCATTGGATTAGGACGCCGAAAATAAATTTCACGCCATATCCCTTGAAGGTCATTGTAGTCTATTTCAATGGATCCACCCGCTTGCTTCGTACGACTAACTCGACGACGAAGATCATACACTTTGGACGTGTATGTCCCATCATAGTAAAGCAGAAGTGCGACGAGAATCCCAAACATGTTTCGCAATGGGAATCTGATAAAATTTGCAATCAAGGAGGGTCCATCGATCAACCATCCTTTAACAATGGCATTTCCGGCGCCATCTCCCGAATGCAGTGGCCTGCTTCAATAGGTCGAGGAAAATCCCCATTAATACATCCTGGGTTTGTCTTTGCTGAGAGATATACATCTCCACCAACCTGGGACCACAAGGTAGTCGATCCTCCCAACTTGATACTAATGGGGGCGATTGACACTTCAAATGAAATGAGATCAGGAGACAAGCCTCTGAGCTTTAGTTAGGATTTCCGTCATTTTCGTCGTCAAATCTTCTAATATGAAATTGGTGGTTAAATTTCCATTCGTGGCAGCTCATAGAAATGCAAGGCGGCCGTTTTTCACTTCCGTTCTTCATCTCTGTACATTGCGTTCTTCTTCTCTCGTTGCGTTTTTGAGTTTTCCTACGGATGCCCACGACGGAGGCACCACCCGGCACGTAGAAAGACAAGAACGAAAGCACCACCCGTGACGCTCTTCGAACGAGCGTAAATGGCATGAAACGCAGAGGCTACAACGCTTTGAAGGGTTTTGTCGAGGTCGCAGCCGTAGACACCGACGTTGAGCGAGAAATGGCGACACTGAAAGTGGCACGGTCGCAAAGACCGGTGGGTTTTTTTCAATATTACGCAACCGATTGTTTTTTCCAACTAGATATACAAACAAGGTGCACGGTGATACCGCTCTCGCCTAAAAGATGTCCATTCTCAATTTTCCGAGAACTGTTTCTACCTGTGTACACAGTTGTGCATTTTTGCGATTCATGTTTCTTTGAGAAAAAAATGGAATTGCTACGGCTCCAATGACTATGCAACAAACACCATCCAGCCAAACAATCGAAGTAATCAACTCATAAGCATAGAGACAACAAATCAGATCAGAAGCCCCTACCGAAGAAACACCGGAGTATAAGGTAGCTATTTTGTTAAGTCAGCAATAACCATTGCTTTGATACCATGATCAAATGTGGTATTTGTTATTTAATCAGTATCATTTTTATTTCTCTATTTTTCCATGTACAAAGATACATATATATATGCTAAGAAAAATAACCAAAGTTTCACTAAACATTGATCTTTTCTGCCATGTTTTGTATTCCATTAAACATGAATATTGTCTCTTCTCCACTACTTTTCCAACGCAAACATGTCCCACCTCATTTATAAGAAAATAAGTTTGAATTTTTTTTAATATCTAACTATTTACACACTTTTAAATGAAATTCAAATTTTAAATATTTTATATTTATAAAATGTTGTTTAACTATAAATTCATTAGTTACAATTAAATTTATTTAGATAAATTATTAAAAAAATTATATACATACATTAAAAGATGTAAATTTAAATTAATACAATTAAAATCTTAACGATTCAAATCTTTAATATGAATTAATCAAATTCCTATAATTCTAAACTAAGTTCGTATTGTATCTAAATAATTGATAATATTTAAAACCCTCTGAATTATATTTTTTAGAACATACGTTTGAACTTCAATTGCAAAACCATCCACTTAATCAAATAGGTTTTTAGTATATATCCTTTAATAACTTTCCTATTATAAATGCTTTTATTGAGTGTTTATAATTTTTATTTATAAAAATGTGTTTTTAGAAATAAAAAAAATTATTTAGATTTTATTTTAAATAGATATATTTTAATCATTTATTATTTTATTTATAAATATTTTAGTTATTTTAAATTAAATTTAATGATTTATCAACTTTATTTCCAAAAAGTTTTAAATTTTAATTTAATGTACCTTAGGTATTTTCGTTAACAAAATCCTCAAAATTAAATTAATAAAATATAACTAAAACATTTAAAAATATAACAATAAATCGATTGAAATATATAAATTTTAATAAAATTTGATTAATATATTTAATTTATGTAAATGTGATGGAACTCTTTCGATTATCTTTATAGAATTTTACAACCTTTTTCGTCGTTGGTGCGCGCCAGATTTTATTGACATTTCTACATTGGACAGTCGCATCGCATGCCATTGCCTTCTCCTCTTCTTCTTTGTATGAGATTAATTCTAATGTAAACAACCAGTGTCCTGAGGGATGAGACCAAGCCTAAATTACTTTATTTAAAAAAGAAAACTGTTTCTTTCTTATATCAATAAATCTTAAGCTTCCATTTCAATTGTCACACTGTCCCTGAAATTAATTGATCATAAAAACCTATCTCTCTTCCAAAATTGTCGCTTTCCGTTCTTTTACTACTCTGATCAAATTACCAAGAAACCAAAAAAGTTAGGGTTTTTGCGCTTTTTGAGGTGAGAACATCGATGGAGACTTCAGTTAACGCTTCTGAGTCTGACCTGTACGCAAATCCTTCTTCGTCAGAGAGTTCAAGTAGTAATATTACTAATTTTCGTAATGAAAACAATTCAAGGCAAGGGGATTTTGGAATGTTGCGATTTCCAGCCCTCAATTTCTTTCAGTCGCCTCTTTCGTTTGTTTTGGATTACTCTGGAATTCTCCGATCAGAGTCCCGCCAAAGCGAAATCGAGGCTATCTCAGCAGTCAACGGCCGTGAGTTGAATTCCGGTTCGCGGGTACAGTCAAACTCTGCCTCTTGCGTTGGAACTAGTGGAAGTATCAATTCCCACGAGGTTTCAATTCGCATAAGCGGCTCTGGAGAATCAGAAGAGCACTCTGTTCACTCTCAACGGCGAGAGCTTGATAGAGATGATGATCTCAACGAGAATGTAGGGTCGATAGGCCGTGGCGCTGGAATGCAAGCACTGGATGATCAGCTTACTGATCACGGTGATGTCGGTGGTGCAGGCGAGGGAGTTCCTTTGGTGCCCTCTTCGCCTTCATCGGCTACTCGTCGCGGGAGCGAGCGAGCGAGTGATGGTAATTCGGATTCTTCTTATCGATCATATGATAGTCAACAGGTTGCCAGATGGATTGAACAACTCCTTCCATTTTCGTTGCTTCTTTTGGCAGTGCTCATTCGTCAACATTTGCAAGGTATGTGAGTGTATTTTGTTCTTTACTTTTCATTTTTAGTTATGTTTGTTCTTCTAGTTGTTGGTGATAATTGGAGAATTTATATTCCATGTCCCTTGAAGGACTTCATTAAGTATTCTGCAAATTGCGATTTTGTGGTCTACTGTTGTTGGGCAACTAATGCTTTCCGAGATTGTGGTAGAGCTAATGTAGGCTTAATCACGTTGTTATTTGAAAGTTTATTACTCGGTCGTAATTAATACCGAAAGTTGAATAGCTTATTTTTAAATTTTACTAATTTATAATTTAATAATTTATACAAAACAATTAAACATATAATCATGTGTATATAGTAAAGTACGAAAATTTAAATAATAATATACGATATTTTTAAGTATAAACAATTTCGGTCACAATTATGACCTAAGAGGAAAAACACTAGTTTATCGAATCACCTAATTTTTCACTATGAAAACCAAATGTTCAAGTATAAACTCGATCTTATACTACTTTTTTTTATGATACTGTTTCAATGTATCTAATTTATGAACCCATGTTCTATTTTTATAGTTTTCAAGATTAACGTGAACGATATCCATATCAATGTTCTAATCAACTCCTTGTCAATCAGACATGTTCACGGAACAACTGCAACCAAGATTAGCACAAAAAACACAAGTTTTTGTGTGTGTTACAGAATAGATTTAATAATGAATAATCATAACTAGATGATTCAAAACATATATGAATTAAATCAAATCAACTAGCAATCCTATAGTAAGTAGATTAAGTACAAGTTCAATAAAAATAGTTTCTTTAAAATTTAATAATTAAATCTGAATAATCATGATCATTTATAAAATTATTTGATTTAAATATGTAAGACCCTAATCAAGAAAAAGTTATATGATGTTATATATTGCTCCTTAGTGAGAAAATTAGAAAAGTCCCACATCGGTAGAATGAAGATTGTTTGGATTCGGGCTATAAATATAAGTTCTCCTTCACCATTTGTAAACATCCCAAAAATTTGTAAATCTTCCTCTTTTTGTAAAGGGTAATCGATTAGCTCAATTTTGCCCAATTAGTTGTAATTTTCAAGTTCATTCATTCGGCATAAATGCTTGGTCAACGACGTCCAGGACCTGTAACATTTATACCGAACCTCGTTAAATTTCTCAAAGTTGTTATTTTTCTCGCTTTAATATTTCGTTTCAATATCTCGTTTTACTTATTTTAAAGATTATATTTTCAATAAAGATTATTTCCTTTGCTCGTTAGTTCGAGTTCATTCATTTAAATCATATGAATAAGTAATTACTTAGAATAGGAAAATATACCCATTTTCCCAACAATGTATCGAGCCAAGGTTTTCTATCTAGGCATTTGTTTGTATTCCGTTTGTTTCGCTATTGGAATATAAATAAGTATTGTTGTAATTTGAAGAAATGGCGAAGAAAATTTTTTTCAAACAAAGGCGTCATCCACGCCGGGCAGAACTGTGATGAACGCAAGGTTCGAGTAGGAGAAGTTTCGATGGAACCTAACATTTCTGCACGTGGCAAGGCGAAGTTCTGATGCCTGCTTTCAACAAGGTCTAGACATCGCCATCAAGCAGAAACCGACGGAATCGATGAAATAGAAAGGAAAAATATCAACCGACGGGCAGAGTACAATCCGTCGTGGTTCTCAAGAGAACAAAAGTACACGTTCACGAAGGAGACATCTCGCAAGTAAGTGCGGTTGCGTCGAGAAACGTTCACGTTAGAAGAGCTGGACAAAATTCCGGCTTATTTGAAAAGAAGTTGTTCCTTGAATACCTTCCGTGCAGCAATAAACGACCACATTACTACTTTTAATCAATTAAGAAGCAGATTTGTTAAATATGGATGAAACTTTTAAAGACGAAGATTTAGCCTTGATGTTGTTAGCCTCCCTTCTCACGAGTTTGATCATCTTATTACGAAAGCTTACTCATCGTAAGGATAAAGTGTCTTTCGAGGAAGCTTTGTACCGCTTGTATAGTTATGAAATTAAAGAAAGATAAAAGAGAAAGGTGAATGAAGCAAGCAGAGGCATTGTCAGAAGAGACGTCCGCAAACACAACATAAAGGAAGCGAGAGGTAGATCTCTATCGCGGAAGACTTAGTAAAGATGAACGTGCCTTTTTGTCAGCGAAAGGTCATTGGAAGAAAAATTGTCCGTTCGTAAAAGAAAGGAAAAGTCAGGTAACTGATGTACGTAGAAAGCAATTCAGATTCGTATTTTGCATTGGTTGGTTCGTCAACATCATCTCATCCTGGTGATTGATTTTTGATTCAAGATGTACTTTCCATATGTCTCTAACAAGGAGCGGGTTCTTTAACTTTGAAGAACTGACGTGGAGTTGTTTTCACGGGTAATGACATTATCCACGCAAATTTTCGGGAATCTGATGACAATTCGTCAAGTTAATCAAGATGGTTCAACCATGCGTCTTACATGGATGCTCATTATATGCTCCGGGACATGTAAGAATCTCATCACGCGAGTCTTAGAATCAAAAGGCCACCGCGACCATACAAAACGTGGCATCAAGGTTACTTAGCACTTCGCGATGAAAGGTGTTCTGAAGAATAACTCCGTACTACTACCTTGGTAAGTACGGTTATCGGACAAAGATCGTGCCAGCTTTGTAGAAGAAAGAGATTTAGAAACTACCAAGTCATGGCATATGCGTCAGGGACACGGTGAAAAAGCTTTACGATTCTAGTAGCAGCGCCTCTAAAAGGTGCGAGAACCTAAAAGTTGGAATTCTCGCGAAAGCATCAGGTATCGGGGAAGCAGTAAAAGAGTAAGCTTTGGCACCGCTTCTTCATAATACAGTGGCATTTTGATTACATCCATACCGATGTACGGGGCCAACAAGAACTCCATCCACAGTTGGCAAACATTATTATGTCACTTTCGCGATGACTTCTCCAGAGTTAGGGCCGTATCTCATGGCTGAAGAAAAAGGATGAAGTTGTTAGGTATTTTTCTCAAGTGGAAGAAGATGATCGAGACTCAGACCGGGTAAAAAGACTGCTGCCCGAGGTCCGATAATGGTATCGAGTACACTAAATGATCCATTTATGAAAGTTTGTGCAGAAGAAGCGGATAAAGGCGACACTTCACTATTCGAAAAACACCACAACAAAACGGAGTCATAGGAACGTACGAACCTGGACTTTCACTGAAAAGGTTCGGTGTACGTTGTCAAATGCCGGCGTTTAGGCAGCAGATTGGCCGAGGTCATACATACGCATGTCATCTCACAACTGCCTACCATCGTCGCTTCGAAGGCAAAACGCCCATGAGGTACGGTCCGAAAACCCGCTAGAGATTACGATTTCTTACGTGGTTTGGTTCAATTGCATACTACCATGTAATAGAATCAAAGTCTTGACCCAAGAGCCAAGAAAGCCATTTTTTTGGGGATCCATTCTCGTTCTATGGATATCGACTACGGTGCCGCCTTTGAAACGAAAAAGATAATCTTTAGCAGAGATGTTACCTTTATGAATCTGCATTGTCGAGAAAGGTAACCAAGAAGATCGATGGCACTTTTAAAGAAATAGAGCAAACTCCGAAACAAGTGGAGTTTGAAAGCAAAATTGTTGATCCAAGTGCAAGATAAGATGTGTTGATCCTCCATTGATCGAAGATGAATCGATGAAGAGGTTTTAACCCAAGAACCTCCACAAAGAATGTTAAGAAATCAGCTTGATAAAGGCCACGACGACAAAATGTCAGGTACCTGCCGATACAAGGATTTTCAAGACCTACCGCTTGCCGCTTAAGAATACGCGGCCCGTGCACTTTCGCAGGTACGATGATGTTCTTCCATATATAAAGAAGCAATCAAAAGCCCCGAAGTTGAAAGATGGAAGCGTTGCTGATGAAGAACTTTTGTCCCTTCGTAAGAATAAAACACGGAAGTCGACACAACTACCTAAAGGCAAGAAGGCAATTGACGTGCAAACGGGTGTACGCAAAGAAAGATGGATTTCTAACAAAGATGGTATTCGCTACAAGGCAAGGTCAGCGCTGCTAAGTACACGCTCGGCGTAGGGAATCGATTATAACGAGGTATTTTCTCCATTGTAAAACATTCTTCCATTAGAATTTTGTTGGCCTCGTAGCACAATTTGATCTGGAACTAGTTCAACTTGATGTAGAAAACCGCTTACACTGCCATGACTTAGAAGAGGAAATCTATATGTCTCACCGTAGGGTTATCATTACTAAAGAGAATTCAAGTTCGTAAGTCGAACAAATCATTGTATGGATTCAAGCAATCTCTGCGGTACAAACGATTTGATCGGCTATGTTGCAGAACAAAAGTATACCGTAAGCACACGATCATCAGGTGTATTTTCGCAAGCTACAAACGAGTCTTTCGCCCATCTCCTATCAGACGATGATACGTTGATCGATCGAAGAGCTGCCAGAAATTGAAAAGTCAAGGCTCAACCAAGTCTGTGAGTTCGAGATGAAAGATTTGGAGAAGCCAAGAAGATTCTCAGATGAGATAAGCAGAGACAGAAGAAGGGAAGCTTAGTTTCACCCAGAGTCAATATTTGAAACGGATACTACAACGTTTTGGTACGAATGAACGTACAAAACCCTGTAGTACTCCGCTAGTTCTCAATTTAAGCTTAGTGCTCAATTATCTCCCTTTAACGATTTAGACCCGAGAATATACAAAGTACCATACGCAAATGCGAAATATCAGTATGCACACAGTACAAGACCGACATTTCACACGCTGGCCGTCATGGTTGTGCGCATACGACGATCCCGTAAAGGACATTGGTTGGTCAGAAATGGATTCTACCAGATATTATAAATACCGTAAATGTTGGTTTAGTATTTCAAATAGGATAATACCATTGGTCAACGTGGCAAATGGATATCAGGATTCCGACTACGCAGAGATTTAGATAAGCGCCATTAACTACCTAACATGGTTTACTCGCTAGAGCATAACTGGCTGGAAGTCTACCTCATAGCCCACGCTTGCTTTGTCTACCACAGTAGGCAGAGTATATGGCGCTGACAAGGCCATGAAGCTATTCGTTACGATATTTGCTCAAGACTGGGAGTTGATCAAAACATATCAAGGTGTTTTCATGATAGTCAGCATATTCATTTAGCAAAGAACCAAGTCTACCATGACGCATAAAGCACATCGAGCTTCGTTATCATTTCGTGCGAGAGATTATCGGTTAATGCGAGGAGTACTAGTTCGTAAGATTAGTACGAATGCAGAATCCCGCATGATATGCATTTAATTCAAGGTGGGTAATAAAGAATCAAGTTCAAACATTGTCCTGACTTCTGATTAACATCCTACAAATATGAATCGGCCATGCCGTTGATCAGCAATTGAATCGGGGAAATCATTTAAACCACTAAGTCGCTAAGTGCGAGATTTGTTATATATTGCTCCTTGAGAAAATTAGAAAAGTCCCACATTGGTTAAGAATGAAGATGTTAAGACACATTGATTTGCGCTATAAATAAAGCCCTCCTTCACCATTTGTAAACATCCCAAAAATTTGTAAATCTTCCTCTCTTGTAGCTGTAATTAATTAAATTTCAATTTTCGCCAATTACTGTAATTTTAAAGCTCATTCATTCGAGATAAATGGAAGTTGGTCAACGACGGCCCAGACCTAGGTAACATTTATACCGAAACTCTTTAAATTTCTCAAGTATTATTTTTCTCGCTTTAATATTTATGTTTCAATATCTGTTTTAGCTTTATTTTAAAGATTATATTTCCACATAGATTATTTTGTGTTAGTTTGAGTTCTATTCATTTAAATCATGTAAGCGAATAAGAATTCACTTTAATTGCGAAAATATACCCGATTTTCCCAACATATGAACATAAAAAATATGAAACAAATAGGCTCAATTTATACAAGCATAATCATATATAAATATATGAAGAGATGGAATTCAACATAACTAAAGAGGAGCAAGAAGAAGAAAAACCTAATTGTTGAACCTTGTGCTTCTAAAAATTTGCTACGTAGTTATGTGTATAATTATGAGATAAGAGTGACGTATATATAGAAAACTTAAAAATACAAAACGTTACACATCTGATATGGTACGATTTTATAAGTAGTTGGCTACTGATTGTTATTAAAAAACGAATCAAAGTAGACAAAATACATTAGTTCCCAATAACGGGATCGATCCCTCCCAAAAATAATGGGATCGATCCCTCCCAAAAATAACGGGATCGATCTGTCTATATCGATCCCTTTATGTATGAAGATGTGCCCAGTTTTTTATGCAGATAGAGAAAGATCGAAGTGTGTTTAATTATAGATCGATTCGTCTACTAGGGGGATCGACCCTTTTATCTTCAAAGGTTAATATCTATCATAATTGATCCAATTAAGAGCCTATATGAAATGCACTTAAATATATGTGCAATTATATGTATTATAGTTATAAAAGACATACTTGAATTATGATTATCCAAAATCTGAACGTTTCTTCGATTTTTCATAAGAGACTTGATATTCTTGATGAATTTGATAACGAGCTTAAAGATAAGATTACAAATAAATGTTTTATCTACGAAAATAATCAACACTTATAACTTTACATTCATAAATTTGATAACTACGAAGTGCAGGCTGGGAGGACTTTAAAATATGAGTTGAATGATTTACTGTTTCCTTGTGTGTTAAGTGACATTGTTTTAAATGCAAAAGAAACCTTATGTATGGATTGTAGTTTATTCTAGAAACTCTAGTATAGTAATAGCTTGTAATTTAATATGGTTATCAAGTGTAAGAGTTTGTGGACTGAACTTGACATATATGTTGTTGAAGCTGCCCACTTTATTGAGATAAAATTGAGAGTATAGAATAGAGGATGAAATAGATAGTATATAATAGAGGAATTGCTAATTTATTTACCTAAAGTCCATTGTTGGTTTTGTGTTATTGATAGTGAGGACTATATAAAATTTAAGGGAAACAGACTAATAGGTGGATTTTAAGATCTTAAGAAGATTCTTCCTTAAAAAAGATGGTCTTATATCTCTTCCTATAAAATCTTTACCTTCTATAGCAATTGTGTCATTTCCATCAACAACAATGAATAAAAAAAAGTTTCAGAGGAACTTTGTGATAGTTTGTTGCAGCCTTGCTCTAAGCATTTGCTTAGTTGGATGTTGACCTGATTGCATGCTATAGATGGAATCGTGATGTTTTTGCATACGCACTAAAACAATATTCTCTCATATCTTATTATAACTATATGAAGAAAATATTGAGAGAAATGGTGGAGAAAATTTGAAGTATTATTCTATATCTTTTTCTCTGTTTTTTTAATGCATATACAACACTATAAATAGGAATAAAAAGGTAGACAAATGGCCACTGATTGTTTCTTACTTCGCCAAGTTACAAGATTTTTCCATACGAATATACAATACCTAGTGGTAGATCTGCGATCCACTATAGAGTCTGCCCAGTCAGCATCTGCAAAGACTTCAATTTTTCTGGTATGATTCTTCCTGAAATATAATCATTTTCCTGGTATCGTCTTAAGATACCTGAGTATACGATAAATCGTTTTCATGTGTTCTTTATTGGGACTGTTCATAAATTGACTTACAACACTCACTGAAAAACTAATATTTGGTCTAGTGTGAGATAGATAAATGAGTTTTTCCACTAATCTTTGATAATAGTATTTGTCCACAGGTGTACTATTTTCTTTGATTTCGAGTTTTACTATAGTGTCCATCAGAGTTTCTACCGGTTTACATCACATCATTCTAGTTTTCTTGAGAAAACCAAGTACATATTTCCTTTGAGATAAAAATATACCCTTTTTTATTCGTGTTACTTCCATTCCTAGGAAATATTTGAGATTGCTTAGATCTTTGATCTCAAATTCCTTGGCTAGGAATTATTTGAGTTTATTCATCTCAATTGTAGAATACCTGTTAGAACAATATCATCTACGTACACAATTAGGATAACTATTTTGTCATTGGAAAAGTGTTTGACGAGTAGTGTGTGATCTGATTGGCATTGATTGTACCCATGTCTTTTTCAAAACTTTAGAGAACCTATCAAACTAGGCACGTGGAGACTGTTTCAATCCATATAAGGATTTCTTAATTTTGCAAACTCTATTGGTTGGAACAGGATATTCAATTCCAGAAGGAATGTCCATGTAGACTTCTTCTTCGAGATCACCATTGAGGAATGCATTCTTGACATCTAATTGGTAGAGAGACCAATCCAAGTTAGATGCTAGGGAGAGAAGAACACGATCAGTGTTGAGCTTTGCTACAGGTGCAAAAATCTCCTAATAGTCAATCTCATATGTCTGAGTGAATCCCCTAGCCACAAGGCATACTTTGAACCTTTCTACACTACCGTCTGCTTTGTCTTTGATTATAAAGATTCATTTACACCCAGGAGCTTGTTTTCCCGATAGTAGTTTTGTGATCTCCTAAGTCTTGTTTTTCTCTAAGGCACTGAGTTCTTCAAGAATAGCTATCTTTCATTCAGGTACCTAAAAGGTTTCATGAACAGAATTTGGAACCTGTATCTGATCAAGGTTGTTGATAAATGCCTTATAACCTAGTGAGAGACTTTTTATAGGAAACAAAGTTGTAAATGGGATGGTTTATGCAAGATCTTACACCTTTTTTTATAGCAATTGGCAAATTCAAATCATTAGGAGGTAACTCAATAATAGGAGGTAACTCAATAATAGGAGGTAACTCAATAATAGGAGGTTCAGCGATGTTACCTTGTGAATTGTCGGAGTGGCCTGTACTCGGGTTGGATTCCTGGACTGGCTCAAGATATGCTCGGTTCTTCGCTCTTTCTTGAGTTGTTTTTCTCCTGGAGTAGACAAGAAGATCATTGTTTGGGACATGGAAGTTTGGATCTATTGGTAGAGAAGATGAAGGTTCATTGGGATTATTAAGAGTATTTGTTTGAGACACTGATTCACTTTCTGAAATTTGCGGGATAGGATTTGTGGGAAACTGAGTGGTTATGTTATTCCAAAGTTGGTATTCATTGTCTATGTTCTCCTCCTAAATGGCAGGTTTGGAATAGTACAAATATTGTTCAAAGAATGTGACATCCACTGTATTATGGAACCGTTTTGTGATAGGAGAGACGTACTTGTATCCTTTCTGGTACGATGAATACCCTAGGAATATGCATTTGATGGCTCGGGGATCAAATTTACATATATGATGTACATGAAAATAAGCAAAACATTTGAAAATTTTAAAAGGAATATGGGACACGATTCTGGTGTGTGGGTATGACTCAAGTAGAGTGTTGATAGGTGTTTTAAACATGAGGACACGAGAGGACATCCTATTGATAAGATAGGTAGCTGTAAAAAGAACTTTCCCCCAGAAATGTTGAAGGACATAAGTTGTGAACATGAGAGATCTAGCGACCTTGAGAAGATGTATATTCTTCCTTTCAGTCACCCCATTTTGTTGAGGTGTATCAACACAAGAGCTTAGATGGACAATCCCTTGACTTAACAGATAATCACTAAGGGTGGAAGCAAAGTATTCTTTAATATTGTCAGATTTTAATACTTGGATTTTTGTTTGAAATTGGGTTTGAATCATGGTATTGAAATTTTTAAAAATTTGACATGCTTTAGATTTTTCTTTCATTAGAAATAACCAAGTAATTCGAGTATGATCATCTACAAATGAAATGAACTAACATGTCCCTGTGATGTTTTTGATTCGAGAAGGTCCCTAAATATCAGTATGAATTAATGAGAAATGATTTCATTTTTTATGTGGAAGATAAGGATATGACTTTTTAACATGCTTTGAAAATTGACATATTTCGCCTTGAAAATTGACATATTTCACATTGAAAATCCTTTGAATTTGTATTTCTAAATGATGAAGGGAATTTTTTTTTAAATACAGGAAATTAGGATGACCTAAGCGATAGTGATTCAACATGATTTCACCATTATTATTGGACTTAAGATTTAACAAAATTTTATTCTGATAAGAAACCTCAGATACAGCTTGGAAGGTTTGTCTTACTGGAGGGTCTCCACTTTTGAGGAGATAGAGTCCTGAGCACTCTTGAGCACTGCCAATCATCTTTCCCGAATCGAAGTCCTGAAATTCACATAGATTATGAACAAATTTAGCCATATAATTTTTATCACAGGTGAGTTTAGTAATTGATACAAGATTACAATCAAGTGTGAGAACAAGAAGGACAAAATCTAGAATAAAGGAGTGCTGAACCAATTCTTGTTACTTTGGATACTGAACCATCGACAATTCTGACAGTGTGTCCATCTTGGTAGGTTTTAATATTCATGAGAAGAAAAGCATCACCCGTCATGTGATCTAAAGCACCTGAATCAACAATCCATGGTCTCATAACCTGTTTCACACTAAGAGCATTGAGGGTGTTACCTGATTGAGCTATATTGGCAGATGACGTGGGTAAGGACTGTCCAAATGTTTTCTAGAGGAGATCAATTTGTTCCTTGCTAAACAGAACAGATTCAAGTGATGCAGTTCCATAGGATTTGGAGATAGTTTTTCCATAACTTTCTTTGTTAATGTGCTGTGTGGAGGATGGCTTCCAATCAGCTGGCTTTCTATGAATTTTCCAACAGGTTTCTTTAGTGTGACCAAGTCTACGGAAATGGTCACACCAAGGTCTTCCTCTTCGGGGACAGTTGTCTGCATTATGAGATTGCTAGTATCCTCGAATAACAAGTGCAGATCCTTCTCCAGTTACGGAAATGGTAGATTGAGGACCCATCATCATCTTTTTTGACTCTCCTTTTGACGAACTTCGGAGAAGGCTTCGCGAAAGCTTGGTAAGGATTTTGTTCCTAGAATTCTGTTTAGCACATCATCAAGATCTTTATGGAACCCCAGTAAAAATTTGAAAACCCACTTCTTGTCAATAATCTGTTTGTACAAGATGCCGTCTGCTGGAGATGTCCATTCCTGAACCTCAAAGAGGTCTAATTGCTGCTAACATCGAGTGAGAGCATTAAAGTATTGGTTAACTGATAACTCTCCTTAACGAAGATAATAGAGGATGCTTTCGGTCTCAAAGAGTTCAAACATATTATTAGAATTGGAATAAGTATCTCTGGCGGCATCCCATATTCCTTTGGCAGTTTTGTAGAGAAGAAAGTTCTCTCCAATCTCATTTGTCATGGAGTTTATCAATGAAGACATCACCATATTGTTCTCAGATTTTCATGTTCTGTATTGCGGATCGTCTTTATTCGCGGCTGCTGCATCTCCAGTAAAGTGATCATCTTTCATCTTACCGCATATAAACATCATGATGGATTGTGACCACTGAAGGTAATTGTGCCCATTTAATTTGTGACTTGTGATAGACAGAATATTGTTTACTATGGAACCATTCATGACAAGTTTTCCTATGGCCATTGGTGTTATTTAAACTTGGGCTTATATGTGGGCTGATTAGGCCTACTAATTTGTTTATTGGGTTAGGTTGAAATTTGGTACTGGGTTGGGCTGAAATGGGTTGGGTTGGGTTGGGTTAGGCTGATATAAGCAAATGCAGGGCTTACTATTTAGATGCTTAAACAGAATGCAAATGCTTATTGAACCAGATGGCGACTGATCGACGACGACGATTAACCACATGATCGGCGACGATGAACCAGATGGTTGATGTTGCTTGAGTTTTGCGAGATTTGATGACTGATGGCTCGAGAGCAATGGGAAATGGCTCGCGATTAGTTCGCAATAGGAAACTGATGACTGGTCTGAGTATAGATGAATGATGATGCATAATAATCAGTCGTTTCTTAGACCAACGACGACTTCGACTGAAACAGAGAATCACCAGGACGATGTACGATAGTCGGCCATTTCTTAGACGAACGACGACTTTGATTGAAACAGAGAATCGTCAGGATTGATGCCGGAGAACAACGCCTAAAATATTGGATTTCAGAAAATGCTCTGATACCATGAAGAAAATATTAAGAGAGATGGTGGAGAAAATTTGAAATATTATTCTATATCTTTTTCTCTGTTTTTTTAATGTATATACAACACTATAAATAGAAATAAAAAGGTAAACAAATGATCACTAATATAGGAATAATACAGTTAGTATCAACAACTAAATTTCAGCTTGTTCTACACTAATTTATAGCCTGTACAACTCTATTACAGCTTAATATTCTCATAAAGTCTACACTATCTAATTGATAGTTATGTTATTGATTTCTATAATTTTATTATTTCTTTTGTATTTTATGTGTGCTTGTTATGAACTTTTGGATAACTTTTCAGGTTTCTTCATCATCATTTGGATCTCAGCTGTCATGTTTAAGTCAAACGATATTGTTCGGAAGCAAACAGCGCTTAAGGTGTGTATAAATGGCTTTAGACCTTCGGTTGAGACTTCATGCACCTTAAATGCTACTCAAAGCATAGAAAACTGAAATACATCACTTATACTGCAGGGAGAGAGGAAAGTCTCTGTTCTTGGTGCAAGTTCCATTGCTTTTATGCTCCAAGTAGTTGGTAGTTACTGGTGGTGTCAAAATGATGATCTTTTATACCCCTTGTTTATGCTTCCTCCAAAAGGGATTCCTTCTTTTTGGGACTCTATATTCATCATTTTGGTAAATGGTATGGATTTTATCAGTCCTTATTTATAATTATATTGCCGGAAAGTAGTGTTACATCAACCTTCTATAAATGTGTGGTTTCTATTATAAGTCATATACAAGAATTTAATAGTTCACTAGTCTGGCAGAACTCCTAACTAAATCTGCACAGTTATATTGTAGTTCTGCATGAGTAATATAGGAACTGGCAATTTCATTACATGGTTGTAGTTTCAGATTTATGCATCTGCCCATGATTTTGCCTTTTATTTACTTGGCTGATCATGAATTTTCCTATGTAATTGTTCCTTATTTCAGATACACTGATGAGGCAGTTAGCAATGGCTTTCAAGTGTTTTCTCCTTATATATTACAAGAATGGGAGAGGCCATAATTTCCGTCAACAGGTGGTATTTACATTGAGCATAAGCAAATTATGTAAAGCTATGTGCAAGTAGGTCCTAATTTCCAATAAGTAGCTGACAGCTATATCTCATTTTGAAGGGTCGAATGTTAACTTTGTTGGAATATACACTTCTGTTGTACCGTGCTTTATTACCAACTCCAGTCTGGTACCGGTTCTTTCTGAACAATGATTATGGGAGCCTTTTCTCATCACTGACTACTGGGTTATATTTGACGTTTAAGCTAATGTTTACTATTGAGAAGGTACTGTTTCCAAGCTATGATATTATGGCTTCCTTTACAATTAGTTGTTAAAGACAGTCATACAAAACGACTTATGCTAAATTTTAACTTTTGCCTTGATGTTCAGGTCCAATGTTTCTTTGCTGCCATAAGGGCATTATCCCGAAAGGAAGTTCATTATGGATCTTATGCCACATTGGAACAGGTAAGATAAATACTCTCTTTATATCTCAGTGGGTTTAACACAGACAAAATTGAGTTCGTTTTCTTGAGTTAAGATATGTTTCATAGTGATCTCTCGGCCACATGATACCTACCCAACTTGTTTTATTTTTAAATTTATTTTTCTTGCTCCTCTACTTTATTAGAGTATACTTGGATTAATCAGTTTTGAAATTTTTAATCGTGATTCATGGCTTCTTCTTTCCTTCTGTTAGTTCAGAAATATCTTTTAAAAGATTGCCAAGTTCTCAGTACATTTTAGTGCTTATTCTGTTCGCTGAAGTGCTTGTTTCTAGACAAGCTTTCGTAGCTGAAAAGTGAACGTTTGTTATTCTGTACAACTTAGCTATTTAGCATTGCAAACTGGTAATTATCTGAAAAGACCATGCTTGATACTATGATAGTAGATCTTTCCAAACCATTTGGTTGGACACAGAAAAGCATTACAAGGGTGGGAAATTTTTTTAAAAATCTTTTACGTGAAAAATGATAATAACTTTTGGCGATTTCACTGTTTTGACCATACTATTTTTACTCTTTTTTTTATTCCAACTGGGGCTTAAAATTTAAAAAATGAAACTCGAAGTTTATCTGTTGATTTTTCTCGGAGCTTATGAAGCATTGCTTGTTCTCGTTTCTTGTATATCCTTTAAGTTTAGTTACAAGGCTGTGAATTGGAACGGTCTTATTGGCAGGATGACAAATATAATTTCTTAATGGATAACCATCACTTACATTTGTCTCTGGTCTTTCTCTTTGATTTGTACTTTGAAGTTTGAACTACTCCATTATATCAAATTTTCTTGATCAAACCCTGTAACTTCGAAAGAATTATGTAGTCTTACTCTAAAACTCTTTAGTGTGTCTGTGTCTATTGGCTCTGTGTAGTTTGAAAGCCCAGAACTTCCCTTAAATATTTATACGGTTAATAATGTTGGTTCTTTGGAATTATTAATGCATTCTAAAGATTTAAGCACTCCAATGTAGGTAAATGCTTCCGGAGACCTTTGTGCTATTTGCCAGGAGAAGATGCTTGCTCCAATAGTGCTGTGCTGTGAACACATATTCTGTGATGACTGCGTTTCAGAGTGGTTAGTCTTTTCTTATATACCAGTATTGCAGTGTTTCCTCTTCATGATTATATAATCAAAGACAACATGTTCTTGTCTGTGAAAGGTTGAACTTTGTATATGGTTATTTCTTTAGTTACCGTTGCTAATGATGAATTTGTAACCTTTGGAGTTATAAAACAAATATTCAAGTTTATTAATTTCATACAAAAGAAAAAGGAACCTTCCATGACAAATTGTTACAACACATTCCATGACTCATGTGCCCTTTATAATATCTAGTTTACGATAGGTGGTAGGCAGTGTTACTGTCATGCATTCTGATTATTAATTATGTCTCTGTCATATTTACTTGGTAGATCCTTTTCTTCTTTATGAGGAACAGGAGATATTGGACAAGATTGAGTTCCTTGTTTCATTTAGCATGTATTCTATGGTATGTTCGTTCCTTTCTAGGGTCAGGTATATTCACTTTTGGGATTAAAAAAATCCTACTAGTATTGCTTAAGAACCATCGTATTTGATGTACTGTATATGATTATTATTTTTAGCTTCTGAATGGCTGACAATTACTTGTTTTTTAGGTTTGAAAGAGAAAGAACTTGCCCTTTATGCAGGGCGTTGGTTAAACCGGCAGATCTACCAACATTTGGGCATGGATCAACCAGTCTGTTCTTTCAGCTGTTCTGATCCGGTGGGTATCTGTTTGCTAGCATAAGCACGATTCTAGTAAAGGTGACATTTTGTTTCATACATAGTTGTTGGAATGTAGTTTGGTTTCTTAAATTAAGATTCTCCAAAAAAATCAATGAAAGATTAGATACCTCAAGAGTCTTAATGCAAATGAGAATTTTGAGCTCCTCCAACTATAGTGTTTTGATATTCGTCACATACTTTGCAAACAGATCAATTCATGCATCTTAAAGTGCCGATCGACTAACATGTTCAAACTGGAGGATTTTGATTTAAATATAGATGTGTATGGTGAAGATAATAGAGAAAATTTCCTATTGAGTTTGCTTTTGTCTCGGCATATATTGATGATGTATAGTACTGACACGAACTATTGAACAGTTTACTCCTGAATCATAATTGTACACCCATTTGTGAATGTTTTATTATGGAATTAATAATTAATAAATAAGGGGGGATTCGTTGCCAAGTTTTGGAATTAATAAAGATTCTAATATTAGAAAGAATGAAAAAAATGATAATTCACTATAATTTTATCATAATGATAATATTATTACAATAATTTTATTATGATAATGATATTATCACAATAATTTTTATTATTGTCATAATAAAAATGTATAAAATATTTATTTTATTTTTAGTATTAATTATATTTAATGTTACTAATTATTCTTGTAACAATGAAAAAAATATATTAAGGTAATATTGGTACCTTTTATTTTCTACCGTTTTTGTTATGCTTGTATTATGGCTTATGGCTCCGTATAGTTATAATTTCTCTTTGTAGTTTTGTTTGTTTTGAAAAATAACAAATCTGCATCCCATATAACTAGTAACAAGAAAGTAGCACATTTAATAGTCATTTATACACATCAACGAGTTTGACGTTATGCTTACTTATAAGTGTGATTAATATAATTATTTAAAAAATACTAATTTAAAGATAATGTTATTTTTATTGTTTTGTTTTTAATATGTTAAGAGTAAGTCATTTTCATTTTTTTTTCCAAGAATCTTCTGTTCGTTTCTCTAATTTTGTTTTTGACATAAAAAGATTGATAGCCTTCTACGTTTTTTTCCCACCAAAACTTGGTAGCTATCTACACTTGGGAAGGGGATTACTTCAAATCTCAAAATGATATATCAGTCTATGTAACCACTGATGAATAGTTTAATATAAAAAAAATTATCATAATTTGACATATACATCAATTTATATGGTACTGTATAATTGAATTTTATCGATAAGTGTCTCTACAATTACTTCATTATTTGACTATCATTACTTTTACATTTAATTAATAATTGATAGTTACTTAATGCATAATAATAGGTGTATATAGCACTATTCTTACTTTAATAGGTCACATATTAAAAAAAAGAATAAAAAGTATTATACTCTTATTTTTAATTGTATCATTCTTCAAGTTACACGTATATATTTAATTTTTTTAAGACTCCTTTAACATTTTAAAAAAAATTGATGCGTAAAAGAAAATAAAGTTTATACATAACAATTAAAAAATAATACAAGTAAAAATAAATATAATTAAAAATGCTATATATAATAATCAAGAAAATAAATAACTAAAAAAAGATATTTGCAAATATGGGTATCAAAGAGGTTAACACGACTTATCTATTAAGCACTCGATATATTGACCAATAGAACCAATATAACAAGGCTCATTAAATATTTGACACTATAGGGTAAGACATGGCACGGCATGCACACAAAACAAGCAACATTGTATGACTCGTGAATCGATGCTCGTAAGTGATTAGGATGTGTCGACGTACTAATCTAAAATTAAATTTTAAATAAATATATCTATATATTACCAAATATAATCATAGTTCAATGAATAGAGTTAACATTATTACATAAAAAATAAAGAGATTGAATTTTACTATCAATATTTTTGTCAAATAATGAACTAAACAAAACATGAATCTTATCTTCTCGTTAACACGCATTTACCAATAACGTAAAGATTATGAAATAAGAATAAAATTACAACATAACCCATATAAAGATCACATGTAAAATACGATATTAACGGACTGAATTGTATCCTATCATACAGACCTTTAATTCGGCACGAAAGAATTTGCTTTGATCGAATTATGAAAAAGTGGTGCAGGCAAGAAGGGATCTAGTTAGGATATAGCTAGGGCCTAGGAGGATAACAACTATGATGGAGTAGCCAAGTGCAGTGATAGATAGGGTTAGTTATGGTTGCTTGTTGCTTTCTGTTCGCTGAATCGTTGTTCCCATTGTTAATGAGTTGATCTGCCTACACCAATGTCGTCCTTGTAATGTGCATGTTCAGTTAGTGCTCCAATGAAATGTGAATTCGGTTTTAGCTGGGAATGTTAATCCTATTGGATTAATAGTGAATTATAGTGTTTTAGTATTAATTATATTTTATTTATATGCTAGTTAATATATAAAAAAAATTAATTTTTTATTTCTAATAATAATAATAATAATAATAATAATAATAATAATAATAATAATACTTTTATTCGTGTTCTCTATTTACATAGGAAAATATTATCAATTAATTTGAACTAAATTTTTTATTTGTGTAGAGCTGATATTCTATTATTTTATTGTTAAATATTTTCATCCCTACTTTTAAGTATTAATTTTACTTCAGTAATGCAATTTACCTTAATTTTTAAATGTAAAATTATTTACTATTACCCTTGAGATAAACTAAACTTTGTTTTTTAATTAATAATTAATATTGGCCTATTTTAAAAGAGTCACATTTTTTTAAAAATTATATGTTTTAAAAGTTTAAAGATATATATATATATAAACAAATTAAAAATTAAATGTAATGAAATAATTAATTGAAATAAAATTTATTATATCATAAATATTCAAATTATTTTAATATTTTTTAAGTATTATTTTAAATAATTATTTTAAACATAGACTACATATTTTATAATCTTTTAAACTATTGATTAAAAATAATATGACATGCATTTTATATTTATTGTAATAGATAAGAAAAAGTTGTTTAGAAAATAATTAAATATTTTAAATATTTTTTAAAATGTATTAAAGTTTAGATAATTTTATTAGTCTATTAATTTAGGAATTTTTTTTAAAACTTAATTCGCCAACAATATATTTTCAGTGTATCTTAAAATATAATGAGCTATGTTATAGTGGGCGACGTCCCCACCCTTACAAAGAGCGAAAAGATACATTACTTCTTAGGGTAGTCTTATTTTGTTGGAGAGAGTAATATCAAATTTTGACCTGTACAAATCACCATAAAGATATTAAACCCTCCAACTACATGACATATACTAATTACATGTTATTATTCGTACTAGTTAGATTAATCAATTTAAATTGATTGAATTTAAATTAAATTTAGGATAATAAAATAAGTCCAAAATTTAAATTAAACATTAATAAATTAATTTAAATTATTAATTACATGTTTTTTAATTAATTAAATTTTTTTATAAATTAAAAAATATGTTTAATGATTAAAACGCATTAACTCAAATAATATTATAACAACTAATCTTTTAAATAAATGATAAATTAATATTGAATGAATAAGTTATACATATAACAAAATCAACAAAAATAATACAACTATTTAACATACTTAATATAATGACATGTACAATTAACTATTACATTCTCATATCTATTTTAATAAATTTTATTATAATACTTGTACTTCTCTAATTGAACGTTACTAGAACTTAAAGGAATAGTCTTAAAGTGTGTACATATCTACGATCATTTTGAAGTTATATTTTGCTTCTTTGAATTTAAAAGAACGTTAATAATATCTCTCTAATATGTTTTTCATGATATTAAATATGTCATCTCCGTCTACCTCTATATTTCAATATAATACGAGCAGAAATAAGTTTATTAAATTTTAATAAATTAATGTAATATATGTATTCTATAAATCAATTTAAGAGGAAACTAAAGTTTATTTCAAAAATTTATTAAATTAAATAATTAAAAACTTACCTTTCAAATTTATACATGGAAAGATTTAGATAATATACAATAAAATCAATTTTTTCCCTTAACTATTTTATGAAAAAAAAAACTCATGTTTTATTCATATATTTATGTTTTGATTAAATTTTTAATTATTTATTTGAAGTTTTTCACAAGTTTTATACTTATTTATGTCACAAATTTGCATTCAATTTTGTATATAATTTTTTTTAAAAGTAGATTTAATTATTTTATTAGTTTCTAAATTTTTAGTAAAATAATACGTGATTAAAATTTTAAAATATATGATTTAATATCTCAAAATTTTAAGTAGTATAATTTAATCTTAAATTTTTAAAATTTATAAATAAATTATAATTTTATTATTATAATAAAAATTTATAATTCAAAATATTGGGATATATATATATATGTAAAATTTTAGATTAAATTATATAATTTAAAAGTAAAAAATTTACTATAAAATTTAAAAAATTTAATTAACAAATCATATATTACAAGATTTTAAGATTTATTTGTAAACGTAACTAAAGTTTAAAACTACATCATTTAGCCGAAAAAATAATTACTTGTTTATACTTTATACACGATATAAATGGTGTATACAAAGTTGTGAGTAATTAGCGTTTCACATGAAAGTAATCTTATCCTCAATTCGCTAGGCTCGTCCATTTGCTCTCTTTTACAGAAGCAGGGACTGAAGGCGCCAAAATCAGTTAGGTTTTTTAGCTTGCCGCAGAACAACACATGAAGTGCATATTAGGGGTGGGGGTGTTCCAGCAGTTCCTTTCACTTGCCTCTCCAGATATCTCTTACTCCAACTTCAAGAAGTTCACAAGATATCGAAGCAACAGAATCACATTTCCTTCAACATTTGACCTAGATTCTAAAAACCATGTCTTTCTTCACTCTTCCAAAATTGCTTCTGCTTCTTCTGCCTCAATCAGTGGCTCTAGCGCTGATTACCCAGGTAATAAAAAAATATCTCCTTTTGATTTTCCACTTATCTTCGTGTTGTTCTTTATGCAAAACAATTAAATGGGTTCAAGTACTTAATTGACATCTCACAGAACAATTGCTGGATGCCCAAAGAAAAAAGAAGAGGAGTATAGCTGGGATTGATCAAGATGAGCTTAAGGACCCTACAAACTTAGCTGACTCAGATAGCTTTTTTTGTGAGTTTAGAGGTGTGAATATCCACCATAAGGTATACGATGTAATTGAATCAAAGGCAGAGGAGGCTGTCTCATCCCAGACTAAGAAGGTTGGTTTTCCTATGATTTTACTTCACGGATTTGGGGCCTCCGTTTTTTCATGGAACAAAGTGATGAAACCTTTGGCAGAAGTGTCTGGTTCCAAGGTTCTTGCTTTTGATAGACCTGCTTTTGGGTTGACATCAAGATTAAACCCTTTTGACCATTCAGCTTCTTCTGGAAATGGGGATGCAAAACCTTTGAATCTGTACTCCATGGCATTTTCAGTGCTTGCTACTTTGTATTTCGTTGACCATTTGGTCGCTGAAAAGGCAATTCTTGTTGGGTATGTAGCTTTTCTTAATTTTGTCTTTGGTTGAGTTTTTTTTCCTCTTCTTAGCGGATTGCCGATTCATGCTCTTTTTTAGAGAACTTACAACTTTTGTATTACGGATGAGACTAAGGATAGCTTCTCTCTGATAATATGTCGATAAACTTTAAGTTTCTTTCATCTTGTGCAGTCATCTCATATCTAGCAAATGAATAAAGGCATCACTTTGGCATTTTGTTCTCTTTTAATTATTTAGCAGATTAAAAAGTTCCTGTTTGAATGTAATATGTTAGAAGAGTTGGTCACCAACTCTCTTGTAAGCTTAACATTACTTTTATACAATTATCACTCCTATAAGTATTGACTCTATGCATTATGCAAACCAAATACTTACAACTCAACATTTAGAGTTACTAGTTTGAACATACAAACTTCATCTCTAATCCTAATACCGTGTTAGAAGTTATTAGAAAATCCCAAAGACTTAGTAAAACAGGTGAACTCCTCGAATAGAAAGTAGACTTCCATGATCTTCTTGCTATCTTGTTTTGTCCTATTTAATTATGCAGATTCTATATCAATACTAATTTTAACTATTTTTCTTGTATGAAACCAATGTTTTCTGATACTAGTATGAAAGTTGATCCCTCAGGCATTCAGCTGGTTGCCTTGTAGCTGTTGATACATATTTTGAAGCCCCAGAACGTGTTGCAGCTCTGATACTTATTGCCCCAGCAATTTTGGCCCCTCGCGCTATGAGTAAAGTTGGTAAAGGAAACCAATCGAGAAGAGAGAACCAAATTGAAGAAAAAAGCTCAAGCTCAAATGGCCAAGGGAATCCACTTATCCAGTTACTCAAAATTTTCTCCAAGTTCAGTCAAATGATTACAAATGCATTCTTTCAAATGGTGAAGGGAATGACTAATATGCTCAACTCCCTGTATAAGAAACTACTGTCAACTATCCTTCGTTCTGCCTTCGCTGTAATGCTAGTAAGCTTTCCTTTGTATGATTTCATACCCAACTTGGTTCGTGTGCATACTTTTTATGTCTTTTTCAATGAACCCACTTTATCTGCTAAGTCTAAGTATACTAGCTTGACATTTTTACAAATTGCAAGCCATGTTACGCCACATAATGTTTCTGCAGAAATATTTTCCAACCCAATAGCTCATTCAAACCATATCCTGTTGGGTTGGAATTCACCAACCCATTTTTTTCTTATCATTTCCATGAATATACAACACTTAAGGGTTTAAATGCATGTGGACCAATACCCAAAAATAGATATGATTATAGTCTAGCTTGGTTGCTAATTTTAATCAAGTATGTTCACTATGCAATTTTTACATGATAGCTGTTCTGTTCCTGATATTTTGGTATGTCCTTGTATATCTTCTCCATATTTGATGGTGTTTTTACAAAATGTTTATTAGGTAAGGATGGTAATTGACAAATTTGGAATTACTGCTATCAAGAATGCATGGTATGATCCAAATAAAGTCACCGAACACGTCTTAGATGGTTATACAAAGGTGGTTTCTTTAATTTCTGTCTTTAATTTTATTTTTGGAAAGGAGATGCTGATCACTCAATGTTAGTATCACCATTGACATAAATGCAGCCATTAAGGACTAAGGGTTGGGACAAGGCACTAGCAGAGTACACTGCAGCAATGCTTGCAGATACTGCTGCTGAATCTAAGCCACCACTTGCAAAACGACTCCATGAGATCTCATGCCCTGGTAATTATTCTTCTGCTTTTAATTTAATCTCCTTACTTAAAACTTACTATGACCCACCAGTCCAATACTGATCTTCAACTCTCTCTTGCGGTTCCAGTTCTGATCATTACGGGTGATAATGATCGACTTGTCCCTTCTTGGAATGCTGAGAGACTTTCAAAAGCCATACCTGGTTCTTCCTTTGAAATAATCAAGCATTGTGGTCACTTGCCACATGAAGAAAAGGTGGATGCATTCGTCTCAATAGTTCAGAAATTTTTACAAAGAGCTTTTGGTCTTTCAGAGGAGCAATATATGCAAGCTGTAGCATAAAGTTTGTTATTTCCGATATCCTATTTGCTCATGTTACCAAACAAACCAAGAAGCAGGCTATTTGGTGGCTTTGTTAAAGCCAGAGCCGGAGTTCTTATTGAACTTTGCTCTAGAAAATCGGTGACAAGAATTTGCAGGTGCTAGAAATGAAGACTAGAAGAACTCGTTAAGACCAATTTGATTATGATCGTTCTTGTCTTTCATTGAGATATGCAATTGTTGTAAATGAGTGCATGACCTTTTGTTGATAATTATTTTTCCTAGGCAATATTGTGTGTACTGTAATACAATAAAACAAAATTTGCTATGTTTTGAACCACTGATTTACACACTAATATGAATCAAATATAGACTAAAATCTTTCAATAAAGGATTTGGATAATCAAATTAAGTCTTGTCATGTTCGCAGCCAAAAAAAGATTGCTCTCATGCTGCATTTACAGAAGCTAGTTAGAACATTATCAGAAAGGAGGATCCAATGATACAACAATATTGGGATCTTGAAAGCCTGAAGGAACATCAAATCCTGACATAAAATCATCCCCAAACATCACAGCACCTGCTGCCAATGCTCCAGCACCCACTCCCATTCCAAACCCGGATCCCCCACCACAGCCACGACCACGGCCTGCACCAGAAGGTGGCATGTTAATGTAAGTCTCTGAGTTTTGAAGAAAAGCTGGCACATAGCCAACATTAGATCGTAGAGGAGGAGGTGGAGGAGTTCGAGGTGGCTGATAGCTGGGTCCATAGCCAACATTAGATCGTAGAGGAGGAGGTGGAGGAGTTCGAGGTGGCTGATAGCTGGGTCCATATGCTGGTGGATAGCTTGGTCCAATTGCAGAAGGATTGGAATAGTTTGTGGGAAATGGCATTGGATGTGCATAAGGGGAATTAGGTTGTGTTTGATTTTGTGGCCTATGGAATGTAGCTAGAGGCAGTTGTGCTGGATAGTCTTGGGCAGACCCATCTCTCGTAGCCAAAGTTATAGTACTGCTTAAATCCATTTCTTCACCATTTCCTACAAAAAGGCTTGATGTTAATCATCCCATAGAAGTTTAACACAAAGACAGCAATTGTATCAAAAACCTTATTTCCATCATTTGGAGAAAGAAAAACAATGAAAATTAGGATTTGTGTGGAATTGCTTCTTATTTTGATTTATTGTGTTGAAATGGGTCAAATCACTTACAACAGTATAGCATGATAAATTATCAATGAGAAGTTGAATTTAATGGTAAAATTTAATCGGTTAGAATATTGCTTGATATGAATTTTTGAAGTGATCATTTTATTTTTGATCATATGTTTAAATACTTTTTTTACTTTTATATATACATCTAGCAAATTTGGTGACAAATGATTGCTAAATGACCGGAACATCATGCGACACCTCAAAAAATAAGTGTTGGAACACGAACATTACTCCTGAATAAGTGTTCAAATGAGATTTGTTTTTAAAATTCAGATTATAGTGTGAAAAATGGAAAGCATTGTGCAAGAGGAAAAACAACTAAAATTGCTATTGTTTAAGAATACAATTCAAAGGAATATCAACGAATACCTAAATATGAAGTTGGTTCTTCTCTGTCCTGTGAAATCCGTATTGAAACATCAATAAATCCCAGAGGCTTGTTGGAATTTCTTTTCCTCAACTGGTAACTACCAACTTCTTCAGTACCTGACCTTGAAACTCCAGAATTATTCTTAAATTTAGCTAGAAATTCTTTCAAGATGATAGTGGCTGTACCCTGTAGCTTTTCTCTGAGGAATATTGGGTCTCTGCTGTAAACTTCAACATGTAGTTCTAAATCATTGATTTTGGATTCTAAATCATCAATGCAAGTAGCAAACTTGGTGTTCCAAACTGGATTTGCGTTACCAGAAGCATCAATATTTGTACAATACTTGTCTTTCGGATCAATCCACCCCACACCATACCATTGGAGCTTCCACAAAGATGAAGATCTCCGGAGTCCTCTAGCAGATATCAGGCAAACTTCAATCCAGATTTTTCCCATCACAAGTAAAGTGTTGAAAATAGAGATGGTGAGATCTCTCTCTCCCTCTCTCTCCCTCTCTCTCTCTCTCTCTCCTGTCAGGATCTAATTTTCATAAAGTTGAAATGGAGTCAAAAGTAGAATGATACTTTGCAGTTTGCATTATCAAAGCTACTTTACTTTGGTGCTTGGGAAAAAAAAATGTTAAATCACCATCTGTGGGGTACTCATATATATTTTTATCTCTGTTACATGAGTCGCATATATATTGATGGAATCCAACTTACGTTTAGAATAATTATATATTGTTTTTGAAATAAGTTGATATATCTAGATCCATAAAGATAACGCAAGGTAAAGCGATATATTTTTCACCCTTTGTAACTCTTACTGCTCTTTATTATCATTTACATTAGTACAATGCATTTCGTTGGGGGTAATCTTACCTTTAATGTGGCCTTTTCTTCCTGCGAAAAAATGGGGGCATCCGATGGAAATAATCCACGTAATATCAGAAAACATATACAGTGTTAATGTGACTATTTTAACTAATCATTATTTATAATATCGTTATCATAATTTATTAAGTACATAAATGTTATATAAAAAAAAATATATGATGAAATGGTAAATATCTTTGACTTTTTGTGACACATTCACACTAGAACTATCTCTCATGTCCTCCTCAATCAATATATTAATTTATTAAACTGTGTTCACACTGAGAGCACCCAAGATTCTTTTCATCTCTATGTCCCAATGCTTTGGCTAAAGGCTTAGACAGTATGGTTTTCAAACAAGACAAATGTAATGAATGTTATTTATTTATACATAAAACGACATCAATTTTATGTTTTCTTCAACTAAATCAAACAAATGTTCTTATGCTAAATAATTTACAGATTGGAACGATGACTATTACTATTAATAACACAGATTGGAATGAACATTACAATCTATTACTAATCAAGATGAACTTCAGTCACGTATTTCAGTTTGATTTTCATTGAAGTCATAACTCATCATAACTATTGGAGAAAGAATGACGAGTAACTTCGTAATTGGTTTTTGATTGATTCGTTTAATTTTACTAGTCTTGTTCAAATCTTTGAATGACAATATGTACACCATGTCCAGGTTCTACTATCATTCTATAAGCAGGAGAATGTCGATATTTTGTAGATAAAGAGAAAGCAAACTTGGAGATTATAAGTGATATAACAACCTTCATTTCAACCATTGCAAAGTTTCTGCCTAGACATAACCTAGCACCCAATCCAAATGGAATATAAGCTTGAGGATATTTGCAAGCTTTAGAAACACCATCACTGAACCTCTCTGGCTTAAATTCATTTGCATCTTGTCCCCAAATATCAGGATCTCTATGCAATGTTGGGATCAAAGTCCAGACGCATACTCCTTTAGGAACATTTATATTTCCAATTTGAGTCTCTTCAAGTGCCTCTCTTGACACAAAAGCTGCTGGAGGATATAGTCGTAGAGCCTCTTGAATCACCATAGTCACCTGTAATAAGTTTTGCACATAAAACATCTTGTTACTTGGAATAGAAATGGGTTTTCATCATTGTCCATGGTACATTTTGTAATTAGTTAGTGTGCGATGTGTATGGCTATAAGAAGAATTGGGGAATTTTCTAAAGACAAATAAGATACTGCATGTGTAGTTCTGGTTTAAAGTAGCTCAAGTTCTTAATAATCCATAAATCACCCGAGCAATGTGGTATTTTGTTTGCACATTCCCAACATGTAAGAATTAATTCATATAAATCTTACCGTCTTCAATTGTGTGAGAGAATTAGCATCTAGCAGACCATCTGGGAACACTTGAGCCAACTCGGCCCTAATACGAGCCTGCCATTCTGGATGCAAAGCAAGAAGCATCAAGCACCATGAAATGGCAACACCTGTGGATTCATGCCCTGCAAAGTAGATGTTCTTGCAGTTATCGATGACGAAGCTTTTAGATGCCTCTTTACTAAGACCATGATCATTGTTAGCTCCTTGTAGTATCAACTGCAATAAATTATTTTCATATAATGGAGATTTCTGTGAACTTCCTTCTGTACTTTCTTCTATGGTCTCCCAAATTAATGACTCTATCTCTTTTTCCAAATTGCTTATTTCATTGTGCTTTTTCGTTCTTATAAACCTGTCACCATATTTGTTAGTATAAGTAGAGATCAATTATTGGTATAGACCAAGATTAAATAAGAGGAGATAAATACAATGTGTTGTTTAGGTCTTAGAAATGGTTAAAGTTAAAGAGTGTCTATTTGTACAGTACCCAAAATTAGTAACTCCAAATAAGAAGCCATGGTGAGCTATAGTTTCTTGAAGACTTCTGAGCTTTGAGAAAATTTCTTTGCCTTTAAAATAAGAGCTTCCAAAATAAGCCCTTGAGATAACATCTGCTGAGAAACCCCTCAAATCTTCATCCACTTGAACCTCTGCTGTTTTACCGCCTTGGATTTCAATGCAGTTCTCCCATTTTTTAAGCAATGGTTGTGCTGACTCCACTATTAATCCTACCATGCCCTGCCATATAGCACATAACAAGTGTTAGACATGGTATCAATTCTTAAACTGGTGATTAACATAGTTTAACATGGTAATAAAAAGGATCCAAGGCAAAGTCCATTAAATATTCATAAATAAATTATAGTTCAATCAAAGATTCAAAAGAAATTGAGAGTCAATTTACCTTGACTTTTTCCATGAAGAATTCAGGTGCCACAATTTTCCTTTGTTGTGCCCAAAAGATGCCATTAGACCTTAAAATTCCATTACCAAGCATAGGTGCAAGCTTCTTGGTAATATAAGTAGGCTTGCCCAAATCCAAAGTAATACATTGGTTCATTTCTTTCACTAACTCTGGCTGATTTATGTACAAGTGTTGCCTCATCCCAGTTGAATATGTATATATCAGTCCTGCAGTACAAAATTGACGCCTATGATTTATTAAGTCATTTTAATCACAAAATGAAAATAACCAAGCATTTCATCTATCACATCAGGTGTACTACAAGAACTTTACAAATAATATATATATATATATATATTAAATTAAATGATATTTAATATGTTTTTAACTTAAAACGAGAGAAGTTTTATCCTTCAAAACATGAACAAAAAAAGATTTTATATTAGATAACATAAAATAATAAACATTGAAATGCATTAATATTACCCCGTAAAAGTTCCCTAATTATAAGATTTTTTCGTCTTAATTGAGAATCAAAATTTTAGACACATAAACTACCTATATGTAAAACATAATATAATTATATATTGATTTATCACTCGTGTTGAAGATATTACTCATTCGGATAATACTTGGTCTAGTTATAAGTTTAAATCTAAAGATTGAACAACTTAACATGAAGATTACTTTTCTTCATGGTGATCAAGATGAAAGATATACATGGAGCAACTAAAAGGATTCAAAATCGATGTTAAGTAAGATTTAGTATGTCAGTTGAAGAATAGTCTTTATAGACTTAAGCAAGCACTACAACAATAATAAAACAAGTTTGATTTCTTCGTGATTAAGCATAAATATTGAATGATAACTTCTAATCAATGTGTATTTGTTAAAAGATTCAATGGTGACAAATTCTTTATGTAAAGGAAGATTTAGCATGTCAATTGAAGAATAACTTTTGATCGTTATGTATTTGTGAAAAGATTTATGGTAGTGAATTTATCATTAATCTTTTTTATAGAAAGAAAGATTTATTATGTTAGTTGAAGAATAGTATTTATGGATTTAAGTAAGAACCAAAAGGATATAAGAAATTTGACTCCTTCGTAATTAAGCATGAATATGAAGGATAATTTTTGATAATTATGTATTTATGAAAAAATTAAGTGGTAGATAATTTATTATAAATGATATGTTAATTATAGGGTCAAATGGTGATAAGATTGACAAGTTGAAAAAAAAACTCAATAAATTTTTTTCATCAAAGACTTGGGTTCTACATAATAGATTGTCGGTATGATAATCTCTCATGATTGAAAGAAAAAAAATTGTGGTTATTTCAATAAAAGTATATCGAGAAGATATCGTCAAGTTTTAACATAAATAAAACAACGTCATTTGATACCTCACATACTAGTCACTTTATATTGAACTCAAAGAAAAGTTCTACATGTGAGAAAGAAAAAAAAATAGTTATTGTGCTATATTCCTCATCCGTTATTAGTTTAATATATACTATAATATGTATTAAACTTAACATAACACATGTAATTAGTATTATTAATAGATGTTTTTCAAATCTAAGAAAAAGCAATGGAATGTAGTTTGGTGAATTTTGAAATACTTCTAAAATGAGTTTATACTTTGAAATTTGAATATCTGAATTTATTTTTTATAAAGGTACATACATGGTTGGAAATATTGATTCCATAAAAGTTATTTCTAATTATTTTTTCAAAGATAATTGTCTTATGTCAATCAAAACTACAAAAGTGTTTTGCTTTATAAACTACAAAAACAGAGTTTATTATATCTATCAAAACTTATAAAAAATTGTTTTAGATGAAATTATTCTTACAAGAATTTGAACAATAATAATAAAAGTACATTTTACATTGTCATAATCAAAACGGTCCATTTTAATAAGGATATTAGTTTTTACTCGAAGTCGAAGTATATTAATGTTAGATATCACTAAATATGTGATATGTTATAATTCAAATAGGTATAACTTGAACAAGTACTTATCTAAATATAAGTGTGGACTATATAGAAAACAACAAACATAGTGCTTCTCTGCGTGTAAGTCAAGAGGGGGAAATTGATAAGTCATCCATTCTTCGGTGGAGGTGATGAGAGAAAAAGGAAAAAAAGAGTTTAAAAATAGAAGTATAAAGAAAGTGTATAAGGGTGAAGAATAAGGAATTTAATGGAAGAGAAAAACTATAGGTTATCTTTACATTTACAACAACGGTAAATGTTATATTGTAAAAAGTGATATAATCATCCATCCAAGAAAACAATATATGTATATATTTTGGAAAAGAAAATTGAAGTCATGCTTGAGATAAAAAAATCCTCATCGTACATGAAAGAAATATCTTGTTAAAATAATAATTCAAGAGAGTGTTAGGCTATTAGACTATTTTGTATTTCCATTGATTTGTCAATATATATTTTATTAACCCATTTTAATTACACAAAAGTTAAAAATTTAGATAAAAAACTGCTGCAATTTTTCAATTTAACTCTTATTATTTTATTTGTTATATTTCAACACTAATCACAAATTGAAAATAACCAAGCATTTCATCAAGGTGCACTACAAGAAGTTAAAAAATAAAAAAATATTATATATATATATCTAACTTTATCAAATGTTATCCACTTTTAAATAAACACAATATAATCATATATGTATTTTTAATTATAATTAAATATTTTTATTGATTTTAAGAATCATTAATTAATTTAAAATTTTATGTTTATTAACACCTATATATTTAAATAAATTTATCAAAATATCACTAAAATTTATAAATATTATTTATCTAGATAATGTGTAATCAAAATAATGTATATATATATATATAATGAAATTTATTGTGATTTGAATTTTAAAACAAGAGATGTTATATCGGCCAAAACATGAAGAAAGAAAAAACAGAAGGAAAAAAAGAAAGAAGAAGAAGAAGGTGGTATTCTATATTGGATAACATAAACATTGAAATGCATTAATATAACCGATAAAAATTACTCCTAATTATTAAGATTTTGTCGTTTTTAATTGAGAATCATAGAGTATTTAGAGACAGAGAGCACCTGTAGTGCAAGAAATAATATATAATTATATATTAATTTCTCTCCTTTTAAAAGGAATGGGCCATGAGTGAGTCAGAATTTTGGAATTAGCCTATCTACTTGGTCCAATTATTGCCATCACAAAAGAAGACATTTTTTAAAAGAAAACAATTATCTTATTTAAATAAGCTAAATATAGGTTAAATATGTTTCGTCCATGGCCCAAAAGGATTCTATATTTTTTAGTATTAAAATATCGCGTTTTTTTAATTTATTGTTTAAAACTATTATTTTGAACCAGTCAACGTCAACTTTAAATATTTCATGTATGAATACTAAAATCATAAATCCACTGTCATAATTTTTGTTAATATTAAAAAATAAATACATCTAGATTGATTATTATTTTTATAAAATAATGTTATATTTTTTTAATAATCAAAATGTATAAATTTAAAATAAAAGATCTTATTTCTATAACTGCAAATTTTTAGAAATGATATTTTTATTATTTTTTTAATTTTTAGAAAAACATAAAGAATTGTACTATTTTTAGTTATTTTAAGTTTTAATTTCGACAATTTTTTTGGTTAATGTCCAAATTACCCCCTGTTTTCGTGCTGAATCTATTAAATTTGCGTTGAAATCGAATCCAGGTTTCCCGATTGAGATTTTCGTTGGTCCAAACACCCAAAATTCAAAAATAAATTAGCTGTCTCTTGAACTGCACTTAAATCTATGAGTCAGAAATTATTGTACTAAATTTTAAATTAAATACACTATAAAAAATACAGATTAACTATCAATATATTTTAAAAATAATAAATAATAATTTTATAAATATATCATAATATAAAATCTATTATGCTTAATTATATTTATTATCATATTATTTATATAATACATATTAAATTTAAAATACATAACATATTTCTAAATCTATAATCCCAGCAAACTTACCAGCTAACACAAATATAATAGATTTGAATCCAAATCTTCTACATTTCTTTTAACTTCCATAACAAGTAGCATGCAATCTCTTGTAAAATTCTTCTTCTTCTTCGTCAATGTTTTCTAGGTAGCCTATTATTCTTAGTCATGATTTTCAGGGTTGGTTTTATTTTGAATAAAAAAAAGGGTAGATATACTACCTCAATCCTTAATAAAAAAAAATTTAAATATAATATTTATAAAATTAGTAAGTGAATCAAATAAAACTATATGTACGTAAATTTAATATCTTTAAAAAAATCAATAATTTAAACATAAAATTTTATATATAAATTTTTTTTAATTAAAAATAAGTAACACTGTTTATTTTTAATGTATATATATATATAATAACATTTATTGTATAAAAATCCTAAATTCACTATTTGTCATTTTTGCGCATTAATTTTGAGACGATGGCTTAGTTTTCTTTGCTGCCGTGTAAAGAAGTATACGATATATGTACAAGTACAAATACGTATAAACATGTTCTCGTGTTAGACATAATGTATGTTATCTTGGCATACATAAGTATGATAAAATTCTTATAGGTAAGTTGGTTGGATAATGTACATAACATACACGACGTCGTTGGACAATAGATCATGATTGTTGTGTACGTATGAAAGTTAATCGTGTACGTACCGTATTGTTTTCTCCACCTTTCCAAGTACGGAAAAAGGGATGAAGTATAATCGTGGGCAACAAATTGATCAATATTGCAGCTATGATCTTCTTCTCCGTTCATAGCTTGGAGTTGAATTTTCTGCATCTCAGGAAGATTGCCATATAATAACGAAGGTGAAGGTCCTTTGATACCTTGCTTTTTTAGTTTCCTCCTGATCCCTTCAGATTTTAGCCACACACTGTTGTAAATATGAAGTAGAAATCCAAGCACTAGTATAATACCTAGAGAAGGAACAACTTTTATGAGTATAAGAAGATAAACTTCCATCTTTTATGAGTATAAGAAGATAATATTATTGACACAGGATTTTCTAGCTTCCTCTATATATAAGGAAAATAATAAGTATTTCAAATTCATTTAATATTATTAAGTTTTAATTACATTTCATAACTTAATACTCATTTTTATTTTTAATTATTTCCTACATATAATTTTAATAAAAAAAAGTGTTTTTTTACTACGTTAAAAACATATATTTATTTATATTATTAAAACAATTAACATAATATTTTTATAAAATTAAAAATAAAAGTATATTAATAAAAAAAAATTATTGCATATTTGATTACAAGTGATATATCATATCAGTTAATAACTTGCAAATAACAATAAGTTAAATTTTTTTGAGGAATTATTGTAAATTTGAAATAAATACATTAAGTAAAACTTTTATATGGCATTATTAGTGCAGTAAAATTACTTATATTAATAAATTTTATTAAAATGAAATAAAAATGTTAAATTTATAATATGTAAATGATGTTAGAAAATTATAAAAAAAAATTTGTAATAATAAAAATAATATTTAATATTTAAGAAATTAAAATAATTATAATTTAATTTAAATGAAATTTAAAATATACTGTTTTTTTTTTAATAATTGATATATAAATAAAAATAAAAATAATATTATTTTTGTTGAGTTTTTAATGATACGATGATGATGCTGCAAAGTATCGTACCTATATATTATATATATAAAAGAAGGAGACAATAATGAAAGTTTGAGGAGGAGGAGTGAGTGGACCCATGCAGGAACACCGATGGGATATGGCTAAGGTTGTGTGAGAGTGAGAATAACCCATTAGATCTGAGAAAATAATACAGACATCAATTTTGACATACATTTACATGAACTCATTAATTAGTTATTTTATTCAATCTTATTTATTAGCGCCGATTGTTGAAGATGATTGGACGCACTCACTGACTGGGGATGTTGATTAGCCGATAGAGACATATGCAATTAAATATGATAGGAACGAGCATCTTTTCTATAATTTTCCTAAAATATTATCAAATATAATAAAAATAAAATTGTTTATATTATACCAATAATTGATGCTAATAATTTAAAAATCATCATTTAATTATTATATTTATATTATTAAATTATTTTTATGACATCTATATCACTTGATTAATAAAAAAATAATTTATATTATTAATTGATATAAATTAATTTAAATAATTCAATGTATATTTATAATAATAATTTATAATTCTATTTATGATATAGTTACATAAAGATTAATATAATAATGTTGGAACAAATATGTGAAAAATTATGTAATAACAATATTACCGATATACTGAAATATACAGCTTGGGTTGAGTCGCGGACTAGATCGCTCTCTTTAAGACGTTTTCGGTTTCTGCTAAATCATGTAAAGAACACAACCTTTTCGTCTCCGTGATAAAATAAATTTTAATCTTTTTCTCGTCTCTAACTTCACTGACCGATGAAGTCTAGAATACTGCATCTCTCAAATATTTATGTTGCTCGGAAATCTGAGAAAAATAATTCTGAATTTTCTTTTCTTTGATTTTGTTATGAAAAAATATAGAACTGTTTTTGAGTTGTTAAATTATATTCTAAACTTATGGCCATTGCTCCTTTTTATAGTGGAAAAAATATGTATAATGATCATATAATTATGAAAATAACGGACACATAATTATGAAAATAATTGTCACATAATTATGAAAATAACGGCCATAAAAATAACGGTCATATAATTATGAAAATGACAGTTACATAATTTATGAAATAACGATCATAAAATAATAAAAAATATTTTTTTTATTTAAATTCATTTCCAACAATCCCTCACTTGAATTTTAAATAAAAATAGTTTCATCGAGCAACCAATCAATTAAAAGTATAAGATTGTGCATAAGCAAAAAGTTCTATCGACTTGAACCTTTACATAGTGTTGATGCTTTAGAATATACTAGAGTAACTCATAGTTTTGAATTCTATCTCTAACAACATCACACACATAACCTTTCCAAAGTGTTGTTCGAAAAGCCCGTGCTTTACGGCCATGCACGTGTATCCCAGTATAGTGAATGATCTAGTAAATTTTGCCCAAAATTTTCATAGGAAGCGACCATACTTCCACATTCACATAGGTGAGTCTATCAAGAGTACTCATGTAGCTACTTACTCTACTCCACATAGAGTATATAACTCATTAAGAGTTTAATGATTAACTCATCCTTTCTGTCGCTTCAAAACTTCATGCTTCTAACAATATAGATTGTGACTTCATAAATAGCACGATTCATCTCATATTACTTCATGACTAGTTATTATCCATTTAACTTATTTCTTGGGATCTCCAGTCTATAAGTTGGGTTACCATCATGAATGACTCTTCATTCTAAGGGCATCAGTCACATTCCTTTCGAGGTTTTTGAAAACCTTCTCTCTTGTTAATCCTTTCGTCAAAGGATCAGCCAAATTTTCATCAGTACATATATGATCCATTCTTACAGCTCCTATAAAGAGAAATTCTCTAACAAGATCGTGTATCTGCTGCCTCTTTCCATTGTAATAACGGTTCTAAATCTTTGCAATAGCCGCGGTCTTATCGCGGTGGATCAAGACATCTGGTATTGATCTTTCCCATAAAGAGATCTCACCAATGTACTTCTTAACTAGCCTGCTTCTTCACTAGCAGTAGCTAGTGCTATCATTTCAAACTCCATCGTAGATTAAGACAATATTGTTTATTTCTTAGACTTCCAGGAAACAGCTCCACCAACTATGTTAAATATATAGCTGCTAGTTGATTTGGAGTTTTCTAATAAAATGTTCCAATCTGCATCGATGTATCCTTCTACAACAGCGGGAAACTTTGTATAATGTAATCCAAGGTATATAGTTCTCTTAAGGTATCTCATAACCCTTTCAATAGCATTACAATGCTCTACACTAGGTCTACTGGTAAACCTACATAGTAGTCCCACAACATAAGCTATGTCTGGTCTAGTGCAATCAGTAGCATAACGTAAGCTACCAATGATGCTCGCATACTCAGTTTGTCTAACACCGTCTCCGGTGTTCTTGAACAACTTTACACTAAGATCATACGGAGTACATGCAGGTTTACAGTTAAAGCAATTATATTTTCTTTAAGATCTTCTCAATGTAATGAGATTGATCTAAAGAAATTCCCTTTTTCAGACCTAGTAATCTTTATACCAAGGATTACACTCGCTTCTCGGAGATCTTTCATATCAAAGTTAACACTTAATAAAGTTTTCACATTATTCACAACATGAATATTTGATCCAAAAATAAGCATGTCATCCACATATAAACATATAATAGTGCAAATGTTATCTTCTAATTTATAATAAATGCATTTGTCACTTTCATTTATTTTGAATTCATGTGGGTTAACTATATTATCAAATTTCTCATGACATTGCTTAGGTGCTTATTTTAGACCATATAGATATTTATCTAGTTTACAAACTTTATTTTTTTGACCTGGGATAACAAAACCTTCAGGTTGATCCATATAAATTTCTTCTTCTAAATCACCATTTAAGAAAGCATTTTTAACATCCATTTGATGTACTACTAAATCATGGATAACAACAAAAGAGAAAAGTACACGTATGTAATTTATTCATGTAATTGGTGAAAAGGTATCAAAGAAATTTACATTTTCTATATGCCTATTCGCCTTGACTATAAGACGAGCTTTGTACTTTTCAATAGTACCATTGAGTTTTAATTTCTTCTTTTGTATCCATTTATATCCTATGGTTTTGCAACCAGTAGGTGAGTCAACTAAATGCCAAGTTCTATTATATTCATGAGAGTCTATTTCATCATTTATGGCTTCTTCCCATAAGTTGGTATCTAAAGAAGATATGGCTTCATTAAGAGTTTGGGGATCTTACTCTAAGGTATAAGCATAAAAATCAGACCCAAAGTCCTTAAGGGTTTGAGCTCGTTTACTTCTCCTAATTTCAGTGTTTAATTCCTCATTTTGTTTACTAGTTATAGTTATGGGTAAACAACTAGAAGACGAAACCTCACTATTTTTAAATTTAAAAGGAAACCTATGTTCATAAAAGTCACCATCATTTGATTCTATAACTACATGATCTTTTAAGTCATAGAATTTATAAGCTTTACTATTCACAGCGTATCCTATGAATACACATTCATATGCTCTACTAGCAAGTTTATTTCTTTTAGGATAAGGGATCCTAATATAGGCTAAGCAACCCCAAGTTTTAAAATAAGTTAAGTTTCTTATTTTTCAACATTTCAGATGATCAAATTTTACTAGTAGATTTAGGCACTCTATTTAGCACATAGCAAACAGTTAATAAAATTTCTCCCCACTAATAGGAAGCAGTACCAAAGTTTAATAAAATTGTAACTATTGATTTAGTAAAAGTTCTATTTTTTTTTTCTTTCAGCTTTGCCATTCATTTCAGAAGAATAAGGTGTTGTTTTTTCATGAATGATTCCATGAGTTTTATAAAAATCATTGAAGATATTGCAATCATATTTAGTGCCTCTATCACTTCGAAACCTTTTTATTTTTCTATTAAGTTGATTCTTAATTTCAGTCATAAATATTTTAAACATGTCAAATGATTCACTTTTATTTTTCATTAGATATACAAAAGTGTAATCTGAACAGTCATCTATAAAATTTATAAAATAGCGTTTTTCATTTCTTGTTAAATTTTCATCAAGTTCACACATGTCATAATGCATTAATTCTAAAGGTTCAGATTATCTAACTATTGACTTATGTGAAGTTTTTTCTATTTTAGCTTGACTATAAAAGTCACATTTTTTCAAAATCATTCAAAGATAGTTTAGGAATTAGTTCTAAGCTACTCATGTTCTTGATTATGCGTTTATTAACATGACAAAGTCTAGCATGCCAAATATTAAAGGAACTCAACATTCAATTTAAACATGCCATTAGTGGCGTACCCTTTCCCAACAAAAAATATTATTTTTAGTTATTGTATATAAATCAGCCCCTATAGTTTGAGTAAACTCAGCTTTGTAAAGAAGATATCATGAAACTAAGTTCTTTCTCATCTCTGGAGTATGCAAGACATCTTTCAAGATGATAGTCTTTCCAAAGGTAAACTTTAATTCCACCTCACCAGTACCAACAACTTTAGTGGAGTGGGAGTCACCTAACAACACTTTCTTATCCTCAGACTCAGAGTAGGACTTGAACATGTCTCGATTATAGCAAACATGGCGAGAAGTACCAGTGTCCACCCAACACCCCTAGGATCCATCAACAAAATTGACTTCAGAAATCATAGCAATAAGTTGATCTTCGGTAAGGTTCACCTACGTGGCAGGACGATTCTTGTTCCGACAGTTCCTGGCCAAGTGGCCAGGTCTGTTACAACTATAACACATGAATGTGTTATTCCTTAAGGGGGTTAAGGTCCATTCTAGAGAGGATAGTTTTTGTTTCTATTTTGGTGGTTGCGGTTTTGGTTATTATTGTGATTATGAGTTCTCATGTTTCTACCTTTAGGTTTCAAAATTGCAGATGAAGGTTTCTTATTGGTACTGTTGTTTGAGACAACGAATACTTCATCTCTTTGGTCTTATTTTCGGGCTTCTTCTTCTATTCTTAAACGGGTTATAAGACTTTTTAAAGAAAATTCCTTAGTTTTATGTCTAAGTGTATTCTTAAAGTCTTTCTAAGTATGGAGTAATTTATCTATGTTAACAGCTACTTGAAATTATTCAATTAAAGTCATACCTTCAGAAGTTATTTCGTGTGCTATCTTCTGCAGTTCATGTGATTGAGTTTTCACAGATTTGTCATCAATCATTTGATACTTCATGTATCTACTAACATCATACTTCTTTTGAAGAGCTTCCCATATTTCCTTAGCAGACGATATCAGAGTTATAATAATCATACAAGTTATCACCTAATCCATTAAGAATAAAAAAAATTTGCATAGAAAATAATTTCCTATCCAGGTGTTTAAATCATTTATTGTAGCTTCAGTATGAGAATTAAGCAGTGTTGGTTTTTCAATAATAAAAACAAAAACGACATTTTACATGGTTAAGAAGAATAACATTTTTTGTCTCCATTTTTAAAGTGTAGTTCTTCAAAACGAAATGGTTTGTTAAGATCAGCATTTAACATTTTCAGTAGACATGGCAAATAGAATACGTCTTAAAATTGTTGGAACAAATATGTGAAAAACTATGTAAGAACAATATTACCGATATATTGAAATATACAACTTGGGTTGAGTCGCGAACTAGATCGTTCTTTTTAAGACGTTTCGCGGCTCTGCCGAAACTTGTGCAAGCAAACACAACCTTTTCGTCCCCAGAATAAAATAGCCCAGAATCTTTTTCTGTCTCGGAACTTCACTGCACTGATGAAGTCTAGAATACTGCATCTCTCAAATATTTATGTTGCTCGGAAATCTGAGAAAAATAATTCTGAATTTTCTTTTCTTTGATTTTGCTATGAAAAATCATAGAATTGTTTTTGAGTTGTTAAGTTATATTCTAAACTGATGGCTATTGCCCCTTTTTATAGTGGAAAAAATATGTGTAACGGTCATATAATTATGAAAATAACGGACACATAATTATGAAAATAACGACCATAAAAATAACGGCCATATAATTATGAAAATGACAGTTACATAATTTATGAAATAACGGTCATAAAATAATAAAAAATATTTTTTTTATTTAAATTCATTTCCAAAAAATAATGTAAATAATTTTTTTTATAAATTAGATGATATAAATAAACAAAAAATCCAATAATATAAATAAAATAATTTAATAGTATTTATAGACTCATTCAAATTTTAACTAATGTTTAATTACATGTTAATCCTGCTTATTAGTCAATTCAAATATTTTTTTATATTATAAAATATTTTAATTATTTTATTTATTCGTAATAATAAGAAAAATTGATATTTTTATAAATAAAAAATAAGTTATAAATATTATGATTGATTAAATTTGTAACAGCATATGTAATTGTTATTGGGAATTTAGGTGTCTACGAAACTGTTTCGAGGATATAATAGAATAATTGAGCTTATTTTGATTATATATCTAATTAAAGTTTAAGATATTAATGTTAAATTAAACATTAATATTTAAATTTTATAAAAGTATCAAAAATATTATTATTATAGATGAAAATTTAAAATTTTTAAAAATTATAAAAATTCTATGAAAATTATAGAATTTAGTTATAAAACTTTATAAAATAAAACACAATCAATTATTTATATTTTAAAACTATTTTCTTATTTCATACATATATTTATAAAAATTACGGTATTTAATTTAATCAATAAATCAACTAATTATTCAAAATATTACAGAATAATTAGTTAAAATATAAAATAATTATTTAGATTGTAATTTTTATTATTATTATAAATAGATAAATCTCAATAATACATAATAAAATTTAAATTATAAAAAAAATATTTAAATAAAACTAGTAAATTAAATGTAAAATTAAGAGTTTTCCGTAAGAAAAAAAATTATAAATCATTTCGAAGACAATAAGAGTTTTTCATGATTAAATTTATGTTAAATGATAAATTATATACTATAATATTATAATCTTATTGATAATTATAATTATATTCACGTAATTATATTTAATAAAAAAACTACATTAATTATATTACGATATAATTATGATATATATAAAATTACTATTTTCATAATTATAAACATCAGTGGACTTGAATGAATACTGTGTTGAACACTTTTTAAAATGAAAACTTTGTTAAACACTTGAATTAAATTAAAGAGTTGACGTGGAATAAGAAGTGAAGCACGATGGAAAAATAAATGGAAAATTCTTAGACTAATTAAAGTTAGGAATATTTAAACGAATAAAAATTAAAAAGAGACTGATAATTAAGGTGTAAAAAGCATTCGATTCATATCTCAATATTTAAAATTAATAATAATTAGTGATTTATTTAATGATTTTGTGATAAATTCATACTTATTTACTTTAATATAATATTTTAAACAAAAAATTTGGAACTCCTTTTATAAAAAAATTTAAAAAATGTTAAAAAAAATAAAGTAAAAACTATAAATATAATAAAATAAATTATAAATTTTGTAAATAAACTAATCGTGATTCTTATTCATTTTATTATCAATAAGTTTCTTCAAGAAATGTTGGTGCAAAAGTAAAAATGATTAATCTTAAAATATAATAAAATAAAATAAAAATATAAATTGATAGACTTTTCATTATATTAAGATATATAATTAGAAGAAAAACTAAAAATAACACGTTAATTAAGTATAATATTAGATTAAATTTAAGAATATAATAATTGAAAAAATATAAAAATATAATTATAATTAAAGAGTAGTGTAAAAAATATAAAAATTAAAATTTATATGTAAGTATGATAAATTTTTTTATTGAAATATAATTATAATTAAATATATATTTTTTATAATTTTATTAACCATATATAAAGAATAATTTTTTTTTTTGCAACTAGACAGATAATGATATAATAAAAATAAATTGTGATATTGATTATGTGAAATGTTAAGTTATGCATGTGGTAGAAAAATAGCATGAAAGATTTAAAAAATAGTGAAGTGTTCACAAAATTTATACGATAAGTTGTTTTATTTTTATTTATTTTCATATAAAAATAAATAATTCTATTAGAATAGGAAGATTAAATGTCTATTTCATTCATATAAAATATTTAAAATTGAAAAAATAATTACATATATAAAAAAGCCATGAAAGGAAGGGGCCACAACACACCCAATCACCCCTCGAGTCAGTGGTATTTAATTACTAGCTAGCTGGGTGCGTCAGTTTTTAATGGTTTTGACGCGAAAATGATCTTAAAAATCCTAATTTAACCAATAATGGGAATGGATAAGCTAGTTTGCCATTTTACATCATACGGGAGCTATTTAGTTAGTTTAACCTAGCTATGCCTATGAGGTTGCTTGTGATATATTGAGGAAACCATGAAGAAGATCTAGCAATGTTACTCATTCGTACAAGCTAATCTAGAAATCCATACCAAAGTTTAAAATGTCTTCAAAGGTGCGTCTTTTTCATTTCGTGCTCTCTAGCTACATAATGTTTTAGCTATGTAGAACACTTTTATTGTCAAAGGTTATGGAGTAGAGGATGTCATTTTTCCACTTTGTGTGGATAAGGTTGAGACAATCTCATACTTGTTATTAGGATATTATAATGTTAACTCTATCTTTAACTACCCTACATTAATTATTCAATTTTTTTTTTTTTAGTTTAATTGTGATTATTTTTGGGAGTTATTTTAATCTTTTCACCATCCAACAATTTCTAATGGATAGAGATATTTTAATATCTATTTTACTTTATATATATATATATATATTAAAATATATATTTTGTTAATTAATAAAAAATTTAATATAATATTTATAAATAATACATAATTTATATTTTTTAAAATTAAATATCTTAAATCACGTAAATTTTATATAATATTAAAAAATTTATCAATTAATAGATAAAAAAATCAATAAATATTAGATATTATAAACACATGCGTCTTGAAAAAAAACTAATGATGTAAATAAAATAAAAATATAAAGTATTCATGTTATGATATGTACTCATTCTTAAAAATGTTAAAAGTATAAAAAAAATATCATATCTTAATTAATAAATCTATTAATTTAATATTTATAAATAATATAAAATTTATTCAATTTTAAAAATTATTAGTCTAATGTGTTAGAAAGGATTGTGGGTGTTTATTTGTCTCTAAAGTGTCAGGGATATCACATGTTGGACAGTGTTATTGTATACATCATTTATAAGGGGGCTTACCAACTCTGTATTCCAATGCTAATTAATTTCCATTATCTTTCATCAACTTGTCTTCTTCTTCTTCTTTTCAAATTAAAAAATAAATATATTTTTACTATACTTCTTAACTAAATAGATGACAAATTACTATTGATTTAACATTTTAAAATTTGAAATTTATTTGTTGAAAGTGACAACTCCTTTACAACAATTATATTTTGTTACGTGAATTTAGAATATTTTAAAATTTTCTATAATTAAAAATTAAAATTTAGCCTCAAAAGTCAATTTAACACTACATTATTTTTAAAAAATTCTATCAATTTTGTACTTTTATTATAAAAAAATATTTTAAACAATTTTTTTAAATGGAAAAATATTTTTGCACGTTATATGCACTTGGATTATGAATAGACATTTTATTTATGCATCATTATAGTTATAATATATATATATATATGATTTTTTTGTGAAAATAATTGATTAGGTATAAGTATGGATGATTATTTTAATTTTAATATTATAATCGATTTAATTAAATATATATTTTTAATACATAACTTAGTAAAAGATAATTATAACATTAAATACATAAATATTTTAAATACTTATGATGAATTTTCTTATATATATATATATATATATATATATATATATATATATATTTTACTTAAAATATATATTAAATAATTAAATAATGTAAATATTTTAAATAATTATGTAGAATAAGTATTAGGTTAATTTTTAATCTAATATTTTTAATAAATTTAATAAAATAATGGCTAAATTTGAGAAAATTACTATCCAACCCATCTCAAGGTTAGAGATGAACAAACGAAAATAATTTGGATGAATGTCATATGTAAACATGTGCGGTAAAATTCTCTAATTTTAATTTTTTCGAACAAATCAATCTAAAACGATGATTTAAACTATTTTTATGAATTAAAATACATTACTTTTAAATAAATAAAAAAACAAGTTAATTATATCTTATTATTATAATGTACATTATTAATTATAAATATATCTAAAATATTTATTTAATTATAATTATGTTTTATGTATCAATATAAAAATATGTTTAAAATTCATAATTATGTTAAAAGAAAATTAGATAACAATAAAAATATATTTAAAATTAAATAATTTTTAAATATATTTTTATCATTATTTATATATTATTAATATAATTATAATTAAGTAAATATTTAAAATATATTTAAAATTAATCTTGTAAAATATTTACTTAATTATAATTATATTAATAATATATAAATAATGATAAAAATATACCTAAAAATTATTTAATGATAAAAGCTGTGAAGTGAATGGAAGAATGAAAGTGAAATTAACCCAATTAGTCGTACTCGTACTATTGAAAGAGCGATTGAAGCAGTCAGAATCGCGATCGTCCACTTGGCGAGAATGACGTGAGCTACCTTATGGACAGTCAGTTCTTTTCTACTCGGTTGAAGCTAGAAAGGCTTGTTGCTTGTTTCTGCAAACTAAAGCCGCCGTAGGGACGACTGTCCCATACCAGATATTGAGTAATGAAACGTGGCTTGTTAAGAACAATGTTAATGTCTCAAATCTCAATGACTGATATGATATGTGAGCTTTCAAAGTTGAAGACAAGTACTAACTAGGACCCTCCACTTACATTTACATTTATTAAAAATATTATTATTAATTTATTTTAAAAAAAAAATTAAATTTTCATTTCATCGTTACTTAAAAATAAATTAAATATTTTATTAATTATTATAAATTTTATTTAATTTAATTTAAAAAACAGATGATATTTATAATAATTAATAAAAGAATTACAATCTTATTATGTACGTCTAATTCTACCCATTAATTTGACACTTATATCCTGTCATAAATAATTATAAAATTATAAAATTATAAAATAATTAAATTTGTTATTTATTATTAATATATATTAAAATTTAAATAATATAAATATAAATTTATCTATCAATCAAATTGACACATAAATTGCCAACATCAGCCCGGAACTAGGCTGTCCCCAGACTCCAGCCTTTCGCCAGCTACATACCACTTTAAGTGAAATTATATACAAGCGATAATGTGGTAATAAAATGTAAAATTACTATAATTATTTTATTAAATAATATGAATAATTAATATTTAATGAAAAAATCAAGTAATATAATTAATAAAAAATCTCATTGATTTAAAAATAATAAATATACTCTTTATTATTATTATTTTTTTAATTTTTTTTTAAATTATGTCTAATAAAATTATTAAAATTAAAAAATTAAAAAATAATATTATAATAAAAATATATATTTACTAATATTTTATACTTAAATTGTTTTTTATCTATTAGTTTTATATAAAAATGAGATTTGTGAATGATATGTATTTCATAATTTTATTGTTTCACTTATTTTAATAAAACAATATGTTTATAATAATAAAAATAATAGTTTAAGAATATTAAACCTAATAAAATTAAGTATTAAATGAATTTAAATAATAATTTAATTTAAATAATATTTAATACAAAATAATATTTTATATTTTTTAATAATAAAAATATAAAAGTATTATTTTTATGATTATAATTTTTTAAAATGAGAAAATGGTTAAGAAAAAAATACTATGATGTATAACCAATTATTGAACACTTCATTTATTCACAAAAATAAATAACAACACTTTAATTTTTTTAATACATATATTTTCTTCTTTTCAATTTAGAAAAACATGGTTACAAAAAATAATATTACTTACCATATTCTGTTATATAATAATCGGTGACTTTGTGTTCCCTTCCTATGTCTCTTCTCTCTAATATTCAAACTTTATCGTTAACAACTATTAATTTGTGCACACCAAATAGATTCTCAACAAAGTTATTATTTTCTCCTTTTGTTGTAAATTTCAATTTCTTATAGTTTCTTTGTATTTAAGACTTACCCCACGTTTGGTTGGTTGGAGAGAATGCAATGAAATCAGAATTGATTCCTTACATTTTGTGTGTTTGGTTGGACGGAATTAATGATGGAATGTAATCAGATTACTAAAAGAAAAGGAATCACAATTCCTTCTCCCCACCTTGGTAATCATAATTCTATTCCCATCTAAATTTTTTTTTTCAAATTTTACCCTCACTTAAAATATAACCTTAAACTCAAATCCCAAATTCTCAAACCCAAAATTCCAAAACCCTAAACCCTAAACCCTAAACCATAAATCTAAAATTTCAAAACCCTAAACCCTAAATCCCTAAACCCTAAATCCCAAATCCCTAAACCCTAAACCCCAAATTCCAAATCCTAAAACCCTAAAACCACTAAACCATAAACCCCAAATTCCAAATCCTAAAACCTTAAACCCCAAATCCCTAAATCCCTAAACCCAAAACCTTAAAACATAAATCCCAAAACCCTAAACCCCAAATTCCAAATCCTAAAACCCTAAATCATTTTTAGAAAAATAATAATTTTAACCCTAAACCTTAACTTACAAATATAACCCCAAATCCTAAATCCCTAAACCCTAACAAATCCCACATCCCAAACCTCAAAACCCTAAACCCTATTTAAAAAATAATAATTTTAATAATATATTTCTTTTTAATTAAGTAATAATTATTTAGAAAAATAATGATTTCAATAATGTATTTTGTTTGACGAAAAAATAGTAATTAAATGACACTATTTGAACTTTATAGCATGTATGGGTATTAAGGTCATTTACAGCTTTTTTCATTCCATTCCAGTGGAAAACCAAACATTGTAATCCTAATTCCGAACTTGATTCCAGTGGTCGAACCAAACAAAATTGTTTCCTTTCCATTCCATTCCATTCCTATTCCCATTCCCATTCCACGAACCAAACGCCACCTTAGTTCGACTTTATTCCTTGTTAAGTTTACTTCATTTTAACATCGGTCAAAAATTTAACAACAGTTTTGATTATAATTTTTAACAATCTTTAACTCAATAAGATATTATTAGGTTGAATTAGATTTAATTTTTAAGATAATATTAAAGTTGGATCTAGTTTGATCAGTAATTTATAATTTATCTTTAACAGTATCATTGTATTTTTATGAGATAACTTATGTCCGTGTGAAAGTTAACAGTTTTCTTTAATCTCACATCGATTAATAGTTTAGTAACAATATTGTTTATAAGTTTAGATAATCTTTAATTTAATAAAATTTTATTGAATTGAATTAAACTTAAATTTCTAATATTATTCGATATTTTTTTAGCAACTAATCTCGAATTAATAACCATGAACTAATCTCGAAGTAATAACCATGCCATAAATGATACAATTTATACTTATTAATCGATAAGTTCTCCTGGTTGTTAATATTCTTTTATCCCTTTTATCATTTTCAATGTTTGATTTAAACATTTGGGCCTATGACAAATGAAAAAATTCATGTATTAATTTGAAGATTATTTATTAATTGACTTAAAAATATTTATGTAATTTAATAATATCTTAAATTTAATCATTATATAACATAAATTATAATAATTATATATTATAGAATTAATTTAAAACTTTGATGTTTGTGTTAACAACTTAACTTTGTATCAAGTAAATTATCTAAAATGATACACGGTACTTACACATCACCAAAACTAGGAAGTTTAAAAAATCTCAAAAGATCATATAATAATTTTCCCAAATGAAAAATACCTCACCACTTTAGCGCTTCCGCTTTTCGATGATTCTTGTCGGTGACACAATGTCACATTAATAGTGGAAGTTTGGAATAACACTATAACGTATAAGTAGGTTTTGCGATGATTCTTGTTGGTGACAAGATGTCACATTAATAGTGGAAATTTGGAATACAACTATAACGTATAAGTAGGATTGTACGAGTAAATTTTGGAAGTCGGGTCTTTTAATACTCAAAATGGATTTTTTAATTTAAAAATATAGTAAATTGAAATGTAAATTTTTTAAAATGTAAAATAAAAATTGCATATTTTATTAATAAAAATATTTAAAAAAAAACAATCTTATTTTTTCTACTTATTTCTCTCACATTTTTTACTCTCTAAATCTATCTTTCTCTTCTTATTTTTTCTCCCGTTTATTATCTCTGTTATTTATTATTTATATCGTTAAATTTTATTTTTTATTAATAACAATGAGAAAAAACGAGGCAAAGAGGGAGAGAAAAAGTAGAGAATAAAGAAATAGAATTGTTTAAAAATTATTCAAATCAAACTATTTCAATTAATTTTAAAAATGAATGAAAATTTAACATGTATATATATATTCACAATATGACATTAATACAAAAATTATGTGATAGACATTGCTTATGTATATATTTATTTTTATTATATTTTACTTATTTATTTTTAAATTATTTATATCTTCTTCAATTTAAAAATTCAAATCTTATCGTATAATCTTAAGGTTTTTTTCTCATAATTATATTAAAATTTATATTAAAATTAATATAGGTATATAAATTACATTTAAAATTTATAGCTATCTAACTTATACATTAATTATTATGATATTATATATATAAAACTTAACTTTCGTAAATAAAATTTATTTTCAATGAATAAAAATTTATAATTACAATCTAAAAAAAATATCAAAACCTAACAAAAATAATCCAAATTTTTTGGTTTGTTTTGGATTGATTTTACACTTTTAATTAATTTAGTTCATTTTTATTTTTTAACAATTAATTAGATTAGATTGGTTCGAATTTTAGTTCAAAAATGAACCAATCAACTTTGCATACCCTTAGGAGGGATAGACAAAATGAGAGGAATGAAGAGGTTTTTTTCTTTTCTTTTTGTAATTTTATTCCTTAAAATATCAATTTTTAATTATTTTATTTAATTAATCATATTTTTAAATTATAAAATTAATATAATTTAATTAAAAATTTAAACGATTAAATATATAAATCACATAATTAATTAAATGGATACGTATAACGTAGATTCACTGTAAATTTAAAAATCATTAATGATAAAATAATTATAGATTCAATGTAAATTTGAAAATCATTAATAATAAAATTATTATAAAATTATTTATTAATAAAAATTAAATTATATAATGTAAAATAAGCTATGAAATGTATTTTTTTATTTTAATTTATAAATTTGCGATTATTGATAACAGAAAAAATAATTTCATTACAAGCATATATTAATTTGGAGAGTTTTTCTTTTTTCTTTCTAATAAAAGACACAAAATTGAAAATAATTTATTTTTGATTCAAAATAACAACAGTTAGAAAGACAGAAAACATAATGTCATTTTTTAATAGAACAAAATATGATTTTGTTAGTTGTTAGTGAAATAAAAGGTTAGGTAGATACGTTTTTGTTTGGATTATTTTTTTTCTTTTCTTTTTCATCAAAGTCAAACCTAGACTAACATATAAGTTTTAAAAATAAGATTTTAATCGCAAATATTTAGTTTTTTACCCTATATGTTACATGGGTTTTATGTTTTGCTAAAAGCTCATGGTTTATAAACTTTTCACATTTTATATTTTTTTTATTGTAGTTAATTTATTTTTAAAAAAATATTTACACTTTTATTTTTTATTATAATTTAATAACTTTAATTTTTTACTTTTTCATATTTTAGTCCACACAATTTTTAAAAAATTATTGTGTAAACTAAATAATGTATTAAAGTGGATTAAATTTGTGAACAATTAAAATGGAAATATACCAAACCATAAAAAGTAAAGAGATGAAATTACGAAGTTAAAAGATTATTGTGTAAACTAAATAATGTATTAAAGTGGATTGAATTTGTGAACAATTAAAATGAAAATATACCAAACCATAAAAAAATAAAGAGACGAAATTATGAAGTTAAAAGTAAAGATATCAAGTCATTAAAAAAAGAAAAAAAAATTATACTAAGAAGTTCATTTAATACTATTTTTATTTTTTATGTTGTAATTTTTAATTTAGTTTAATAGTAAGTAATGATAAAAGAGATTTGAGTGAATTAAATTTAATAAATATATAGTAATATTAATTAAATAATATTTATAATTTTAAGATTATTTATTTTAAAAATAAAAGAAAATAATTTTTTCAAATATAATATAATATTTTAAGCTATTTTTAATTATAACAAAGATAGCATTGATTTTTAAATTTCAATAAAGGTTTTCAAAATAACCTTAATAGATACATTTAATTAATTTGTTATTTTAATAAATAATAAATATATAATAATAATTATTATATTAATAAATAGTTGTTAAATAAAAATATGTATATAATAATATTTTTTTATGAACAATAGATGTGACACTTAATGATCGCTACGTAATCTAAATATCAGTAATACTTCATTTAATAAATAAATAAAATATAATAGGATAACACATAGATAATATTTTATCAATGTAATAAATACTTTTTTAAACATTTTTTGCTTAAAAATAATGTATTTTATTTGATTATTTTTTAATTGACGTTAGATATAACATAATCTTAATACATAAAAAAATTATTAATTCAAAATGATTATGATAATTTAAAGTTCATAATATAAAATCAATATAAATAAAATTATAATATCTTGAAATTTATTAGTATGAAAGGATAAAAAAGAATAAGATAAAAGTTAAAGCTTATAAAAAAAAGATATTGAAATATACATTTAATTAATTTATTATTTTAATGAAGAATAAATATATAACTATAATTGTTTTATTAATAAATAATCAATTAATTTATTATTTTAATAAAAAATATATACACAATAATAATTATTTTATAAATTGTATAAATATCAAAAATTTAATATGTGAATGATATTTTATCTAATAAATAAGTTAAATATTACACGACGACATATATGAACTTGATACGATAGATAAAATTTTATTGAAATTAATACTTATTTTTATAAGTATTTTTTTAATGTAATATATGTTAGTTGATTATTTTTTTAATTGATTTTGAATAAAACGTAATCTTAATATGAAAAAATATGTTGCGATTTTTAAAATAATAATTGAGGATTCATGTTATAAAGTAAATATAAATAAAATTATTAAATATAAATTAAATAACTCTAATTTATTGTAAACATTTTTTAATATTTTTTAATGTTTAAAAGGAAAAAAAGTAAAGTTAATTTGTTTTTTAGAAATGAATTAAGTAGAGAGGAAGAATAAGCTAAAAAAGAAGAAGAAGAAGAAGCAATCTTCTAATATGATGAAATTTAAGGGATTTTTACTTAAAAAGTTGTTTGGGTAGATTAGGGTATTCAAAAAATGGATTGAAATGATTCTAATTAAATCGAAAAATTGAATTGAATAAATAAAATTTATAAATCAAATAGTCTGATTTGGTTTGTATTAGTTAAAATCATTTTTCAAATAGTAAAGTTTGGTAAGGTTATATTAATTTTTAAATCGATTGATCGAATTGAACCGATTTTAATAATACATTAAATTCTTCCTATCACTTCTTATAAATCGTTTAAATTTTTTTTTATATTTTAATTAAAGATATATCATTAGACGTATCATATTTATGTATTATTAACCGGATCAAACCGTTTAATTATAATATTTTTAATAACTAAAAAGTTCGCTCCAATTTGGTTAATTTTTTTTAGTAAAAATAAGACCGTAGATACCCCTAAAGTAGTCTTTAAAATTTAAATATTCAACTTAAAATATGTTTTACAAGTTTCAAAATTCAACTAAAAAGTATAATTTATTAAAAAAAATTATTTATTAAATAACATTAAATTTAAACTCTTTTATCGTAAAAACAATACAAATAATATTTTTAAAATTTATAACTATAAAAATAATTTTTTATATTAATCTCATATATTTTTAAAATTAAAAAAATTAAATTCTATATTTTAGATTTAACATTATATAATTAGATATTATTTGTATAAAAGTTATATTAAATTCAAGCTTATTTATTATTATTATGGTATTTTATAGATGGTTATAAATTTTTAGAAATTTATTTATATAACTTTTAATTGTTTTTTCACAAAATTACTTAAATTTTAAGTTGGTAATATAGGTTAAACTTACGACCCATGGACTATAATATGGAATATGTATTTATAGTTTGAACTTAAAAATAATATTCAGGAACTCTATTTACAACCTATAAATTTTTCAAATATATATCTTATTATCTAAAACTATTAGAGATATATACTTTAATGGTATGTATTTAATGAATTTTTTGGGATGTAAAAAGAATTTCCAAAACATTACACGTTACACCTTTCAACCTTTTTATAAATGATAAGCCCAGATTTGGAAACTGGATCTAAAATAGTTCGGAAGGCCCATTAGAATTTTAGAAGGCCATAAATGAACTCTGGCCGAAATCTGCCGACTGCCGTCATATTTCAAATTTGTATTTGAAAATGGATCGGACATACTCGTTGAATAATCTGAGACAATCTCTCTTCCGCTTTCCATCCTTCACTGTTCTGCACACAGAAATGAAGATAGATAAAGAGAGCGAGAGAGAGATAGAGACTACAAGTTGCTGATCCATAAAGGTGTATCCTGTATATGTGGGAAAAAATAAATAAAATTTAAAAAACCCTAGATTGACTCCATCGTCTTTTTATGCTTTGGGAGAACTAGGGTTTATGTAATGGAAAGAAGCTTATAAATTACGTTAAAGTGAGGGCTTATTACGTTGGTTTAGTTTTCAAGTGAGTGTTGTGGGCGAAAAATACAGAGCAGAGAAAGAAAGAAAGACCGAGTAATGGAAGGTGGAGTGAGGAGGATATCAGCGAGTCCTCGACCGTGCAGTGGTAGGCGAGTTGTGGCAAAGAAGAGGCCTAGAGCTGTGGGGATTGATGGGTATGTAAACAGCGTTAATAAGCTTCAACGGCGGGAAATTAGTTCCAAGCGCGACCGTGCTTTCACTATGTGTGATGCCCAGGAAAGGTTTCGCAATATTCGTCTCCAGGTTCATTTCGTTTCTTTCTCGGAAATATTTTTTATTTGATTCTTTATGTATATTGCTTGGAAACTTAACTATATGCTTTGTTTTGAACTTTTATGGTTTGGGAACCTGAAAGTTAGCAATTAGGGTTTGAGATCCTTTTTAATTGTTGGTCATATAGACCGCTTAGAGGGACGTATTGGTTCTGAAATATATTTTTTCTTCTGATAATTTGTACTGACTAGTAAAGCAAGAAAACCACATTAGTAGTCACCTTGATTTATTATATTGTCAAAATTCGTGATTAATTGATAGACCAATTTTATCCTATAGGGTAGGCTAAGTTTCTTACCAGTGTTAATATTCGAGGGGCTCCAGGATATACTAGTATTAGCAAACATATGGTTTTTTCTATGCACTAGTCATTCATGTATTGCCCTTTGTCGTATTATGGATAAACTTTATAAATATGTTATATAATGAGCATTCTTTGCATCATACTTAGTCTGCCTATTTTGTTTTTTCTGATTTTTGCATCAATAAAAATATAAAATACTGCATCATGATCATTCCTTCCATTTTAGTTATTACTTGTGAAAAGGAAATTTCTCTGAAGTCTTACTGTTGCTAGCAACTTAACTAGTTTGGATTTTATTTATCTTGAACAATCTTCTGATATTGGAAAAAATATTCATAGGAGGAATATGACACTCACGATCCAAAAGGTCATTGTTACATGGTACTGCCTTTTCTGCGTAAGAGGTCAAAAATCATTGAGATTGTTGCAGCACGTGATATCGTGTTTGCTCTTGCACAGTCTGGTGTTTGTGCAGCATTTAACCGTGGTAAGCAAGAATCTTAGGTTTACTATTTTGTATTTCATATGCTGTTATATTCTGTTTGCTTGTGTAAGGTGAGGATTTTAAGAAATCCCTCTTATTGTATGCAGAGTCTAACCAGAGGATATGCTTCCTGAATGTCAGTCCAGATGAGGTCATAAGAAGCTTGTTTTACAATAAAAACAATGACTCCCTTATCACAGTTTCAGTTTATGCATTGGATAATTTCAGTTCTTTGAAATGCAGAAGCACAAGGATTGAGTATGTTACTCCTCTTTTGTCCACCACCCCATTAAGGAGAAAAATAATGATTTTTAGAAACGAACAGCCTGGATACAATGTTTTATCATTTAACTTTTTAACTGTTTTTCCTGCTATCTTGATTTTATTATTCAGATACATACGAAGGGGTAAACCGGACGCAGGTTTTGCTCTGTTTGAATCTGAGTCGCTGAAATGGCCTGGTTTTGTAGAGTTTGATGATGTAAATGGGAAGGTTCTGACATACTCAGCACAAGACAGGTAAATATTCTTATTGTTATTTGTTTCTCTTGAGACATTACACTCAAATATTGTTTGAGTTTGATGAGCCTTGATTTATCTTTTATTGCAGTATATACAAGGTGTTTGACCTGAAAAACTATACAATGCTCTACTCCATATCAGATAAACACGTTCAAGAGATTAAGATTAGGTAAGGTTTCTTCACATGCTTCGTCTTTGGAACCTGGCAGGGTGGCATTGGTTCATGTAACTCTTGGATAGCCGACTCTATTCACTACATTTTTCCTTCCTTTAGATGCTTTAGCATTTATGTTTGCAGGTTTTTTACTCTCCTGCTCTGATTATAGATGCTTATTTTGCTCTTTGGTGTTTCTTTTGTTTCTCTATTTTCTCCTGCCGCTTCATGAGCAGTCCAGGTATAATGTTGTTGATTTTTACCAAGGCCAGTGGCCATGTTCCTCTGAAGATTCTTTCTATTGAGGATGGCACTGTTCTCAAATCATTCAATCATTTGCTTCACCGGAATAAGAAGGTGGATTTCATTGAACAATTCAATGAAAAGCTTCTTGTCAAGCAAGAAAATGAGAATCTCCAGATTCTGGACGTAAGCACTGTTCTTGCCTTTCGCACTTGTGTTACTGTTTGTTCTATTGCTGACTGGTGCCATTTATAGGTTCGAAATTTTGAGCTAACAGAAGTTAGCAAAACTGAATTCATGACGCCTTCAGCCTTTATATTTCTGTATGAGAACCAGCTGTTCTTGACATTCAGAAATCGTACTGTGGCTGTTTGGAACTTCCGAGGGGAGCTTGTAACTTCTTTTGAAGACCACCTTCTGTGGCATCCAGACTGCAACACTAATAACATATATATAACAAGTGATCAGGATCTCATCATTTCATACTGCAAGGCTGATTCTGATGATCAGATATCTGAAGGGAGTGGTAAGTTTTTAACCATCTGTCTTTTGTTCTATTTCTAAATCAGTTTGATTAGAACGAAGCTTATAGGATATCCTATTCAACATGTTGAGAAATGCCTTTTCTTGGGGGGTTGTAAAGTAAGGTTGATAATGCAGAGGAGTCTTCAGGATGCTCAGTTTTTGTAGGACAATGGTATCTGTGATGATTATCCCTTGCATAGGTCATTAATCTGTATACCTCGAACAAATCTTTCTGTTCGGTCCAATCTTATAGTATTAAGAACAAGACTGTGACTATATAATTCGCTGGCAATTTTTTTGGGTGGATGTGTGGATCCTGGCTTTAGAAAGTCGTGGTTGGTTCACATGATTTATCTTTGTTAGCGGCTGAATGGTATGGGTGGCTACTGTACAAGTAATTTATGTTTGATGTGCATTAGGATTCATACATACTAATAATTGTCATATGAGGCGAGATTTAGAGAGCTTACTGACAATGTATTTGAACTGTTATCTTTTTTGTTACCCTTTTTCTATTTGTGTATCCTGTATTAATTGGGTTGTCTGGTTCCACCTCCTCCTGTGTTTAAGTGTGTCTTAATCTTTGGTTACTTACATTAAAGTTGCATCATTTTTTGTAATGATGGATTTTATAATGGGGTTTGCATCTGTATTGCAGCAGGGTCCATCAACATCAGCAATATTCTGACAGGGAAGTGTCTTGCCAAGATTAGAGCAAGTAACAGCATCATAAAAGATGAGTGCTGTTGCAGTGGTAAATGTTCTGGTACTTGTCATTCAAAGAAGCCAAACAACTCAATAATTACGAGCACAGCAGCTGAAGCCTTAGAAGATATTACTGCTCTTTTCTACGACGAAGAGCGGAATGAGATCTATACGGGCAATAGAAATGGGCTTGTTCATGTATGGTCTAACTAATGCTTTCATTAATTTAGTGTCCGTTATATTAGCTTTTACCCATCTTCATGATTTGATTGATCATGATGCTGCTCTGGACTGTCATTAATTTGATCTGTTGCCACTTACCAAGTCATGTATTCCTATCGTCACTCAATTCTGCTATTCCTTCTTTGCCTATGTGTAGCTGAAACTATTTATTCGGTGTCTTGCCGTGGAAATGATTTCAGAAGTTTAATATTCCTTGTAATCAAGTGCTCTCAGAATGATATTAATCTTTTACTTTTGTTTGTAATGAACTGTACTCTTGTTCTATCTAGATTTTGAAATAGGGGTTTCTCTCACTGTTGGTGCTCCACAATAACGGTTTCTCTTAAACCTATATAGCTAAAGGTGTACTCTGCTCTCCTCATCTTCTGTTTTATTATAAAAGCACAAGACATGTACTCGCAGTCTAACTTCGTAATGACGTTCTAATTTTGTATCTTTACCCCATGAAGATAATGGAACTATCAACCTTGTTTGGGCTTTTTTTTTAAAATGAAGATATGCTGAGCTGTGTATGTGATGCGTCATTAACACAGTTTTGTAGTTGTGTATCCATTTTCCTCTTTTTAATTAAAGTAACTTTGAAAACTCATACATTATTTTGTAGTGACGATCATATAAACATTATAATTGGGGCCTCACACTTAAGAGGCAGTAAGTTCTACAACTGTTTCTACCCTTATTTGTGGGTATATGTTCAGATGCCTGAATTTGCGAATTGGTTTTCCATGGCATTGTTGAGAGTTGGATCTTTGTTTCCTTTTTAGCTAGTGCTTCTGTTTAGTTCAATGAGGTACACTTACTCAATGTGGGAAGCACGTTGGGAATGTTTTTTTCTTTGGTTTTTCTCATGCCAATTTGAATTGGAATCAAGTGTCTAAGTCATTTATAACATAACCTTGGTCAAAACATTTGTTTTAATCAAATTGTTCTATTGTAGAAGTTATGTCTTGATTCGTGTCAGGATGACATTTCTCTTGCATGTCTATAGAGTTCATTGATGAAAAGTGAATAGGGGATCATAAAAAGGGCCTCATTATGTATAAAAAGGTTATTTTATTAATACAGATGGATAGAATATCACATTCAATCCTTGTTTACTATTGACTTCTAATTATTCTCTTCATTGCGGGATTAAACAACTTGGTAGTTTGCAAGACTCATAACCTTTAGGTCATAGGTTCAAATCTCGTCTTAATTCATGATCTGATATGTACAGAATGAAAATAATATTCTTAATTCTATAAGAATTTTTATGAAAGCCTTTGATTTGTAACTCTTCTATGAAAGTTTTATTTTCCCAAAAGCCAAAATTATTAGTAATTATCAATCAACCATACGATAGTGAATTCGTTTTAGAACCTTGTACACATCGTCTGTCACACTATGGGAACTGGCCATGTGATAAGCCACAGAGAACTTATCACCATGCCCCAAGACATTACCTTAATCGCAAGGAAGGGGCGTATGTTTTGCTATGCTACTGATGCTTGTATTTGCTCTGTTATTCTATCCCAACCTGATAGAATAATGGGACGTAAAACAAAAAAAGGATAATTCAGGCTAGGTATACTATAATTCATTTTATCACAATTAGCAATCAATAACAAGAAGAAAAAAAGAGTAAGGTCATTCCATTTTGACAAAATACGTACGCCCAAATTCTATAGCTTGGGGTCCGTAATCCTGATCATTATTTTCCTAACCCCAGAATTTCGAATTAATTAACCTAAAGTAGGATTTGAATCTACGATCATTCAATTAACAACCAAGTTTTCTATCACTGAGCTACTCAGGAACAACATGAGATCATATCTCATTGAGTTTAATTCCCATTCTAAATCTATGACCAATATGAGTTTGAAGTTTTCTTTGTAACTTCGAAACTTCTTCATAGTGGTTCCGTTTCATCCCTCGTTTCATAGGGAATCTCAAAGTGGATCTATTTCATTATATTCATTCATTTAACATCCATTTTGTGTCATTGAGATAAGATATGTTGTTTTTAGTCTATCTCTTTCTATTTCTATTATATTTCTAAATATATGAAAAGTTTAAAAATTATCATATAATAATCTCGAAATTGCAATAGAAAAGAAAAAAAGGGAGATTTGTGATGATTTTTAAATCTTTTATACTAGGTAATCTAGTATAGTTATGCATGAAGATAATCAATTAAGTCATTATGGTCGGACTCTATTATGGATTTTTGATCACATTTTTCATAAGGCCTTCTTATCTCTTCCTTCTATGAGCTCGCGTTATGGAAGAAGGAACGGAGAAGAAAATATCAACAACAATCAATTTTATTACGGGATAACTCATTATGTTCATATTGATCTATTATGTGCCTCTGCGTCTAGCATTGGGTAGACCTCGTAGAATAACCATCCTAACTCTATCATATCTTTTGTTTCATTTCTTTTGGAATAATCACAAACACTTTTTTGATTATGAATCTAATGTAAAAATTTAATGTAATCTTAACATTCAATGCATATTTCTTAATAATCTATTTTTTCAATTATTCAATCATTTTATTTTACCAAGTTTAATGTTAGATTATTCAATATTTATTTGTTTCAATGCAACAATAAGATGTTATTTGTAACAAGTAGTTTTGTTGGTTGGTTAACTGGTCACATTTTATACATGAAATAGGTTGGATTGGTATTAACGTGGATACATCAAAATCATTTTATTAGATTTAATACGTATCTTGTGTTAGAATTGAGAAATTATATGATTCAAATATTTAATATTCTCATATTTATTACATGTGTCTACTATTTAGGCATATAATACCACTACCCATTATTGTTAAAAGATCGAAAGAAACATCAAAAACGGAAGAAAAAGAGGAAAAGTAAGGAAGAAACAGATGTAGAAATAAAAACAACTTTAAAAAATGAATGAGACTAAATAGGAACAAGATGGATTTTGCTAAAGAAGATCATTCTCCTTCCTTTTTTTGGAAAAAAAGAGGATTCGAACAAAATCGATGAAATTAAAGAGATTTGAGTGAATGGAAAGGAAAGTAAAAAAATAAAGGATGAATTACACTTTAAAGACATATGCTATCAAAAGAAATTTGTTTATGAAACTTATTATCTGGATGTGGATAGGAATCAAGAAAATTCGAAGTCATAAATATTTTTAAAAAGAGGATATTCTTTGGTTTGAAAAACCTCTTGTGACTATTCTTTTTGACTATTAACAATGGAATTGACCATTATGGTATATAAAAAACAATCAATTTGAAAACGCTATTAAAAATGAAATATCACAATATTTTTTTATACATGTCAAAGTGATAGAATCAAAAAAAGAAAGAATAAATTACTAAAAACTAAAAAAATTAATATATAAAATACATATACTAAGAGATAGGAAGATATTCTACCAACCTTGCATATTTAATATCCTCTAAATTACTTAGTTCAACCAATATTTCAAATTAAAGATTCGTTATAACCTTATAACAAAACAACTTTATTTATAACATTATCTTTGAATAATTTTTTTCTATAATCAATAAGTGATATACATATTTAGCTATATATCAAAACATGATGTACAAATTTCTAATAGACTAGATAAAATCTCAAAGCAACATATGATTTAGCATATTGTTTCAGTATATTATTCATTAAATACATGTACTTTTTATTTTTATTTTTTAGTCATTTCATTCACGAGTAGTTGGATGAGAAGAAATTCTCATATCCGGTTCTATAGTAGAGATATAAAACTTTATATGGATTTGATGTACTTTTATCTTCAACGAATGGTCTAGAGTTCAATGAAGATAGAAATATATGGTTGTCAAGTTGGTTAAATGTTGTTAATGAGAATAGTAATTCATTATTCTTAATAATAGGACATTGAGAATTCAAGATCCCTCTTACTAATTGGAATCAAAGAATTAGTACATCTGTTATGTCCAAAATAGCAATAGATGGGGTTATGAATTTATAATCTATAATATGATGATCGAGTTGATTCCATGGTTATAAATTCATTCTATACCGAATCAGTCCTGAATAAGATTATATACATTCGAATTATGAGAAGAAGTCTAGCATATCTAAATAAATACTATGTTTCATATGTATCCTTACCTTGTTACATTTCATTTAGGATTAGGAATAGTAATCAGACCTACATAGCAGTTATAGTGTTATGCCTTAAACCACTCGGCCATCTTTCTTACAGAATGATTACGATTCAAAAATCAAGTAAATAGTGAATTATTTATATTAGATTTTTGATTAGGTATGTATACTCTATTTTAACTAAATAAAAGTAGAAATACTCTTGAGCAAAGATGAAACTTCCCATCCTTCACTTTCCTTTTTTATGTCCCTATGTCTCTTTCCTCTTTTACACTTACGATCTCTTCCACTATGCCCTGCGGTAATTATTCCTTTGACATTACAACCTTTACCACAATGATGTTGTCTACATATCAAATTATTTTGTGGATTTTTTTCATTTGATTATCTATGACTCTTTTTTTTCATTAAAAAATAAATGATAAAATCCTTTAACGAAATAAATTTTTTGGTCTATAGAAGTATTTTAGTGATAGATTTTATTGGAACTGGACAATCCTATTTGATTAAATATTCAGCGAAAAACTTTTATGTTTCTTTCATTACAATATTTATGAACAAGTTTTTGGATAACAAGAGTTTTCTTATTGATAATAATAACAACATTTTTAGATGAGTGACTTTTTGTTGGCATTGGAAAACATCACATTATGGCAGGATAACATTTCAAAGTTTAATAGTCTTTCTCTTATTTGATGGGATGTTTAAGAGATTACTTATGGTTAAATTCTTCACAACTTATAAATGGATATAACCCTTTAAGCAATGACAATTGCCCTATGAAGACTAGCTTTCGTAAAAAGGGGAGCAAGAAACACAAATTAAAGTAATGCAGTAAATTCTTGGCGTGATGAAAGGTGAAATAGCCAAGAATGTCAATGAAGGTGATAAAAAAGATGCCTTATCTAAGCTCCAAAAGTCACTTATTAAATCATCTCAACCTGCAAACCCCAATTCGAAAGCTACTGCTAAGAAGAAGATTTCACCTAGACCATCACCTTTGCCTCTTACACGTAAGTCATGGCTCTTCTGATACTCCCATGGAATTGGAAGCTCCAGTTAATAGCCAACATCCATTTAGTGAGACAGAGAACTTTGATTCAGTTGGTTCGGACCATGACAATGACTTAAATAATGTTGTGGACTCATCACTTGAAATTCAAGCTGAAGAAGAACCAAGCATCTCCCCTTCAGCTTGGGTGGAAGCAGAGTAGCAGCAGGCCATGCCTTCAAGTAATGAGAGCACATTTCAACTTAAGTCTTCTGACAATACTGAACCTGTTTGTCAAGTCCACATGTCCATCATTCTTTGTCTCAAATGCTGCAAGAAGAGACTAACGAACCAGATACTATCGACTTAGGAAATGCTGAAAATGGTCCTTCAATAGTCTACCAAAAATATGCACCAAAAGGATTGAAGAGGATGCAGTTAAAGTTTGCTCGGAAGAGCAAGGGAGATGCATTTTCTGAAGGAGAGGAGGATCCACAAAATAATTTCAATTTCATCCCATCATATTATTCAGATTCATCCGAGCAATCTGCAATTAAAATCAAGCCAAAATACCTCTTCACACGTTCACACGCTCCTTGTTTAAACTCACCGGCGTTCCACGCGCCTCACCGGAGACACACGTGCCAACACGCGCCAGCTGCTGAGGAAGATGACTCCAACGACACGTCGTTCGAGCTCCGCTGAAGCAAACGACGCGTCGTTCACCCGGTTCGGTCCTTCATCCGATCTGGTCCGGCCCTGGCTCGTCTTCATCCGGGCCTGTGGTTCCACCGTTGCAGCCGCTTTCACCCATTCCAACCGCCGTTCACCCACTTTCCGACCTGTTCTTCTACTGAAATTTCCTGCTCAGTAATCCTTAACTCATTTTCTATAAGATAAAGCATATTTCACCATTATTTATTTCATAAATAGGCATTATTGTCTAAAACACACTTAAACCTATCCCGTACTTTCGAATTTATTCAACAAATAATGTCTTGACTACCAATACCAACCCTACTTTACCAAAATGGTAATGATTAATTCTAGCCATTCATTATATTTACAATTCACTGCATTAACTGCATGGTTCTCGTAACTCAAACCTCATTATTTCATGTCACCTTCACTAACCGCAGACGTGCTTTGTTCAGACAAATGCTCAGGGAAGACGATTGGGATTGGAACCGAGAAAGTAGACTCTACCACCGACTATTTCCGAAAAGGCCGGATGTTTCTCCGTTTCAAACACCGCTTCCACCAACTCTCATCTATGGCATCAACGACTGGGTCATTTATCTAATAACAAATATGTGGTAATTTCTCTTTTCCATCAACACACCTTTTTGTTCCATTAAAGTAGATTGCTCTATTTGTCCATTAGCTAAACAAACACGTAATCCATTTCCTTTAAGTTCCATCAATACAAAAGCACCATTTGAAATGATTCATGTCGATATTCGGTGGTTATCACATTCCAAAGACTTAACGGAGCACGTTATTTTCTCACTATCATTGATGACTACTCAAGACGCACACGGGTCTATCTCTTACATGCTAAACCGATACACGCACATTTCTTACCACCTTCATCAATCTTGTCAAACACAATTTTCATCAAGAGTTAAAATCATTCGTAGTGACAACGGGACCAGAATTTTCTATTGTCACAACGGGATGCCTTTTAGTCATTCATACCAGCCTTTGTCAGGTTCCATTGATCGCTATTGGCCCATAACAACTTTGATGTAATTTGTCATGTCCATATTCATTTAGTTGTACACAAATTGGCCGTATACCATACTATCTAGTCAGAATAATTGTCCATAAACAACAATTCTATAGCATAGACATAGAGAATCTACGGGTCAGTCACTAAATCGTTCATAAACAATTGGCCCAAAGTCAGTCTACCAAATTATTCATTAACTGTCTAATAGACGTCTACGTATTAAATTTTGATGTATTTTATAAGTTTGTTGTATTTGTAAAGTCTATAAATAGAAAGAAATCATAAGACCAAATCATTCGGTCATTTTCATACAATATTTCGACTTGTTTCTCGACATGGTATCGTAGTTTTTCGAGAAAAAAATTCAGCTTTTCTATTTGCGAGGAAATCTTCATTGATATTTTTTAGCGTCATTGCTAAACAAGTGTTCTTTGGCACCGCTTAAAGTCATTTTTCGATTTCTTTAATTTCGATTATATTTCTCGAGTGCGTCCTTATCTCTGATTGTATTTACTGCGAATGGACATCGCACTGCACAGGTTAAGTTTACTGAAAAAATTACTCTACTGGGTTTTCCAGCTTGAACTTTTCCTGGCGGAAAAGACCTTCGGAGCCATATTGACGCCCAGATGTTACACCAACATCTCGACATCATTAACTCTAAGGCTTAAGTCGGTCTTCTCCTTCGGGCTACGCTGACGTCAATCACGCCTTCGCTTCTTAGTTCAATGAACCACATATCGCCACCAACTTGATGGCTACCATCGCCTTGGCTTCACCTACGTGGAATTATTTGAAGAAAGTTTATCATCAAGACAATGATGCTCGTCGCTTTCTGGCTTGAACATGCAATTGCCATGCTCCAACACGTAAGCATTTTTCCATCCAGGATTATTACTCGACATTTTTAATTTTTCGCATGAATACGCTGATTTAGTTACAACAAATGTTCCCCGCTTTGGCCGCTATATCAACTATTCAAAATCTTCACAAGACTAGTCGGGTCATGGATCAATTTCTCATGAAATTACGCCTCTAATATGAATCAGTCATTTTTCTCTATTGAACAGATCTCCTGCTCCTTCTCTAGATATTTGTTTTTGCGTGAGTTACTGTCGCGAAGAACAACGCCTAAGTACTCAAGCTATTCTTGAAAAATCTTATGGCAATTCCACGACGACAACTACGGGCTTACGCAGCCCAAGCGGCATGGATCATCTATGCCTTCTAAAAATATGCAATGTTTCTCACAGAAAGAATACGGGCATATCAGCTGCCAATCGTCCTAAAAATGTTGTTCTTATTGCAAGAAAAGGGTCATATTATCAAAGAATGTCGATTCGTCCCTTAATCGCCAGGTCCAAGCATTTTAGACTCTGGTTGTTGCTCCTCCAGAGCACACGTGGTCTTCCTCGTGCTTCTCCTAATCTTCCAACTCCTGGCAACAACTTCTCATCGCACTCCCGAAATTGGGCAACAGATGCTAATTTCAAGATTATCTGCAGAATGGATTTCAAGGTAAAAATTCTACTACACTTTGGTACGTAGCATTCGTGGCTTCTAATCATATGACAAATACTCCCACAACTTTGTCTCACGCTCGCCTTACGTTGGCCAATCTACTATTCAGACGGCCAACGGTAGTTCTTCGCCAATCAAAGTTCGCTGAAATGCTTCTTCTACATTTACCGATCACGTGGTTTTCGCTTCCTCAACTTTCTACAAATCTCATTTCTCGTTGGTCAATTAGTTGATAACAATCAGGCCGTTAACTTTTTCTCGCGATGGTCAGGTTTGCGGCAGACCAGGTAACAGGGGAGCCGATCGCGCGGACCTAAAGCTGGGACGCTTGTTTCCATTACTTTTACCTATTCCAAAGAATTTATCCAATTCCTTCTATCGAAGTCTTTGCTTGTAATAATATTCCTAATCTAAGTATAATATGGCATCGCTGCCAGTGCCATCCTAATACTCAAGTTTTATCTCATATAATGAACTCGCTTTCTTGGTAATAAAGAACGCTCTTCTTTACCTTTGAACGTGACTCTCGTAAGCTCGGGTAAAAGCAAAACTCTTCCATTTCCTTTTGCACGCTAGAGAAAGGCCTCACCGCTTTGATCTTATTCACGATGTTCGGGGACCTTCCCCGATTACTTCACATGACAAATTTAAATACTATGTAACTTTCATTGATGATCATACAGATTCACTGGGTTTATTTTCTTCACTCTAACCGAGGTTTTTCGTACTTTCACCGAAGTTTTTGGCATATGTTGAAAATCAATTTTCTGCAAATGTTAAGACATTTTCGCATGATTCTGGTGAATATTTGTCCACCGAAGTTTCCTGTGTATTTTTGGCTTCTAAAGGTATCATGCATCAACGCTCACGCCCGCTACTCCTCAACAAAATTGGGAGAGTCGAACGCAAAAATCGCCATCTTCGATACGGTACGTACTCTCTTGTTAGAATCTTCTCGTTCCATCCATGCCTCGGGTCAGGCTCTAAAGACTCGCTACTCACTTGATTAATCGCTTACCTTCCCAAGTTTTGCACATGGAATCTCCCTATTTTCGCTTGCTTACCAAGCAACCTAATTATGATAATCTTCGTATCTTTCGTCAGGTATGTTTTGTTCATTTACCACCTCACGAGCGAATAAATTATCTCGCTTCAATCAAGTTGGGGACGGCATTTTTAGGATATAATGTGTGTCAAAAGGGATTTGTTTGCATGATCCTACATTACATCGCACACGTATTTCTAGGAATGTTATTTTCTTTGAAAATCAACATTTTTTTCCTATGTCTTCAGGCCATCTTCTTCATCAGTAGTCCTTCCCTCCTTTCGAGCACCGGGGCCTAACTCTTCCTCAAAAATGCTTCGCTTCAAACCGTAGAATGGTATATACAAGACAATCCCGCCCACGCTTCCTTCCGCGGGCTCACCCGATATCTCGGCTTCCCTAACATCCACCAAAGTCGGGCCGCTTGCAAAGACTCTCCAGCCTTTGGTACGCCGCTCTTCTCGAGCGTCTCGTACTCCCCCGATAGGTATGGTTTTTCTTCCGGCAACTTTATTTCAGCTCTCTTACTACCGCATTGTCCAATTTTGATATTCCCCACATGCTACTCACATGCCGGCCAAACACGATTGTCGGGTGCCAAGCTACGCAGAAGAAATTGCCGCCTTTCGAGTGCCAATCACACCCTGGGACATCGAGTCTTCTCTTCCACCATAGTTCCTCCGGTCAGGAATGGGTTTACTCACCAAAGTTCGGCTCGATGGAAGTTTGGATCAAGTTATAAAGCTCGACTTGTTGTCCTTGGGAACAAAAACAGGAATATGGTGTTAATTATGAGGAGACCTTTGCTCCCGTGGCTAAAATGACTACCGTTCGAACGATAATAGCTCTTTGGCTTCCAATGATCGTCACTACATCAAATGGATGTTAAGAATGCTTTCCTTCACAGATCTTAAAGAATGTATTTATAATGAAGCCACCTCCAAGGTTGTTTTCCTCTCCGACATCCAACGTGTGTAAACTTCGTCGTTTTCTTTACTTCGCCTTAAACAAGTCTCCACTGCATGGTTTGAAAATTTCGAACCACTTTATTACAATTTTCTTTCATACGTAGCAAGTACGACACTTCATCGTTTCTTCGAAAATCGCATACGGGTATTGTTGTCCTTTTGGTTTACGTTGATGATATCAGGATCACCTGGATTCTACTTTACTTGTCCAAATTTCAAGACCCATCTCTCACAATCTTTTCATATGAAGCGATCTGGTCTCTTACATATTTTCGTCTGAGGCATCGTAGCCTAATCGGTATTTCCCTCAATCAACACAACATGCTAGTGATTCGGTGACTACAATGAACCACAGAAGCTACCGCTGACATACTCCCATGGAATTAAATGTCAAGCCGCAGCAGAAGCGTGACTTACTGCTGATCCCCCTATACTAAATCGCAGAAATTAGCCTCTATCTCACCATCACTAGACCCAGATATTTCTTTTCATTGACAACAAGTTAGCCACTAATTTCTTCAAAGCTCCTCGTCATCTTCATCCGGGCCGCCGTCCGTCGGATTATACGCCATGCTGCTCATGGCACTTCGCCCGTGGCTTATTCTTTCCTTCGTGCAATTCTCTTCGTCCATTGGCTGATGCCGATTGGGCTGGTCAGGCCGACACACGTCGCTCCATCACCGGTCGGCGCATGTTCTTGGGGTGATGCATTGATCTCCTCGGAAGAGTAAGAAACAAGACAGAGTTTCTAAGTCATCTACGTAATCCGAGTATCGAGCAATGTCTCTGTTTGCTCCGAAATTATTTGGCTTCGAGGCTCGTTAGCCGAGTTAGACTTCTCTCGAGACCGATCCTACACCTTTACACGCCGATAATACAAGTGCTATCTCGATTACGGCCAATCCGATCTATCATGAGCGCACAAAGCATATTGAAGTCGATTGCCACTCTATCCGTTGCTCGCCTCGTGTTATCACTCTTCCACATATTTCTACCGAATTACAAATTGTCGATATCTTCACCAAGTCTCTCACTCATCGACATTGCTTCCTGTCGCAAATCGATGCTTATGATCAACCCGCATCAATTTGGTAATGGGTTAACGACGCCTTAGTTGCCCATAACAAAATTGTTCCATTGATCGCTTACCGTCCATAACAACTTTGATGTAATTTGTCATTCATATTCATTTAGCTGTACACACCGTGACATAGTCTATCTACCAGAATAATTGTCCATAAACAATGCCCTATACCGTCCATGTATAGTAACGCAGGTCAGTCCACAACCGTCTATAAACAAATTGGGTCACCATGTATTGATGTATTTTATAGGTTTGTTGTATTTTGTAAAGTCTATAAATAGAAAGAAATCATAAGACCAAATCATTCGGTCATTTTCATACAATATTCTTGACTTGTTTCTGACATCTATGACCCATTTGTTTTCTACCAAGGGAATCCTTCATCAAACTATTTGTGTCTCTACCCTTCAACAAAATGGTGTTGCTGAACGCAAACATCGTCATCTTCTCAACCGCCGCTTCGCTCATCGCTCTTCCAAGCCAATCTTCCTAAATAATTCCTGGGAGATGCCATTCTTACAGCCACATACCTCATAAATCGTACTCCAACACTTGTTCTCAAGGGTAAAACACCATTTGAAGTCCTTTTTCACAAAACTCCTGTGTACGAACATCTTCGTGTTTTTGGTTCCCTTTGTTTTGTGTCTCAGTACATCATGATCGACTCACCAAGTTCGATGCTAGATCACATAAATGCATATTCATTGGTATCCATCCTGGGATCAAAGGTTATCGTGTCTACAACTGAAACAAGCAAGACTTGTGTGTCTCGTGATGTTATCTTTCGCGAACACGTATTTCCTTATTTCACGTCCGCCGTCAACACTCCAACCCTATTTCCTCCATCATAAGATACTATCTATACGATGACATACCCAACATTCCTCAATCAACCAATCCAAATATATCACTCGATCATACATCACGGCTTGCCTTCCAACAATCAACTCGCATAATCTTCATCTTCAAGATTCATCTTCTAAACATCATCAACTTCTCCACCACACATAACTTCTCCAACACCACCACACATAGGTTTCATCGATCCACCAATGTTCCTAGCTACCTTCAAAAATATCACGTAGGCTTCCTGCCTTTCTGGTCCTTCCCTTCGTCTCACTCAGCATCATCCAAAGACAAAGCTACTTCTCATTCTTTATCTCATGTACTTACCTATGACCAATTATCACATGCACATCATGCTTTTGCTACTTCTATCTCCATTCTCAGGGAAGCAACCACCTTTGCTGAAGCTTTCAATGATCCAAAATGGCGGCTTGCCATGAAACAAGAACTGGATGCTCTTGAAACTAATGGCACTTGGACACTTCAATAGCCTCCTCCAAAAAGAAACCAGTTGGTTGTAAATGGGTCTACAAAATCAAATATAATCCCGATGGCTCATGGAACGATACAAGGCTCTGCTAATGCCAAAGGATACAATCGATTGAAGGTTTTGACTACCAAGAAACTTTTGCACCATTAGCCAAACTTGTCACCGTTTCGCTTCTCCTCGTGCCGTCACGTTTATTCAAAATTGGCATATTCGACAACTCGATGTCAACAATGCTTTTCTCTACGGCGATCTTCATGAAGATAAATTACATGTCCCTTCCACCTGGATTCTGACGAAAGGGAAACACGAGTACGTAAGCTACATAAATCTTTGTAATGGACTCAAACAAGCCTCACGACAAAGGTTCATCAAGCTATCAACAACACTTAAGCTAGCCGGTTTTAACCAATCCAAGTATGATCACTCACCGTTAGTCCGAACCCGTGGTAATTCTTCTCTCGCTCTTCTTGTCTACGTAGATGATATAATCATAATAGGAAACAATATACAAGACATTGAAGAAACTAAGAATCATCTCATTTGCGACAATTCAAGCTTAAAGATCTCAATAATTAAAGTATTTTTCGGGCATGGGTTCCACGTTCCAGGAAAGGAATTCTTCACAAACGCAAGTACGCACTTAAAATATTGCAGACATAGGTTATCTTCGTGCCAAATCCGCTAATTCACCTATGGAACAAAAATTTATCCCCAAGAAGGTCAAGAGGAATTCATCAAGAATCCCACATCCTATCGAAGACTATTGTAGATTAATAAACTCGACCATCACAAGGCCCGACTTAGTGTACGCGCCACATTCTCAAATAATATATGGATAAACCACGACAACCACATTTGGAAGTAGCTCAACAAGTGCTACGATATGTCAAGAACACACCAGCAGTAAGGTCTCTTTTTCTCAAAGAACTAGTTCATTACAACTAAATGCTTTTAAGCGGATGCCGACCGGGCAAAAACGCACGTATACACTTAATGATCAACCACAGGATATTATATGTTTTCGAAACTCGCTAATTTCTAAGACTAAGAAACAAAATACGCCTCACGATCGTGTATGGTATCATCGCTTCTACAATGCAGACAAGACGTCATAAGAACCTGGTTAAGATATATTTTGATGATTTGGGTATCAAACACTCTCAACCAAGTTAAAGCTTATATCATACAATCAAGCCTCTTCACATTGCATCAAATCCAAGAGCTTCACGAATCCAACCAAACACATGTAGATCGATCACATCTGGGCAGTTAAGAAAAAGATTCAAGTCAATGATCAAAACTTATCATATCTCTACATTAGAAAGAACTGCCAGATATATTTACCAAATCCCCTAGATTTACGAAGCCAGTTTACTTAATGCCAGTAATAATTAACATATATTCTAACTCGGCGTAAATGTTAAAGAATGCAGATCCAAATTTACGACAACTAACACACACCAATAGTTGTACCACCAACAAATATGCATGATAGCTGGTTTGGCGAATACGCTTCTCTCCATAATCATGATTTTTAATTATTACACTTTCGCTTTTCAGAGTAACAATAGAAACATTCGTTTATTCATCATCAATAAATCCATTTCTTACATGTAACTTCCAATCATTAACTGGGGATCATTTTGTAACTACTGTGGGTTTGTTAATGAAGTGCAAGCAAATGTTTGTAGATTTGATTTGCAGCATTCTTTGCCTAAGTCGAACCAATCGCGATTCTGCAGCACTACTTGCAGCTAAAGGTTGTTTCACATATGATCTAGATTATTCTACTTTTGATTTTTAGCTTTATTTTTCAGCATTTATCCCGTCCCATGTTTTATTAAATTAAATCGAAGCTTGATTGTACTCAATTTGGTAGGGATAGTTGTAAAGTAGGTTTCACTAAAATATAGGAGGCACTATCAAAGTGTCTGATTCCATCCATAGACTATTCAAGTTTGCTCATCCGTTGACATAATTGGTGGTATACAGTGCTGGAGGATTACGATAATAAGGTCCTCCATATTCTTCTCTTTTTACCCTTGTTTGGGACTTTTTGGCGAGTGGAATAGGTAAGAGGGCTGTATATTCAATTTGCCCTCGGTCTCTGTTTTCTCTGGAGACAACCACGCTTCCGTGTTTCAATTGATTGATCGTAGTTCGTTTTTCTCATTCAAAAACAGGATCCTTATTATGAAAAAAGTCATATTGAAGAAAAAATAGCGTGAGTAAGAGGTTAATGGTTTTCAATGGATTAAATTTAATCTTCTTTTTTCTTTGTTTTAAAATTTAATAAGTAAATAAACCAATTAATGAAAAATAATATTATTTTAATAATTTTTATTTTAAAAAAATATCAACTAACTAAAACACGAGCTTGTTAGATAACAATGAAATTATTTGAAAAAATTAACAATAATAATATTATAACAGAAAATTATTTAAAGACATTTTTATTTTTCAAAAGAAATAAGAATAAAACATTAACAATTAGTAAAATATTAAAACAAATATTTTGAAAAAAAATCATATTAACTAACACTTTATCATTATTAAAACTTCATATTTTAATTACTTGACAAGAAAAAAATATATTTTATAAATTTTTTATTAAAATAAGTGTTATTTTCAAAAAAGATAATAATTTATTTTTAAAAATATAAATTTTTAATAATATAAACTTTACTCTATTGCTATGAAAATAGAACTAACTTAAAATAATATTTTTTATTTTTATTTCTCTTTTCTCAAAGTTAGTGAAAATGTACACTAGGACTCAATTTAAGGACACTTTCTCAATCTCATATGTAACTTAAGTGATAGGGATCAGTGAAATCATTGATTTGGGGCTTGAGCCAACTCAAATGCTAACCGGGAAATTACAAGATGGAAGTCTGAAATAGTACTGCACTACTGCTTAAAAGCTCCAGACAGATCTCATTCTCACAGGATGTGGAGGACCTCCCCCGAGACAAACTAAATCCATCCCATCCCATCCCATAGCATAACCAACGGCTGTCTCCAATTTCAAAGCCCATGATCATACTTGACTTCACAACAACAATAGTTAGTCACTGCAGCTACTGGTATTCCATTACTCGAGTTTGGAGATGCTACTTCACTAAACCAACTTGCCGAGCTTCTCTACTAAGATATTGAAGATTGGGAAATATCAGGTCGGCATGAGATCCATAATAACATGAAAAAATTTCATTAAGTCGATTTATGTTGTCTACAGCAGTACAATCCCCCAATGATAGCTGAATGGATGCAAGCTTCACTAGTTCATGCCCAATCACTATGTGATTAGGAGGGTAGAGCTTTTCCAGGATCTGTTCATTGTCAATAAAAAAATAAAAACCCATTAAAATGCCACTCAATTAATAGATAAATATATCGAAGCAGTGAATGGTGTATTGGAAGTGCATTTATGTAACTACTTGTACTAAATTATGTAATAATTGCAGTTAACTACAAATTTAATCGAAGGTTGGGGAACAACCAGCAAATATATCAATGCAGTATTAATTTATCCAGTTAATCTAATGCGTCATGTTGCCAACAACATCATGGAAGTGCTCTAGTACCAACTTTGTTATACTATCTAACAATATCATTGGTTCATTTGGCAATATAATCGTCTTGTTGAAGGATTGTATTGTCCCACATCGACTAGGCGTTCAGCTGTAGTGCAGTTTATAAGTATGGGCAACCCTTAACTCCCTTAACTCAATGAGATTTTATTGGATTGAGTTAGGCCTTGGGCTTATATAACATGGTATCAAAGCTAGGCCATGAGTTCATCGTGGTTTGTGGCTTTCGTTGCCCCTGTCCGATGTGAGGGGGGTGTTGAAGGATTGTATTGTCCCACATCGACTAAGCGTTCAGCTGTAGTGCAGTTTATAAGTATGGACAACCCTTAACTCAATGAGATCTTATTGGGTTGAGTTAGACCTTGGGCTTATATAACACGTCTCAACCCTTCTCTATCTCTACTATAAAAATCTTGCTATAAGTCAAAAGAATTGTTGAAGAGGATTGGTGATGGTAATATGGTATCAGAATAGGTCCTGCCTAATCTTGTGTTTAAATCTATAACCCCATAATATTTGAGTTGAGTTTAGCCTACAATTTTATATGTTTAAAAAAGTTGTTGATACATCTCCCAAGGCAACACACTAACACATAAATTAATAATATTTTTGTCCTTGTACTAGTCCAATGTCCAAACCACAGCAATGATACTAAATTATAAAGATTCAATGGTTCTACCTGTAATGATAAGTAAATATTTTACCTCAATTGATGCTTTACAGTGGTCCAATGCAGGTCCAAACTCTCCTACAGAACAAAACGCTTGTGCTAGGATGTCTTCTGCCTGGAAACATCAAATACTTATATTTGTGTCATCAAGGAATCTAACCTCTTCAAATTTGGGGCAATAAGATAATACACATTGCTAAGGTGAAATATAGGAATCTTCATGCTAAGTACATTGTGATCCACAGCTAGAATACTTTACAGGGTCAAATAATATAAAGAAAAATTAAACTTCATTCCTGACGACCAGAAAACATTAAGTGTACATTTAACGACTTTGATGAAAAAGAAAGAAGCCACTAGAGTGCCTTGATCAATAATAAGAAGATAAATATACGGACAAATCAATAAATAAAAGTATGATGAAGAAAAATGAGCAAAAATTACATTAAACAGGCATGGCAAATATAAAAGGGAGGGAGCCTAAAACTCACTTCAGCGATTCTCCTATTATATGGATGCAGAGTTGACCTTAGCAACTTGAGAGATCTTAAGGCATCTGAAAGTATCATGTTAGAGACTTCTTCTGACACGATCCTCTCCTGTAACCTACAAAAGAATTTAATTCAGTAAACCGACAGCAGTTGAAAGTTATGTCCTTGTTTGTAGCAAAACATAACTTCTTCCCCCCCTGCTTTTTTTCTCAGAAGCAACTATATTTAGTAATCTACCTTTTCATATGTGTCCAACCTTTATTTACTACTCCATTCGATGATTCTATATTGCGATATGAACCACATTTGAAACAATATCCAGGGTTTACATTAAATGATGCCTTGCTTTGCAGGAAAGCGGCCTGGACCATTTTAAAGATGTCATCACCTTTGACATTGTCAACCTGTAAGCTACTCATGTACTTTTAGGAATAACAAATTTCATATATAAATACACCAATCAGTTATACATAAATATAAAATAATATATAAGGGAGAACTGCATGATCAAACTTCTCAGACATCTGATGTTACATCAAAACATGTCAGAGGAAACATAAAATACCTCACTATGAGATCCCAAGCTACTAGTGCCAGTGATTCTGGTGCAGTGCTTCATTTTCTGCTTTTCACAGTTGAAAACACAGCTGTCCAAGACTATGCCCGAGCATTTTGGTTCAACACATCGAAAAGCATTTAGAACAAGATCAGATAGATTTATGTTTGAGCAACAACAGCACTGGCATTGAAAAGAGTATTCGTCCTCCAGAAACTTAATTCGATCTTTACAGTCCCACTGTCCAACCTATATAAAAATGATACTTCTTGAATATAAAGTTTGTGCATCAAAATGATTTCTTTAAATAGGGAGTCAACAGGCATAAAAGGAGTACTCTTATAGATATAAAGTGGATTGTCTCATCTCATTTCATGTCTCATTTAATGTCTCTAATGGACTCATAGTGCAATATTGTCTCATTTTATTTAGATAACATCTCATCTCATTTCATCTCATTTAGATTGTAATCTTACTGACCTAATTTTAAACATATGTTGTATCATTTTTTTTATTAAACTTACATTATAAATTATTATTTATCATATTTTTTATTTTAAGCCCATTAGAAACGAATGAGATATCTCAATTAGTGTCGTTTCATTATCATTTTATCTCACAAAAAATTAAATGAAACAAAATGAGATAGATTTTGAAAATTAATAGATTATCTTATTACTATTTCATCTCAATTTACACCTCTAAATACTACTAACTAAAAATACCAATCAGGAGGATACTTTTTTAGAGCTGTACCTGTGGCCCATAGGACAACTCCAGGGGACATCCTGTCGCAACAAATTCTGTAGTTCGGATGAACAGAGTACGGGATAGGAAATATGCATGGACATTTGGCTGGCAGGAATGGTTAAACAAACTGCCAAATTTATATATTGCTTGACCTGCTTTAACCTAGAAAAACAAAAATATTTAACATAAATTTGAAGGTAAATCTACCTCAATAATTTCGAATTCCCATCAACAAGAAGCCCATTTTAAGAAAACTACCAAAGGTGTTGAAGTTAAGAAAAATTGCACAACTACAAAACTTTTACATAAGAGTCCAAAAGAGAATGATTACTTGATCATAAAAATGAAAAAGGAAAAAAAGGCATATAAATACTAACCTGTTTCATATTACTGGTTAAAGCTCCAAATGACAAATTTTCAAACTGAGATACTTGCTCATGACTATCCAAGGATTTCATACGAACAATAGTCATAGAATTCACCCTAATTTGGGAAACAATTATGACAATCTGAACCACAGCATTAAAAAGGAATATTATATTAGATGATCGTCCCCATGAAAATGCCAAAACTGATGATAATGCTGATTGTCAAATGCTCAGAGATATACGTGCATATTGTCATGCATTATAATATCATTAAATTAATGTAAATAGTAAAATATCACCAACGTTAAACTTGTGTCCTTTCTATTCACATGGACGTTTGAAATTGATGCTATTAGCAAAATAAGAAAAAAGTCCATTCTCATTGACCTTTTTGAAGAGATAAAAATCATTGAAAGAGCTCTTGATGTAATATCTTGGTTTCAATTCTTACATGTATATTTGTTTTTCCATCAAATTAAATCATAGTAAGAAAATTTTATATACTTCAATGAGAAATTGTTTGCTTACTTTTTCAGTTACATGTTTGAATAACACAGATGTTAAGACAGTTAGTCTTCCGTATGCGTGCAGTCGTGCACTATTGCATGAGTAAGGCTGGAACTTCAATTCGAGGTGAATGCAGGTAACAGATAGAAGGGTTTTGACTTTCTTATATTGATCATTCATCCTATGTTTAGTACTGTAAATGTGTTGTACAAAGAGAGAGAATCAATGAACCTGTGCTATGGATTCTCCATTCATCTGAATTTCAAGGCTATCAGAATGCTGGAGACAAAACAATAATATAGTAGAATATATATGTAGTTCCAATTTGCTTTCCGTAGACATTTTTGAATAATGGTGACAAAGTTCCTACAAGAAAGCAATATAAGCCGTGAGCTGCCAATGCATCTTTAAATGTGTCCTGATCGACCAAACTAAAATATTGATACCATAGAATTCAGTCTCAAGATATACCAACATTTCCCCAGTATTGACAACATCTGAGCAGCCTCTTTTCATTACAGACTTGATTAATACTCGCCCTGCCAAAACTATCTCAGGTGGCAGTATTGCAGGCCAGTTTACTCCTTGACATTCATGAATATGTTCATACATATGATCAGTGTCTACTTCACAACCAGAACCTAAAGAGATTTCTTCAACATACTTTTCAAGTCTGCGGGACAAATTTTCACATCCATAATTCTTTTGGTGCATCTGCAACAGCTTTCCCCCTGCTCTTAATTGACACTGCTGAGAGCAATACCAAGGTCTTGAGCAGGATATACAGGTGATTCTATCAGGTGGCAGTTCATTCAAACAGTAATGACAATGAGTTTCCCGGCATTGCTTTAATATTATCTGCCAAACAGCAAACCAAGTTAGTCTTCTATTTCTTATCAGAAAAAAACATACGTTTGCAAACAGACACTTGATGCTATATCTTATTAACAAAGAATGCAATGGACTTAACTTGAAACTAGAACAAAAAAAAAACAATAAGATAAATAATAACTTTCTTGAGCAAGTATACCAATCAAGATTTGGATGGTATAGTGGCCTATCTCTTCTTTCTCATATTTTTCTGTGTAGCAACAAATCACACATACTCTGGCATTTTTCACAAAAGAGATGCATGGAGAACATGAAATAATCAGTAAGGCTTTCAACACGCTGCTAAAAAGAGGAAAAAGTATAATGAACTATAAATGCATCCATAGTATTCGTCTCTTTAATATATTGCTTGAAGGGTGGCCAAGTTAATCTATAGATATCAGTATTGAAACAAAAGATTACTTGTGGGTACACTGCACAACTTTCCACCAACAAATTTGGCTTCTAAAAATAGAGAAACTTATTGCAGACCACTAAAGCAATCCCTCTTAGCTGAATTTACAAAGAATTAATTAAGTCAAACTTCTCGTCCTCAACAAGATTTACGGCAATCGGCATATATTACATCAATTAGGAAGCCCTACTATCTGGGTTCCACTATAAATTTGATATAAATTGAAAAACTAAAGATGCTTGTGATGCCACCAAAAAAAAGGTTGTCTGTCCATACCATTGCAAAAGGTTGTTCCGCATGAATCAGTGAGGAACAAGGAATATCAACAGTCGAGACAACGCCCTTTCCTTTACGTGGTACGTTGACAGCTTGTAGGTTTATTTCTTGTAGTTGACCTGTCAAAGATTTTCCATGTCAGCTTGTTTTCCAAACTAAGAAAGGTCATCCTCACTTGCAACCAAGTTAAAAAATGAACCAGAATACTCACAATAGCCAATTATATCAAGCATGCACAAAAAACTGGGAAAGTAAAACAATTTTGTTGAGGTGATGAACTTATTCCGGGTGCAAATAGTGAGTACAAATGAATGTATTAAAAAAAATGTATTCTGAAAATGAAGAAATCCTTTTATAATTTGTTTATATTCGAACGTAATATGAGATTTTACAACGATTCTTTTCTCATATTCTTCAATTCTAAATTAGTTTAAGCAAATTATGAAATAATATCAAATTGGAAAACCAAAGACAGTGACATAAAGCAGAGGTATTTAGAGTACATCAACATTTAATGGCATAGGATACATGTGGAGAAACCAAATAAACAAGAGCATCCAAAATGAGAAGATTCACATAGAACAATCAAAACCATCTTACCCAAAATGTTCGACTTGTTTACAGTTTGTTGTATAGGTGGACTTATAATACTGTTATACTCATTTGAAATTAATTTCTGCTCGCTTTCTATTTGTTGTTTTCCACCTAATGATGGCTCCATAGCTTTAGCAACATCTAGATCATGACTTACATCTTCATATTTTCCTAAAGCAGCATTCACCTTACCTCTCCTGTACCACGCCTGCAGAGAAGGTGATTGATTATATCAATATGACTTGAAACTATTATTAAAAAGGAGGAGGAAAAGAAGCAGGTTTTCATAGAACGTTGACTTCCAATGAAATATATGACAAGCATTACCAACTCTGGTCACTTTCTATACTATTTTACCTTAACCTGAAAAAGAAACTAAAGAATATTTATAGCACACAATAGCATGATAGATACTCAAACTAGCACTTCAACGGGAACTTCACCTTTGCATAGCTTGGAGAAATTTGAAGAGCACGGTTGCAGTCGCGTAAGGACTCTGTAAGAAGATTCATTTTCTGTACAGGAACATTAATATTTAAAGAGTCATAGAGGTCCCTTGTCATTAGTATCAATTGGTCCTATAGATTAAAAGTGGTGTCACTTAGTTATATTGCTTTAAACAAAGGGATCAATTAAGAACAAAATATATTATTTTAATGATTTTTTTATAAAAATATTATTTTAATATAAAGACATTAAAAAAATGTAATTTGTTTTTAATTGTAGACTAAATGATAATGCTTATAATCTAAGTGATTAAATATCACAAATAACCTAATCTAAGTAACACTACTAAACTTTTCTCTAAAATTTATTTAAAAAATTACAAATCAATGAAATCTGCTGAGGAAAGTACAATAATTATTCCGCAATAAAAATGAGACTCACGTGTAAAGTAGAAGCCCGATTGACAAACAAAGTAGCAACCAGATTTTTATCCATGTCGTCAGCGTCTAAAGGAGCAAGCCGCAATGCCTGATATGCATAGAAAATTACAATTCTTATATTTTATAATGGGAAAATCCAGAGAATATGAAAATTGCAACAGCAGATATTTAAAAGGAATTAAAATAATGATGAAGCTAGATAACCGAAATTGAACTCCTGTCAATGCTTTTAGCTAGAGAATAGGCAATTCATTTTAAAAGCGTTTAAATTTGGTCCACATATTCCACAAATATTCAAATTAGAAGCACTAACCTAGTCAAAATAAAAAGAAATTGATAATTGAGTTCAGGATATAAGAATATAATATATTCTTTCAGTTGCAATCCTATTAGAAAACAACGAGAAAGATAAGAAGTGAAAGAAGGATTGATAGACCTGGGAATAAGAATCCAAAGCATTGGCAAAATCGCCGCTAGAGAAGCAGCGATTACCTTTCTGCTTCCATTGCAAAGCAGCGTCCTTGTTCTTGACACACAAAGCTCTATCTGGCTCCACTAAGTCTTTCACCATCTGCGATTTGGGAATTGAGACCAATTTTCAGTTAAAAATAATAAACAATAATATTTTTTTGAAGAGAATTAGAGAAGAACACATACCCGGTGAAAGGGCTGAAAATCAAGAAGAAAATCAAGAAGAGAAGAACAAGTGAGAGGAAGATCATCGGTGTGACTATCCCCAATATTACGCTTTAGGCTTTCAGGTATTGCCGTTTTCAGCTTCTCCATTTCCGCTTACTGTCTTTTTCTTTCTTCTCTGCTGGTTAAGTCGGCGGGAAATACCACCGACTCATTTTTTCTTCCTTGGTACTTCATTTCTCTTTTTTGCGCCCTTACATTGCATTTATTTTCCTTTGCTTTGGGTTGACGAGTTTTCTATAAGATTACAAAAATACTAAGGAATTATTAAGTTTAATTATTTCATATCACTAAAATGTTTTTATTTATTTATATCATTTTATTAATCTTATTAAATAATAACATTAATAATCATAATATAAATTATTATTTTAAATTTATTACTAACATATAGCACCATTAAAAAAAGACTAAATAAATTGTACCAAATTTTTATGAATTAATTAGCATAATGGATGAAAAATAGTGAAATAAAATAAATATAATAATTCAATATTATTGTTATATGTTTACTCTTTTCTTTTTCTAATTTTCATTTTCAATTTTTTAATTAGCATTGATTAAGAATATAAATTCTAATCTATTAGGATAGTCCAAACCTAAAACTTTGAGTTTGGAATATACTTGAGTTAGACATTATCGGACCATGCATATTTTTATATTAGGTTAAATTGTTAAATTAAATATAAATTTAAAATCTAGCGCTAAAATATTGATGATTTTATGAAAATAGAGTTATTAACGCACATTTTTATTTAATATTTATTTATTTTATTCAATAAATAATTTTGTTGGGATTAAAAATATTAAAATAAAAATTTTTTAGTAAAGAGGGATGAAAATAAAATTTATGAAATTTTTAAAGATTTTTTTAAATTTTTAATAGAGAACCAATTAGAAGTTTCCACGCGAACGCCACACAAGCAGAGAAGTTGATTGGACAAGCCACATAGACGCCACACAAGTTGGAACAACAAATCATAAATCGTCGTGTATGAGGAGAAATGCAACGTATGACGCGTGTCAACACGATACTCAATCTGAGTTTGGAGTGCGATCAAATAACACTGACACGTGTTGTTACACGATTGCTCCTTACGATCCACTAGCATGCCACGTCACTTGCATCCGTGAATCACAATGCGACGCATGGTGTTGATTCAACATGTATTGATCCCGACCGATCTCCCTTGTCACACGTGGTGTTTTGATTTGCCCAATAAATTTTGTGTGTTGCGTGCCGCACTGTGATTGGTTGTCATTATTAAGTTTGCTTGTTTTGATCTCAGCCCTTGATCTAAAGCTGATATGACAGTCCAAATTGCACCTGAGATATATTTAAGTTCATAATTGAAAGTTTATAAAATATGGACCTAATTAAACTAGAGGGAGTGAATAAGTTATTTTTAATTTTTATTAATTTATAATTTAATAACCTAAACAAAACAGCGAGGCATGCAATCACGTGTAAGAATAAAATACAAAAATAAAATAATAACACACACTAGTTTTAGGTGGAAACAACTTAGGCCATAACCATGACCTAAGAGGAAAACCACCTAACTTTCCACTATGAAAATCAAATGTTCAAGTACAAACTCGGTCTTATGCTACCCTCCCTAGGATACTGCTCCAATGTACTTTACTTACGAGTCTCTGCTCTGGTTTCACAGTTTACAATATTAGCGTGAGCAGTTTACAGACCAACGTTCCAATAAGCTTCCCGCCAATTAGATATGTTCTCGAATTAACTGCAAAATAATTAGCACAAAAAAACACAAGTGTCCATATGTGTTCTAGAATGGATTTAATAATGAATAATCCTAACTAGATAATTCAAAACACATGTCACTTAAATCAAATCAACTAGTAAATCCTATAGCAAAAAGATCAAGCACAAGTTCAATAAAATAGCTTCTTTAAAGATTAATAATTAAATCAAATAACTATGATATGATAAAAATAATTATTTGATCTAACGATTTAAGAACAAAGATAAAGAAGAAGTCATAAGAACATATTATCAAAATATCATAAAATAATTAGGCTTATTAATCAATCAAACATAACTACCAATATTTGATAGATTAACTAAATAAAGAAGCCTAAAGAATTATGATCTTATATTTGTAAAACAAGATAGAGAAATTAAGAAGATTAGAATAATGCTCTTGTATGGTAATTGAAACAATGAGCAACGAGTTTTATTTATAGAAAAAATTAAAACCCTTAATCCTATGTAATTAATAAATATTTTTTCTATTATAAATAGGATTAGTAATACTCATTAATTAAGATAACTCATATATGATTGATAAATATATTTTCTATTACAAATAGGATTAGTAATACTCACTAATTAAGAAGACTTCTATTTAAAATAGATTTTATGCTAAAGATTTCAGATATAATTTAGAGTATATCTTATCTAATATCTTTTAAAATGGATTTTATGCTATCTTTTATATTAAAGATTTCAACTACAATTTAAAGTATGTCTTATCTAATATCTTTTAACATGTCTTATTTTATAATATATCTTATCTAATATCTTTTAGCATATCTTATTCCATACTTTAGTACTAAAAATAATTTCAGATTTATAAGCATGTGATATTAAATGTATAAATGTAATCATATGTGTCGTAGTTATTAAAGATAGACCTGAAGTACAATTATTTGAAACTCAAACATTTGTTTGACTTTTTTTGATAGACTTAATAGTATACCTAAAAACAAATTTACAGATAAATATTTTATCCACGAAAATAACCAACACTCATAATCTTTACAATAATCATCCCATAAACCCTAAGGATCCACTACTAGCATAATTTTGATAAGTTTTTAGAGCTAAAAAGGGAGAAAATTACAAAAAAGTTCAAAATGAGATACAATTTTGATGAAGATTTAAAAGAAAATTAGTATTAAAATTCAAGAGATTGATTGTATTTCTTCTACTCTTTTCATTATCAATTTTTATGTCTTTTTTTTATTATGAAAACTATGAATTTTATGAATAAAATTATATCTAGTTAATCTATTAATCTATGAATCTTATGAATCTAATTTTCACCATGTGATGATCTAATATTTTACCCTAATTATAACAATAATTTAATTATATTATTTAATCTTATTTTTATGTTATTAGTTGTTTGACCAATAATTTGACTATTAAATAATTATCTCAAATCTATTTAATTGTTTATTTTGATTAAATAACATACATAGTTTCTTGGCAGAAATGTATGATTCTTATGTTTATGATCCATAATTGATGAACTTAATAAGTAGTATGGAATTTAATTGACATGAAAGTGTGATTAAATTAATTACTATATGATGTGTTGTTTATTTGAGATATGAATACATGTTAAGTTAGATTCAATTGATAATTACATTGGGGGATTTTAGTTATTAACATGCTTAGAAAATTAAGAGATCAAGTATTCCTAGATATTTTCTTATATATCTTTTTATTTATCAAATCTAATTTAATTAATTGTTGCTTTTTATTTTTATTTTTTTTTTCTTAAAATATAAAAACACAATTTTTTTTTAATTTTAAAAATTAATTTTTAATAAAATAATATTTGTGAGAACAATATTTTATTATTATTATATTATTTATTGTAATACTTATACTTGTGTATTTATTACATACATAATTTATATAATGATCAAATTTTTAGATATATTCGTTTATTATTTTTTAAAATTTGAATCGATTTAAATTAATATACTAGTATAAAATCTTCGATAAATTATAAAATAATGCTATAAAATATTCAAAATTTAAAAATATATATATTATAAATTTTAAACTTAATTAACATTTTAAGTAGAGTAGTCAGATAAGACGAATCTTGCGCGCACAAAACCCCAAATCTTGGTCGGCAAACGGCAAGTAATTTTTTCGTTTCCCTTTTATAAATTAACTTGTTTGCCCTTACGATAACCCATTCTACCTCCCAAGGAGACAACCCAATTCAAATAGACGTGTTGCTTTTCCTTCGTATGGTCCATATGATACTTGGAATGGTAACAAATCATGTATGTTTGATTATTTCGTATTTAGATTAACGTTGTATTATATTATTGGATCGTATTATAAATTATCAACCCTACTTAACCTAAATGTTTTTCACATGTTCACAGGTCAATTCCCACATTTTGGTTTGATTTCGCTTTGTTTCTAGAAAAATCTTCGCCTATTTCATCCTCAGCGCTACTCATCTATTATTACTGTTATATCTAATTTACTTATATCTTTAAAAATTATGATTATTATACATTTATACTATTTTGTGTTATTTATTTATTTATATTATTTTTTTAATCTTTAATTGCATTTCCTTTCTCTTAGGTGGCGTTTGGTTCCTAGAATGAAATCGGAATCGGAATCGAATGGAATGGAATGGAAATGAAACAATTTTGTTTGGTTTGACCAATGGAATCAAGCTCAGAATCAGGATTATAGTGTTTGGTTTGCAACCGAAATGTAATGAAAAAAGCTGTAAATGACCTTAATACCCCTACATGCTTTAAAGTTCAAATAATGTTATTTAATTACTATTTTTTCGTCACACAAAATACATTATTGAAATCATTATTTTTCTAAATAAGTATTACTTAATTAAAAAGAAATATATTATTAAAATTATTATTTTTCTAAATAGGGTTTAGGGTTTTGAGGTTTGGGATGTGTGATTTAGGGTTTAGGAATTTAGGATTTGGGGTTATATTTGTAGGTTAAGGTTTATGGTTAAAATTACTATTTTTCTAAAAATAGTTTAGGGTTTTAGAATTTTTGATTTAGGGTTTAGGGTTTTAGGGTTTTAAGGTTTAAGGTTTAGGGTTTAGGGTTTTAGGATTTGGAATTTGGGGATTAGGGTTTTGGGATTTATGTTTTAGGGTTTTAGGTTTTGGGATTTATGTTTTAAGGTTTAGGGTTTTAGGGTTTAGGGTTTAGGGTTTAGGGATTTGGGATTTGGGGTTTATGGTTTAGGGATTTGGGGTTTAGGATTTGGATTTTGGGATTTAAGGTTTAGGGTTTAGGGTTTAGGGATTTGGGATTCATGTTTTAGGGTTTTGGGATTTATGTTTTAAGGTTTAGGGTTTTAGGGTTTAGGGTTTAGGGATTTGAGGTTTAGGGTTTAAGGATTTAAAATTTTAGGATTTGGATTTAGGGTTTTGAAATTTTGGATTTAGGGTTTTGGAATTTTGGGTTTGAGAATTTGGGATTTGAATTTATAGTTATATTTTAAGTGAGGGTAAAATTGGAAAAAAAGTTTAGATGGGAATGGAATAATGATTACCAAGGGTGGGAGAAGGAATTATGATTCCTTCTCTTTTAGTAATCAGATTCCATTCCGCCCTCCATTCCGTCCAACCAAACACATAAAATGGAAGGAATTTATGTAAGGAATAAATTCCGATTCCATTCCATTCCCTCCAACCAAACTTGGGGTTAGTTTGGAATCAAATTATAGAATTTGCTTTGTTGTGAATATATAATTCCTTCTAGATTATTCTAGATACGAAATCATTGGAAAGAGTTTTCTTATAGAAGTATTAATTTTTAATTTCTTATTTTTTCCTTCTCAATCTACCGTTATCTCCTCTCATTCATAATTTTCTTGTATTTCATTATTTTTTAAACCAATCTTTCAAAATCCATTTTCTTCTTTCCTAGTTTTTTTTTGTTTCTTTTCTTCTATTTTCTCGATGGAAAAAAATTATATTTGAAACTCATCCATTTAGGAAGATGGAGATGATAAACAAGTTAACCTATCTTTATCTCTATTTTCACGTTTATTTTGTTTCATTAAAAGCGATTTAAATAATTTTTGAAGTCCCAACCTCAAATGTCTTTTCGTTTTGAGAATTATATATTGTTTAGTTCCCTTTTCGTTTTGAGAAATATACTCAATGATGATTACCTTTTGATGTTAGAGTAATCCATGTGAATGAAGCTTTGTTTGAATCGATAGATTGTGAGTTAATTAGTTACTTCTCTATTGATTTGTAGAAGATTTTTTAACGATGAATAACATTTCAGACTGTTATTAAAAAATATCTAGAAAAAACGTTTTTTTAAACTTTTTAAATTTTTTTTGATAAATCATAATTATTAATTAATATATAAATAAATATAATTAATTTTAAATACGTGTAGATACGGTCATATTGATAACTGTACCTATTATTTCATGTTCGATTTTTATTTAAAATTGTATTCATTTTTAAAATTTATTGGATAAAAAAATTATCGGATAAAAACAGAATTTACAATATGAATAACTGAATTCGAAGTTTTTTTTTTCTCGTTTTTAATCTTTAGTGGTTGATGTTTGTTATTTTTAATTATTTTTTTAAAACTTAAATTTTTAACTTCATCTTTAAATGGTTATTGTTACTTATTTTTAATTACATTTTAAAATTCAAATTGTTGATTTTATTTTTAATGGTTATTGTTGGTTATTTATAATAATATTAATTATTATTACTATTAAAATTAAAAATTTATTGCAAAAAAATCCTCAATAACTTAATTCTCGATATTATTATCTGCTAATAATTATTCATTATTATTTATCATATTTACTTTTAATATTTAATACTTATCCATAACTCTTTATTATTATTCAATAGACAACAAACTCTTTTTAATAACTGTTTATGGTTTATATAATTATTTTTAATATAGTTATTGTTAATAACTACCCTGTGACGAAGGTATATCTAATAACTTGCATAACTTTCATTAATTATCTACTATTGACATTCGATAACTAATTTTAAAGCTTAATTAACATTTTATACCATTCTCTTTTTTTTTTATAAATAAATTTTAACTACTTTCTAACCACTCAAAATCAACGCTTGTTAATATAATGAAGAACCTTTTCATTTATATAATTAATGATATTACTAACTCATATATTGTAGTTATTTATTTTGTAAGATGTTTATTGAATTTAATCTTGATATCTTAAATCTTTGTCAATAATTACCTTATTTATTGATGCTTAAGTGTCTTATCCATAGCGATCTAATTATCTCATTTATTGAGATTTAATATTACACATTATTATTATTATTTTAAATTATTTTATTTTTTAACATGTGACGAGTATTTTGGTATAATGAGAATTATCTAATCTATTTCTTCACTTAAGAAAATGTCTACAAGATTTTATGAATGAACAAGTATATGTTAAGTAGAGTTGTTAATGTGATATTATGAGGTCGTAAACTTCTCCCCGTTTTTTAACCACGATTTAGAATTTATTCTTCATGTTCACTTAAAATCTTTGCATAAATATATTAAATTTTTTTAATGAAAAACGTAGGCTTTTAAATGGTGAACGTTGATTCATGTAATATTTTAAATATTATTTTTTTTATTTTTTAAGATTTTTAATTTTTATTATAAAAGAAAAGGTATAATAAAAGTAAATAATAAATAATCTATAATAAGAAAAATAAAATTTTGAATCAATAAAAAATAAAAAATAAAAAATATTTATGTGAAAGGGAGAAAAATAAAACATATGTAACAATAAATATATGATCTTTTTATATTAAAAATATTGATAAAATCTTTATAAACTAGTTTGAAATAATAACAATAAATTATAAAATAATTATAAGATTTTAGAGTTTAAATAATTTTTATAAAAGAAAATTATTGATGTTTTATAAATTAAAATATAATTTAAAGATAAAATATAAAATACATAATAATTATTTATGATTATTTTGAATTTAAATCTAATTAAATTTATAAAAAAAATTAAAAAAATTATTTTTTATATATTTATTAAAATATAATATATAAGTTTAAATAACACAACAGAGAGTACAATCTACGTACTTATCATGCCTTATCCTATGAAATAAGGATTTTTGTTTCTCATTCTACATTTTATTGTCTCTATTTTTTCCTACAATAAGATAATTACAGTAAAGATTTATCCCCTCAGAAAAAATTAACAACACTAATGTTAAGTATGGTGTCAATAATGTGATAGATTGGATTGCTCGCATATCAAAGACCAGGTGAATTTCGCTTTATCAACTCGACTCTTTAACTTACATTTCTCTTATAATAGATAATACATTTTCATGTATTATTTATAAATTATAGTTGTGTTTAGACGTCTACTTATCATCAATGAGAGTATTTTTCTCAAACCATATCAATTATTTTAATTTTTTATAATAAAATTCAAAGATTTTATTTAATTATAAACTAGTATGACACAAAGTTTAATTTTTCAGATACATCAAAGTTATAATTAAAAAATAAAAATTAATAATTAATTGTAATATATTATTTACAAGTGAATACTTTTTAACCTTATTTGTTCCATTTGTATTCTACTTCATTTTATTACTTGGATATTATAATTCTCTAATTATTTATGATCAAAGTTATTTCTTTATTACTTGGATATTATAATTCTCTAATTATTTATGCTCAAAGTTATTTCTTTATTATATTTAACTTTATCACCATGATTGATACTAAAAGTAGATTGCCTTAGACTTTGAAAGCTTCTTCTATCTATCGAGAGTTTTCATTATCTTCCTAAACAAAATCATTTTATGAGTTTTACATCAACTATTCCACGAGACTTAAAAAAAAAGAGATTATTTATTAACTATTTATTTTAATAAACTCAAGTCTAAATAAGATATATATTTTTGATTTCAATTGAAATATAAAAAGCAGAGCAATGCATATGATAGAAAGGAAAAAAAAAATTGAACAATTTGCTATAAAAATATTAAACATGAAACTAAAAATGAAAGCAAAATTAAGAAAGATGAAAGAACCTCGGAATGGAAAAGAAATTTAAGAAAAAAGAGAGAATTTTCTGTTTCAGACCACACCAATTATTTTATTAACTAAAAGAATCTCTCGCACTCTCAAACCACGCATTTCGTTTACACGGGTTGTATGTGAAGCACACAATTGTAGAAGTTGCTCATTTTACTACACTTCCACACATGCAGTTCCATTATTATTAGTATTCCCAGGTGTCTTGGGCTCTGCTGTCTGCTTGCAGATCTGGAACCATGACTTCTTTTGGGAGTCTATGAAAACCAGGTTGAGGTACGTGGTGTAGGAAAGCCATTTGGGTGAACTTCTACAATTGATTGAAAAACAAAATCTGGAATTAGACGAAGATATATTAACAATTAAACGTTAATTTTTATGAACTATGTGCAAGGTTGTCACAAAAAAGTGGTTAATTAGCTTTCTTCTAGAAAACTCTACGTTATACTCTTCATGATGTCAGATAATAATGTGGTACTTGAATATGACAAGTGGGTCACACAAATTGTTATAAGAAATAATTATTATTTTTTTATAAATTAATTGTGTTTGCCTCTATAATACAAAAGTTATATTTGGTAATGATTTTAATTTATAATTTTTTAATTAAATATGTTTGATAATAATTTTTAATTTTAATTTTTATATTTTTAAGGGATCATTATCAAAATATAGAGTTATTTATAGATATTTAAAAATATATTTTTAAATAAGATTTCAAATTTTAGATTTTTTTATAGAATAAATAAATTCTTATAGCTTTTTTTTGTATAAATATGAGAAAAAAAATCATTAAAAACTTAATTTTTTATATAATAACAAAAAAATAGTATATTTTTTAAGATTTTGAAAAAAAATATAAAACAAAAATGGTTATGAAATAATTTATAAGTGATTTTTATTTTTATTTTTAAATTCAAACACATTTGAGGTTATTTTTATAAAAAAAAATCAAAAATTACAATATCAAATATTTAATAAAAAATAAAAAATGTCAAACTAGAAATGTGAGATTGAATTGATATCAAGTAGGTGAGCCAGGAAGAAGGGCTAGCATGAGAGAAAAGAGCCTGTGAGCCTAGCCAAGGAGACTGCCTGATCTAATAAGATTTCTAAACATGATATTAGAATTTATCACTTTGGAAATCTCTGGATTCTTGGAGGACCAGGCAAGTCATCCTTGGCTACCAAACTATGACTATTTTCTTCATGCAAGAAACCCTTTCCTCCCCCATTAATAAATCATGATGAATTACTAAAATTAATGTTGAAGGTACTACTTGCTCACTCTGGAAGAAGAGAAGGCCTAACATGAGAGAGAAGAGCCTGTCAATTAGCCCAGGTGACTGCCCGTGACCCAAAACATACAAGATTATAAATTCTGATGATCATTTCTAAGTACATTAATTAATATTAAATTAATTAAGCCTCTTAATTTGAAGGCACAGGCAAGTCATCCTTGGCTACCAAACAAGACTCTTTTCTTCATCTTAGAACTCTCTTCCTCTGTTATTATTGTTTTTGTGTATTGGATTTGGATGATGAAATATTTGAGTTTGCTACTCTATATTTATAGTCAATACCAAGGAATAAAGATAAGATTTGCAAGGCCACATGTATACTCTGACTTTATGTTATTTCAATTTGCCAAATTTATATCTTCCCACTCGTATATAGTCATTTTCATTTTGCATTATATGGAAGCGCCATAATGAATGGAATATATTCTTTATCTCTACAAACAAAGAAAGCTCATGATCAAGACTGAAATCATGCAAATTGGTCAGTACTCGACTTTCTCTGAAAACATACTTAATCCGGTCTAGAAAACACTAGTGAGTTTCTTAGGCCTTCTAACAACTTGTTTCATAATTATTTTAATTTATGATTTATGATTTTTGTAGTAACAATTTTTATTTAATGATTTTCAAAAAAAGTCAAAAATTAGTTATAAGTTTGATACTAGCTATTTTATGTTTTTATGTTTTTTTTTTGAAAAACTTAAAAAATAAAGAATTTTTTTTATTATTTACAAATTTTTTATTTTTTATTATTTTTTTAATTATTTATAAATACAAAAATATTCGGTGAAAATAAAAAAATCAAAAATCAAAATTCTAATTCAAAAATTTTATTTTTAACGAATCATCTCAACAATAATTCCTTTAAAAAATGATGAAAATTATAAATCATTACCAATATACCTAATTAAAAAATCACTTGAAAAAAATTTAAAAATTAAGAATCAAATCAAACAATCCCTTAATTTATATCTTTCATTTTTAATTATTGAGTTAATATTACAATATGTATTCATGTATATTATATAGTTAATGTAAATTTATATTCATCCTTTCAATTATTTTATTTTTATAAATTAGATGCATTCATATTTTATTTAAATTAATATATTTTAATCATTTTATTATTATATTTATGGACACTCAAATAGTTTAAAATAATTTTTAACAATTTTAATCATTTTAATGATTTATTAATTTCTCAGTAATAAGATTCAATTCAATCTAACTTAATTTTTCAAAGGAAAAATAATCAAAAAACTTAAAATTAATACAAATTGATTAAAATATCCAAAAATATAACAAAAAAGTGATTAAAGTGTACAAATTTTAATAAATATAATTAATATATTTAATTTATAAAAATAAAATTTCCAAAATTTCATGTTTATACTTTCTTTTAACATTTTAGTTCCTCCTTTTTTTAGATTGGGAATTCAAATTAAGATATAAATGACATAAATGTGCATATAATACATTTTCATTTTTAGCCAAAATAAAAATAAAATTACGTACTTATTTTTTTGGCAAAAAAAAGTTTAAATATTCACATGCATTCATCTATACCCAGTCACGTTCGAACTTTATTAAAAAAGATATCCACCGATTTTATAAAATCAATATTTTAGTTTTTATATGACTAAGTATTCAAGTAATTTTTTTATCCTTTAAAAACATATATTTTTATTTATAAAAAATATATACATGTATCATACTCATAAATATACATAAAATATATGTTTTTTATATTGCAAAAAAAAATATGTGTATTATGTCATGTATCAATTAAACCTAAAATTAATTAAAAATACTCAATTTAAAATGTAAGAGATTTAAACACAAATTTTACTAGGTTTTTTTGCCTTTTCTTCTTTAATTGAGATACTCCTGCCCAAAACCACGTTTTTAAGTACAAAATTTTGATCAAGTTGATATTTCTAAAAGAGATATATAATCATACTCTTAAACCCATCAATATATTACTACAATACTTACTTTTCACTCTTACATTTTTTTCTTCTCTCTATATATCTCTTTCTAAAGAGTATATACTTCCGGACTATATAAACAATTCTTCGCAAGTAGAGTGTGTATTAACTTGGAGGTATATACATAATATATATATATATATATATATATATATATATATATATATATATATCTGCCTTCCTTTAACAATTTTTTAACCAAAAATAATAAAAATATTTTTGATTAAATATATAATAACTTATCTGATATAGCTAGCTGTGATATTAGTTAGTGTTAAATTAAAATTGTAAGCGGTGATTTAACTCTACTTTGATAGAACATTTCTATTTCCAATACTCAGTTACTTTAACTTCGACATAACCGGCTCCAAAATAATGAAATAACATCTACAAAAATTATAAAAATAAAATATAATAACTTTATAACATTGAATATATTTAATTTATCCACGTTTAATATTGATTAACGAATTTTAATTAATTATAATACAAAATTTTTTATAATAAAAATATATGAATTAAAATAAATTGTGTTATTTTTTTGTTATAAATTTTAAAGTAATTTATAAATATTATTTTTGATAATATACTCATAATTTGGAAAGAAATCAGAAAAATCTGATTTACGTTTTAATAAAATTTGGTGATTTTTTGAGAATTACCTTTACTTAGTCGAATCCAATTCAAGAATAGTAGAAATGTAGAATCTGGAAAAAGTCATTAAAAAAAAGTGATGTTCGCAGGTAGAACCAATTCAAAGTCAATGCCTTTGCCACTGACGAAAGTCTAATTTATTTGTTCCAATTGACTTTGTTCTTTCGTGCTCCCTTATTATCTATTTGGTTTTTCTTTATTTATATTATTTAATAAAATTTAGAATTCATAATTTTAAATTTATTAATATTAGATTCAAATAAATAAACAAATTATTTATATTATAACTATAATAAAAAACCCTATAACACATTTTAAATACAATTCACAAATTGAAGAGATATACAAACACTCAAATAAAAAACTCTCAACTCACACTTAAATAAAAAACTCTCAACTCACACTCAAATTAAAAATATAAAAATTTATTTTTTTTATGTGATGATTAACCCAAATACAAGTTAGACTTTTTATAGTCCTCATTATGCAATCTACACCATATAATATTTTTTTTATAACCACTCCATTTATTTTCATACATCTTTCAACCACTCAATTTATTGAGTTAATGTTGATTTTCAACATATATATATATCATTCTAACCTCCTCGTGTGAGATGGGTTTTCATTTAACCTTTAAATACTTGTACATGTTGATATATAAACATTAAATAATATGTTAAGTTTAATTTAACTCATTTAAAGTTAATTCATTAAAATTATAAATTTAAAAAATCCAATTTACTTAACTCATAAACTTAAATGATTAGTTTACTTGAACTCATGAGCTTATTAACTCGTTTAACAAATACATGTGAAATCAAAAACTAATAATTAAGAGAGAAAATTACGACAAAGTTGACAAAAATACTAACAGTAGTCAAATTAATAAATAAAAAATAATAATAACTGATTTTTTGAAAATAAAATAAAAGATAAAATTAAATCTATATTAAAATATTCTAATAAATATAGAATTTTAAGACAAATAGTATAAAAAACATACATAATATAATTATTGTTAAATAAATGATCATTGACTTATTTTTTAAAATTTAAATTATATTATTTTACAATAATTTATAATTAAATCCATATATCATTAAAAATATCAAATAATATATTTTATAAGAAATGCTACATTTTAAAATTTTGAATTTTTTAGAGAAATTTTGGTCATTTTATTGAATATTATTCAGATTCTATTAATTGTTTTTGAAATACAAACTATACTAATTCACAAAATATTGTGATTTATTTTATATATCATTAAAAATCTCTAAAAGTCTAGTTTCTAACATTTAGTTTTGAAACTTGAAAATTAGGAATTAATTACCAAATAGGTAATATCTAATTTTCAATTTCTATTTTTTAAAATTAAAATTAAAATTGGTTATTAAATAACGTTTTTGTTTCAAAATATTTTGAAATTAAAAATTTAATTCTAAAAATCAAAAAATTAAAAATTAAAATAGTAATCAAACATGTTTTAAATTTTTTAAATAATTTAAATGAGTTCAATAAAAAAATTAAAGAAGTTATCAACTCATGTTACATATAAATGAGTTGAAATCAAATCAATATTTAAAAATTAGATAAATTGAGTTTAAACGAGTTGAACAAACTCAACTTTTTTGTGAGGCTAAGTATTCTTGCATATATTGCAGCCTACTTCTATTTCATACTAAGTGATTTACTTATTGTAAATTTAGTTGTCATCTATTTATTATGGAAAATTTCTTAAGCGGATTATTCGGTTTGAAGTAAGGTTAAGGTGTGATAAAATGAAGAATGGGTAATGAAAAATGAGGATTCATATTTTATTATATGAGGTGAGTCAAGGATAAAGATCACATTCTTCATTATATATCTTAAAATTATATATCTTATTTTAATAAATATATAAATTTATTTATATATTTGAAATTTTAAAAAAATTTAGATAAGTTGAAACTTAAACTGTTCCTATAATGTACAAAGTATGATGTTTAACATATATTATATATTATATGTAATGTAAAATGGATATGGGAATGACAAACAAGATCCTATTTTATTATATAAGCTTAGATAAGGATAGTGATAATATTTTTTTAAAACTATATATTTTATTTTAATAAATATATAAATTTATTTTCATATATTTTTTTTTAAAAAGTAGGTTGAAACTCAACGTAGAATATATAATATATTTATTTTTAAATAATTTTTGTTTTATAAAAATTAACTATTTATTTAAATTTTAAAACTTTAAAATCGTATAAATATTTATAACTTTTACTTTTAATTTCAAACTTGTAATAAGATTTTATTAAAATTATTTAATATAAAAAATTTATGTAATTATTATTATATCTATTTTGTTTTTCTTGTTATAAAACTATTGTTTATTTTTTGTTTTTTATTGACTTTAAGTTTTTTTCATTCTACTGATAAATATTAACCATTCACTTATTTTGTATATAATTTTTCTTTTATAATATAATAAAAAAATATTTAAAATATTTAAAATATGATGTGTATTTCATCTGTTATTCGATTTCCTATTATTGAACGAGGATTGTGGGTATATTCTTGAATTTTTATGTAAAAGATGAAGAATATATTTTAAATTAAAAATGGAAAATAGAGAGAGCTCACACTTGTGGTGTTTATAAACTGAACTGATTGAGAAAATCGGATCGGATTGAACGGTTTTATAAATCAAACGGTCCGATTCGATTATATTAATTTTTAAACTAATTGGACTGGTTTAATAATATATTAAAATTTTCATATTATTTCTCATTAAAAGTGTCCAAAAATCGTATCAAATCAAAAAATTAGACCAGATCGAATCGGACCGATAGACACCCTTAGCCCTAACCACTCCATCGAAAACCCTAATCTTTTCGTGTGAACATAGTTCAAGTTGCGGTATAAATATACAAAAAAAAAAGATCATTGATTTAATGAGATTCACTTTTTAATATGCGATATATTTAATTTTCACTTCTCAATAAAAAACAGTTTTTTTCTTCTTCTTTGTGAATTTTGGAGTTAATAATTCTATTCACTTTCTAATTAGTTTCCGTAAGGTGGGACAAATCTATATGAAAATTATTTAATTAGATGTAAAGAGTAAGATGATAAAATAAAAAATAGAGAATAAATAATAACAATCCATACTTTATAACATAAGATAAATTAAAATAAAAAATAAAGATGAAGATCGTATTTTTAAACTCATTTTTAAAATTATATATTATAATTTAATAAATATATAAAAATTTAATATTTTTAATTTTATATAAATTTAATTGTATTTAAATTTAAACTAATTATAAGTAATACATTATTATTTTTATTTTTTTATTTTTTTATTCTATTAAAACATTAATGTTTTTTTCTTTTATAAAAATTATCCAAAATATTTATTTAAATTTTAAAAATATAAAATCTTATAATTACTTTATTATTTGTTATTATTATTTTAAATTATTTTGTAACAAAAATATTATTATTGTTATTTAATATAAAATGATTATGTATTTATTGTTATATATATTTTATTTTTTTCATTTTGTATAAATATTATTTCTTTTTATTATCTATTGGCTTAAAATTTAAAATTTTTTAATATAAAATATTTATTATTAGTTTATTGTTTTTATAAATTTTCATTTATAATAAAAATTTAAAATTTAAAATATTATTTGACTTCACATTTATCATTTAAACATCTCGGATATATCCCTATAATGATTTTAAGTATGAATTGAAGTTAAATCCTAAATTGTGAAAGAAAATGGGGAGGGGTATCGGGATATGGCCGTCATGTTGACAACTCTAATTTCTCCTCCATTCAATTTAGTTATAACATTTACACTTGGTTGAGCACTTGAGCCCATCCTCTCTTATAATTTTTAATAGATAAGAATATTATCACAATTATATTTGATGATTTCACAATTTATTAATTATTAATTTTAAAATTTACAGTTATATCCTTATAAAGAATATGAATAATCAAAATAAAGAAATTGAGACATAAGGTTATATTTATCACTTTTTAAATTAGTAATTAATATGCCCTAAAACCTTTAAATATAACTATAACAATATCCATCACTTTTTAACATGTATTAATATTCATAATTTTATTCTCATCCTATAAACTTGCAAGTTCTTATAAAATCAACAAACATCAAAATTAATGCAACGGTATATTGAATACAAATTAATTAAGTATATATTATCAACATATATTCAGCCTGTTTTATATTTAGATATTCTTTTGTCTTTTTGATAAGAAACTTCTCCTATTAATAAAACTGACCCTTTCTCTATAGCTTCCTATTTCTCTATCTACCCCTATTTTCTATTCCTGTTCTTCATGAAACTTTCTCATCTTTAAAATCGAATTCGTTTAATCTAATCCATAACTCAATTAAGAACGTTTCTCTTCTCCGGCTATAAATTTCCAATCTGTATCAACGTTTCATATCTCATACCTTTGTTTTCTGATTGAAATTTATTATACTATCAGTAGTGAGAGAGTAAATTTTGAAAAGGAGTTATGGTAGCAGAAGAAGATGCATGATGCTGCTGCTGCTGATGATGATTACATATTATATGATATTATAGCTAGCAGAGGTATGCTGTAATAAAGCTTTAAAAGTATTAATTCAGAAAGATATTATTGTATACTTAAAGGTTCTATTTTTTTTTGGGTGAGATGGTATGGTTAATGTAGTTTTATATCTACAATCTTTTCTTGTTTGTTAGTTATTTTTCAAATCGTTGTTACTAATTTTGCCTGATTTATTTGCAATAACTTGCTATATGTTCTATTTTCTTTTTGTATGTGCACGGGGTACTTTCTAGTGACAGATTGTTTGGAAATTGTATTTTTTCCTTGTGGGCACTAGTAAAATATATACCTTTGGTATCGGGGTTTTAGTCTCGGTTCTTTTAAAAATCGAGACCATAGAGTTTTGGCTACGATTTAATAAAAACCAAAGTTATAGTGTATACATATAACCTCGGTTTTATCACTAATCGTGACTATATGTTAAATTAAAAAAAATATTTAAATATATATAAATAAATTTATACAGTCACTATTATTAAATAACTATAATTATTATTAATCATAATTAAAATAATAGAGTTTTTAATATTTTTAAAAACGAAATCAAATAATATATTGTATGTTATTCATTTAAAAGAAATACAAAAATTACTTTACAATTTTTTTATTTTTCTCTGTTAATTTAATTTAATGTGTTTTATTTCTTTTATAATATATATATATATATATATATATATATATCAATTTTTTCCCTTCTTTTTTTTTTCTCTTTTCTTCTCTTTTTTTTTTCATTTTTTTTCTTTTTCCCTCGCGCTCATATACGTTTCTTTAATTTCCCAGCGCTTTTCCTCATTTCTTTTCTTTTCTCCCAGGCCTATCTCCCTCACGTGTTCGCTCTCTCCTTGAACCAACGCCGATCTCTCCCCCAGCAACTCTATCTTGTCCAATAGTTCCATCTCGTCCAGCGACCGGTACCAACAGCTTCCTTTCCCCACTCTTCTTCCTTTTCACTCTTTTTTTTTCCTTTTTCTTTTCCCTTGTTCGCACCTTGTTGGCCGGTCGTTTATATTGTTGTCACTCGCAACCTAGATCCAGGTATGTGTCATACCCCATTTGTTTTACCATATCAATTCATATATGCATTGATTATTAGTGGAATTAGGTCTCTGTGCATAAATTATTGAATTAGGGTTATGCATTTCATGTATGAATCTATATTTCTTATTGTAATTTCTTAGGGTAGGGCATTTTGTGCACCATTTGCAAATTATTTCATAACAAGTGTTTGCAATAGTTTGAAGATGCTAGAGATGATGAAGATGCAATTTTACTATCGTGATGGCTATGATGAAGTAGGAGAGTTGAAGAAAATCAACTTTGGGATATGGATGGATAAAGAAATTGCTCTAGACTATGATGATTCATTGATGGCTTCACACCATATGCAATTTGATATTAATTCTCTAGGGCTATCTTTTTCCCTGGAACAGTTATTTAGTATCCACAATTTTCACCAGATTGGGCCTATTTAGGGATTGCAACGAAGCTATACATGTTGGTAATAAAAGTTATTTTTGGGTAGTTCACATGCTAAAATATCAAGCTTTTATTTCATTTAAGTCCACATGCTACTTCACTATTCTTGCTTTAAGTTTTTTTTCCTTTTTGATTTGTATATGTTTAGAGGGTTTCCTATTTGGTTAAAGTATGTTCCTGACATCACTTTTAGAACAGACAATGAGCCTTTCAAGGTACTCTTTTTTTTCTTGCTTATTTAATCAACTTTAAGATCTATTTGTTTGTATTTATCTTAAAAGTAGCTTACGCAGATGACTGCTCTAATTTGGTGGGGAAAAAACTTTTTTGAGCCCTTTATCAGACATCTTAATATGCAATATGTTCAAAATCTAAGTGAATGTCTCATTTAATCTTTATGTGGATTTATGGTATTCTACATTCATTCTAGGGATACAAATCTGGAGTCTCTCGTTTGTTGGCAGATCCAAGATTACAGGTTGGAAGTTCATATAATTACTCTACATAAGCAAACTTACCTCCCCTCATAATTCAAACATCTTATACACCAACTCTAAACCAAGATGACTGGAATGGGCGAAGATAATCTTCAGAAATTAAGAATAGGAATTTCTATAGTGATCAAGTAACTCCTTTCCATCAGTCACCCAAGCTATCTAGCAAAAATCTTTATGGTTATGGGTATGCTGGGCCTAAATTCTTCTATGTTACTGGGTTAGCCTACTGGGATGGAATGACAAAGGAATGCAACATACTTAACTAGACATATCGTGCTGAGCAATCTAATGTTGTAAACTTCATAACTCATAAGCTGACAGATTCTTAATTAAACATAGGTAGCAAAATTCAAGGTGGTGTAACTTGCAAAGATAGGTTAACTACGGATCTTGATATCCAAGCAATAACAATGGATTCCCAGAGAGAAATTCAGGTATACTATCTGCAGTCATTTGCGTGTCTTGTATTATATATGTCACTCTTTAATTCTTTTATGAAAAAAAAAGGATTCTGAATAATTTTGTTTTGGTAACCTGATTTGTTTATGTTACATAGAGCTATTAAAGCCTTTATGCCCTTCTATATCTTATATTACTTTTTTCTAGTAGAAATTAGGTTTTACTATAGGGTGATAATATTTTTGTTCATGAGATTGCGATTGATTTGATCATTTTTCTTCCTTTACTCAAAATTAATTGTTGGACATTTTCTTAAATTGTGTGAAGTGATTGTGCCTTGTTAACGCTGCAATAGGAATATGCACTAGGCCTATGGGTTAACACACTTTTTTTGTATTAACATTTAGTTTTCTAAGTATTTCTATTAAACATGAATTGTGGAGTGATCTAATTATGCTTTGTGGTTTTGATGCTCCTACAGTCGATAGCTATGCCTAAGGTACACTTACTTTGATTTTCATGGAAAGCTTTAGTAGTCTTTTACTTTTTGTTCCTTGCATGAAATGTTGTTACTTTGTGTAGAAGAATGGAAGAGCATCCGATAGAGATGGACAACAGGGTGAGCGGCCTGCAGAATGCAAGCAGTAGTAGAATTCAATTGTTGGACGAGGATGCTTAGATTGGTTTAGGGCTGTTGAACAGTATTTTTATAGGAAGGGATTCTTGGGAAGTTTTGGTTTCTTTCATATATAGATGTATCTTTTTTTGGTCTTGTGTTATATGATAAATGATTTGTTGAGTCTTTTTCTTTTCTTGTGATTCTTGATTCATGTTGGAAGTGGTTGATTTTCAAATGTAATTATACTTTTAATTTTAATATAATATGATTTTTAATATTATAATTAATAAATTTATTGTAATTTATATTGATTTTAATATTGTAATTAATAATTGTATTTTTTTTAAAAATTTATGCATACCCTATGGCCTCGGTTATTGAGAAACCGATGCCATAGACATACCTTATGACCTCAATTATTGAGAAATCGAGGCCATAGACATACCATATGACCTCGATTATTGAGAAACCGAGGCTATAGATATATCATATGACCTCGGTTATTGAGAAACCGAGGTTATAGACATACCCTATGCCCTCAGTTATTGAAAGACCGAGGTCATAGATATATCCTATGGCCTCGGTCTTTCAAGAACCGAGGCTATAGACATGTTATATGACCTCGATCTTTCAAGAATCGAGGTCATAGGGTATGTCTAGCGTCTCGGTTAAAAAACCGAGGCCATAGATAACAGTTTATGGTCTTTCTCACTTAGGCATCGGTTCTAATAACTGTGACCTTAGACCTACGATCACGGTTAAAAACCGAGATCATATTTACTTTTTGTAGTAGTGGAGAGTTTTAGACTAAAAAAATGAGCATTTTATTAAGTGAACGGGTAAAGTGATTAGCAAGAATTTAAGCTTATAATGATTGTAATATCAATGGATAAAGACTTTTAGGATTTAATTTTATATATACTTAATTACAATATTATATTTTTATAATAACTAAATAGCTATTAAATATGATATATGTTTTAACAAATACTTATAAATTCATGAGTATTAATTAAGTTATATTATATGTTTTTTTATTATGATATAATATAAGATGGAAAGTTAATTTGAATTATTTACTTATATAAAATGTATTATTTAAAATTTTACATTAATCGTTTTTGTTTTATAAGAAGTAAAAAAATATATTTAATAATTTAAAAATTATTTTATATAAAAAAATATTAAGAATATTTCTCGTCATTTTACTCTATATAAAATTATTTAATTAATTATTTTAAAAAATATATTAATAAAATATTCATTAATACTATTAAAATAATTTACGTGAATATATTTTATAAATAAAAGAATTAATAAATATATTTTTTAAAATAAAAAAATTAATAAATATTTTTTTAATTTAAAAAATTAATAAATATTTTTTTAATTTAAAAAATTAAATAATATTTATACTAAAAAAGGAATGTTTAAGATATTATAATATAATATAATATAATATAATATAATATAATATAATATAATATAATATAATATAATATGATATGATATGATTTATTAGCAGAAAAAAGTAAAAAAAGAAAAGAAACATCTACAAATTTAGCGTAAAATGGACTAACACAGTAGTAGGAACGGGGAGAAGTGAAAATGAAAGAATTACTATACATTATATATATAATTTTAATTTTTTAAAATTTGTATTATTTTATTTTCTTACTAGTTAAACGTGCACTTATGATTAAATAAGACTTCATTAATATTAATGCTAACTTTAGATAAACAATTATACAAAATTTTGATATTTAAGTAAATCTCAGTAAGTTTTGTGATATTTACTTTTCAAAATAAAGTTAAACAAAAAGTACAATGGAAATATTTTATCAAAATTTGTTTAAAAATTTTTGTTATATTTTTTGTTCGTAAATAAATTTTAACTTTATTATATTTACACATATTAATTAATATATTTATCATTTTTTATAAATTATAATATCAAAAATTTAATCATGGGCAAGTAAACATTTTTTTCTTCACGGGATGAGGAGACATATTTTTTAACAATTGTTTTAGTAAGTATGTGTTGTTTATTTCTTATTTGTTTATAAATTCAAAATGTTTTGATAATATTTATTATCGTTTTTTAATTTATATTGATTTGAGATATATTGTACATTTTAAATTATATTTTAGAAAACTTTAGACATTATTAAATAGCAATATTCAAGGAAAATATATCAAGTAAATAACTCTTTTTGTTTCTAAGCTATGAATTTGTAAAAAAATATTTAATAAAAAACTGTAATTATAAAACCATCAAATTAACTACTCTTAATTTGACATTATATATAAGTCAACTTTAAAGTTGATTTTTGAGAGTAAATGTAAATTTAATAGAAATAATGAATAATTTTGAGATTATAGTAAAATTTATGAAATTTTCCATTGAGTTATTATAAATAATATGAAAAAAATCATTATTGATGTTTCAAAATTTTACGAGTTTTAATATTTTTGAATACACCACAAATGTTATAGGTAAAATGTGTATTTTTATTAAATTAAAATAAAAACTCAAAATTATATAAATTAAGTTATAATAAGACTAAATAACATAACTTAATATCTATAAAGATAGATAAAAAATGAAAGAAATTAAATAACATACATTATAATAAACATATAAAAAAATAAAATATGTGAAAGATTAATATATAAGATCAATATTACATGATATAAATAATAATTAACATTTATATAATTATATGTTGTGTATCACGAAATGATCAAATTATATGTATGACAAAATGTATTATTCTTTCATAAAATGATAGAAAAAATAATCTAATTATATTTATTAAAAACAACAAAATTATACATTTAAAATTTATAATCATAATACATTTTATGTTCAATTTATATATTATTATTATTAAAAAAAGTTTGATCTATGATTTCATGCTAAATATCGTTCAAATTAAATTATAATTATTTAAATACGTTCAATTAAATCCATTTAATATTATTTAGTGTTATTTTTATAATCATATATAAGTTTTAGGCGTTATTTAAAATAATTTTCTTAAAATTTATGAAAAGATATTAAACATTTATTATTTTATTAGAAGTTAAATAATAAAAAATACACAATAACATAGGAAAGTTAAAAATATAGGAGAACATAAACGAATACGTTATATAATAAAAAGAAAGAAAATAACATTTAAATAATAAATTTTAAAGAGAATATTGTCACGTATTTTTGTAAAATAAAAATATATATTTTTAATTATAATGAAATGTTTTTATCAAAAAATTAAAGTAGATACGTACTCTCTTTCAGTTAGACGTGGCTTCCTCTATATTTATAGATATTTGGTTTTTTTAAAACTATTAAGAAAATATCCTATTATAAAATAAATTAAAAACCTAACAAATTATTCCACACGTTCTTACAAATAAGGGATGAAAAAAAAGACGAAGGGAAATAAAACTAAACTAACTAAACCAAAACGAAATGAATGAATAAGTAGGAGTGAAATGCCAAAACTAACCTAAAATTTCAGTCATTTCATTTCAAGCGTTATACTTTAAGTCTTCAACTGACGGATATACCCTCGAGCAGAAAGACCTTCGGAAACCTAATCCAAATTCTTCCTCAAATTATTCATAATCAGAGAGCAAAGACCAGATTATAGAGAGAAAGATATACATGGGTGAGCAAGAATACGAGGTCTATGGCGGAGAGATTCCCGCCGAAGACGGAGACATGGAAGCTGACTTCGATGGCATGTCGTCTAGACATGAAGATGACCAAGGCTACGACGATCAGAACTCCAAGGCACCGCCTCCATTTCACTTCATTTTTTTCTCTTTAGGTTTTTCTTAATCTGCATTGAATCCATTATTGAGTATGCTGAGTTTGATGTCGTTTGGTTTTGGTTTGGAAGGAATTGGATGACATGAAGAAGAGGCTCAAGGAAATTGAGGAAGAGGCTGGAGCACTCGGCGAAATGCAGGCCAAGGTGGAAAAGGAGATGGGCCCTGTTCAAGGTCTTTACCCTTCTTTAGCTACCAGCCTACCATGCTTTAATTGTTTTTTTTTTAATGTTTCGTAGTGTGTGTTTAAATACTTTGTAACATGGAATTTTGATGGTTAGTTGTCTGTGATTTGAGCCTTGTGTTTGTTGTTTATTGACTTTTATATTTTGGTTCCTTATCGTGGTTACATGGTATCCACTTTGCCGTCCCTGAAATGGTATCTGAATCTTTAATACTGATTCACTTATATGATCCTATATGTCTCAATTAGGATGGAATCTCCAATTAGCCCATTGTTCAACCCATAAATTTTGTTTGCCTATCTCATCGTGTTCCACTTATGTTTTTGGTAGCTTGGGATGTTATTACAATGGGATATCCTATTTGTTCCAAATGGGCCTAAATGATGAGTAAAATTACAAAACAATGAAAAGAATGAAACATGATTATCTATAATAACTATGAGCATATTGTCAAAATATTGTATTTCTCTGATAATTATCAGTATATTTCATTATTATTTCTATCTTGTTTCTGTACAATAGTTGAGATATATGTATACAAAGAAAACGAAAATTAAACAATAACCATAATTCCTGCATATTCATGTTTTATGGATCCACACCAACACATATTAGGGACAATTTTAAATGGGATGGGATGAGATTTAAATGAGATGAGACATTGTTAATAGTTTCCCTTATTCCTGGAGACATGATTACAAATGTTTGATATGTGGGACATGTAATCAGGATTTGTTCGAATTGGGAGGATTATTTTTTTGCTCTGGTGTTTCCCAATTTTCTCCTTGAGTTTCATTTACTTTTTGCTAAAGCTTCTAGTGTTTAATAACATGCACTGATACAATTTCGACACATTCTCACGAGTCACAACTCATCCAAAATGTCCAATGTACTTAATGATATATGATGTACAACCCTATTACTTCTCTTGGTTATAGTGTAGTAAGCTAGGTATGATTGCTCGATTAGTTTCGAACTTTATTCCTGAGAGTTTGGTGTTACTTACAAGGGGTTCATTTTTGAAATTCTCTAACTTTACTAGTTGTCTTAGTGTTGGTAGATTTTGAATTGTTTTATTTACCAAACAGTTTTTATGTACCCAAAACATTTAACAATCAGCAATTGGCAAAAAACATAGAACTTTATGAAAGATATTTATAGTAACTGCTTTACTTGACAATCCTTGTTTTCATTGAGCAGTGGCTTATGAGTGCTCTGTTGCATGCATGTGCATGCCTGGGCTTTCTAATGTGTGATCTTGAGTCAGATTAGTGCTGATATGTCCTTGTATCTTCTCTGTTCACGCTTGTTTTTACTTACCATTTGTGGGTCATTAAGACAGGTATGCAAGATATGAATCATATGATTATGACTGACTTTATAAACTCTTAGTGCTTCTATCATGAAACATGGCTCAAGTATTTGTTTTTGAATTTAATAAAGTTTTGGCATGGTTCCTTAATAGTTTAATCAGTATTTTTTTCTATTCATTTTGACTATGAAGATTCCTCTAGTACGTCTGCAACTCAAGCTGAAAAGGAGGAGGTCGATTCCCGCTCTATATACGTTGGTAATGTGAGTACACAGCGCACTATCCTTTCTTTATTCGTTGCCAAATTGGAATTTTGTTATTATGTTTGTCATTTGTCATTTTCATGGGCCTCTTAATGCTTATTTTGATGTTTGCATGAGTCTCTTCTTAAAGACAATAGTTAATTTGAAGAAGCAATTTTGATTGTAAATGTTTTTCAATTCAATTTCTATTTTAGGGGAGAGATATCTCTGTTCTTCTGGCATTTTTGCATGAAAGTTAGTTTGGTGGTAATTTAATTTACATGGGTCTTTTTTTCCCTTCTCTCGATACATTTGCTTGGTCACTGGTCTTTATTATGTTTGTTGAATGGCTGCATCATGCGGCACCAAGTATTTTGTAATGTTTGCCTTTAGTCACCATGTAGTTGAATGCAATGTGAGCCTATTTCCAATCAGTATTCCTTGAAATTTAAGGAATTTCCATTGATTAAGCACCTCTTCTGCCTCCTACATTCTTTGTCAATTCTATCTTGCCTAGTGTTTATAAGGCTCTTGAATTCAATTAAAACCAGTCATGGGCACTAAATTAAGTTTACATGCTTCCCAATTTCAGGTTGATTATGCATGTACGCCTGAGGAAGTCCAGCAACATTTTCAATCTTGTGGAACAGTGAACAGAGTTACAATTTTGACTGACAAATTTGGTCAACCGAAAGGATTTGCTTATGTGGAGTTTATTGAATTTGATGCTGTTCAGAACGCTGTTCTATTAAATGAAACAGAGTTGCATGGTCGTCAATTGAAGGTTGAACTTTTTATGGTGTTTATAATTCTCTCTAGGTACATTAGTTGATTATAGTGGTTCATTTGGTTTATTAATAGGTCTCTGCAAAGAGGACAAACGTTCCTGGAATGAAGCAGTATCGAGGAAGACGGCCTAGCCCGTATTTCAGATCAAGAAGGCCCTTCATGCCTGCTCCCACTTTCTGTCCTCCATATGGTTATGGGTAAGAGTTTGTGTAGCTGTTTGTAATCTCCTATGTTTCTCATGAGAAATTTAAAATTTTTGAAAATATAGATTCTTACTATTTTCCCGTAGAAATGTGGATACTATACTACTGTTTCATTTTCATGCTATTTTATGTTCTAATCTGGCGTGGCGTATTTTGTACTTAACAATCCAGTTTTTCAATGCATATTTTTTTATTTCTGTAACTTAAGAAAATTGTAACTTTAAAATTGGTGAATTTGTTAAAACTAATATGAGATATTAATGTTAAGGGGTTGATTTGTCTGGAAAGGATATCAAAATTCAAGTATCGGTGATTCATTTTCAAACTTGTGATGTCTAGAGATATTTTCGTACTTGATTTATGTTATACTCTTTAGTTTTATATATTATATGTATGTAAGTACTCAAGTCAGTCAAGTAATTGAGTTCCTTTTGATTTAGTCTATGAATGCTGGTAAATTCAAAAATAATACATCACATCTACTGCTTTTATTGGTATGATAGAAATATGAAACTTCAAAGAATATTGTGCCCTATGTTTTTCAAGCAATGTGTGCAACCAGTTGTCTAATCACGCTGCCTGCAACATGGCTCTTATATCACATTCTCTATGTTATTTCAAATGAAGTTATGAACGGCATATCAATCTCTCTCTCTCTCTCTCTTACTTTGCTACTTCAATATGTCAGTGATGCAAGATTTATCTCTGCATGCAGGCGGGTACCAAGGTTCAGGCGGCCAATGCAATACAGACCTTATTGAATTACTGATTAAGAATCTTACATCATAGAGGAAGTCACAGTTATGAGACCATTAACATAATTGTTCTATTAATGGAATCTTCAGTTATGAGCCACTGATTATGAATATTCAGTTGTGTAGTCTGGATAAAGAAATTTGTATCATCCTTTGCATGAAACAGGCGAACTTGATTCTTTCTCAAATTTATAGCATCCACAGGGAGGACATGTTTGGTGGTATCATACTCTTACCAAGGATGACCAGATATTCGAAGAGGCAATACCTGCTTTTGGGGAGGATAAAAAGAGGCAAATATGCAATCTATGCATTTTAGTTTCAATCCCTATGTTAGATGTTTGCTTTCAAGTCAAGAGTGAATGAATATTTATTTTTTTTCTTTTCTTTTTAAAGGATTCATTTTGACGATGGTAGTTTTAGCATTTATTTAAAAAAAAAAGAAAAAGAAAAAAAAGTCTAATGATACCGCTGGAAATGGTGTTTGAGAAATTAGATGGTTTCAAGGCATATTTAGGGTTTTTTCAGAGGATGAGGGAAAAAATAAATAGAGGAAAAGGAATGACGTGACACTGTTAGGGTATGGATGGAGATAATTGGGTTTCCTGATCGGATTGTTAGAATGTTTTTCTATATTCAGTTTTTGTCTTTTGATATAGAAATGTGCTGAAACTTTTATAGCTTTTATCCGTACAATGTACTCACTATTAATTTACAATTATAAACATACCCTCCAGTCACAATAGTATAGAAACTAATTCAAGAGCTCTTGAGATGAGATCGTCAGGTCACTAGTTCGAGTTTTTAACGTCAAGCTGATTCAGGTCCACGACATCTCCTAGACCTTTGAAACTGACGCTGTTTGTGTTTATGGTTACCATAATTAATTACTCTTAAAATGTTAATGAAATAGAAAGTACAGCTTGCTAGAGACTAACCATGTCAACATAACCTGGCGAACCTACTATGCAGTATCCATTTTTTTCAAATAATTATATTACATGGTATGATATATTTTCGTCAAGATAAGGCAAACATGGTATGATATATCTATGTCCAAATAGGTAAGTTGCTAGGTTAATTACTACCAATGTTGATCGATAATCAAATTTCTATTTAATTTTTGAGCTAGTTAGCGTAATGTTTCAATATCTGGAAGACAAAATAAAAAGCATTTAATCTATGTTATCCAAATAGGGTAAGACATAGGAAGGTGTGCTTGTGTTGCGTGTAATGATTTATAATTTATATACAAAACTGCCTAATTTTATGGATGTGTTTTTTTCTTTTAAATTAAGATCAAATTATTAATAATAAAGTAGTCTTAATTATTTTGATTATTATATAAAGTACGTAAAACTGAATATCACGTGTGAAAATAAAAATAAAAATAAATAAGAGATTACACTTTCAACCAAAGTCAAACTAAAAAGGTTGATTGCTTGATCCACCGCTCTAAATGTGAGACTTCCAAAGCACTTGAATAAACAAATATAAATTATGAAAAATTAAATTTAAGTAATGATATTAAATTATTGTTATAGTAAAAATATTAATGATAATTTATAGAATAATAATAATAATAATAATAAGGTATAATTAATATTAAAATAAAATAGATATTTAATATATTTTTATTAAAAAAAATTAAAAAAATTATTATTCTGATAATATTATTCTTTTTAATTTATGCAATTAGATTGAACTGTAAAATTAAAAGATAAATTAACCAAATTATAAAACAACAATAACACATTTGGATTGAAAAGGGTATTAACATAATTTGGAATTATGTTGGCGCTTTCAGATTGCGCCAGTTTTGGAAAGTTATAGAAGTTGTCTCACTCGCCTAATTACCTCACTTCCCATTTACGAGCTTCTCTTTATTTTGTTTCTATATATACTGATCGATCCAATCACAATTCATCTTCGTCGACCATTCAACCTGCATTCTTCGTTTTGGTCTCTCTCTCGTTTATTTCTTTCAACCTTTCAAATCACTTCTGCACTTTTTTTTCAACCATTCACCATGAATGCCCTTACCGCAACAAGCCGTAACTTCCGTAACGCGGCACGTCTTCTTGGTCTTGACTCTAAGATTGAGAAGAGTCTTTTGATTCCTTTCAGAGAGATCAAGGTTTTTATTCTTTTTTATTCTTTCTTGGTTAAGTTTGTTTATTGGGAAAGTATTGAGAACTTTGTCTTATCATGGTTTTGTGATGGATCAGGTGGAGTGCACGATCCCCAGAGATGATGGGAGCCTGGTTTCTTACGTTGGATTCAGAGTACAACATGATAATGCGCGTGGTCCAATGAAAGGAGGAATCAGATATCACCCTGAGGTTATAATTGGTTTTATTTCTGTTCAGATTTTGTCCTTTTTTGATCCTGTTTCATAATTTGTTTTTGTCTTTTACAAAATGGTACTGGGCTATTGGTCTTCTAGGTTGGGGAATTTGGGTAATTTCTGATTTAATTTAGGGCTTTTTAAAAATATTTAAAATATTCCATTTAGTGCCTGTATGCGTTTGGTTTTCCCGCTTAGCTTATGCTTTTCTTTTTGTTCAACTTTGGTTCCAACTTCGTAGATTGAGCAGTCATTTTAAGCACTTCTATCATACTCAATGTGATACTCTGATAAGTGATACCCCTGAAAGATACTCAAAGGACTAGTTATTTTCACATTTTATGGTTTCAAACAGTGGCTTATTTAAACTGACATCTGAATTGCATGAGTTTTTTCGTCTATTTGTAGAGGGATCCACAAAGTAGTTTTTGGTAAAACTTGGTGTTTGTAGCATTTGGTCAATGGTTTGCTTCTAATTATTGCCTTATATTGGCTCAGAAAGTGCCAATTGCTATTCATATAATCACAATTGTAGTTTCTTTAGGAAGTACTACAAATGCTGCGAACACCTCGTTTTGAGTGTCCAAGCACTACATACAGTACAAATTTAATTTATCAACGTGCATTCACAAATTACTTTGTAAACCCTCCTTTAGAATTTCTTATAGATCAGAAGAATCTGGTTCTTGTATAATAAAAGCTGTCTGATTATTAATGTATTGAAGTAGTCAATAATGGTTTGTGCAGGTGTTCTGTATTTAATAGAACTTTTATTTGTCTGATCTTTTGTTTTCTTTTGGAATAAAAAAAGCCGACTCACTTTTTTTATCCTTACTAAGTGCTGAATATTTTTAGATTTCTTTCTTTGTTTGGCATTACAAGGAAAAGTTTCTCATAAGCTAAGCAATATTTGAAGTTTAATGTGAAGTTATACTAAAATGCTTTGCTATTTATGGTGGAAGGTCGACCCTGATGAAGTGAATGCTTTGGCTCAACTTATGACCTGGAAGACTGCCGTGGTAGACATACCATATGGTGGAGCAAAGGGTGGAATTGGATGTTCACCAAGGGATCTAAGTAAGAGTGAATTGGAGCGTCTCACTCGCGTGTTTACTCAAAAAATCCACGATCTTATTGGAATCCATACTGATGTTCCAGCACCAGATATGGGCACAAATGCTCAGGTTAATGAAAGTTTATTGGCTGATAACTGTATTTCATTCAAGTTTCTCAATCATATTAATCTGATTTCCTATGATTCAACGAAATTTTGTAGACTATGGCATGGATTTTGGATGAGTACTCTAAATTTCATGGTTACTCCCCTGCTGTTGTGACAGGAAAGCCCCTTGTAAGTAAAGACACTGAAAGATTCATTTTTAATTAAAGCTCTCTCTGTCTCCCATTTATAGATTCGATTGTAGGATCTTGGAGGATCACTTGGTAGGGAGGCTGCAACTGGACGTGGTGTTGTTTTTGCTGCAGAAGCTTTGCTTGCTGAGTATGGGAAGTCAATTAAGGATTTGACATTTGTCATCCAGGTATCATTGACATGATATGCTAATACAAATGCATCGTGATGCACTAAACATATATGCTTTAAAGACCTTGGTACGTAAATGAGTGTTTTCTTTTCAAACTTCTCTAGGGTTTTGGAAATGTGGGTTCTTGGGCTGCCAGGCTCATTCATGAACGTGGTGGTAAAGTTATTGCAGTAAGTGACATTACTGGTGCAATAACAAACCCAGATGGGATTGACATACCAGCTTTGCTGAAGCATAAGGAAGACACCCGCAGTCTATTAAATTTCACTGGAGGAGATGCTATGGATCCCACTGAACTGCTTGTACATGAATGTGATGTTCTAATTCCCTGCGCTTTAGGTGGAGTTCTAAACAGGTACTGATAATTTCCAATAAACTCATTATTACCCTCTCTTTTTTTCCATTTTCTTTTCTTTTGTAGATGGTCATCTCCTCTTGCAACCTGTTACTTCACAGGCCATTCTTCTCTTTTTTATTCATTATATTTACCTTTATTTTTGCTCAATTTTCTTCTGTTTTCTGCAACTTCTTTTTCCGTAATATATTTATTTTCCACGAGGAGACCTCCTTATGTCATCTTGTAGTTAGAATCTCCAGTTTGATCAATCAAGGCTAACTTCAGTTTGACTCGGGCTTTGTATTTCTGTACGGATTTATGATTTTCATGATGTAATAAATATTGAGTTAATGCATGAACTTAGGGTGGCAATCATTTACTGAGAAAGTTTACAAGTAACATGAGGCTCTTTGTTTTTTCAGCTAATCTAGTTTAAACTTATTCATGTTAGATTGATTTTATTCATTTCTTTTCTGAAGGGAAAATGCTTCATCTGTTAAGGCTAAGTTTATAATAGAGGCTGCAAACCACCCGACTGATCCAGAAGCAGATGAGGTATATATTCCTTGCACATTTTTTATGGACTGGCACTGGCCACTGAAAATATAATTTTATTTAAATTATTGAGATCAAATTGTTGCAGATTCTATCAAAGAAAGGAGTTATAATACTTCCTGATATATATGCAAATGCTGGTGGTGTGACTGTTAGCTACTTTGAGTGGGTTCAGGTAATAAAATGCCCCAATCCATTTTTAATGAGGAAATTGTCAAAATTGTATTTCTCTGATAATTATCAGTATATTTCAGTATATTTCTGTTCTGGTTTTTACAAGAGTTTACAATGTATATAAGGAAAATGAAAATTAAACAATATCCATAAAACCTGCACATCCAGGTTTTATGGCTCCACTAATATTGTCATTCGCTCCATGTTTTACTCCATCGAGCATTTCAGGTTCCGCCATTGTTTTAGCACACACCAACATTCCTCCTCAAGTTGGCGCAGATATATGTCTCTTATGCCCAACTTGTCAAGTTTGAGTTGTAGTTCCTCGGCAGACACGATTTCAAGGAAGATATCACCCAATTGATCTTCCGACTTAACAAATGGAAGCTTAATAATCTTTTCTTCAAGATTCCGTTTGATGAAAGTTCCGATCCACTTCAACGTGCTTCGTGCGATCATGTTGAATCGGATTGCGAGATATGGCAACGGCCGCTTTGTTATCACAAAATAAGTTCATTTCGTTTTGCTGTGAGCAACACCAATCTCGGCTAAGTTTTTTCAACCAAAGGAGCTCACATATTCCCTCGAGCATTCTCGAAATTAAATTTTTCAAGACTGGATAAGGCAACTACATTTTGCTTCGCTTCTCCACGTGACAAGATTTGCCTCCCACGAAAGTAAAGTACCCAAATAAAGAGATTTCCTATCCTTCATATTCCCCGCCCAATCCGAATTCAGATATCCAAGGACTTCCAATCGACCATCTCTTTGAAAACATAAGTCCTTTCCCAGGGAGGATTTTAAGTAACGAAGTATTCGCGTACGATCGCATCCATACGGTCTTCACTGGGCAAGGCATGAATCGACTCACGACACTCACAAAGATAAGCAATATCGGTCGAGTACGAGATAAATATATGAGCCTTACCTACTAACCGTTGATATCTCCGTTTATCCGCCGGTACTCGTCCACATATTCTCCGAGTTTATGATTTCAACCATTGGAATATCGACAGTTTACAATCTAGAGTCCAGCTCAAGCAAGAAGTCCAGAGTATATTTCCTTCTGGAAAGACATATGCCCTTGTTTTGATCTTGTTACCTCAATACCTAAGAAGTATTTGAGCCCTCCTAAGTTCTTCATTTCAAACTCATTCGACAAGCTTGTTCTTGGCTTAGAGATTTCTTTTCTTTATCATCCCCGTAATGATCATGTCGTCTACATAGACTATAAGTACATTATCTTCCCTAATCTATGTTTTAGGAAAAGAGTATGATCAGAAGCTTGCTGTTGGAACCTATATTTCTTCATTAACTCAACCTACCAAATCACGCCGAGGTGATTGTTTTAGTCCATACAATGCTCGTTGTAATTTACATGCGCTTTTTTCGATGTAACAAGATATCCTCAAAGGATATCCACGTAAATCTCTTCTTCAAGGTCGCCATGAAGGAAGGCATTCTTCACGCTGTTGGTGCAATGACCAATCTAAATTTGTCGCAAGAGATAACAAAACTCTCACGCTTTTAGTTTAGCCACTGTGAGAAGGTTTCTTCGATAATCTATCCCATGCTTCGTGTATATCCTTTTGCTACAAGCCTCGTCTTGTAACGATCAACTAACCCATCCGCTTTTATACTTAATGGAGAAAATCCACTTCGCACCCTACCATCTTCCTCCTCCCTCGAGGCAACTCGCTTAACACCCACGTGTTATTCTTCTCGTAGGCCTCAAATTCCTCTTTATAACTCGAGTCCATTTTGGATCGATAAGGCTTCTTCAACGCTACTCCTAATCGGACACGAGCAGTTGCTCAGGCAAATGCCCCGATAGGTTCGATAACCTCGAAGAGATACATAATTTGCTATCGGGATACTGTTGTCGTTCTTCTCTTTCTGGGAGTATCGATTCGAGGTTTACCTCGATTGTGTCTCGAAAGGTAAAACATAACCAACATGTATGTATCTATAGCATTAGTTTGTAAAAGCGTGATAGATAGCTTACCTCGCAGTGTTCTCACAGTGAGGATCATTCGGTACTGTAGAATTATGGGTACATCAACCACTTCATCTTCTCGGAGATTCAATTACTACTTGACTTCAGCCTGAAGTTCAAGCTCTGCCCGTATACATGTGCTCCTCCATATTATTGGCACGATCCGAGTATTGACTCGTGTCTAATATTTCAACATCAAGCCAATTTCGTTCTTCACCATAACTCTCCTCCGAAGAGTGTAATCGATACCGCGATGGGAAAACATTCGATTCGAGGAAAGTGACATCCACCATAGTATAGTTTCTTTTAGTGTTGGATCATAACATCGTATTCTTTTTTTACACCATACCCCAAGAATACACATCGGACAAAGACAATGGATCCAACTTAGTTCGTTGATTTTTAGGATGAGGTGGACAAACGCAACACATCCAAAAATTCGGGCTAAGCATCAAAATAAGTAGCAAAGGAAGATGATCGATAACACTTTTAATGGAGTCCGAAATTGTAAGGTCTTTGTAGGTATCTCGATTCAAGAGATACACAATACTGTAGTAACAAAGATCACTCCAGTATGTATTAGGCATATTGCACCGATTAGTAAGGTCTGAGCCGTTTCTAAAATATGCCGATTTTTCTCTCCGCAAATTCCATTCTCGTCAAGGGGGTTTCATGGAACACGAGGTTTCACGAGAATACCACGGTTGTCAAAGTATGTTCGGAATTGGTTGACAACATACTCCCCTCCATTATCGACCTAAGTATCTTAATTTTTCGTAAAATCGTGTTTGAACCATGCGTGAAACATGTGAAATGTAACAAATACTTCATCTTTATGTTTCGAGAAGGTAAAGCCATGTCATTCGTGTACAATCATCAACAAAAATAACAAAACCAACGATGACCCCACGACGAATGACCGGGAAGGTCCCAAACATCGAATGTACCAAAGCAAAAGCGAGCCACACTTTTATTCACAGCTCATGTGATAAGACGCCCCTACGACTTCACTAGGATACAAGTATCACATTTGAAACTGAATGTGTGATATTTGAAAATAAACTGGGAGCAGTGCTTAAATACCCGAATGATGGATGCCCAAATCTACGATGACATAGCCAAATCTCGTTCCTTGTTACCAACAAGATGTTGTACGTGATTGGCTCGTCCTCGAACCGAGGTCATCCACATAATATAGCCCTCCTCTCCTAGTACCACGCCCAATGATCTCCTCGTGAGAATATCCCGTAGAAGGCAAAAAGTAGAATACATCAATACAACACAAGCACCAAGTACGAGTCGACTTACGTACATTAGCCTGCCGACAGCCGAGGTACAAGCAAAGTATTAGATAATGATAACGAAAGAGATAAGGTCACCGTTCCAGCCTCAGAATCGGATAAGCGACCCCATTTGCATTGGCAACACTCGGCTCCGTCTTGGTCGGGTTGTATTGGGAGAGATCATTCGGGGTCAAATGTCACGTGATCTCGTAGCTCCAGAGTCCGTAATCCACTCATCTTTCTCTATTACAGCAGAGATGTGAAATACTTTACTTGAAATACCCTCGGATCCTCAAGATTCGCCCGAGAAGTGGGATAGCGAGGCATTATTGGTAGCCACCGCCGCCGTGTCCCGTTTCTTCCGTGCTTCGAAGATCATTCCACCATTCGATACCCACGTAGCTCAAGCACGGTGTGTTTGGAGTTTCCACAACGGCCACATTTCATGTCAAGATACGGTGAATTTCCCGTGGATTTCTTTGTTACCTAAGAAAGGTCCTGGTTTTGGTAGACAGATTACGTGTCCTCGACCCTTTAAAAGCCATAACCGCTCCGGTGTCGTATCTACACCTGTGATCATCACGGTTCGCGTCGACTTCTTCCCTACGGACGAATCCATAGCTTGTTCCAATCGCAGGAATGGCTCTGACCAGTACATCACCTCGAGTTTTATCCAATCTATCATCAAGTCCATCGGCGTGGCTGCATACACTCGATCTTCCCGTACGATGGAGCTGTATTTTTGTATATCAATCGCATACTCCATTGGATTAGGACGACGGAAATCAATTTCCCGCCACAACCCTCAAGGTCATCAGAGTATTTTTCATAGATCCTCCCGCCGCTTCGTACGAGTAACTTGACGTCGAAGATCATACACTTGAGACGTGTCTCCGTCCCGTCATAAGAGCAGTAGCAACCGAATCCCAAACCCTGTTTCTCGCCGGGGAATCGATAAAGTTTGCAAATCGGCGAGGTCCATCGAATTGATCAACCATCCTTTGACAATGGCATTTTCAAGACGCCCATCTTCTAAATGGTAGGGGTCGGTTTCAACGGCGCCGAGGAAGATCCCCATTAATATATCCCGCTTATCTTTGCCGTAGATATACATCTCCACCAATTTACCACAAGGCATAGTTGGATCCTCCCAACTTGGATACTAACGGAAAGCAATGACGCCTGGCCATGGAGGTCATGGAGCCGATCTCGAGCTCTAGTTAGAACTTCCGTCATTTTCGCGCCACAAATCTTCCAACACGAAATCGTAGTTAATCTCTCTCACGGCGTCTTTCTTCCCGCTACGTTCTCTCAAAACGTAACCCTAAGGAAAAAATTTCCATTCACTGGGAGCTGGAAACCTTCTTCCGCAATCGAGCGCGACTTTCTTTCTACAAAGCCGAAATGGGCGTCCGTCTCTACAAGGCGAGTAGCTGCCTTCTCGCAAGCTACGAACCTTCTTCTCGCAACCGAGCCGACTTTCTTTCTTCACCCGAGTGCGACTTTCTTCTACCTAAATGGGCGCCCGTCTTCTACAAGTTCGAGCGCCTCTCTCGCAAGCTGGGGCAATTGGCCCCGCTCTCTCGCAAGCGAGCAAAGCAAGGTAACCTTCCACCTGATCCTCCGTCTCTCAAAACCCTCACCGAGCGAAGTTGATTCGTTTTTTTTTCCAAAAATTGCAGAGAAACAGACACCTAATCATGCAGTCGTAGTCGTTTCCCATCTTTCGTTTCTTCTTCTTCCTTTTTTTTTCAAGGGGAAAGGCATTGAAGATGGTCACAATCGATCTCGCAACTTTGAAATCAGAACTCAACAAACGGAAAAAACCGCAGCTACACCGCAGCCACACCTAAACCGTAAATCGGGAATCGAATCGTAAATCAATCGAAATCGACTTCGTAAATCTGAATTGGAATCAAGAATCAAGAATCGCAAATTTGCAAATCAAGAATCAACATATGGTAGTTTCATCATAAATCAAGAGGTAGTTCATTAGTTAGCAATATCCTCGCTTCGATACCATGTCAAAATTGTATTTCTCTCGATAATTATCAAGATATTTCAAAGATATTTCTCCGTTTTTGCTTACAAAGCCAAATTTACAATGTATATGAAATGAAAATTAAACAATATCCATAAAACCTCGCACATCCGTGTTTTATTACCCACTAATATCATTGCCACCGCTCCATGTTTTACTATCGGAAGATTCGTCAGGCTTACCGTTGTTTTAGCACACACCAACAGAAATTGATATAAGAATATGAAAAATTCTTTCATAATGTGTATTACAAAAGCTATAATCTACCCATGACTTTTATCATATTTGAGTTCGTGGATAGTCTATAACTCACCTGTGGCAATTTTAATCCATTTTGCAGAACATTCAAGGCTTTATGTGGGATGAAGAGAAGGTGAATAATGAGCTTCGGAAATATATGATGAGAGCATTTCATAACATCAAGGGCATGTGCAAGACACATGATTGTAACCTCAGAATGGGTGCCTTTACGTTGGGAGTGAACCGTGTAGCTCGTGCTACTGTCCTAAGGGGTTGGGAAGCTTAAACAACTCATTTCACTGGACTATTTTTATTTGTCTTCTGACGTACTCATGGTTATAGACGAACAAAACTGCTTATGAGAAACTCTTTATCACCAGAGATACTGTTTCTCTTACACATTCAAACAGATGTATTCATTTCACAATTGTAAACGAATCTCAGTTTATGTTTTTAGCTCTGTTATCATTCTTTGTTAATCTCAGTTTATGTTATGTGACATGTAGCATTATACTTTTCAAAAAGCTTTGATTTTCGTTATTTTGTTTTCTAATCATCATTTTTTTTAAACCAAAAAGCAGTGGGTTACCCTTTTATCCGGCTAGAGTAATTTTTATATGAGATTTTTTTTTTGGGAAATAATAAATTCTTCACTAAAATTAAAATATATAGACAATTTAATTACATAGCGGGTTATTTTGGTATTAGTATTGATGAAATTTATTTTATTTGTTTGTATTATTATAAAAAGTATATCAATGTCTTTAATTGTTGAAAAAATCGGGTATATTTTTCTTATTCTAAGTAGTTATTATTTACTTATGATTAAATAAATAAAACTTAAACTAGCCATATGAAATAATGTTATTGTTATCGGAAATATAATGTTAAAATAAACTAAAGCAGATATTGAGCAAAAATATTAAAGCAAAAAAATAAAAACACCATAAATTTAACGAGGTTTGATATAAATGTTAATTATGTTATCGGACGTTGTTGATCACTTCCATTATCTACGAATAGATGAACTCTAAAATTACAACTAATTGGACAAAATTGAGTTAATCAATTACACTTATAAAAGAGAGAAAGATTTACAAATTTTAGGATGTCTTAGAAGTAGAGAAGAAGACTTTATTTATAACCCAAAATGTAACACTCACCTTCATTCCTAAGCAATGTGAGACTTTTTCAATTTGTTCACTATGGAGCTATACAACAAATCTACATCTTATCGACTTAGTGATTCTTAAATAATTTCTTCAATCTCTAGATCAACAATGTCATTGCCAATTTAAATTTGTAGGATGTTAATCAAGTTCAGACAATGTTTGAACTTGATTGTCATTACCACCTTGGTCATCATATCTGCGGGATTCTCTGTAGTATTGATCTTCTGAACTAATACTCAACCTTCTTCAATAATCTCTCGCACGAAATAGTAGCAAACGTCAATGTGTTTTGTACGTGCATGGTAGACTTGGTTCTTTGCTAAATAAATAGTACTTTGATTGTCACAAAACACCTTAATATATTTTTGACCTTCTCCCAAGTCTTCAAGCAAACCTTATGGACTGCAAGGTAGACTTCCAACTAAATGGTTTTCTAGTAAGAGTAAATACATAATCAGTAGTTGACCGACGCTTATCTATATCTCCTGCATAGTTAGAATCACAGTATTTGACTGTACATTGACCAATATTATTATCTTGTTCAAATACTAAACCAACATCTACAGTATTTAAAATATATCGTAGAATCCATTTCACAACCAACCAGTGTCCTTTACCAGGATCATGCATGTACCTTTGCCATGTATTCTCGTTCTACATCATTCTTAGGAGATAATTGAGCACTAAGCTTGAAATGAGGAACAAGCGGAGTGTTTACAGGTTTTGTCTATTTAATCATACCAAAACACTGTAATACCTTTTTCAAATATTGACTATGAGTCAAACTAAGCTTCCCCTTCTTCTTGTCTATGCTTATCTCCATACCGAGAATCTCCTTGACTTCTTTTAGATCTTCATCTCGAACTTTTGACTTAGTTAAACCTTTAACTTCTCAATTTTTCCTTGGCTCTTTGATGCAATCAACATATCATTGACATACAATATGAGATATATGCAAGACTCATCTTATAACTTGCGAAAATACACACAATGATCACGTGTACTTCTAGTATACTTCTACTTCTACTACAACATAAATTAATCAAATCATTTGTATCACTACCTCGGAGATTATTTCAATCCATACAATGATTTATTCAGCTTGCAAACTCAATTCTCTTTACCAACAATAGTAAACCCTTTTGGTTGAGACATATATATTTCCTCTTCCAAGTCACCGTATAAAAACACAATTTTCACATCAAGTCAGAATTAGTTCCAAATCCTAATGTGCTACCAAGGCCAACAAAATTCTAATGGAAGAGTGTTTTACAACTGAAGAAAATACCTCATTATAATCAATTTCCTCATTCTGAGCGTAGCCCTTAGCCATCAACCTTGTCTTGCAACGAACACCATTTTTGTTAGGAAATCCCTCTTTCTTTGCATACACTCATTTGTAGCCAATTACCTTCTTGCTCTTAGGTAGTTGTGTCAATTTCCATGTCTTACTCTTCTGAAGGGACAAAAGTTCTTTGTCCATGATTTCCTTCCATCTTTTAACTTCAAGGCTTCTGATTGCTTCTTTATAAATGAAAGGAACATTATCATGCACAACTAAAAGTGCACATGCCGCTGTATTCTTAAACTAAGCAGGTAGATCTTAAAAATCTTTGTATCGAGTAAACACCTTGACATTTTTTCGTCGTGGTCTATTAAGTGCAGTTTCTTCTTGTTGTTTTGGAGTTTCTTGGGTTAAAACCTCTTCTTCATCTGATTCATTTTCTATCAATGGAGGATCAACTCCTCTCTTATTTCAACCAACTAGATTAACAATTCTGCTTTTAAACTCCACCTGCTTTGAAGTTTGCTCCATCTGCTGCAATTCATGTAGGATCATCTCGGAGAGGCTAAATCTAAAAGTCTTAGAATTTTTATTTGTAACTTGAATATTCTAAACTAAGATTAAATAATTCATTTTTTTCTTTCAAATACATTAATTGTAATATCTATCCATGAAAGTCAACTTCATACACTTGAAATAAACTTATTAATCAAATTCTACTTCATCGTCTAATATCATCCACGATCCCTTAAATTCTTATAAACCATTATTTCCCTAAAAAGTCAACGAAATATTTAGATTTAGAAAAATGGATAGGAGGCTTTTCGAGGCTGCAAAAAGAGGAGATATTATGTTCTTACACCAGCTGATTGCAGAAAATCCTCTGTTACTAGAAACCCTTTCATTCACTTCTGCTGAGAATCCTTTACACATAACTTCCATATTCGGCCATGTCAGTTTTGCTAAGGAAATATTGAAGCTTAAACCAAGCTTTGCCCAAGAAACTAATCAAGATGGTTTTAGTCCTTTACATATGGCATCTTCAAATGGGCATTTGGAGATTGTCAAAGAAATTCTTAGAGTTGACTCAAAACTATGTCGGCTACAAGGAAGAAATAGATTGACGTCTCTTCATTGTGCAGCTAGCAGAGGAAGGGTTGAGATTGTTAGAGAAATACTTTTGGCTTGTCCTGAGAGCATTGAAAATGTGACTTTGCTTAAAGAGACTGCTTTGCATCTTTCAATAAAGAACAGTCAATTTGAAGCCGTTGATTTTATGGTGAAATGGGTCAGAGAAGCGGACAAAGATGAGATACTTAATATGACGGATGAACTTGGCAATTCCATTCTTCATCTAGCAACTTGGAGAAAAGATCGCCAGGAAAGTTGATTCTGATGATCTTTTTAATTTTTTTTTTCCTTTCAATGGGTTTGATGAAGAGTTCAATCTTTGAAGATGTTCTCCTAATTAGATACGATTTCATCTTGGATTAACTTTTTAGCAATAAGGCTCTCTATTACCTCTATCAAGAGAGGAAAAGATGTTCATAATAACAACAATTATAATAGTTGAAATCATAACTCATTGACTCTAAATGTTTTTGACTAAGATTCTATTGGACTATAAATGATATGGAATCCTTTTTTTTTAGAACAATTAGTCTTGATTTATCTTATAATAGCTTAATATTTTGGAAGAATTAGTGACCAATACAATTCTAAATTCTTGCGTTCAAAAGTTTGCAACTTGGTGAATTAGTGATTAATACAATTCTAAATTCTTGTGTTCAAAAGTTTGCAACTTGGTGAATTAGTGATCAATACAATACAATTCATGGTATCAAAATTCTTGTGACCAAACCTATTGGGCACAGATTCTAAAAGAAAACATATTGCAGGTCGTAGAATGTCTTCTTGGCCTTGGAACTTCTGCATCCAGTGCACCAGAACTGAATGCTGTAAACCAGAACGGCCTCACAGCGCTTGACCTACTTGTAATTTTCCCAAGTGAAGCAGGCGATAGAGAAATCGAAGAAATCATTCGGAACGCTGGAGGCCGAAGAGCAAAAGATTTAGTCCAAGTATCACCTCTATCATCTTTTGAAACTGAGAATCACACCCCAGTAAATTGTCACACATCGGATATTGAAACAAATGATTTAGTGGAGTACTTCAAATTCAAAAGAGGCAGAGATTCACCAAGTGATGCTAGAAGTGCACTACTAGTTATAGCTGTATTAGTGGCAACTGCAACTTTTCAAGTAGGGATTAACCCACCAGGAGGTATTTGGCAGGATACTGACTTAAAAGGGACAAACCAAAATCCACCACATATAGCAGGAAGATCAATTTTGGGATCGTATAGTTCAGTCGCATTTCTACTATTTGTGGTCTTCAATTCAATTGGGTTTTCAGTATCTCTTTACATGATCAACATGTTGGCAAGCAATTTCCCTTTTCTCATTGAGCTTCAAATCTGCTTAATTTCTCTATATTTTACCTACAACACTGCGATGACTACAATTGCATCGGAGGACACCAAGGTCTTTATCATTGTATTCACATCGATTTTGCCTAGTTTAGTACCTTTTGTAGCCAAACTTCTTAGGCAACTAATCAAAAGGGTCATTAGATGTATTGCAGATCCTGTGAACTGATTTATTTCAACTTTGTTTTGAGAAAATTTTATGTTGCAAATGTTAATGTGAGTAATTTATATATTAATTTTAGTACATTAAATGCACATATATCTTGATTGCAACCTGAAAGATCCAATTAAAGGGTAGCTAATTAATATCTGTTTTACTGATTCTTTGAGGGTTGACTTTTTATGAAGATATGTTGAGATGCAAAGAGACCATAGATCGAAGAATAAGAATAAGAGTCGTGAATGTGTTCAGCCTGAACAGCCAATATGAAACTAATAACCATGAATATTGCATGTGGTCATCCTCTCTTAACCACAATCTAATCTTGTTTGTATGCATGTCAGTACTAGTTATCTTTTTAAAGTACGTCCGATTAATATATATAGTTTGGATTTTAAAAATAATAATTTACTAATTAAGGTTCTGAACATACATGCATGGCATATAAATAATAAGAAACTATTTATTTTTTTAAAAAAAGTTCCCTCAATATATAAAGTAACCTTTGGATGTAAAGAATAGAATGAGATCAGTAACATTAATTCGATGTTGCTATTTATAATTTAAGAGGAATCGTCCGATATATATATCTTAATTAGTAGAAGATATGATTTTTTAGAATATAGGTTTATTCTTTTTTAAGTAAGTAGGCAATTTAAAGATAAATTTTATAATCTATCTAATTTTTATTAAATCAAGATAACATTTTTTTCTCGTATAAATAATCATCATATGTTTTTCCACTACCAGAGAGGCAAATAATTTAAGTAACTGGTATACCAAGTGATTCAAGGGATTATCATTTTAACAATTACTTAGTAAATCTTGGTGTGGCTTTTTATTTATATGTTAATCTAGCTCGATTAAATTTATTAATTAATTTATTTAATATTTGAAAGAGACATTAATTAACGTATAAAATAGCTAGTCTTTTTATTGTAGCAAAAGGTTATAGATCATTATGTCTGTTTTATTTACGATACAACAAAATTGAAATTATTTTAACCTTAGATTTGTGAACGGTACAAAATATAATATTCGAAATATGTTGGTACTTAGACAAATATTAGGAGATTTGTTTTAGTGCAAAATTATGTGTACTTAGATTATTATTTTTAAGATGAATGTTTTATTTCGTAAATTTGTTATAATCTAAAATGAAACGAGTAATTATGATTGGTTTATTAAATATCAAATATTGATAGATAAGAGAATAATTTGAATCTTTCTATAGAACAGTCAATCAAAATTTGAAGACATCTTATGAGATTATAGTAACTTTATAATATATAATAGTTTTATTTTTTTAATGTAACGAGATGGGTGCTAATAGTATATAATTTTATAATCAAATCAATAATTATAAACCATTACTTTTTACCTAAATATGTATATCACACATTTTCAATATACATATCAATCCGAATAAATTTATCTTCTTTAATCACATAATATGTATATATAAAGAGAGTATATTTTAAGAGAGAGATAAATTAAAATAATCTAAGCCGAGAGTATTGTTTCATATGTAAGAAATGGATTTATTGATGTTAAATAAACGAATTTTTACAATCTATTTATACAAAAGAAAAGCAAAATTGTAATAATTAAAAATAAATATAATTATGGAGAGGCATGTTCTTGGACATTTATCCTTCCTTACAATGTTGTTGGTGGTACAACTTCATTGGTGTGTGTTGGTTGTCACCAACTAGATCTCATGTTCTTTAACATTCCCCCTCAAGTTAGAATATATATTTAATTATTCCTAACTTGTTAAGTAAGCTTGAAAATTGTGGAAAACTCAAGGATTTGGTAAATATATCTGCTGGTTGCTCTAATGTAGAGATATGATAAGTTTTGATCATTCCAGCTTGAATCTTTTCTCTTACTAGATGGCGATCGTTATTTCATTAAACAACTTGGATTTGATGCAATGTGAAGAAATTGCTTGATTGTCCATGATATAACTTGGTTAGTTGGGAATGTTTGATACCCGAATCATCCAAAATATATCATTAACCAGGTTGCCACTTGTGACGTCTTTGCTGCCGTAGAGCGGTGATGCACCTTCTACACTTGATCGTGGGCGTATTTTGTTTCTTAGTCTTCCGATAAATTACGAGTTTCCAAGAAATATATAATATTCTATGGTTGATCGTCGTGTAATTGCATTTTGTCAATCTGCATCACAAAAGCATTTAGTTGTAATGAACTAGTTCTTGAGAAAAGAGACCTTGCCCTGGTGTGTTCTTGACATATCGTAGCCTCGTTGAGTTGCTTCCAAATGTGGTTGTCGTGGTTTATCCATATATTGGTGAGAATAATATGACATACACTAAGTCGGGCCTTGTGATGGATGGTCAAGTATATTAATCTCCCAATGAGTCTTCGATAGGATGTAGGATTCTTGATGAATTCCTCTTGACCTTATTGAGGGATAAATTTTGTTCCATAGGTGAATTAGCGATTTGGCACCAAGATAACATATGTCTCGATATTTCAAGTGTGTACTTGCGTTTTGTGAGAAGAATTCCCTTCCTGGAATGTGGAACTTCTATGCCCGAAAAATACTTTAATTCATGAGATCTTTAAGCTTGAATTGTCGTAAGATGATTCTTAGTTTCTTCAATGTCTTGTATATTGTTTCCTGTTATGATTATATCATCTACATGTACAAGAAGAAGCGAGAGAAGGAATTACCACGGGTTCGAGCGAGCAGTGAGTGATCATACTTGGATTGGTTAAAACCGGTAGCTTAAGTGTTGTTGATAACTTGATGAACCCTTTGTCGTGAGTCTTGTTTGAGTCCATACAAAGATTTATGTAGCTTACATACTCGTGTTTCCCCTTTCGTCCAGAATCCCAGTGGAAGGGACATGTAGACATCTTCAATGAAGATCGCGTAGAGAAAAGCATTGTTGACATCGAGTTGTCAAAGATGCCAATTTTGAATAGACGGCAACCGACAGAGAAATTCGAACAGTGACAAGTTTGGCTACTGGTGCAAAAGTTTCTTGGTAGTCAAAACCTTCAATCTGATTGTATCCTTTGGCAACTAACCGAGCCTTGTATCGTTCCACAGAGCCATTAGGATTATATTTGATTTTGTAGACCCATTTACAACCAACTGGTTTCTTGTTTGGAGGAGGCTGTTGAAGCGTCCAAGTGCCATTAGTTTAAAGAGCATCCAGTTCTTGTTTCATGGCAAGCCGCCATTTTGGATCATTGAAAGCTTCAGCAAAGGTGGTTGCTTCCTTGAGAATGGAGATAGAAGTAGCAAAAGCACGATGTGCATGTGATAATTGGTCATAGGTAAGTACATGAGATAAAGAATGAGAAGTACCTTTGTCTTTGGACGATGCTGAGTGAGACGAGAGGAAGGACCGAAGGCGAGGAAGCTTCTACATGATATTTTGAAGGTAGCTAGGAACATTGGTGGATCGGCCAAGCCTATGTGTATTTGGTGTTGGAGGAGTTATGTATGGTGGACAAGTTGATGATGATGTTTCTGGAGATGAATTTTGAAGATGAAGAGTGTCTGAGTTGATTGTTGGAAGGACAGATGGTGTATGATTAAGTGATATATTTGGATTGGTTGATTAACGAATGTTGGGTATGTCATCATAAATAGTATCTTCTGATGGAGGAAATAGAGATGGAGTGTTTGGCGGAAGTAAAATAAGGAAATACATGTTCATGAAAGATAACATCACGTGACACTAAAGTCTTGCTTGTTTCCAGATTGTAGACACGATAACCTTTGATCCCAGATGGATACCCAATGAATATTCATTTATGTGACCTAGCATCAAACTTGGTGAGTCGATCATGATGTGTAGACACAAAACAAAGGGAACCAAAAACACGAAGATGTTCATACCTAGGAGTTTTGTGAAAAAGGACTTCAAATGGTGTTTTACCCGCCCGAGAGCAGTGTTGGAGTATGCTTTATGAGGTATGTGGGCTGTAAGAATGACATCTCCCCAGAATTGTTTAGGAAGATTGGCTTGGAAGAGCAATGAACGAGCAGCATTGAGAAGATGACGGTGTTTGCGTTCAGTAACACCATTTTGTTGAGGGGTAGAGACACAACTAGTTTGATGAAGGATTCCCTTGGTAGAAAACAACTGGGTCATAGAGAATTCTGGTCCATTGTCACTACGAATGATTTTAACTATGGATGAAAATTGTGTTTCAACAAGATTGATGAAGATGGTAAGAGATGTGCGTGTATCAGATTTAGTATGTAAGAGATAGACCCATGTGCATCTTGAGTAGTCATCAATAATAGTAAGAAAATAACGTGCTCCATTAAGTGCTGGAATGTGATAACCACCCCAAATATCAACATGAATCATTTCAAAATGTGCTTTTGTATTGATGGAACTTAAAGGAAATGGATTACGTGTTTGCTTAGCTAATGGACAAATAGAACAATCACTAATGGAACAAAAAGGTGTGTTGATGGAAAGAGAAATTACATGCAAAATGTTATTAGATAAATGACCAAGTTGTTGATGCCATAGATGAGAGTTGGTGGAAGCAGTGTTTGAAACAGAGAAACATCCAGTCTTTTCAGAAATAGTCAGGTAGTAGAGTCTTGCTTTCTCAATTCCCATCCCAATCGTCTTCCCTAAGCATTTTTCCTGAACAAAGCACATACTATTAGTGAAGGTGACATGGAAAAATGAGGTTTGAGTTAGTTTGGCTACTGAAACTAAGTTTAATTTGAAGGAAGGAACACACAAGACATTATGGAGTATGAAATTATTTGAGAAATGTATAGTGCCAAAATGTGTGACACGGGCAAGAGAATGATCGGGTAAATCGCATATCGATTAGTGGCCGGAATCTTTAGCTCGTAAGGTTTTTGGGAATAGACCATGTGATCAGTTGCCCCTGTATCAAAAATCCAACTAGTTTCTGAATGGAAAACAGTTGCACATAATGTGTTACCTGAAGAAGTAGTCACTTGAATTGCCATGCTACCTGATTTGGATTGATTGAGAAGTGTAAAGAGCTCTTGATATTGGGCAGATGTAAGATTGTGAGATGGTGTCTTTGTGTCGGAGCAGCTTTCCTGAAAGTCAGTATGATGAGCTTTGGAAGGGAAGTCATAACTTGTGTTTCTCTTATCTTGAATTACTCCTTTCTTCTGACACATGTTGATGTCATGTCCATTGAAACCACAGAAATTACATTTGAGACGCTTTCGACAGTTTTCAAAATTGTGTCCATTGAGACTACAAAAATCACATTTGAGGTGGCCTCGGCAATTCTCAAAATTATGGCATATATTGTTGCATCTATTGCACTTGAGATGTTGGTTCCTTGGTGGGTAATTTTTGTGAGGATATTATGGACGATTATCTCTGGCAACAAGTGCGGCAGCGTCTGGCATCCTTCCTATGCTTTGAATGGAGACAACTCTTTGGTTTTCATCTTGAACAATAAGTGAATATACCTTATTTACTGTAGGTAATGGTTCCATGAGCAAGATTTGTCCACGTGCTGATGTGTAAACTGTGTTAAGGCCCATGAGAAACTTTATGGTTCGCTGCTTTTGTTGATATTCTTGTAATTCCCTTCTGGCATTTCCAACACAATGTGGAAGAGGACATAGTGCATCACGACTATCCCATAAACTTTTCAATTTGGTATAGTATTCTCCAATGTTTACACCTTCTTGCATGCAATCATGGATCTCTTGCTCAATATGGAATAGGTGCTGCTTTATTGGTGTGCAGCGTTCCTTTAATTCTTCCACATGCTTCATTATCGATATCATTATACATGAAACTTTCTACAATTTTGGGTGATATGGTGTTGAGGATCCATCCTTTGACAAGAATGTTGCAGCGAGTCTATTGTTTGATTTTTGCTTCAAGGTTTGTTGATGGCCTTTTGATTTTGCTGTCAATGAATCCTTCTTTGTTTTTGGTTATTAGAGCCATGAGCATTGCATGACTCCAAATGTGATAGTTTTCTTGGTTTAAGGATTGAGCTACGAGAATCATGCCTGGTTGGTCTGAGTGATGTAGATATAATGAATGGCTAGGGTCATCATACCATTTTGGTAAAGTAGGGTTGGTATTGGTAGTTATAGACATTTTTGTTGAATAAATTCGAAAGAACGAGATATGTTTAAGTGTGTTTTAGACAATAATGACTATTTATGAAATAAATAATGGACTGGAATATGCTTTATCTTATAGAAAATGAGTCAATGATTATAGAACCAAAAATTTCAGCTGCAGAACCGGTTGGAAAGTGGGTGAACTGGTGCCTGGAATGGCTGGAACCACGGTTGCAACGGTGAAAGCAACGGCAGGATGAAGCCGAGCCAGGCCGGATAGGATGGAGAACAAGCCGGGTGAAGCGAAGCGTCATTTTTCGGCGGTGAGCGAGTTTAACGGCGATGTCGTTGGAGTCGTCTGTCGCCGGCGGTGCGCGTGTTGGCGCGTGTGGCTCCGACGAGGCACGTGGAATGCCGGTGAGATTAAACGAGGCGCGTGTGAGCGCGTGGATAGGTATTTTGGCTTGATTTTAATTGCAGATTGCTCGAATTCTTCTGAATAATATGATGGGATGAAATTGAAATTATTTTGTGAATCGAAATTGGTTTTGAAAAAAAAATAGATTGAGAAAAAATAGGAAAAAATTTCTATGAGCTGAATTTTCTGGGAATTGTTTCCTAAGCTCTGATACCATGTAAGAAATTGATTTATTGATGATGAATAAACGAATGTTTACAACTTATTTATACAAAAGAAAAACAAAATTATAATAATTAAAAATAAACACAATTATAGAGAGGCATGTTCTTGGATAGCCTATTATTTCCCACCAAACTGTTAGTGGCTACTTCCAGCTGGTGTATTGGTTGTTATGAGTTGAATCTCATGTTATTTAACATTGTACTATTTTTCTAACTCCTTATCAAATTTAATTTTAATCTATCTATCTTTCTAGATATATCTACTCAACACGAACATAAAAAGAAATCTCCAACTTAAGATATATGTTAAGATTTTATTAAGTATATTAAGATCGTTAGATGTTGAAAGAATTTGTAAGACTACTTCATTTTATAGGATGTTGAAAGAAATTACAGGACTACTTAATTTTAAGGACCAATAAACTTTATCCATTTGTATTGCGACATATCTCAAGTTGAGATAAAACCATTAATTTCCCTTTACAAATACTAAAAGGTGGCTGGTAAATAAGTGTTCATTAAGAAATGCACATCTAATATTCATTAGTTAATGTTTAATAACAGCTTTCAATATTCAATTTATGATAGCTGTATGAATCATTGTTCACATATTAATATATTGACTACTCTTTGGCTTATGGTTACGAATTAAGATCGAGTTTTAATGCTTTTTTATTGGGTTTTTGACCATATATTTGTTTTTGGTCGAAACGATAAAGCCAACGGTGTTTTTTTAATTAATTTATTTGTATATTTATAAACTTTTGTGTTATTTTTAAATTCTATATTGCAGATTTTGTATCGTACATTAGTGTTGGAGATTTTTATAAAACTTTTTAATTTAATGAATAAAACATTAAGCTTAATTCAATGAACAATTTAAGGAACTATTAATTTAAGTAGTAATCTAAGTAGTGAATTTTTCTATAAATAGATGTGTAATTGTAATGAATTAATCGTCCAAAGTGTACATTCCAATTTAGAGAAAAAAAACTTAGAGAGAAAAGAAATTTGTAAGAGAAAATTGAGAATAATTTTCTTGGGTATAATTGGGTTGTGAGCTGTGAATTTGTAAACACCTTGTGTAATTTCTCCTATTTCAGTAAAAAGATCTGCAACAGGTCCGGAGACGTAAGCAAGATTGGCCGAACTCCGTTATCAAATTTATGTGTTATTTTTCTATTCTTGTTTTCTCATAAATCTGACTTATTGAGAATTTGCATAATTTTCCAATAATTAGCCCCTAGATACATACAAGATAAGCTTTTTTTAGAAAAGTGCCAAGAAGAGAAACAAATTATCAATTTTTCAATTTATTTTTATTTTTCTCATATGTTTTATTTGGTTATTAAGATATCAATTAATTTTTTTATTGTATTTTACCATGGACAATAATAACTATAAAATTGATTAAAAATTTAAAATTTGATATAATTTTTTCTTATATTATTATTTTTTATAATAAAAAAACTAAAATATTATATAAAAAAAGTGATTAAGTTACTGTAACTAACATATCTAATGTGATATTATTGTTGAGAAATCAATTATTTCAAAAAAACTTTGTAGTTTATATACTTTTATAATCTAAAATATCTATTACTGCAATCACTTCAAATGTTTATATTTCTTTACAAAAGCTATTTCATAAAATAAAATAATAATAACATTTTTAAAATTTATAATTAAATAAGCTGAACTGTTTTGGTTCTGATACATAAATTGCATGTTCCGGCCTTCTACTACTCATGTTGTTATACTATCAATGCAGTATAATATGCTCGCATGAAATATTTTAAAAATTGAATGGCATTTCTTTAGTGGTAAAGTAAATGTTAGTATTCTTAAAATAAAGTATATTAATTCAGAGGATCAGTTTACTTAGTTATATTAATTAAGGAACAATTAGCTCATGACCTCTATATATAAATAGTGCTCTCTTTAACTGTGGGGGAGGAGATTAATCAGTTCATATGAAAATTTAAAATTATTACATGCGTTGGGGTTTATGTTATATTTTCTTCATTAATCATCTCAAAAGCATAGGTTAATATTACAATATGAGACAGCATTAGTTTTACTAGCTTTTTTATATTTTCTAAGAATTGTTGATTAGACACCAAATGATTAGTGAGACGAAGAAGCAGAAGTAGAATAAATATAATTTTTACAAACTATTATAATTTAAATAAATTATAACTGAAATTATTAAAAAATTATATAAAAATTAGTTATTTATATTTATACAGTCATTTTTTCTTAACAATAATAATAAATTATTATAAAATATAAGTATAAGATTTAAGTTTCACTTTTAAAAAGATAATTACAGAAATTAAGTATAATTTTTACGATAAATATATATAATTTATAATCCCATTCCTTTTAATTAATTGGACTACACAAAAGGAAAATAATAATAATAATAATAATAATAATAATAATAATAATAATAATACAAATATTGTTATTATTGTCGTGAGAAGAGGGTATGAAATATTATTATTAATTATTTATTAGTGTTAATATAATTTAAAAAATTGTTATTAGTAAATTATTATTATTATTATTGTGACAAAATCATTACTAAAAAAAGTCGCACAAATGAAGAAAATTGGTGCTGATCAGCCGGATAAGAAGAAAAATGTAATCTTATGTTCAGATGCAAACATGTTCTAAACAGTGCTTCTTGAATCTCTATGAATATTGCGAATAAAGATGGAAGAGAAAAGATAATTTTTTTTTCTTTTCTGGGGTATTGAATGTGTTGTGTAAAATACTCTAATATTTTTCCATAATGAAAAAAGATATACAGAAACTTCGTGTAATTTTTTGTATTGTTATATGTTCAAATCTATTCGAATTCATAGTTTTATTTATAATATTTTTAAAATTTTAAATTTTTAATATATTTTTTCAATATTATTTGACTTACAGAGTACAACAAAACAAAAAAGTTAATGAAATTCTATATAATAATTAATTAATGTAATTTTTTGAAATCGTTTACATGAAAAAAGAGTAAAAGCTATAGAATTTTATTAAGGAATTCCATGCATTCATTAAACTTTTTCATATAGCATATGGTATGCTTGGTTTTACCCACAGGTATATGATCGCTGCAAGCAATTCTGCCATAATTTGCGCAAATTTTGCGTTCTTCTTTTAATGACCTTGGATGAGCTGCCTTATATTTTGTCCAAGCAATGTGCACTTTCGATTCAGCTCCTGACCAAAACGATAGCTTCCTCTCAATAATCCTCAACTTACTATAATTATTACTCAAAATATCAAACTCATTATAATTACCTTCCCTAACATGAGAACTATGAACAAAGATACTTGAAAACACTGGAGGATTATTGGTGTAAACAACATAATCATTGTATAGTATTAACATGATAATCGCAACTAGTACTCTAATAATAATCATCTTTGCAAATTAAACCCTCCTCCCCCTTTTCGTTTCCCAAATTGTCCAACACTTCTTTTTATTATATTTATAGTAGACCATTTTTCAGAAGAAAAAAATAAATAAATAATAATTTATAGTTTTTTTATGGGATCCAATTATTCCCAATTTTTGAAAAATTAAAAAATATATTTTTTTTACGTGATATAAAAAATATGTGAACCATTATAAAACAATGTTTAAAAATAATTTTTTTTTCAGTAAAATGGAATTATAATATTCGATTAAATCAAAATATCATAGATTAATTTTTAATTAACTAATCATTGCCATCCTTGATTTATCATTTTCAATGTTGCATGTGTCTCTTTATTAAACTTAAGATTTTTTTTATTTTACTAATTATTAATTAATTTAGAATTTTTAAAGGTGCAATTATTTATATATATTTTTTAAATAATAATTACGCTTTCACACCTTCGTACACATGTATAATGATAATATTTCAATTCAAGTTATTTGAATATATGTCATTCCAGTACATTGAGGCAACCAATATTATTGCTATATAACAAATGTGTTAATTAAGATAATATGTTATATTATTTCAATTTTTTAAACCCATTATATTTTATCCAATTTATTTTATTTTTTGTGAGTTAGAATGATAATGAGATTGTACCTATTGATATATCTTATTTAATACAAATAAGTCTAAATGAAATAAGTAAAAATATAAAAAAAAAACATCATTATCTACAATAATTATGAGCTAGTTATGATCAATTTTAAATAGGATGAGATAATATAATTTTAATTCATGAATCCATTAACACTATAAAAAAGCTCATTTTACATCTCTTATAATATAACATCTATACTTTTATATAAAACTCATTTAATGATTAAGATAACTTATTAGTATCATTTGTGAGAAGTATATTTGTTATTACATTTTCACTACTGGTCTACAAGTTTCATAAATTGTTTAGAAATAATTCAAATATTCTTAAAATATAAGTGAAGTGATTGGTATTAGTAGTTAATCTTCCAACAATTTAATTTAATTTTTTTTTTTATGATTGATATAACCTACAACATTTTACATACATAATATCAAATTGAGAGATCATATATGTTAAAACCGCTCTCACCCCAATTGTTATATTTCTTGGCTGGACCTACATTTTTTTTAGAGTCTACAGCTAAGAGAAGTGTTAGCATATATGTGTGAATTTCAAGCTCCCCACGATCTTAATGGTTGAATATCAAGATTGAGATACATGGTATATAGAGCACCCTGACTTGACCACACTTAACAGAAATTGTTAGAATGTATAAGTCGATTCCCACATGATTCAAGAACAACTTCTAACACAATAAATAATGATGAAATAATTAATTTATTCGTACTTAGATATTTTACATTCAATTTAATATGGAGTTTAATGATATGATCCTATCATTCAATCATAAGGGTTTGTAGTAAGTTAGTAGTATTTTTGTTTTCTTCAGACTTAGTAGTGAATTTTGAAGTGTCCTTTCCTAGCGAAGAAAAAACAATTTGAAGTATATCCTTCAAAATAGTAAAGAGACAGAAAGAATTCCTTTTTATATCGTCCATGTTGTTACAAAATGAATATTACTTATTGAAATATTATTTTGATTTAATTACATAATACATTTTTTTCGTATATAAATATAGATAAAATTAAATTTTTAATATTTGTTTCATATATGCTATATATATATATATTATAATATAAAAAAATAAATAACTTTTTATAAGAGTTAAAAATAAAATTAGTTGATCAAATAATTTATTTATATAAAAATCAAACGATATTATTTTCTTAAAAAAATTAAATATTACTTGACATGGTTGTAGATAGGGGTGTACAGCTAACGTATTTAACCTCTATAATTTTATTTAACTTATAATTCGATATGATGCTTATGATATATAAATTTTATAATTTATAATCAATCCGATTAGTATGATTTATGAATTTTATAAACCATAATCAATCTATATATTAAAATCATTTGATTTAATCCTATCCATTGTATTGAATGTTGGATTGATTCACATCAATCTAAGAATATGGTAAATTATATTTTCATGGTCACAATATTTTTTAACAAAAAAATTTGCAAACTAACAATATACAACTTAAAATTAAAAACTATAATTTGATATACTTGATGAATAAAATGATTAATTAATTTTAAGAAATAACTAATAACTTTTGGAAAGAAAAAGGAAAAAAAATATTCTTCCAATAATTTCATCCAAAAGATTAAAAAATTGAAAGTAATAAACATATTTTATTATTGTGTAATAGAGTGTAAATTTTAATTAAATATAGTAAAAATATTGAAAAAGATTTATAAAATCTATAAATAAATATAAAAATATTATATATTCATATATACAAATATAATCGAATTTATATAGATTTAAAAATGCTAATCATGTTACCTAATCTACACTTTAATGATTTTAAAAATATCTATCAAATCCAATCCAACCATTTGATAGAACCCATAAACAATTCTTTGGATGAGTATGGATTTTGCGGATATTTTGTATCTTTAATTATAGAAACCAAACTTAATTATTAGGTGGTTTTTAGGGATGAAGATGGTGGTCTATTATTGCTATGGAGAACATGGCGTGCAAGACAACCAAAACGATCTCACTTCTTATGGTGTCTAAGTAGGACAAAGATAGAAGCAAAGATGAAGATGAGGCAAAAAAGAAAACTCTCAAAATCAATAGAAGACATAGTTCATATAGAAAACATTTTAGGGCAACAAGACGAGGATGTAGTGGGTCTAGTATATATATTCCAAAACAACAAGTCTCACACTCTCTAGTTTAAATTAGTATGAATTTCTATCCACGAATAAGTTATGTTATACATTTAATGCACGAATTAATTGCATTGCCAATATTTATTTTTCGTAAAAGATGAACATATTGTCAATCATAATAATGTTCCACTTAGAATTTAAATCGATTTCTATTAAAGGTTTTCTTTTTCTTCTTCTCTTTTTTCTAAAAAATGAACATATCGTCGATCATAGTAATATTTCACTTACAATTTAAATCAATTTCGAATAAAGGTTTACCAATATTTTTTTTTTTTAAAATGAACATATTATCGACCATAGTAATGTACCACTTACAATTTAAATCAATTTCTATTAAAGATTTTCTTCTTCTTTTCCTAAAAAAATGAACATATTATCGATCATAGTAATGTTTCACTTACAATTTAAATCAATTTTGATTTTCTTCTTCTTTTCCTAAAAAAATGAACATATTATCGATCATAGTAATATTCCACTTACAATTTAAATCAATTTTAAATGAACATATTGTCGATTATAGTAATGTTCCACTTACAATTTAAATCAAATTCTATTAAAGGTTTTCTTCTTCTTCTTTTTTTTAAATGAACATATTATCGATTATAGTAATGTTTCACTTACAATTTAAATCAATTTCAAATAAAGGTCTTCTTCTTCTTCTTCACTTACAATTTAAATCAATTTCAAATAAAGATATTCTTCTTCTTAATTTGATGGTTAACATAATTGTAATTTGATGGTTAACATAATTGAGCCAAGTAATTAATAAAATTATGATGGTTAACATAATTGAACCAAGTAATTAATAAAGAAATATCAAGTACTTTATCGACGGTAGCATAATTTGATGGTTAACATAATTGAGCCAAGTAATTAATAAAAAAATAAAAATATATTTATATGAAAAAGATTAATAAAGAAATATCAAGTCGTCTTCTTCTTCTTCTTTCTCCATGATTTGATGGTTAATGGTTAACATAATTGAGCCAAGTAATTAATAAAGAAATATCAAGTCTTTTATCGACGGTAATAAAATTACATTTATATGAAAAAGATTAATAAAGAAATATCAAGTCCTTTATTGACGGTAATAAAAATACATTAATTTATATAAAAAAGAAGTTAAAGTGTATACTAGCAGTGAATGTACATATTAATTAAGGTACTCGATGCATCTAGTAAATTTACTTATAAAGCATTTCATATGCTTGTTGCTATCGTGGATATGCTTGGCGCAACGAGCATTGGCAAAATGAGAGCACATTTCAAGGTTTCTTGGTAATGGCTTTGGACCCTCCTTATATTTTATCCAAACATTGCGTAATTTTGAACCCACTCGTAACCAAAATGATAGCTTCCTCCTTATCCTCAGCTTATTATAAGTATTATTGTAAATATCAATTTCATGATGAGCTTGACCAATATAGGCACTATGAACAAAGAGAGTGTAAGGTACATGTTCAAGATTATTAGTAGTGTTCGTAATATAATCGTTCTTTAATATTAACATGATAATTATAATTAGCACTCTCGTAATAATCACATTTGCAAATCCTCCTCCCATTCTTTCTAGTGAATATCGATCAACAAATGTCCTGCACTTTTTTCATTTTATATATTCTTCGTTCTAATTTTATTTTTTAATGTAAAGAGATATTATATATATGGTATTGTCAAACAACTACGTGAATGATACACACATACATATAATCCTTATCTCATTATCCATGCATATAAGTTGAATTAACTATTTAAAATTTTAAGATTAAAATAATAATTATTAAGAAATTAACGTTATTATTCACCGAGTGAAATATATTAAACAGCCTTTCATTAAAAGTAACAGTTATATAGTTTTTTTTTTAATAAACAAATAAAACAGTAACATATATAGTTAGAAACTTAACTTAATTAGCAGTGACTTTTGAGGTATCCGTCAGTCATCAGAATTCTAAATAGACAAGGAAAATAATCTTACCTTTCATATGATAATTTATTTTATATTATTTCCTTTGGGCTATTTAGGAAAAATAAAAGAAAAAATAATAATGGAGGGAAAAAAAATGAACGAAGTCGGAGTTTTTGTGATAAATGGTTTACTGATCATTAAACCTTTTCCCTTCATTTGTAATTTAAGAACTTCTATTAAAGTATTAGATTCCTCACAGCTACAACGATCTCACTCATATTATTATAATTATTTTTGTTATTATTATAACAAAAATATATGAATTATCTATTACATACCTACATTTTATTGTCATCATTATTGAAAAAAAAATTCATTAATAAATAATTATTATAGAAATAATAATTTAAAATATTACAATATCATCAACTTTATATATATTAATTGATTAGAGACACAAATTAATCTTCTCTCTTTGTTTTATTTTTATTTTTTATAATATAGAATATAGTGATTTAGTATTAAATTGATATATAATTTTCAGTTATATTGCAGCGTAAAATTAAAACAAGTGGGTTAGCACACCATCTAATGTATATTGTGTGTATAATTGTTTATTTTCAAAATAAAATAAGATTAGCCTAATTTTACTAAATTTATATCCTCAATTTTTTTAGAATGAAAACTAATATCAACGGAAACCTTAATCAGAAAGCTTAAATTGAAACCAAGAGGAAGGGAAGTAAGATGGAACGATTAATTTATCAAATTAATATGACATTTAAGTTATATTTTATTATTTATTAGAATCATTTCACTTATCATTATTTTGATAAGGTATTATCTTGTTGTAATAAGCCTTCTCCCAATAATAGTTGTCATTGATAAGCTTTCGTACATTGAGCGAATGTTTTCTCACATCAAGTTAATGTCTTAACACAAATTTTATTTTTTTATTAAATTCGCTCCCGAGGTAACTACTACTATTATTATCGTAAAGCACTATCTTATCGTGATAAGTTTTAAAACATTTGATGTAAGTGATAAGTCTTTTCATAATAGTTAAATATCTTCCATATCATACCAATGTCTTATCATGAATTTCATTTTTTATCAAAATTGTTTCAAGTTAAGGCTTAACGTTATTATGATAAATTTTATTTTCGGATAATGTTGATTAAAAAATGAAATATTATTTAAAAATAAGTAATTTTTGATAAAAAAAAATTCATAAGGTACGTTGTTATTCCATATTAAAGCCCGTAACAGCATGCACTGCCAAAATTTTAACAAGCATGCTATAAATTCAAACAAGTTAAATCTCCAAACACTATAATATAAATTTTATTTTTTTACTAAATTGACACTAAATTTGGTTGAGTATGAGTCATATTTTTATATATGATATTACATAGATTTTTTTGAAAATCACTTGTATAAAAGATGTTCACAGCGTACTTTATAAGAAAGTTTAATTGATTATATATTATAATTACTCTAAAATCTTAAATCATCATACATATTTTTACTAATATTATATTAAAACTGTATAGGTTTTATAAAATTTAGTATGCCAAAATTAGAAATGTTAAAAGAAAATCATTGGTATGAATGTATCTTTAAGGTAAGTTAATTGCAAGCTTTATTATTTAAATTTAAAATTCACGTTTAATTTTGTCATTAATTTGTGCATGTTAGAAAGTTTATGACTGAAATCATATATAATCCATTAAAACCTATTAAGTAATTACACTTAAGTTTTTTAACTTTAATTTAGTTAATTTTATTTTAATAATATAATTCACAAATTACATGAATAATTTAATATTGATTCTTTTTTCATTTGTAATATAAAAAATATATATACTCTATATAAGAATTATCTTTGGATAAACTACAATAAATATAGTCGAAATACATGTTATCTTTCACGGTTAATATTGAATATAAAAATGATAAAAAATAAGTATATATGTATTTTTTCTTGTGTTATTTAAAAATTATATATTGTTAATTATGTTTGTATATATGTGTAAGAATATTTTATACTTTTTATAACTTGTTTTGAACTTATTAATTAAATGTAATCTAGTTTTTGAAATTCATGTATATGTATTACGTACTGTTGAATTGAGAATTTTCTATGCATGCAGATATTATATATAATGTAAATTAGATAGTTTTAGGAATAGGTTATGAAAAATTTATATTTTATTGTAAAAAAACTTATGCTTTAAGTCAATTTTTGAAAAGAATATATGCAAATTTGCATTGATGTTTTACGAGAATCGATGCCAAAATATGTGACATCACTATTTGTATGTCTTTTCAAATTAGCACAAAAATATGTTTTTTAAGGTCGAAAAATCGATGCAAATACTCACTTTAGTGCACTGATTAAATTTTGGGAATTAATGCATGTTTTCATATAACAATTGAATAATTTGCTTAAAAAAATGTTCTAAAAATTTTTAAAATAGAAATATTATTATAACATTAACAAGAATTATATTGAAACTTTAATTTTTATATGACATAGTTATTCACGTAATTTCACTTTTAATTTTTTCTAAAAAAAAAGTTTATTTTTTACGTTATAAAAAATATATATGCATTGTATTTTTAAATACGAGAAAACTAAATATTTTTTTAAATTATATATAAAACGATATATATGAACTGAGTGTAGGGGAGATAAAAATAAAACTTTATTTACGAAAAAATATTATTCAATTAAACCTAAAACTATGTGTATGTTTACTTTCACACCTCTTTATGTTACACATTTGATATTATATTTAATATTAATTTTAAAATTGATAAAATCACCTTTTAAGGGTAATTTTAAGCGAAAAATTCGTTGACACAATTAAAAATAATTTTAATTTACAAAAAATAAAAATATTAAAGAAAAATTATATTTATCAATTTAAAAAATTGTTACTAAATACGCTACGAAAATAGGAAAAAAAAGGAGTCTATTAATAAACCTCACCTTTTAATTTAAGATTAAGATGAATCTTGATAATACAAAAATTCTCATACATATTTATATTCATATCAAGTGTGTTGTGACATGTGATTAAATAAAAGTATTGTTTAATTTTCAAGAAAATTTTGCTACTTAACACAAAAAAATTAGTGTGAGTATAAAGATATAATTATAATAAATATGAGACTAAACTAAGGTATATTGTATGGCTCTATGCATGCTTCTTCTTATTTTTTTTTTTTTGTAACATATATTATTAGTAAATTTGTAATAAAATCAAGTAAATAAATAATTCGTATAAAAACATATATAATTTTTTTAAAAAAAAAAACAAGTATATGATTATCAATAGAATATATATGGTAATGAAAGAAATAAAATTACATAAAGTACGTACATAGAGTAAAGTATTAAAGCAATGATATTAAATTAATAAATTCGATCCATACATGCAATCAGTATATTCCATTGCATAGCACATATTATGTTCCTTGCTACCGGGGCTATGCACTTCAGCACAAGTACGAAAAGCATAGCCTGCACAAAATTTAATTTGTTTTTTTACTTTTTGAGGTTTTTCTAATTTCTCCATAAAATTTCGCCAACCTCGACGTATTCCAGATCTAGCTTGGAGCCATAAGGATAGCTTCCTAATCCTCAAATTAGTATAAATATCAAGATGATCATGACTCTCATCATCATCAATATTGGCAATATGATGAAAGAGTGATGATGAAGGTGCAGAGTAATTATAATTATTAGGTGGATGATGATCTGCCTCAACAACAACATAATCATCTAATGTTAACATCACAACTGTAATTGACATTATCATAATAACCATCTTTGTAAGTCCTCCTCTCATTTTATTGATCAATATATACAAATCCCAAATATTTGGAATTTCTATACCAAAATAAAGAAATTCAACAAGGGATCGAGCTTAATCATATGAGGCAAGCCTTGCATTTATATTTGAGTAAAGACGGAAGTTACAATTAGTAGTCATTTTTTTAGGTATATACGTACTTTAGAAGAGCCAAGAGCCAAGAGCCAATAAATGTAAATATTATGTAACAAACTAAAATAACTTTTATCTATTCTTATAAGTTAAAGTGTATTGAATTCATACTCCCTATAATTTTACATTTTTATTTCTTTATTATTTTTTCTGATGATTTAGTTCATCCTTTCTTTAATTTTAATAGATTTAATCCCAAAAATTAAAAAAAAAACTTAATAGATTCACGGGTTAATGACATATGATTAAATTAATCCAAGTTAAATATTTTTTTCAATATTCTTGATTTATTAAAAAAATATATATATATATAAGTTTAATTTTTTTTATTGGACATTAAAATAAATAAAAATAATAATAAATATATAATCAAAATATCTAACTTGTTTTAATTTAACATATAATGTGATTAGCACATTATCAATTTAGAGGGTCATGATATTTAATTTTTGAGTTGATTTTATTTGTGAGATTAAATTTGTTTAAAAAGAACAAATTAAGTCTGTTTGTAGTTTAGCCAACGTAACGTTTTTCACATATAATTAATAGCCCCTCCTTAGTCACCAAATTAGTGCTGATGAACACTTTAAACGATTTTCTCATAAATATGACAAAATTAATATTCGTAAATCATAACTGATTGGGATCTTAATTTTAAAGTGTCTAGTGTTCTTAGCATTGTTAATTGGTACAATAACCTTGCCACTAAAACTCCTCTGTCTATTAGAATTTTTTTATTTATTTATCGTAAATAATTGATTTTGTTTTAAAATAATATTTAATATGGTAATGATATCTTCTCGATATAAAATTCCGTGAAAATTTTATTTTATTTATAATATTAATTATACGTACTGTTATTTAATAAATTATAATTAATAAATTTTTTTTATGATAATAAAAAATTTATTATAATTGAATAACATCGTTTTTTAAAATAAAATTGGATCACGTTGTAATTCATTGCTTCTGTTTTTAAAATCGGCATTATAATCCAACGATGGATATTAACTGAGTTACTGTTATTGTGGTTAAGGAGAAGGTAACACCAAAATGTATAAAATAAACACTCATGAAAAGCCCATAAGAATCGGGCTGGATTGGGCGGGTTGGAGGATCTCCATATCCATGCTATATGTTTGTGGGAAATGGATTTAGCAACAACGGGATTTTTCTATTAAAGTTTTCAAAAATTTGTAGATATTGCGTATTTTTCGTGAACAAAAGTATATATTTTATATTTAAAATTAATAAAATTTATATCAAAAATAAAATATATATTTTTAAATGAAATAGTCCATTGAGTATAATTTTTTTTAATTAAGAATAGAAGAATTCATAAGTAAATATACAAAAAATATTATTTAAACATAAAAAATCGATTTCAGGATTTTTTGAGTTTTCTCCCAACTCTCCACCCATCAATGAAAAATAACAAAACTACATAATAAGAACCTTCTTTTTATTATTATATCTATTGGATAACTTTATTTTTATATTTAATACCAGACACTTTTATTTATTTTTGTTTTTTTATGGAAGATCCACAATATTTGAACCCATTAATCAAATGAAATTAAGGGAAGGGACACAGGTCATAGAACAACTAAAATTTAGATTCAATTGTATGTTATAGTTTTAATTTTAATTTTATTTAAGAAAAAAAAATTATGTTCATTTTTCTTACCACGTAAATCAAAACATGTTTTTTAACATTATGTAAAAATAAACATATATTTTTTTATTAAAAGAGGTTAAAAATGAAACCGTATTAAATAATTAAGTCATTTATACATCAAATTAATAAAATTATGAGATTATTTTTTTACGATATTAATACGACATAACATATAACCTTCTTATTAGAATTTAGTTGGAAATAAAATGTTTATGCATGAAATATTGACTTGCGTGATATTACGTCGAGTAAGATAGTAATTTGTATGTGATACAACAAACCATACGAACACGACAAAGATACAAATGATACTATAAAAATAACTCATAATAATAAACAATACCTAACAATGAGTTAATTAGTAAAATTAAGGAATTATTATTATTTAACGCACATAAAAATAAAAAGTATCTTATAACTAATTTTTTACTTAAACTAATATATTTTCATTAACTATTTTTTAAGCTGAAAATAACTGAATAGATAATATGTCAAATACAAATTTAACCAACTCATAAATAAGTTGTTAACCTACACGATTTATCACCTCTAATATTATTGATATTAAAGATATCCAAAAATGCATTCCAAAAACTTTGTTATACAACACTTGTTATGATCCCTGCTACCAGGCCTATGATCCTTGGAGCAATAAACGAAGGCATTCTTACCACAAGCATCATATAAATCTGCATATTCATTTGCTTTGTTTAGATTCTCTTTATATTTTCCCCAAGCTTTGCGCATTCCCCATCCAGCTCGTAACCAAAAGGATAGCTTCCTGGTAATCCTCTTTCTATTATAATTACTACTATCACTATCATTTTCAAAACGACGACCCTTACCTATTATATTTGCAGTACTATCAGAAAACAGAGAGGTTGAAGCAGAGTCAGGTTGATTTTTAGCATGTATAACATGATCATTTAATATTAACATTGTAAGTATAATTAACACCATCATAATTATAATCAACCCTAGCAAATTCCCCCTTCCTTTATCTATGATCAAGTGAACAATATCCCAATTCACACTGTATTTATAATATATAAATACATCCTCAGTACTATTAATTAATTTTTGTTGCGTACTTAGTTTATTTAATATAAGGGAATTTAATATAATTAATGACCCTTGATTAGAGGGTTGGTAATTAACCCGAATATACCTTTCGGACATCTTAAAGGATACAATAAATAAAGTTTGAGTACAGTTTCCGCTATCATTTTTACTTATCAATTTAAGTGACACTAATAAATCATAAATAAATTATTATAAATAAGTTTTATGATTATCGGTGGTATATAAAGTCATACATTAAAAGTGAGATGTATGAATTATTTTCAAAAAGTTTATCTTCACTCGTTAATAAACGATACATATATGAATAAAAATAATTCTTGAATAAGTGTCTTTTTGTTGATAAAAAGTAAAACTTATATCTATATATTTTATGATTATTGGTGACGTATAAAATAATATAAATAAGATGAGATAGTTAAATTAATTCCATAATTAAATTTACCTTTTATAATTTACTATCAGAGATTAATAAATAAGTACGTATTGGTATGCACTTAAGCATATTGGTTTCGATGGTTTCGACTTTTGGTGAATTTAGTAACCGGTTAAGTCCATTAGGAGATTCAAAACATTAGGCATTAGGCAATAGGCATCTAGCATAAATTAGGCCTTCTTCATTTTTATTTAGCTATAAACTCTTATTAAGATCCCAAAATTTTCAATTTGGGACAAATTTTTTTTTTACAAAAATTAATAATTTTAAAATTTATAATTATAAAAATAATAATTATATATACCTCATATATTTTTACTATAAAAAATTTATACATTATTTTATTTTGATCACTCATTAAATTAAATTCCGGTTATTTAAACTCATTCAATATTGAATACCGTATAATTAAACACGATTTAATATTATTGAGATATTATTTTTATTATTATAAATTTTAAAAGTGTTATTTTTTATAATTTTATAATTTCTTTTAAGATACAAGTTCAAAACAATTTAAAAAGCAACTTTATGACATCTCATTATCTTTATAATTAAATTTTATCAACCTCATCCATATATAATTCCAATGTATATATATAGTGATCGACCTAGGCTTGCAAATTATAATAATCTAATATTTACATTACTGTTATGATGTTGATAATTATCATTGCCATCACAATTTTACTCATTACTTTTTTTTTTCCTTTTTCCTTTTTTTTCAAAAAAATAAATTTTTCTTATTTAATTTTTCATGAGTAAGGTATATGAATCATTCCTCTTTTTTTTATATAATTTGACATACTGAGAAATTTATTAACAAACGTTTCGTGAATCAGTGGCTATCAATCTGTTAGGGTTTTAACCTTTTACATTCTTCTTTGTCTTTGTTGCCACCATTTTCTTCTCTTTTCTTCTCTTTCATTTCATCAACCCATTTTCCACCCCCTTATCTCATCTTTCTTCATTTTTGCATTTGAAAAAATAAGGCTTTAGCGCCCTTGCGATCTTCTTTTTGTGTCAGTTTTACGAATTCCTCCAAAGTCGTTGGAGTCTTTAGTTCATGTCATCGTTCGATGGTTCAAGGTGATGGCATGGGTTTAACTCTTTGACATTGTCCCCTCAATGCTGGTTTGATCTTGTTTCGATTGCTCTATTTTGTCTCCTTGATAGTTTTCAATAATTGTTGGTGGTTGTCATCTCTAGTGTCAATGGTCTTCGTCTTGTTCAGGGGTGGGTTTCCCTCGGTATTTTTGGATAGTCTTTCCTCGCATTCAATGTTGGTGAGTTTTGTTAGCTGTTCGGCTGGGTGGGTGGTTGTTTCAATTGGTTTGGATTTTTTTGTGTTTATTGTCGTGCACTTTTTAGTTTGTTTATAAACTCGCAAGTATTTTAGTTTTTAGTTTTTTTTTTTTGTTAAAAATAGATTATTTGTTATTTTATTTATGGTTTGTAGTTCAAATATTTGTTAAAATATCTATAAATGGATTTTTGGTATATATTGTGAATCATTTCAATAAAAAATTTTATCTCAATTATTACAATCAAAGTGAGTTGTAATATAGAGTTTTTATTGAATAATCATGTATATTTATTTATATATATATTGATGTTACAACATTTTATTGATTTTGATTTTGTTTCTAGATATGTGATGTTTGTTTCGAATTATAACTTTGAATCTTATTTAATGAAGTTTATATTGTTTATCATAAAAAAAATTGAGAGGAAGAAGAATTATTTCTTTTTATTTAATATTAAACATTACATAATGTGTTTTAAATGTGGAAGTTAAATCTTATAGCACATGAATTACAATAAATTTGTATATGGATGGGAATTAAAAAAATAGTTAAATGTTTATGTAAGTTAGATTCTTAATATTTAATTAAATCAGCGTTTTCTTCTAATCCAATGGACGGGTTAATGTTAAAATTATAATGAACTTACGGCTATTAAATATTAATCTAGGTATGAAAGTCCTTTATTCGGAGTTTTTTTAATTATTATTATTTAAGAAAAATGTTACGTATAATTACTTTTAGAATAGTATTCAATATCACTATTTTCTCTTGACTGTGAATTTTATTATTTATTTTATTTTTAACTTTTTCTTTAATAACTTTGATACAATAATGATACAGAACATAGCTTTCAAGCATTATTTTTTGTTAAATCTATTACAGGATATAGGTGTAATGTAATAGTCATTATGTAAACTTGCTATTGGTTCTACCTAAAATGTTTTTTTTTTACCATATAACCACAACGTGACAAAACTCCAAAATTGTGTCATCTAATATGTTATTTTTATGTGTTAGAGAATGAAAATTTTATTTAAAATTTTGTTAAATTGTAAAAGAAATTTAAAAAAATATATATTAGTAATATTTTTAATTAAAAAAATATAAATATATATGTAAAATATGTTATATTTTATTATATTTAATAAAAAATTAGATTACATGTTTTTACTACTATGATAAGTTAAGCTCGAAAAATGCATTCAAAAAACTTTTTGATACAACACTTGTTATGATCCCTGCTACGTCTATGATCCTTGGAGCAAAAAACGAAGGCAATCTTACCACAAGCATCATATAAATCTGCATTTTCATTTGCTTTATTTAGCTTCTCTTTATATTTTCCCCAAACTTTGTGTATTCCGGATCCAGCTCGGAACCAAAAGGATAGCTTCCTGATTATTCTCTTTCTATTATAATTACCACTATCACTATCAATTTCAAAACGACGATCCTTGCCAATTATATTGGCACTATAAGAAAACAGAGAAGTTGAAACAGAGTCAGATTGATTATAATTAGCATGTATAACATAATCATTTAATATTAACATTGCAAGTATAATTAACACCAACATAATTATAATCACCCTAGCAAATTCTCCTTTCCTTGATCTATGATCATAATATCCCAATTCACACTGTATTTATAGTAAATACATCCTCAATACAATTAATTAATCATTGTTTCGTACTTAATTATTTAATAAGGGAATTAACAGAATTAACCTAGCTATCATAGAAACATAGTAATGCCTTTTTAGAAACTTAGAGGGTTGGTAATTAACCATGATATAACTCTTAGTAAAAGATGCAATAATTAAATAAATTTACCTTCTACATTATACATATTATATTATAGGTATCTTTATAAATGAGTTAAATTATAATTTAATTTTATTCATCTAAATTTAAGTGAATTAAGTCCAACTTATTCTTCTTTTCTTTTAAATAAGTTGTATTATGCAGTTAATAAACTAGTTTATTTATTATTCTAAAAACTAAACTAAAAATTAAAAAATATTTATAATTTTATTTATAAACAAAAATATTAGTATAAATATTATATTTTTTTAAAATAAAAAAATGATAAAAATATTATCTTTTAATTACCATATCTTCTATTATTACTCTAGGTACGGAAGTAAGTCAAATTTTTAAAATTTAATAAAAACAATGTTATCTTCTAATCTAAAGGAAAGGATAGCTAGATTAATATTAAAACTAATAATGATCTTACTATTATTACTCTAGGTACGAAAGTCCATTATTCCTTTAACCAGAGTTTTTTTAAAGGATAAAGGATAATACATGTTTTTACTGTTTAATAAAAATATATTTTATTATGTTAATTATTAGGTATAATAATAAAAATTTGTAATCTCGTTTAAAAGGTTCATTGGAGTTAGAGACGACAATTTGACCTGACGGGACGAAATTTATAGATACTCAACTCATTTGATTTCAAATCAAGACGAGACAGATGGAGGTTAAAAATGGGTCGAGTTCGTTATCAATTTTATTATAAACAGTACGTGACAAAAATATTACAGGGTAAAAATCAAGTCGATTTGGGTCACATTCGAATACATACTTTTCAAATATATAAAAAAAATTAATATTTCATTTTCAATTGAAAAATGAAACAAAAAAATTTAAAAAAAAAACAATAAGTTTAACAAATCCTTTTTTGATACGTGTATATTATTCAATCTGATCTAAACTCGTTCAAGCTAAAATGCTTCGGTTCAAAATTAATCATAAATTAACTCAAATCATATCTAATCCAAATCGATCCATTATTATCTCTTATTGAAGTTCATCCAAAAGATTTAAGTTAGATTAAAAGTTAAATTTTACATTTTGTAAATTTTTATTTTCTTTTACTAAAAGTAATAAAATTAAATATTTTAAAAAAATAAATAATTTATTATTTAAAATGTAAATAAATAATAAATTAAATATTAAAAAATATTATTGAGATCATTACTATTTTTTAAATAAAATAAAATTTTTCTCTTAAATTTTTTTTCTCAATCTTACGTATAGATTTTAACGAATATTTTAAAATAGATAATCAATTTGTTACTATTCTAACGAATAATTATCAAATTTAAATATAATTTTATTCAAAATAATATATTCTCGTACAAATATTTTTTATTTTTATTTTTTTTATCCTTTTAAGGAAGTGACGTAATTTACGAAAATATTACTCATTACGTAAGCTTGCTTTTGGCTATACCTAAAATGGTTTTGATTATATCAACACAAAGTGACAAAACAAATTGTGTCTTTGCATATAATCGTAAATAAATCGGTATATAGTTATACAATTGTGTGTATAGATATAAAAAAAATACATACAAAATAAAGAATAAAGGGAAATAATTCCACTTATTGTATTTTAATATATTTTCATTAATAATTGTAAAATATATTTACCTAAGATTCATTCTCTTTTTGCAAGGAAATCAAACGTTTTCAATCTTCTTTTACTATAAATTTTACTTATATTAATAACACATAAATCAATTGTAAGATAATTTTAATCGAGTCCATTTAATTTATAAATTTATAATTTATTATCTAAAAAGTACTAAAATATTATAAAAATTAATGTTATTAAAATTTATAATAATAAAAATTATACTAAAATAATTAACGAGATTTAATTGAATGATATTTAACATTAAATGAGTCTAAATAATCATAATTTAACTTAAATAACGTCAAATTAAACAGATTTAAACACGTTATTTATTCAAATATTTTAAATAAGGTTTTCTTTTATTTTTGAATACTCTTTATATGGGTTTCACTTTTGGCCCTGGCTTTATTTATTATTATGTAATGCAAACATTGATTTATATATTTACAATCTTTTTGTGCATATTTATAATAGTGTTGCATATAGTTATATACATATACAACAATGTCATAATAGTGTTGTATTGGAAGAGATAGAAAGAAGCGAGAGAAAGATTAAGAATATATCGATGAGAGATTCTGGGTAAAGAAAAAGTAAAAATAAAAAGAATATCTAAAGAGAGAAAAGGTTAAAATGTGAGGTTATAAATGATATTCAATAGCAAAAGCATACTAGCTAAACCGTTAAATAATATGGAAATATGTACGTGCAGTAGTTTTATTTTACATAGATGATAATGTTTTAAATAAATTAAATGGCAATGACAACTGTGTTCTTTATTGATTTTGGATTATTATTTTTTAAAAAAAAAAATAATTACATTATTTATACATTCATAATTAGAATTCGAAATATTCGATCACATGTCCTTAAATCATAATCTTGTTGACTAATAAAATTAATTATGATATTAATCTTTAACTTCAAAGAGAAGTCCTTGCATACATCGGTTATATACATATGAATAGCATATAAAGTGATCATTAGTACCGGGTGTATATTTTTTGGTGCAAATATCGTAGGCCTTTTGAGTGCAATCTACATCGTTTACTGAAGGATGATGCTGTTTGTTTAGTTTGATCTGTTTCTCCATACTTCTTCCCCAAACTCGCCGTATTCTCCATCCTGTCCGGAACCAAAAGTACAGCTGCCTACTAGTACTAATACTCATGATATTTCCCTTATAATTATCAACCTCATTAGCCTGACCAACATGAACAGTACTATTTGCATACAAGGAGTACGAGATGTCCTGCACAGCATAACCCTGTAACGTAATTAGCATACTACTTATAATTAATATTCTTAAAATAGTGATCAACCTTGTCAATTCTTCTTTCATACTTTATTTCTGTTTCTCTTTACTTTAATTGTTCTCTTTGTTTAATTATTTTGTTCTGGTGTATTTATATATGCATGCATTTATGTTGCTATCACAAATGAATTCTTCCATATTTTAATATCAGTATACAATTCATGTGTAAGAACTAAAATGCATGTTAATTTTGATGTAAAACTCGTTAAAAACTTAACTAAAATTAAAATTTCACCATATATATAAAGGACTAATGATTAAATTATTAGCTAAAAAATAAATTTATAAACCTGAGACAGACACATGCATATATGCTTCTCCTAAATTCGACTTGCTTAATCAAATTTTTTTTTTGTTTGACATATATGTACATATATATATATACATGCTCAATTTACTAAAATCATTAGCAAATTATTTAATTTAATTAATCTATTAGAAATTGAAATTTACATTAAACTCTAGATGTTATATCCTTCACAAGACTCAACAGACCTGAAAAATTGAACTTTTCTATTATACTAGTTTTGTACTGATTGGTTATTTAAATTTGATAAATATATTTTAGAACTAATTATCAAACAATATATAGTTGTTATTGTTATAAAAAAATTAATTATTTTAAAAAATAAAAGAAATGATAAATTCTTTAAATATTTTTTTGTTGCTTTTATTGTAAAAACGTGAAACATTGAATTAAAATTTTCTAGAAATGTTTGTAATGATATTCTTAAAATAAATAATTAATTTATTTATTACTTTAATAACAAATAATATATAATTATTATTATTTTATAATTACAATAATTTGTAATTGTAATATATAATACTATATGAATAATTTGATATGATATTGAAAAGATTTGTATAACGTGATTTAATAATGTGCGAGGTGCGAGGGGTGAGGGAGATCCCATGGCTTTTAAAAAAATAACATTTTAATTATATAATTTTCAAAAGTGTTTATTTTAATTTTAAAAATTTAAAATTATATTATTTATGTACATCCTTTTTAGGATTAAAGTACACTCTTTTAAGATTAAAATATACTTTTTAAAAAAAATTATAAAAATAAAATGTTATAGTTTAAAGATATTGAATTAATGTGCTTATTTTTCTAAATTCACGGAATCACTATTGTTCTTTTTTATTTAATAAATAAGTAGACTATAACATAACAACACATATAAACTCATTTAATAATTATTCTGATTATTATTTAAGAAATTAATCTAAAGTAGATATAATAGATATGATCTGATCGAACTTAATTAATAAGAATTTTTATCCACATTTTTTGTTAAAAATTATTGCAAAATAAATTATCTCAAAAGCTTAAGCTATTATGAGAATGATCATTATTTATTTTTTTATACATATATTATCCTATAAGTATTGATTTTATATATCATAAAAACCAAATATTTGTATTTCATCAATTGAGATTGTTGTGCTTTGAACATAAAGTGTCTCCAAATTTGATACCAACTCTCGAAGCCTCGGTCTAATAGAAAACTAATAGTAGCCCAACGACTAAGTTATTAAAAGAATAATTAACATTAATTTTATACATCCGCTATATTTTACATAAAAATAAAGTATGTTAGTTGATTATTTTTTTAATTTATATAAAATATGATATGTTCTCAACACGAAAATGATTATTTTTAATACAATATAATTTATTCATAAGTGAATTAATCTGACCAATCTATTATTTAAATATATAAACATGAATTGTATTCATTATCATCCTTAAAAATCAAAACAATTATTTAAAAATAATAACGTAAATTTAATATAAATAAAACTATCAAAAGAATTATTCGTGAAAATTTATTTATTTTAAAAATATTTTGATATTAATTAATATATAAAAAGAAAAAAAGAAACAGAGTCCAGAACAAAAATATTGCCCATATATATATAAACGAAGGTATTTATAAAAAAAATAAAAATAAAAAAGAAAGAAAGAAAGTTTGGGGCCTTTTAGATTTTTTTTACTTTCCAAATTTTGTAAGTTTAATTGTTGTAATGTTCGTATTAATAAAATTTCTTTTATATTTTAAAGTGTGTCAACATTTATTCTCTATTAGGGTGATAAATGTCAATTAACGTGGGTGTATCGAATTATTGTGCCAATGTACAGTGTTTGTTGTGTCAAATTAATTAATGTTTTATATATTATTATTACGACCTTTCATTTCAGGCTTACCCGTCATTTTTTTCCTTACAAAAGATAAAATATATAAAATATTAGGTTTAATTGTATATTTTTTCAACTCATTCTCATTAAAAAAAATTAATAAATATATATATTTTAACATGGTAAAAAAATGAATATATTTTTTTAATTAAAATATTAAGTCTTTTTAGCCACCAGAGGGAAAACATTACTCGTTGCACATAAAGAAAAGGTCAACCAAAAACATCATGATATCGATTTTAAATAAATTTTGAATATATTATTGATAGTTAAATATGTATTACAATAAGAATAGTTACACTTAAAAAATATAAAAAAGAAAGTTCATATATTGTGGTACTATTCAAACTTAATACTTGTAAATTTTATTAACATAATCATATATAACCAAACACCTTTTACAAAACAAACAGAGAAAGGGCAAATTAACAAAACATTAGTAGCTTCTAAAAATCAAATTATTTGAAAAAGACATCCTAATTAAAGCTTTATCTAAAACTTACATGATCGACTCTTTCAATATTATTCAAGATTTGACATTATAATTTTTACTTTTAAAAATATACAATAAAAATAAGAGGTTCAATTGTCAAAAATTGCCCACTAATTTTGAAAAAAAAAATCATTTAATTCTACATCTTTTAGTCATTTAGAATTCAAAAATAAATCATTTTAGCAAAAAAAAAAAAAGGATTGTTTCGTCCCCTAAGATTAAGATATCAAACCTTTTTTCCCAATTCTAAAAGGACTAAATAACTTATTTTTCAATTTTATGAGAACTAAAGGAGCCATTTTTTTAATTCTAATAAAAGAACAAAATAACATTTATCAAAAATAAAATGACTAATTGATCACTACTTTTCTTAAATAAATGGATTTTTAGAAACTTTATCCTAAAAATTAAATATAATTATGAATCTTTCAGATAATTTTTTGATTATACATCATTAGTTAATTATTAATAAAATTGTTATTATTGTACGTTTTATATATCAAACAATATTTAATATAATTTTAATTTTTAATTTAAAACAAATTAAGAATGAATTTTACCATAAATTCAACACCGTTATCTAAATTTATATACATGTTAAAACTTAAGTAAATAACAAAAACAAACACTCAAAACTTAAACTCAATGAGTAACATTCCATATCATCCTAACTAAATCCTTCAAAATACCTCAAATTATACAAATGTTATGTTTGATTTATTGGAATTTATTTCTTCTAACTTTCATACTAAAATTTTGAGGAAAAATTGCGTAACAAAATTACCTTCAAATCACTAGTACGTTGGGGTTTCATACATTAGAATATTGAAAGTGTTCAAACGAGATTTGGACTTGTCAAAGTTTTCCTATTAACTTACGCATTCATATTGAGATAGAGGTATTCAAGAAGTCGGGTTGGCCGTGAATTAGCTTGTTGTGTTAACTCGTACCCATTTGCTAATGGACAATATTGACCCGTGATCCATACAAAAGTCCTAACATGTTTTTATTCTTGATATATTGGTTTTATCATATCGTACAATACTTAAATCGTCAAGTTAATGTTTATTAGACCAACACGGTCCGTGATACATTTAGTTTATTATTTAGTAAAAATAATGGTAAAAAACTCGATCCCCTTGTTGAGTAAAATTTAGAATGAACAATTCTAAATTTACTAATATTATATCCAAACAAGTAAACAAACTACTTGTATTATATTTACTATAACACCTTTAAAAAGCAACTCACAAATTGAAGAGAAATACAAACACTCAAAGAGAAAGCTCTTAACTCACACTTAAACTAAGAATACAAAGACTTATTTGTTTTTGATGGAATGATTAAACCAAATGCAAGGTAGGCTATTTATAGTCCTCACTATGCAATCTACACCACACAAATATAAAACTAAGAAATAATCCTAGCCATACAAATCTTATCTACACACTTCTATTTTCTACAACCTTCAACCACTTCATTTATTTCTACAACCTTCAACTACTTCATTTATTTCTACAACCTTCAACTACTTCATTTATTTCTACAACCTTCAACCATTTCATTTATTTCTCTACCTCTTCAACCACTTCATTTATTTCTCTACCTCTTTAATTATTATTTTGGTGTTGATTTTCAACACTCCCCCTCAACACCAACTCTTACTATTTTTACTGTATCAAGCTGATGACGAAACATTTCGAACTTGCCAACGCTTAAGCTTTTTGTGAACAAGTCTGCAACTTGATTATCTGTCTTGATTTGTCTCATTTCAATTTCTTCTTGCAGAACCTTTTCTCTAATAAAGTGATAGTGTATTTCAACATGCTTAGTTCTTGCATGAAAGACTGGATTCTCTGCCAAACGAATTGCTGATTGATTGTCACAATACAACCAGATCGCATAATTTCTTGATTGATGTAGATTATTCATTAGTCAGATCAACCATGTACATTCTTGAGCTGCCATTGCATTGCTCGATACTCACTTCGGTGGTTGATAATGATACCGTTGGTTGTCTTTTGCTACACCAAGAAATTGTTCCGTAACCCAAATTTTAAACACATACCCAGTTGTTGATCTTCCGTGTCATGATCTCTGCGCATAGTGATCGCGATAACCAACTAGCTTGTTGTCTCCACCTTTCTTGTACAAAAGACCATAGTCAATTGTACTCTTCACATATCTCAATATTCGTCGAACTACTTCCAAATGTGGCTTCTTTGGATTTTGCATGTACCGACTCATTACACTAACTGCATAAGAAATGTCAGGCCGAGTTAAGGTTAAGTAGATCAGACTGCCTACCAATTTTCGATACATTGTCACATCTTCTAAATCTTTTCCTTCATGTGCACACATGTTGGCATTTGGCTCCATCGGCGTCGAAATTGGTTTGCATTCAAGCATTTCGAACCGTTTTATCAAATCTTTAGAATATTTTTGCTGACAAAGAAATATTCCTTCTTGTGTGCGATCAACCTCTAAACCAAGGAAGTGCTTGAGTTGGCCAAGTTCTTTCATCTGGAAACGGACTGACAAATTCTCCTTTGTTCGAAGAATTTCTGCCTCATTATCACCAGTTATGATTAAGTCATCCACATACACTAGCACAATAGCTAGCTTTCCTTCATTGGCTTTAACAAACAAGCTAGAATCTGCAGGTGTTACTGAATAACCACTTTGTGTTAGAAATTCAGCAATCTTACCATACCATGCCCTGGGTGCTTGTTTTAATCCGTAGAGTGCTTTCCGTAGCTTACACACATATTCAGGATGATCTTGGCTATGAAAACCCATTGGTTGGATCATGTAGATCTCCCGATCCAACTCTCCATGAAGAAAAGCATTCTTCACATCCATCTGCCACAGCTTCCAATCTTTGTTTGCTGCAAGTGCAAGTAGGACTCGAACAGTTGTAAGTTTCGCCACTGGACTAAACGTTTCATCATAGTCTAGTCCATACTGTTGAGAGAAACCACGAGCTACCAATCGTGCCTTGTATCTCTCGATTGACCCATCTGGTCTACGCTTTATCTTGTAAACCCATTTGCAAGATATGGGTTTCACATCTCTTGGCTTTCGCACCAGATCCCAAGTTTGATTTTGCTGAAGTGCATCGATCTCTTCTCTCATAGCTGTCATCCACTCAGATCTTTGCGATGCTTCTTCAAACGTCTCAAGTTCTATTGCTTCTTCAATTATGGCTGCATTGGCATATTTGGGATTTGGCCTTCGTGTTCTTGTTGACCTACGTAGTTGAGATTGTGGAGTTGATTCTTCTATTTCACTAGGCTCACCTTCTTCATTTAGTTGTTGATATATGCCGGTTGCCAAGGATTCTCGAGCTACTCTTTGTTTCGCACCATCATCGTCTGGATCTCTTGATTCATCTAAACTTGGTTGGAATTGAATAGTATGCTCCTCCATCTTTTGTTGCAGCTTATCTCCAAATTCTCTTGAGTCTGGCAATGCTTCCTTCTCTGAGGACCACCAAGAAGATGCTTCATCGAACACCACATCTCGTGAAGTGTAGCATCTTCCACTCGTTGGATCACAACATTTCCACCCTTTTCTTTGGCTGTCGTATCCCACAAAGATACATCTAACAGCTTTCTTGTCAAATTTGCTCCGTAAATGATCAGGAACAAATACATAACATACACAGCCAAATACTCGAAAGTAGCTAACTGTAGGTTTCATGTTCCATAGTTTCTCAAAGGGTGAAACAAATTCTAACCTTGGTTGAGGAAGTCTGTTGATGACAAAGGCTGCAGTCCTCATCGATTCAGCCCAAAACCTCCCAGGTACATTCTTTTCATGTAGCATACTCCGACAAATTTCTGCAAGATGCCGGTTCTTTCTTTCTGCTACACCATTTTGTTGTGGCGTGTTGGCACAAGTGTACTGATGACGTATTCGACATTCCCTTAGGTATTGAGAGAACTCACCTGAGCTATATTCTCCGCCGTTGTCTGTGCGCAAACAACGAATCTTCTTTCCAACTTCTCCTTCAGTTGACTCTTTAAACTCTTTAAACTTTGATAATACGTCAGATTTTTCTTTCATAAATAAAACCCACACATACCTTGAGAAGTCGTCAATGAATGTCACCATATATCGCATACCGCCAATTGATGGTTGCTTAACAGGACCGAATACATCAGAGTGAACTAACTCCAATGGTTCTTTTGCTTTAAACTTCGATTCCTCATATGGCAATTGGTGAGCTTTACCATATTGGCACCCTGCACAGACCGTGTCTGTACGTACGTCTAGTTGAGGAAGCCCTTTAAGCATCGACTTCTTCACCATCACACTTAGCTTGGAATAGCTAACGTGACCTAACCGCATATGCCATAAATCTGTTGTCTCATTTCTTCTTATCTTGTCTACATATGCAGATTCTGCTGACATTACGTAGACTGATTCCAATCGTTGTCCCTCCATTGTCGGTGTTTCTGAGATTTTGAGATCACGATACACCTTCACATCTTGGGGACCGAACAAGACATAATGGCCTGATGATGTTAACTGAGCCACAGATAGCAAATTTTTCTTCATTCCTGGGACATGATAAACATCTTGAAGTTGTATTTGGTTAGTACTATATCGAGGCGTAACTATCGTCTTACCGATGTGGGCTATCGGTAACCTTGAGTTGTCAGCTGTCACCACTACACGACCTCCCTTGTACTCAGTCATGCTTTCCAACTTTTGTTTATCACCTGTCATATGATTTGAGCAGCCCGAATCTACGATCCAGTCATTCTTGTAGTCAATCTGTTTTGATGTTGTTACCGTAAGAGCCAATTCTTCTTCCTCTGTAGCGAATAATGCTTCGGCATCCCAACCATCTTCGCTTTGCTCCTTAGAACTGGAAGTAGCTGTATTGCTTTCAACAGGCTTTTTCTTACTCCAACAATCTTTTGCCATGTGACCCATCTTTCCACAGTTGTAACATTCACCGTCAAATTTTCTATTGTTATTGCGGTTCTTCCAAGCTCCCCCTGGACGAAAGCCTCCCTTTCCTTGAGGAATTTTTCCTTTATCGCCATCATTTTTATATCCATTTCCATTGTATCGCTTGAAAGTGCCTTTGCTTTTGCTAGTGTAGAGCGCTTCTTCTTCACCCTTCAGTTGGACTCCTCCCATTTGCTTAGCCATAGCTTCTTGACCGGCTAACAGATTCTCAAACTCAACAAGAGATGGTTGTGTCGGCCATCCTTGTATAGCGGTAACAAACCCTCGATATTCGGGTCTCAAACCATGAATAATTATTCTCTTTATCCTCGTTTCCCCAATAGGAGCTTTTGGATCTAACTCTGAAATTTCGCGGCATAATGACTTTACCTTATGAAAGTATTGGGAAATCGTCATGTCGCGTTGCGCCATCGATAGTAACTCATTCTCCAGAAGTTGCAATCTTGTATCATTCTTCTTTGAAAAGAGCGTAACAAGAGTGTCCCATGCTTCCTTTGGTGTTTTTGCATCCCGAATATGCTCCAGCATTTCTTCTTCAATTGTGGTCTTCAAAGCAAACATCGCTTTGCCTGCTTTAATTTTCCACTTCCGCAAGATGCCGTTTGCATCTTCCACTGTTGGTTGTGTAACTTCATCACCGCCAACAACCTCCCACAAGTCTTGACCTTGTAGATAAGACTCCATACATGTTGCCCATGTGTTATAGTTTTTGTCATTGAGCTTCTTGATTCCTCCAACTACTTGAAGATCACCCATCGTGTCGGCAAGACTTCAACTATACCGAACAAGCTTGACTAATAAACTTGCAGAGTACCAAACTCCTCACAACTCAAGATAACTCCACTAAGAACGATCCCTGACCGTCTGGCTCTGATACCAATTGTTGAGTAAAATTTAGAATGAACAATTCTAAATTTACTAATATTATATCCAAACAAGTAAACAAACTACTTGTATTATATTCACTATAACACCTTTGAAAGGCAACTCACAAATTGAAGAGAAATACAAACACTCAAAGAGAAAGCTCTTAACTCACACTCAAACTAAGAATACAAAGACTTATTTGTTTTTGATGGAATGATTAAACCAAATGCAAGGTAGGCTATTTATAGTCCTCACCATGCAATCTACACCACACAAATATAAAACTAAGAAATAATCCTAGCCATACAAATCTTATCTACACACTTCTATTTTCTACAACCTTCAACCATTTCATTTATTTCTCTACCTCTTCAACCACTTCATTTATTTCTCTACCTCTTTAATTATTATTTTGGTGTTGATTTTCAACACCCCTGTGTACCAATATTAATTTTATATATTTGGTTATGTACAATATATATATATATATATAATTTAATTTTGAATTAGTGAATATGTTTGGCCTGATTCGTTACGGTAGTGTTGTGCTGCTTTTTTTTTTCTCCTATCATGTCTTGTCGACCTATTTACTGGTGCTTAAACCGTTTGAAACCCATATACTGAGATATTTGTTACTTCACCATCTTATAAGGTTTCTAAACTATAATTTTATATGTTAAATAACCAACACATCAAATGCTACCAACAACTTTGTGAGAAATGATAGGTTGTCTAAAAACATATCTTTTTATAATTATGTTTATTTTTAATTATTATAATTTTATTTTTCTTTTGTATAAATAGGTCATAAACATTCATTTATTTATTATCAATAAAATAATTTCTTACATTATAAATCAATAAAAATTATTTTCTTGTATTTCCGAGCGTTAAGATTAAATATGTTGAGTAAAATTTAGAATGAACAATTCTAAATTTACTAATATTATATCCAAACAAGTAAACAAACTACTTGTATTATATTTACTATAACACCTTTGAAAGGCAACTCACAAATTGAAGAGAAATACAAACACTCAAAGAGAAAGCTCTTAACTCACACTCAAACTAAGAATACAAAGACTTATTTGTTTTTGATGGAATGATTAAACCAAATGCAAGGTAGGCTATTTATAGTCCTCACCATGCAATCTACACCACACAAATATAAAACTAAAAAATAATCCTAGCCATACAAATCTTATCTACACACTTCTATTTTCTACAACCTTCAACCACTTCATTTATTTCTACAACCTTCAACTACTTCATTTATTTCTACAACCTTCAACTACTTCATTTATTTCTACAACCTTCAACCATTTCATTTATTTCTCTACCTCTTCAACCACTTCATTTATTTCTCTACCTCTTTAATTATTATTTTGGTGTTGATTTTCAACACTCCCCCTCAACACCAACTCTTACTATTTTTACTGTATCAAGCTGATGACGAAACATTTCGAACTTGCCAACGCTTAAGCTTTTTGTGAACAAGTCTGCAACTTGATTATCTGTCTTGATTTGTCTCATTTCAATTTCTTCTTGCAGAACCTTTTCTCTAATAAATTGATAGTGTATTCAACATGCTTAGTTCTTGCATGAAAGACTGGATTCTCTGCCAAACGAATTGCTGATTGAGTGTCACAATACAACGGTACTGCATAATTTACTGATTGATGTAGATTATTCATTAGCTGTATCAACCATGTACATTCTTGAGCTGCCATTGCCGCTGCTCGATACTCAGCTTCCGTGGTTGATAATGATACTGTTGGTTGTCTTTTGCTACACCAAGAAATTGTTCCAGAACCAACTTAAACACATACCCAATTGTTGATCTCCTGGTGTCATGATCTCCTGCATAGTCTGCATCGCAGTAACCAACTAGCTTATTGTCTCCACCTTTCTTGTACAAAAGACCATAGTCAATTGTACTCTTCACATATCTCAATATTCGTCGAACTGCTTCCAAATGTGTCTTCTTTGGATTTTGCATGTACCGACTCATTACACTAACTACATAAGAAATGTCAGGCTGAGTTAAGGTTAAGTAGATCAGACTGCCTACCAATTTTCGATACATTGTCACATCTTCTAAATCTTTTCCTTCATGTGCACACATGTTGGCATTTGGCTCCATCGGCGTCGAAATTGGTTTGCATTCAAGCATTTCGAACCGTTTTATCAAATCTTTAGAATATTTTTGCTAACAAAGAAATATTCCTTCTTGTGTGCGATCAACCTCTAAACCAAGGAAGTGCTTGAGTTCGCCAAGTTCTTTCATCTGGAAACGGACTGACAAATTCTCCTTTGTTCGAAGAATTTATGCCTCATTATCACCAGTTATGATTAAGTCATCCACATACACTAGCACAATAGCTAGCTTTCCTTCATTGGCTTTAACAAACAAGCTAGAATCTATAGGTGTTACTGAATAACCATTTTGTGTTAGAAATTCAGCAATCTTACCATACCATGCCCTGGGTGCTTGTTTTAATCCGTAGAGTGCTTTCCGTAGCTTACACACATATTCAGGATGATCTTGGCTATGAAAACCCATTGGTTGGATCATGTAGATCTCCCGATCCAACTCTCCATGAAGAAAAGCATTCTTCACATCCATCTGCCACAGCTTCCAATCTTTGTTTGCTGCAAGTGCAAGTAGGACTCGAACAGTTGTAAGTTTCGCCACTGGACTAAATGTTTCATCATAGTCTAGTCCATACTGTTGAGAGAAACCACGAGCTACCAATCGTGCCTTGTATCTCTCGATTGACCCATCTGGTCTACGCTTTATCTTGTAAACCCATTTGCAGGATATGGGTTTCACATCTCTTGGCTTTCGCACCAGATCCCAAGTTTGATTTTGCTGAAGTGCATCGATCTCTTCTCTCATAGCTGTCATCCACTCAGATCTTTGCGATGCTTCTTCAAACGTCTCAGGTTCTATTGCTTCTTCAATTATGGCTGCATTGGCATATTTGGGATTTGGCCTTCGTGTTCTTGTTGACCTACGTAGTTGAGATTGTGGAGTTGATTCTTCTATTTCACTAGGCTCACCTTCTTCATTTAGTTGTTGATATATGCCAGTTTGCCAAGGATTCTGAGCTACTCTTTGTTCGGCACCATCATCGTCTGGATCTCTGGATTCATCTAAACTTGGTTGGAATTGAATAGTATGCTCCTCCATCTTTTGTTGCAGCTTATCTCCAAATTCTCTTGAGTCTGGCAATGCTTCCTTCTCTGAGGACCACCAAGAAGATGCTTCATCGAACACCACATCTCGTGAAGTGTAGCATCTTCCACTCGTTGGATCACAACATTTCCACCCTTTTCTTTGGCTGTCGTATCCCACAAAGATACATCTAATGATTTCTTGTCAAATTTGCTCCGTAAATGATCAGGAACAAATACATAACATACACAGTCAAATACTCGAAAATAGCTAACTGTAGGTTTCATGTTCCATAGTTTCTCAAAGGGTGAAACAAATTCTAACCTTGGTGGAGGAAGTCTGTTGGTGACAAAGGCTGCGATCTCATCGATTCAAATTTCAAAACCTCCTGTACATTCTTTTCATGTAGCATACTCAGAAAAATTTACGCAAGATCTTGGTTCTTTCTTTCTGCTACACCATTTTGTTGTGGCGTGTTGGCACAAGTGTACTGATGACGTATTCGACATTCCCTTAGGTATTGAGAGAACTCACCTGAGCTATATTCTTCGCCGTTGTCTGTGCGCAAACAACGAATCTTCTTTCCAACTTCTCCTTCAGTTGACTCTTTAAACTCTTTAAACTTTGATAATACGTTAGATTTTTCTTTCATAAATAAAACCCACACATACCTTGAGAAGTCGTCAATGAATTTCACCATATATTGCATACCGCCAATTGATGGTTGCTTAACAGGACCGAATACATCAGAGTGAACTAACTCCAATGGTTCTTTTGCTTTAAACTTCGATTCCTCATATGGCAATTGGTGAGCTTTACCATATTGGCACCCTGCACAGACCGTGTCTGTACGTACGTCTAGTTGAGGAAGCCCTTTAAGCATCGACTTCTTTACCATCACACTTAGCTTGGAATAGCTAACGTGACCTAACCGCATATGCCATAGATCTGCTGTCTCATTTCTTCTTGTCTTGTCTACATATGCAGATTCTGCTGACATCACGTAGACTGATTCCAATCGTTGCCCCTCCATTGTCGGTGTTTCTGAGATTTTGAGATCACGATACACCTTCACGTCTCGGGGACCGAACAAGACATAGTGGCCTGATGATGTTAATTGAGCCACAGATAGCAAAATTTTCTTCATTCATGGGACTTGATAAACATCTTGAAGTTGTACTTGGTTAGTACTATATCGAGGCGTAACTATCGTCTTACCGATGTGGGCTATCGGTAACCTTGAGTTGTCAGCTGTTACCACTACACGACCTCCCTTCTATTCAGACATGCTTTCCAACTTCTTCTTATCACCTGTCATATGATTTGAGCAGCCCGAATCTATGATCCAGTCATTCTTGTAGTCAATTTGTTTTGATGTTGTCACCGTAAAGCCAATTCTTCTTCCTCTGTAGCAAATAATGCTTCGGCATCCCAACCATCTTCGCTATGCTCCTTAGAACTGGAAGTAGCTGTATTGCTTTCAACAGGCTTTTTCTTACTCCAACAATCTTTTGCCATATGACCCATCTTTCCGGAGTTGTAACATTCACCGTCAAATTTCCTATTGTTATTGCGGTTCTTCCAAGCTCCCCCTAAATGAAAGCCTCCCTTTCCTTGAGGAATTTTTCCTTTATCTCCATCATTTTTATATCCATTTCCATTGTACCGCTTGAAAGTGCCTTTGCTTTTGCTAGTGTAGAGCGCTTCTTCTTCACCCTTCAGTTGGACTCCTCCCATTTGCTTAGCCATAGCTTCTTGACCAGCTAACAGATTCTCAAACTCAACAAGAGATGGTTGTGTCGGTCATCCTTTTATAGCGGTAACAAACCCTCGATATTCGGGTCTCAAACCATGAATAATTATTCTCTTTATCCTCGTTTCCCCAATAGGAGCTTTTAGATCTAACTCTGAAATTTCGCGGCATAATGACTTTACCTTGTGAAAGTATTGGGAAATCGTCATGTCGCGTTGCGCCATCGATAGTAACTCATTCTCCAGAAGTTGCAATCTTGTATCATTCTTCTTTGAAAAGAGCGTAACAAGAGTGTCCCATGCTTCCTTTGGTGTTTTTGCATCCCGAATATGCTCCAGCATTTCTTCTTCAATTGTGGTCTTCAAAGCAAACATCGCTTTGCCTGCTTTAATTTTCCACTTCCGCAAGATGCCGTTTGCATCTTCCACTGTTGGTTGTGTAACTTCATCACCGCCAACAACCTCCCACAAGTCTTGACCTTGTAGATAAGACTCCATACACGTTGCCCATGTGTTATAGTTTTTGTTGTTGAGCTTCTTGATTCCTCCAACTACTTGAAGATCACCCATCGTGTCGGCAAGACTTCAACTATACCGAACAAGCTTGACTAATAAACTTGCAGAGTACCAAACTCCTCACGACTCAAGATAACTCCACTAAGAAGGATCACTGACCGTCCCGCTTTGAGACCAATTGTTGAGTAAAATTTAGAATGAACAATTCTAAATTTACTAATATTATATCCAAACAAGTAAACAAACTACTTGTATTATATTCACTATAACACCTTTGAAAGGCAACTCACAAATTGAAGAGAAATACAAACACTCAAAGAGAAAGCTCTTAACTCACACTCAAACTAAGAATACAAAGACTTATTTGTTTTTGATGGAATGATTAAACCAAATGCAAGGTAGGCTATTTATAGTCATCACCATGCAATCTACACCACACAAATATAAAACTAAGAAATAATCCTAGCCATACAAATCTTATCTACACACTTCTATTTTCTACAACCTTCAACCACTTCATTTATTTCTACAACCTTCAACTACTTCATTTATTTCTACAACCTTCATTTATTATTATTATTATTATTATTATTATTATCATTATTATTATTATTATTATTATTATTATTATTATTATTATCATTATTATTATTATTATTATTATTATTATCATCATCATCATCTAATAGGTACACATAAAGTTTTATTTAGCTTCCTAGACGGGTGCGAGCGATATTTATCACACTTACGTACTCTTTTAAATTGTTAGTTAAATTACCGACTGCTTATGGTTTAATAAAAAAAATTAATTACATAAATGTCATGTGATATATAATATTGTAAATAATGAATGGAGTAATATCTTTTGTTATTCTTGATTCTCTAAGAAACACTTTCCACTCTAAGATTAGCTGAAAAGTCACTATTAAATTTAAAATTATAATAAGTTGACTCTTCAAATAAATGAATGTTGATATTTATATATTCTAATTATGGATATCGAGTGGATTTGGGTTTGAACCCTTCATTTTGTAAATGCTCGTGTAATTGTTTTTTTTTTTTAAATTGATATCATTATATATTATAATATTTTTCCTTAATATTTTTTTTATAAGTTTACAAAACCCAAAAAAAGTCATATATATTAACCATACCTTAACAAATTAAACAAAGAGAAGAGGAATGAAAATTAAAGAAATTAAATGAGAGTAATTGTTGTAGTGTGGATGTTAATCACAATCATAACAACAATTTCAAAATTCGATTATATTGAGCCTAAAACGCAAGCTTTTACCCCTCTATTAATTTCTCATGTGGCACGTGACAATTGTATGAATGATATAAATTGTACAAATAAGAAAAGATCGGTGAGAAAGATATATAGTTGGTCTCATTTTGTGTCCAAAATATGTAGAACTTTAAGAAGGAAAAAGGTACACGATGAAAGAGTGATTCATTGCAGAGTTTGGGCAGCATTTATTTGCAAGAGAATATTTAAGATTGAGGAAGACAACTATAAGATTTGTGTTGGCATAAATTATCATAGATGTCGCAGATTTACATGAACTAAAAGAATAAAGAAATTGTGTCATATTAGTATTTTTCTATATATTTACCAAATAACTTGTAATTTCATAACTTCAAATCAAGAAAAGGACTATAAGCATTGTTTTGATGTAAATTATTATTATTAATATCTACGATACTTGAAATAAAGAATTTAATATTTTCTGCATATATACAATGCGGAATTTCATACAACAAGCCTTAATCTAGCTATTCAAATATAATTAATGTTGAACCTTTTATCTATTAATAATACTTATGATTTGTTTAGAAAAGAAAAAAAATATTCAAATAAAAGTGTGATTTTTTAGAGCTGTAAAGGCTATTATTATTCATGCCGGCAATAAAATGGGTTCTAAAACTCATGAACTGTGTATTAAGATGGTAGACATGGTTACGTACTTATCAACAATAAGTTGGGCAAACATACATGAATCATTACAAGCAGCCTACACCTAGAAAATCATTTAAAGATTCAAACACAAGAAATTAAAGGAAAATACCTTTAACAGACAAAAGAGCTAGACAAGAACCACAAATGCTAACTTATCTCAAGCTTAAGTACTTAAAAAAAACCATCATTATGTTGCTAGGCAATGTTGAAGATCAAATGAAACCAAATCCACCATTTTTATGAATTTTTTAAATACAAATGCACCGAAGGTAGATACTCGAGCACCATATAGATGTACAAGTCTCCAATGCACAATAGAGTACAAATCACTCCAAATCAAACGAGTAATCCACACAAAATGTAACATTACAAACATATAAAATGTGGAGCAATAATTCAAAATGTAACCGAACAAAAAGCATCGTTATCATTAAAAAAAAGAAAAAGAAAATATGTAATCTATTGAGTGGGGGTTTATCTTGTACTTAACTACTTACATGTGATGAATTTAGGTTATTTTTTTCGGTAGAATAATCATAACTTGTTAAAATAAAGTTTTATTTTAAATTAAATTTGATTTAATTATAATTTATTTTAATTAAAAGGGGATTATTGTGTTGTTTTTTCACTCAAAATACAAAGATAGGATGGGAATTAAGTGATTATAATCATTGTTATTATCACAATTACATTTCATGAATGAGAATCTTAATCGTTGGATTAATTTTTTTTTTTTAATAATTACATTACTCAATTATTTTAAACTCTCATTACAATTATAGAAAATGTTAATTTACTACATATATTTGAAAATTACCTTTTGAATAATAGGTAACCTTACGTAAAAACAATAGTTAAACTATGTTTGATATTTATTTATCCTTTATAAAAGTCGATTCATTATCACTCATGGCTCATTAGTCATTAGAAATGCTTTCTTGTTATAAATAACTAACTCTAAAGTTAAAAGTACTTTTTTTCTATTATTATTTTCCAGTCCGTAACTTAGTTCGAAGCTGTAAATAATAATTAAAAAAAATAAATAAATATTATTTACTTATATATCTCGAGTTATTTTTCTAAAACAAGTGGAATAAATCTGAATTTTATATTTCTTAAATCTTATTTATTATTTTACAAAAAATAAAAATATATTTATTTTTGTTCATTGCACATCTTTTAATACATATTGAAATTGTTATACCGATCTCACACAGTTTTAATTAATGTTTTAAAAAAATTACAAAAATCATTGATTTAAAGATTTTTAATCTTTTTAACTTTCTAAATAAAATGGTTTTTAATATTGGCATACTTTCCCAAATACTATTCTATATATATATATAACGGACAACTAGGGCCAGTACCCTATAGTCTTGTTCCTCAATAAAAGCTATAACGTCTTTCAGTCTCGCACCTCCTTCCATCGTTCATTTCCGTATATGCTCTCATATTTCATCTTTTTTATTTGAATTCTTTGCCTCTCACTTTCTTCGATTGTCTTTCAATCTCTCTCAGCTACACTTTTGATTGTAGATATGCTCGGATTGAGTTATATATGTCCGATTAGGTCTGTTCGATTGGGTTGCGATTTGCGAATACGGCTTGTGTTTAGTGAGGATTGATTGCAATCTGCAAATACATCTGTGTTAATTTTCTCATTGGATTAACTGTGATTAAATCAAGTTATAATATGAACTTCTATCTTCGATCTGAGATTTTCTCTTGATTAATCTTGTAATCTCAATGGAACAAGAGTAAGAGAATATCTGAAATTTTTGTTTGTTCCGAATTAAATTATTCTCAGAATTTAAAGGATTAATCGACCAAAAAAATAAATAAAAGCATAGGTAGCTAAACTTTTATAATATATGATTAAAGTCAACAAAATTTTAAAACTTCACTAAATCTTTTATACTTCACAACGAAAGATTTCTGGGGAGTGTCGAAGATTTTTTTTTTATTGCTATATTAGAATACAAAATTTAGAGTTTTGATGATAACATTTCATCGTAATCTTTTATGAAAATTATTGTTAAAGAAATACAATAAAATTCTATACATAAACATATTAAATTAATTAATTAATGCTAATTTAAAACTAAAATTAAAATAAACATATTAAAATCTAAAGTATTAATATAATTTAGGTATTAAAGTCTAAAATATTAATATAATTTAGGTATTAAAGTCTAAAGTATTAATATAATTTAAGTATTAAAGTCTAAAAAATATTAACAAAAAAATTTAAATAAATTAAAAAAATTATTAAATTAAGACGTAATATAATATTATGACATGATAAATATTTATGAATGAAATATATGTATTTAAAATTAAAACTAAGAGATGATAAAATATTATGTCATATATTGTATGTCTTTATTAATAACGATGTTAATTTAGTATAATTTATTATATTTTTTTATTATAAACATGAATAATTTTGATAATATATATAGTTTAAGTATTTCATTTAAGTATTAAAATATTAAAATTATTAAATTTATAACTAGATTTTGAATAATAAAAATCTAAAAATAAAAATTCAAAATAACATAATCTCTTTATATGCATATAATTTATCGATTATTTTACATATATTGTACATTAAAACAAATTTTCAAGAGTTGAGGGAACAGTGATCCACTTGGCACCAAACATCCGCCTCAGGCCGCAACCAGTTTAGATAAGCTTTATGTGTGGGGAGGAGTTTCTAAAAACATTTTGATGCACTCTTTGAATTTATTGCCATAACAAATCTTGAACTCCACCACATCGCAAGGTTCCTCCTCCTTGCAAATAGCATTGGCTCTATTTTGACATAGTTTGCTAATTGGTAAACGTGGAGGTGCCAATGAGGGTAGCGGATCATTGTTCTTTCCCGCAGTGAGTTGCAGAGAGGAAGAATTGTTAGAATTTTGCTTCATAGCATCTTGGCCAAGCAATGCCACGAGGCATATAACTAGGATCATGATCAATAGAATAATAAGCCCTCTCATTTCTTTCTTACCTATATAGCTAGCTAGCTATTTAATCCTTAATACTTCCCCTTTTGTGTTATATGAGAAAATACACACTGCGTTGAATTTATATCCTAAGTGAACCCTTTTATCACCATGCATATATGAATATGAGTTTTCTCCTGAAAGGATCATATATATTGAGGATTAATATATAATGATTTTTGAATCAAATGAGTCAGGATAATTGTTTTTACTTATTATAGAAATGTTATATTTGTAAAATTGTTGTATGCATTAAATAATATTTGATGTAAAATTGTGAATATAAGATGTTGAAATAATTGTGTGATTAATAATTAAAAAAACATACCAATTATATTATACTGTATCGTTTATCAAATATAGTTAAAATTCATTCAATTTTCAACCTTTTGACAATGAAGCTTTGTCGTCTACCTTTCGCAAAAATCTATGGTTCAATGCATTTGTCATCATCCCCCAAATATCACGGATTTTAGAATAATATTGCATTGCATGCAAGAAAAACTTTTTAACTAATTAACTGTAATTTTCATCCAATCTTCCCTTTCCACTGAAAATGTCTCTTTTTTTCTTTTAAAGCCCTTCATTATAACATGTACATATTAATGATTGAATGTAAGTTTCAAGAGTTAAGTTTTTGATTCATTGATGTGATGTAAAAAATTGAGATAACTCTTGATTTCAACTTTGGATCAAAACAACTTCAAAAATTATATAAAAAACCAATAACAACAACAACTTGGAAAACTTGATAAGCATATATGTTATATATTACTCCTTAGTGAGAAAATTAGAAAAGTCACACATTGGTTAGGAATGAAGATGGGTGTTGGATTTAGGGCTATAAATAAAGCCCTCCTTCACCATTTGTAAACATCCCAAAAATTTGTAAATCTTCCTCTCTTTTATAAGGGTAATTGATTAGCTCAATTTTGCCCAATTAGTTGTAATTTTGAAGTTCATTCATTTGGAGATAGTGGAAGTGGTCAACGACGCCCGAGGACCTAGGTAACATTTATACCGAACCTCGTTAAATTTTTGGTGTTATTATTTTTCTGCTTTAATATTTCTGTTTCAATATCTGTTTTAGTTTATTTTAGTATTATATTTCCAATAGCATTATTTTATCGGGTTAGTTTGAGTTCTATTCATTTAAATCATAAGTGAATAGTAACTATTTAGAATAGAGAAAATATACCAAATTTTCCCAACAATTGGTATCAGAGCCGAAGGTTTTCTACCTAGGCATTTGTTTGTATTCCGTTTGTTTGCTATTGGAATATAGTTGCTAGTTGTTGTAATTTGAAGAAATAGCGGAAGAAAAAATTCTTTCAAACAAAGGCCAGTCATTCACGTCAAGCAGAACTATGGTGATGAACGCAAGGTTCGAGGTGGAGAAGTTTGATGGAACCCGTCATTTCGGCATGTGTCAAGGCGAAGTTCTAGATGCTCTATTTCAACAAGGTCTAGACATCGCCATTGAAGAAGAGAAACCAGATGGAACAGATGAAGTAGAATGGAAAAATATCAACCGATTGGCATGTGGTACAATCCGTTCGTGTCTCTCAAGAGAACAAAAGTACACGTTCATGAAGGAGACATCCGCAAGTAAATTGTGGAAAGCGTTGGAGAACAAGTTCATGAAGAAGAGTGGACAAAATCGGCTCTATTTGAAGAAGAAGTTGTTCTGGTTTGAATACCTTCCAGGTACTACAATAAATGACCACATTATTGCTTTTAATCAATTAGTAACAGATTTATTAAATATGGATGAAACTTTTAAAGATGAAGATTTAGCCTTGATGTTGTTAGCCTCCCTTCCTGATGAGTTTAATCATCTTATTACGAGCTTACTCATTAGGAAGGATAAAGTGTCTTTTGAGGAAGTTTGTATTGCTTTGTGATTCTGACTATGCAGGAGATTTAGATAAGTGTCGGTTAACTACTGGTTATGTGTTTACTCTTGCTAGAGCACCAGTCAGTTGGAAGTCTACCTTGCAGTCCACAGTTGCTTTGTCTACTACAGAGGCAGAGTATATGGCGATTCTGAGAGGTGAAGGAAGCTATTTGGTTACGAGGTTTGCTTGAAGACTTGGGAGTTGGTCAAAAACATATTAAGGTGTTTTGTGATAGTCAAAGTGCTATTCATTTAGCAAAGAACCAAGTCTACCATGCATGTACAAAGCACATTGACGTTCGTTATCATTTCGTGCGAGAGATTATTGAAGAAGGTGGAGTACTAGTTCAGAAGATTAGTACGAAAGAGAATCCCGCAGATATGATGACCAAGGTGGTAACAGCAATCAAGTTTAAACATTGTCTAGACTTGATTAACATCCTACAAATCTGAATTGGCACCGGCGTCGTTGATCTAGCAATTGAAGAAATCATTTAAAACCACTAAGTCGCTAAGGTGGGTATTTGTTATATATTGCTCCTTAGTGAGAAAATTAGAAAAGTCTCACATTAGTTAGGAATGAAGATGTGTGTTGGATTTGAGGCTATAAATAAAGCCCTCCTTCACCATTTGTAAACATCCCAAAAATTTGTAAATCTTACTCTCTTTTGTAAGGGTAATTGATTAGCTCAATTTTGCCCAATTAGTTGTAATTTTGAAGTTCATTCATTTGGAGATAGTGGAAGTGGTCAACGACGCCCGAGGACCTAGGTAACATTTATACCGAATCTCGTTAAATTTCTAGTGTTATTATTTTTCTGCTTTAATATTTCTGTTTCAATATTTGTTTTAGTTTATTTTAGCATTATATTTCCAATAGCATTATTTTGTCGGGTTAGTTTGAGTTCTATTCATTTAAATCATAAGTGAATAGTAACTACTTAGAATAGGGAAAATATACCCGATTTTCCCAACAATATATATATATATATCTCGGTGTGGTATGATAGGAGATAAGTATATGAATTATGTTAAGAAAATATGGTAAAATTGATCTTATTAATTTTATCTCTATTTATACTTATTATTTTTTCATCAAATTATATGGGTTTAAAATGCTATCAAATCTAAATGATTTATGCTTTCAAATATATATTATTTTAAGTGAAATTTTCTAACATGTTAAATAATGAATCATAAAAAATGATATAGTAATAAAACACATAATAAGACTATTAAAACTTGTTTTCATTATCGAATCAAATTTTAAAATTATGGATCTATTTAAGTTTTTAAACATAATATTTTAATTCTTTGTTCTCTTAATAACTTATTTTTATATATTTATTTATTATTTTATTATATAATAAAGTTAAGAGTTTTATTTTTTATGTTATTTTACTTCAATAAGTAATGGTTAGTCCTTGTAATGAAATATTTAATTAATGGATTAAGGTTTTAAAGAGCAAAAAATTATTTGTATTATGCTTTTGAATTCTAAGAAAACTCTAACTATATGCATTGACCATGAAGACATAGTTAATTAATTTCATTTTTAACCCATAAAATATATGTTTTCAAGTTGTATAAAAAAATATGCATATTATATTTTTAAATATGCATTAAATGCATGTTTTTCATGTTATAAAAAAACATATATATTGCATGTGATAAGGTTAAGAACAAACTGCCGTGCAGTAACATGAATCCAACATTTTTTTTCTTTTTTATTTATATTTTCAATAAAAATTAAAATATTTCAATAGAAGTTATAAAGAGCCCTGCAACACATTTCACTTGAATCGAATGAACAAGGTTTATTCGTATGTAGATAGGGCTCGGCCAACTTAGGGGAAAAAACCTCTCTGCTATGATAGTATAAAGAAAGTGGGTATATTTCATGAGAGAAACTTAAATATCTATTATCCACATATATTATTAGGTTTTTTCAATTTCTCTCTCTCCTGCTTGGACTTACCTTTTTATTTCTCTCTCCAAAATAATATGTACTACTGCTCAACTTGAATTATTCTACAACTTAGAGGAGATGGTGAATTTAGTATATCACCACTCTGCCCAACAAGTGAGATTTCAAATGCAAAAATTTGAAATTAAGTGGGATAAACGAAAGAGCACATTCTGTATTAGGTAAGAGTCCAACAGGAGACTACAGTTTCTCATATATTCAAAGTTCTTTAAACTTGATAGTGTTAATATATACATATATATATATATATATATACACACACATAATATTACATGGTTAAGAGAGAGCATTCCTGTACCGCAAAATTCACTTGTTATATATATACATAATATTACATGGTTAAGAGAGAGCATTCCTGTACCGCAAAATTCACTTGTTAATAGGTGTAAGTGGGACAAGCAATTTCTAATCGAAGGGATCAATACGAGGGTCATGTTCACTTGCCATTGCCATTCCAGTGCAGAGACACGTCGGGCACATAACCTGCAAGTGCCATACGACAAACACCAAAATAAAGAACAGACCATTCCTTTTTCCAATTGAACACACCATTATTTTTCAATTTTATACCTTTGAGAACATAAGAAGATTTTTCCCTCATTCGACACGTACATGCTAAATTTGTAATTGGTAGGAAAATGGGATATTTAGTTGAGTAAAAAATTATTTCTCAGCATAAGGGTGAATAAGAGAAAAAGGATATTCTATGCAATAAAATTAAAAAACTAAATTTGAAAATCTCACCTTTCCAGCTCCTGAACAATTTGGACATCTTTCTGTTTTAGGTGGAGACAGAGGTTGATCTGCACCGTTAATTGTAGTCATAGGCTCAATAAGAACAAGGGCTCCTGTACTTGAACAACGGCCGCAAGCAAGATAACCTGCACTGTTGAAAATCAACACCAAAATAATAATTAAAGAGGTAGAGAAATAAATGAAGTGGTTAAAGAGGTAGAGAAATAAATGAAATGGTTGAAGGTTGTAGAAATAAATGAAGTAGTTGAACGTTGTAGAAATAAATGAAGTAGTTGAATGTTGTAGAAATAAATGAAGTGGTTGAAGGTTGTGGAAAATAGAAGTGTGTAGATAAGATTTGTATGGCTAGGATTATTTCTTAGTTTTATATTTGTGTGGTGTAGATTGCATGGTGAGGACTATAAATAAATTTCACCTTGCATTTGGTTTAATCATTCCATCAAAAACAAATAAGTCTTTGTATTCTTAGTTTGAGTGTGAGTTAAGAGCTTTCTCTTTGAGTGTTTGTATTTCTCTTCAATTTGTGAGTTGCCTTTCAAAGGTGTTATAGTGAATATAATACAAGTAGTTTGTTTACTTGTTTGGATATAATATTAGTAAATTTAGAATTGTTCATTCTAAATTTTACTCAACAATTGGTATCAGAGCGGGACGGTCAGGGATCGTTCTAAGTAGAGTTATCTTGAGTCGTGAGGAGTTTGGTACTCTGCAAGTTTATTAGTCAAGCTTGTTCGGTATAGTTGAAGTCTTGCCGACACGATGGGTGATCTTCAAGTAGTTGGAGGAATCAAGAAGCTCAACAACAAAAACTATAACACATGGGCAACGTGTATGGAGTCTTATCTACAAGGTCAAGACTTGTGGGAGGTTGTTGGCGGTGATGAAGTTACACAACCAACAGTGGAAGATGCAAACGGCATCTTGCGGAAGTGGAAAATTAAAGCAGGCAAAGCGATGTTTGCTTTGAAGACCACAATTGAAGAAGAAATGCTGGAGCATATTCGGGATGCAAAAACACCAAAGGAAGCATGGGACACTCTTGTTACGCTCTTTTCAAAGAAGAATGATACAAGATTGCAACTTCTGGAGAATGAGTTACTATCGATGGCGCAACGCGACATGACGATTTCCCAATACTTTCACAAGGTAAAGTCATTATGCCGCGAAATTTCAAAGTTAGATCCAAAAGCTCCTATTGGGGAAACGAGGATAAAGAGAATAATTATTCATGGTTTGAGACCCGAATATCGAGGGTTTGTTACCGCTATACAAGGATGGCCGACACAACCATCTCTTGTTGAGTTTGAGAATCTGTTAGCCGGTCAAGAAGCTATGGCTAAGAAAATGGGAGGAGTCCAACTGAAGGGTGAAGAAGAAGCGCTCTACACTAGCAAAAGCAAAGGCACTTTCAAGCGGTACAATGGAAATGGATATAAAAATGATGGAGATAAAGGAAAAATTCCTCAAGAAAATGGAGGTTTTCGTCCAGGGGGAGCTTGGAAGAACCGCAATAACAATAGGAAATTTGACGGTGAATGTTACAACTGCGGAAAGATGGGTCACATGGCAAAAGATTGTTGGAGTAAGAAAAATCCTGTTGAAAGCAATACAGCTACTTCCAGTTCTAAGGAGCATAGCGAAGATGGTTGGGATGCCGAAGCATTATTCGCTACAGAGGAAGAAGAATTGGCTCTTACGGTGACAACATCAAAACAAATTGACTACAAGAATGACTGGATCATAGATTCGGGCTGCTCAAATCATATGACAGGTGATAAACAGAAGTTGGAAAGCATGTCTGAGTACAAGGGAGGTCGTGTAAGTGGTAATGTACCGACAACTCAAGGTTACCGATAAATTTCACATCGCAGAAGACGATAGTTACGCCTCGATATAGTACTAACCAAGTACAACTTCAAGATGTTTATCATGTCCCAGGAATGAAGAAAAATTTGCTGTCTGTGGCTCAATTAACATCATCAGGCCACTATGTCTTGTTCGGTCCCCGAGACGTGAAGGTGTATCGTGATCTCAAAATCTCAGAAACACCGACAATGGAAGGGCAACGATTGGAATCAGTCTACGTGATGTCAGCAGAATCTGCATATGTAGACAAGACAAGAAGAAATGAGACAGCAGATCTATGGCATATGCGGTTAGGTCACGTTAGCTATTCCAAGCTAAGTGTGATGGTGAAGAAGTCGATGCTTAAAGGGCTTCCTCAACTAGACGTGCGTACAAACACGGTGCCTGCGGCGGTGCCAATATGGTAAAGCTCACCAATTGCCATATGAGGAATCGAAGTTTAAAGCAAAAGAACCATTGGAGTTAGTTCACTCTGATGTATTCGGTCCTGTTAAGCAACCATCAATTGGCGGTATGCGATATATGGTGACATTCATTGACGACTTCTCAAGGTATGTGTGGGTTTTATTTATGAAAGAAAAATCTGACGTATTATCAAAGTTTAAAGAGTTTAAAGAGTCAACTGAAGGAGAAGTTGGAAAGAAGATTCGTTGTTTGCGCACACACAATGGCGGAGAATATATCTCAAAGTGAGTTCTCTCAATACCTAAGGGAATGTCGAATACGTCATCGGTACACTTGTGCCAACACGCCACAACAAAATGGTGTAGCAGAAAGAAAGAACCGTCATCTTGCAAATTTGTCGGAGTATGCTACATGAAAAGAATGTACACAGGAGGTTTTGGGTGAATCGATGAGGGCCGGCCTTTGTCATCAACGGACTTCCTCAACCAAGGTTAGGATTTGTTTCACCCTTTGAGAAATTGTGGAATATGAAACCTACAGTTAGCTACTTTCGAGTATTTGGTTGTGTACGTTATGTATTTGTTCCCGATCATTTACGGAGCAAGTTTGAAAATAAAGTTTTTATATGTATCTTTGTAGGATACAACATTAAAAGAAAAGGGTGGAAATGTTACGATCCACCGAGTGAAAGATGCTACACTTCACGAGATGTGGTGTTTGATGAAGCATCTTCTTGGTGGTCCTCAGAGAAGGAAGCCTTGCCAGACTCAAAAGAATTTGGAGATAAGCTGCAACAAAAGATGGAAGAGCATACTATTCAATTCCAACCAAGTTTAGATGAATCCAGAGATCCAGACGATGATGGTACCGAACAAAGAGTAGCTCAGAATCCTTGGCAAACTGGCATATATCAACAACTAAATGAAGAAGGTGGGCCTAGTGAAATAGAAGAATCAACTCCACAATCTCAACTACGTAGGTCAACAAGAACACGAAGGCCAAATCCCAAATATGTCAATGCAGCCATAATTGAAGAAGCAATAAAACCTGAGACGTTTGAAGACGCATCGCAAAGATCTGAGTGGATGACAGCTATGAGAGAAGAGATCGATGCACTTCAGCAAAATCAAACTTGGGATCTGGTGCGAAAGCCAAGAGATGTGAAACCCATATCTTGCAAATGGGTTTTCAAGATAAAGCGTAGACCAGATGGGTCAATCGAGAGATACAAGGCACGATTGGTAGCTCGTGGTTTCTCTCAACAGTATGGACTACACTATGATGAAACGTTTAGTCCAGTGGCGAAACTTACAGCTGTTCAAGTCCTACTTGCACTTGCAGCAAACAAAGATTGGAAGCTGTGGCAGATGGATGTGAAGAATGCTTTTCTTCATGGAGAGTTGGATCGGGAGATCTACATGATCCAACCAATGGGTTTTCATAGCCAAGATCATCCTAGATATGTGTGTAAGCTACGGAAAGCACTCTACGGATTAAAACAAGCACCTAGGGCATGCTATGGTAAGATTGCTGAATTTCTAACACAAAGTGGTTATTCAGTAACACCTGCAGATTCTAGCTTGTTTGTTAAAGCCAATGAAGGAAAGCTAGCTATTGTGCTAGTGTATGTGGATGACTTAATCATAACTGGTGATAATGAGGCAGAAATTCTTCGAACAAAGGAGAATTTGTCAGTCCGTTTCCAGATGAAAGAACTTGGCCAACTCAAGCACTTCCTTGGTTTAGAGGTTGATCGCACACAAGAAGGAATATTTCTTTGTCAGCAAAAATATTCTAAAGATTTGATAAAACGGTTCGGAATGCTTGAATGCAAACCAATTTCGACGCCGATGGAGCCAAATGCCAACATGTGTGCACATGAAGGAAAAGATTTAGAAGATGTGACAATGTATCGAAAATTGGTAGGCAGTCTGATCTACTTAACCTTAACTCGGCCTGACATTTCTTATGCAGTTAGTGTAATGAGTCGGTACATGCAAAATCCAAAGAAGCCACATTTGGAAGCAGTTCGACGAATATTGAGATATGTGAAGAGTACAATTGACTATGGTCTTTTGTACAAGAAAGGTGGAGACAACAAGCTAGTTGGTTACTGCGATGCAGACTATGCAGGAGATCATGACACCAGAAGATCAACAACTGGGTATGTGTTTAAGCTGGGTTCTGGAACAATTTCTTGGTGTAGCAAAAGACAACCAACAGTATCATTATCAACCACTGAAGCTGAGTATCGAGCAGCGGCAATGGCAGCTCAAGAATGTACATGGTTGATACAGCTAATGAATAATCTACATCAATCAGTAAATTATGCAGTACCGTTGTATTGTGACAATCAATCAGCAATTCGTTTGGCAGAGAATCCAGTCTTTCATGCAAGAACTAAGCATGTTGAAATACACTATCACTTTATTAGAGAAAAGGTTCTGCAAGAAGAAATTGAAATGAGACAAATCAAGACAGATAATCAAGTTGCAGACTTGTTCACAAAAAGCTTAAGCGTTGGCAAGTTCGAAATGTTTCGTCATCAGCTTGATACAGTAAAAATAGTAAGAGTTGGTGTTGAGGGGGAGTGTTGAAAATCAACACCAAAATAATAATTAAAGAGGTAGAGAAATAAATGAAGTGGTTGAAGAGGTAGAGAAATAAATGAAATGGTTGAAGGTTGTAGAAATAAATGAAGTAGTTGAAGGTTGTAGAAATAAATGAAGTAGTTGAAGGTTGTAGAAATAAATGAAGTGGTTGAAGGTTGTGGAAAATAGAAGTGTGTAGATAAGATTTGTATGGCTAGGATTATTTCTTAGTTTTATATTTGTGTGGTGTAGATTGCATGGTGAGGACTATAAATAGCCTACCTTGCATTTGGTTTAATCATTCCATCAAAAACAAATAAGTCTTTGTATTCTTAGTTTGAGTGTGAGTTAAGAGCTTTCTCTTTGAGTGTTTGTATTTCTCTTCAATTTGTGAGTTGCCTTTCAAAGGTGTTATAGTGAATATAATACAAGTAGTTTGTTTACTTGTTTGGATATAATATTAGTAAATTTAGAATTGTTCATTCTAAATTTTACTCAACATGCACAAGAAAACAAAGTCAACAATTTTAACAGTTTTACTATAATTCAGAAGATAAAATATGATCCCAGATTCATACGAGTTCCAAGACAATATTTGCATCTTTTATGCTCCTGCTGTTTTACATTGTTGATTTCAACAACCATAAGTGCTGATATGACTCCAAGTGCTCCTCCTGAGAATGATGCCACTATGGGATCAACCTGACTGCATTTGAACAACGGGGCAAGTTAATAAATGACAGTAAAAACAGCATAGCATAAACACCAGTTAGTAGCTACATGTCAAATTGAATGACATGGAAATCAATTTTTTAACATCTGATCTTTTCTGGCCTTTTGGTTGTAAAATTACATGATGACAAATACTTGGTTACATAATTTACACAAAAAGAAAAATTTGTAGATTAAAAAAAATTGAGTCAATACAATATCAAAAACTTTAATAAATCATGATGTATGTTGTAAAAGATATTAGAAAAGCAGCATTCTGCTGCATCATAGAAACAATACACGCAAATCCTTTTCAAAACAAACATGAAGATGAGGAATTGAATTATAAACCCAGGTAAAAATTGTACCTTAGTTGCTGTTGAAAATTAGTGTTGGAAACGGCAAGGCCAAAGGTTATGGCCTAACTGCCTTTCTAAATAAAACAAGCTCTATCAAAGTTGTATTATTTCTTTCATATTTTCATTACAATTCTATAGCTATATATAAGTAGATTTACTCCTTGAATTACTATTTGAATTAAACATTCCTTGATTTACTCCTTGAATTAAGGATTCCTTGTTTTACTCCTTGAATTAAGGATTCCTTGTTTTTCTACTTGAATTAAGGATTCCTTGTTTTTCTCCTTGAATTAAGGATTCCTTGTTTTTATTCTTAAATTAATCCTTAAATTAAGGATGATAACTCCTTTATTTACTCCTTAATTTATTCCTTAAATTAAGGTTCTTGATTTACTCCTTAAATTAAGTAGTTCACATTCTTTAATTTACTCATTAAATTATTCCTTAATTTTATCTCCAATAGTTGCATTGGCAGGTGCACACTTTGAATAAAATCATCATATGATGTGCCTCCTATTCCCAGCTTAAGCTCTAACTGTCATATGGATGAAAGGGAGGGACAGGAGAAAAGCTCATAAAACAGCATATGATGTGATATGCTCAATTGCACATCCTCAAAGTATTGACCAAGAACCAATCTCATAAAATATGTAAATTTTATGAATCATTATTATAACTTATCATAGCAAATAATTGCATAATAACTTACAGTGGGCGCAATTAGGCCACCAAATATGATGATCCCCGCAATCAGAGAAAAACAAGTGGCGTAATACTGCTTAAGGTTTGCTGCACTCTGCAAGCAATATACTGATTACTCACCATTCATCAAAAAGACTTTGATGAGTGGTCTATATAAACAAGCGTGGAAAAAAGGATACTGATCTCAACGGAGAAAACATACCAAAGGAGGCAAGAAGGGAATGAAAGATGGAAAATAGGGGAGTTCGTTTTCTTGTTCTTCCTCCAAAATTCCAACCTCTGAATTTTTTATTCTCTGTTGTATCCTGAGTCTGCGAACCTGCATTTATTTAACAAGAAGTAGATGATTCATCAATTACATGATGGAACTAAAGAATTGCATTTGAATAATTTAAAATGAAAAAAAATTAGTTTAAAGCTCTAAACATCAGTCATCAGGTCTCACTCATAATGGTGGCTACCAGGAAGTTTAAAGTTGTTCCACTAAATTCTCCATATTAAACAAAGGAAAATAGTGTTTGAAAGTATTAGGAGTTGGATCTGTCCTATTAGTTTTGCTAGGTTCAGTAATAAGAACCACTTACCTCCTCCATATGCAAAAAAACTTTGTTCCTGCGGCTTATAATATTATCCTAAATTTCTTGTAAATCCATGTTGGCAAAGTCTTGCACTGTATCTGGCCCCTCTATGACACAGAATCTGCACTTAGATTGGGAAAAGACCAAGATATGTGTTAGCCTAGTCTTAGTCTAATTAGGATACCACATACCTATATTAACAAAAAAAATTCTATATATCTTAAATTTAAGATGAATCTTAAATAATGTAATACAATGTCATTGGTAAGGATAATTGGACACATATAATTGTATCCAATGAGATCATGCCACATCATTTGTGATTATGATATATAGTAGTACTCTATTAACAATTCAACAATAACAATATCATTGTTAGAACTTAAAAGTTATTGGAAAACTAACTCTCTAAAAAAATAAAGCTATTGGAAGAATAGGTAATTATATTTTTACTCATTTATCACTCCTGATAAGTGATAACTCTATGTATCATGCGTGTCAAGTTACTAGGGTTTGAACACGGGATTATAATTGTTATGATTGATTAAAAATAATATTAGGTTTTTTAGTCAAAATAGGAGGTGCCTAATTTAGAAGAAAATTCATGAAAGATGCCTTATCATATTGTCAAAGATGGAGATGGCTAACCTTGTTTGAATAAAGAATAGGAAAGTTAGGTAGCCTAATTTTGTTGAATGAAAAAATGTTTGGCATATGAAATGAGAACTTGAAGGCTATAAATATGGCTTCATTTCTTCATTGATAATCATCCCAAAAATAGAGAAAACCTTGTATGAGAAGTTCTTGAGTGAGAGAATTTTGTGGGAAAATTCTCTTGGGCTTTTGGGTGTGTGAGAAAATTACTGAGAATGTGGTTGTAACAATTTTCCACATAGTGAATTTTTCTCTGGTTGTCTTTTGACAACGAAAGTGATTGTTCTCTAATTTGGAGTTTCCACTATAATTCTTGTGTTGTGTATTATCTATTTCTCTGTTATTTAATATTTTTCAAAGGAAGATCTTGGGAGAGAGAATTTGTGATTATACCATTTTATCCAAATTCCGTAACAACTGGTATCAGAGCCAATTTCAAAGAAAGAAGGAGAAATGTCAGGAGTCAAGATTGACATTGAGAAATTTGATGGGAGAATCAATTTTGGCTTGTGGCAAGTACAAGTCAAAGATTTGTTGATCCAATATGGGTTACATAAGGTGTTAAAGGAGAAACCAGCCCTTGTTACTGGTATTGAGTCCAGTAAAACCAATATAAGTGATGAAGATTGGGAAGCTCTTGATCTAAGAGCTGCAAGTGCAATTCGGCTTTGCTTGGCCAAAAAATATTCTTGCAAATGTGCATGGAATATCTATGGCCAAAGAACTCTAGGAAAAGCTTGAAGAATTGTATCAAGCAAAAGGCATTTCAAATCGGGTGTATTTGAAAGAGCAGTTTCATACTTTGCGTATGAATGAAGGAACTATTATGTCTGACCATCTAAGTGTTCTTAATGGTATTATCTCTGAACTGGAAACCATTGGAGTTAAACTTGATGATAAAGATATAGCTTTAAGGCTCATCTGGTCTCTTCCATCTTCTTATGATCACATGAAACCTATCCACGTGTTTCTATTATCTTTTCGTATGGCTTCAAATTTTTCATCTATTCAAACTTTTTTTTCTTTTTTTAGGGGAATTTTTCCTAAAGAATGATCTTGGCTTTCGAATGACATTTTTGGATTTTCAATCGCTATTTTTCTTGTTTTTGGATAAATATTTGAATAAAGGACAATTTTTTTATAAAATAGTAAAAGAAACCTCTTAATTTGTTATTTTGTTAAAAGTTATGGTATTATCAAACAAATGATATATAAGTTATTTTTGGGTAAATTTTATCTAAATTTTATATTTATTATAAAAATCATATTTATATTTTGATAATAGTTTATTTTTTATTATCATTTAAAAAATGACTTTCCACTAATAAAATAAATTTTTTGTTTTATTTTTTAACTACAATTGATAGAGATTATTTTAAGTTCAATAAATTTTAATAGAAAGAATCGTAATAAAAAAATAAAAATAATTATTTGTTTTTATACCATCATTCTTTTATAATAATATACCTAAAATATTATAAAAAATAAATATAAATTATAGGTATTATTTTTAAAATAAATATAAGATTTATAAAGTTATCGTTTATTTTTTATTATTAAAAAATAATACATAAATTATATATATATATATATATATATATATATATATATATTTTGCAAAGAAGAGTAAAAGTTGTAGAATTAGTATTTTATTAATATATAAAAAAGGATTTTGAACGAGTTAACAAAAAGAGAGGAAAAAAAATGTGAAAATTCATGATTATTTAAACAATCCAATCCAATCAATATTATTGAGATGGAGTTGTTATCTAAATTATTGGAATATGAAATTTAACTTAGAAACAATAATATTGAGATTTGAAGATTTAGAGTTAAAAATAAAATAATTTTTAATTTTTCATACTTATTCAAAAAAAAATGTATATAGATAAAATAAACTCAAGTTGAGTTAACAAAAAAAGGTTTAAAAATATTATGTTTATCAAGAATTTTCGAACGAGAATATAAAAAAAAATTAATGTTTGAATAAGAGAGAAATAATATACCGGAAGTATTTAAATAATTTTTTAAATTTTTATGTATTTTTTATTAGTGTCAATTTTTATCTTTCGACCTAAATAAATTTTTTTTTCCTATATTATTTCTACCTAAATAAAAATTGGATAATATAGTTCCTATATTGGAGTTACAAAGAGAACAAGAGATCATATGAAATTATTACTTGATTAATGTTATTTTGAACAAGGAGACAATTAGAAAATGGTCTACGACCAAAAACTTTTGATCTTTTATGAATTTTTGTTTCCAAAAATATTTTTAAAAAGAGGGATAAATTATTGAAAATATAGGATAAATAATTTTTTAAAAATAAATTTAGAATTAAACTAAACTTTAGAGTTCTAATTTACTTACGCAGGCAATAGAAATTTAGAAAGATAAAAACACATTATAGAACTTCAAATGGTAGATATTAATTAAAATTTCGAACCATTATCAAAAACATTAAAAATATCACAAACTTTGATAGGATGCTGAGCTAAAAGATTCATATCAATCAAAGAAGAAGAATAAAAAAAATCAAAAGATCTTTCCAAATATTCCATAGATTTTTTTATTTTCTATTTGACAACAATCATCGATTTTGAATAAAGATTTTGAAAAATAAATACTTTTTCAAATAAATAAATTATTAAAAATATCATACTTATGTTTAAATAGTTGAACACAATTTTTACTGTAATTATTAAAGAATTACCGACCAAGTTTATAATAAAAAATGAGATTAATATTATAAAATTTTAAAAAATTTAAATTATCAACCTATTTATATAATCAAATTTAATCTTTAACTTTTGAAAGTAATATATCTTAACTAATTTTTTTTATTAGAACTAAATTTTTACTATTTCTTTTAAATAGAATCCCCTTTTTCCTATATTAAATTTGAAAAGTTGAAAGTATTTATAAAACAAGTGGATAAAAAGAGTAAAATAAATTTTAATATATTCTTTTAAGTGTTTTCTTATTTAATAGTGTATATTTAATTATGATTTTAATATATTTTTTAAAATTTATAAATCTTAATAGATTTGAAAAAATATTATAAATTTTTAAACACTGTAAAGAAATTAAAATTTTAATTGATTTTATTTTTATAAATTTTTATGAATTTTATGGAAAGAAATAGATAGTATGATAGAAAGAAAGAAAAAAATGTGATATCTTTATGAATCCATATAAATCTCACGAGCTAAGACAATAATGAACAAAAAATTGTATCATGTATTCTTAAGTAAAAATTCCATCGAAACTAATAATTTTTTTAAATTTTAAAGATTCATAAAATTCTATTACTTTTTTAATACAATTAGATTTTTAAATATTGATTTAAAAATGTTAATTTAATACACTTAAATTTTTATAAAGCTTTTAATTTTTTTAATTAAATATACCATATTTATATCATTTAAAATTAATAAGAACAAAAAAAAAAAAGAATATGATTTTATCCAGTATATTTTAACATAAAATTGAGGACTTCAAGTAGTTCATCCAGTTAGACGACGATAACTGATAAGACTCTTCCTCTTGTGATTGTAAGTCACTATTTTAATTTAAACATGCAAAATATTATTTGATTAAAAAAATGGTTAAAAACCGAACTTAAAATAAATAAATAAATAAATAAATGGGCTTCTTTGGGAAACCACGAATGACCTAAAAAAGAGAAAAGGTATTTGGGCCGGGCAGACCGAATCTCTTACCCGCCCAAAATCTGGGTCGCAAAAATTATGCGTCCACTAATGGAAACCCTAGATTTCGCTCTATATATCCCTAGCCGACGCCTATACAATCAAGTCTCTCTAAAACCCTTCAGTCACCGTCGTTCTAGTACCATGGCTTTGTCCTTCAATTCAACCAATTTACTCATGTATCGTGTTAGGGTTAGAAAATACCAGTGGAAAGAGAATGAGATTGCTATGATGACTCCATTAAATTCAAGCTCAACAGACCGGAATGCAGGCTTCTCTTTCTTGAGAACTTTGCGTGTCGAATACCCCGCTGAACTGAGCAATCTCTTTCCACCTTTCCATTGATCTCTTTACCTGGAATTGTTATTTTATTTACTTAGAAAATTTTCATTTAGTTTTTGATTATGTTTATATCTGCTTCATCGTTGTGGTTTTAATTGTGTTTTCGTTTCCATTTCCAAAACTTGATTGCTTATGGTTTAATTTGGCAAGATGGGAAGTCGATGGGCACGATGAGGATACAAAGCTCCCTCTTCTGATTTAAAGTTGAGGAAATTTGCTGGCAGAATCGAACCAATTAATTACATTGCCACTACTGAGTTTACCTCTTCTTTCCCTCATGCCTACTTTATTTCTTTTTTACCATCTCAATCGTGCTCTCTAGTTTCCTTAATTGTTAATCTAGATCTTATATTATTTTTCAAATTTTGGGATTCCATCGGGAATTTGGAGTGAAGCTTAATAAATAATTCAACACTTGATCTGAGCTGCAATGTATCGATTGATGCGTAATCGTCCGATAAGTACTATACATCCTTCATTGTTTGCGTTACAAATTGTTTATAATTAGCTTTTTAATGAAGTTATAACAGTTGGAAACATCATATGATGAAATTTGGAAAATTCTTAGGACACCTTCCTACACAGTTTATATTAGCTGTGGATGAGAAGATTAATCCGTTCTGATGATGATTCTTTAAAACAACTTTGATGATACAAGTATCAGATTGTGATTATCATTGTATCTATTTTACATACAATAATTAATATACGTTCCTAATTGGTATCGGTCATATTTAATAATGGCTTTTATTTTACCCATTTAACATTGATTATGTTCTCTTTATGTTTATTTTTTCTTTCATTTTTTTATGATGTTGGATGATGAAAGAAATCAGACGGATTCCCAATGATATTTTATGATTACTGACCAGCTACTTCTGACAACATCAATTTCAATTATTTTTACAGTTTGTTTTTATAAAAAATGTTTAAAGTTATTTTCAATCATTAGTGGTTTTGATAAAAGTTGTTTTTTGTGTTTATTGAAACATTAATTAAATTGTGATAAAACTTTACACCTTTTATTGTTCGTTGTATCATGTCTTGATATAAGTTTGTGTTGATTTTGGATGGCATTGTAACGTCACTGAAGCGTTTTGTGTCATTATGTAGCGCATTCAGTCCTTTTAGTTGCCAATAGTATGTTTCATTAGCAGATATGCTTGCAATTGTCGCGTCCTCACTCGTGGCTTTTGCACTAGATGCTCATACATTTAATTTCTTATTGAATATTTATTGGTGAAATTGTGCAGTAGTTTTTTTATATCAGTTTAATAGTATTGTTCGTAATTTAATTTTATTGCTATTTGAAAAGAAAATAAGTCAATAAATTTTAAAGTAATATTTTTATGTTAAAATTATTAAAATATGGTTCTTTATTTTTATTTTAATTTTAAGTTTAAAATATAAAATGACCCGGGTGAAGTTGGCTGGGCTCCTTTGCACAATTTTCTGGGTAAGTTGGATGGGCTCATTTGCACAAGTTTCTTTATATCACTCATAATCTGAGTTTCATGACTTCCACTGTATATCTAACACAATTGCAAGAATATCTTAAACCATAATCTGAGTTGCATTGATCTCATAATCTGGGGAAGTAACTAATGTTTTATGTTTCGGTTCCAAAGTTGAAGATATCATAAACCATAGTTTTATGAAGATGGGAAAAAGTTGTGGACCCAACAAAAGTGTTTTAATTACAAGTTGAGCCTTTGAAGATGGGAAATGTTGCTTAACCTCCTGGTTTTATTATGTTTAGGAAGTTCATTAATTAAGTTAATTAATTCTTTTGGTTTTTTAAATGGTTAATGATATTATTTTTTCTTTCATTTTCGAAAAAAGAAAATAGTCGATGGAAATTGTATTAACGTATTAATCTAAAATGTGATAATTATTATTGCTATTTTTTTATATAATAGTTTAAACAACCTTAATGGTTACTAAATTTTTAGTGTTTATGCCAGGAAAGAAGTAGTTATTACAACATCGCAAGCGATGTAAGATCCCATACCGTATCCATGTCCGCTGGTTTCTGACAACCTTATTCAGTTTACTCATTGGGAATATATCTTGTTTTACACTCGTTACTTGGTTTCTATTCCCTATGTCTTTTCCTATTTATATCTACACAATGACTTGTAAGGAAATATATTTCATATTTAGTGGAATTAAAGTGTTTTATTGACAATCATTTTTATATGATCCCGACGAGTGCACGATTTTCCTCGTTCGTAAGTTTAACTCATCCATCACTCATACATCAAACTCCACTATAAATACCACTTACACTTCAGATTAAATACAAAACACAACTTAGTATTACTGAAGTCAAAAGATGCAGGCTAGTCTACTTATTTTAATCTCATCTTTTTCTTCCTAATTTTTGGAAATTGCCTTAGCATACAACACCTTGTCAAACGGCTGTGGTGGTGTTTTTGGTGGCAGAAAAGGATGTTATTCTGAAATGACTTCACCTTTATCACCTAATGGCCCTAGTGTTCAGCCCATGGTCCTAACTGGGACTACCCTTGTGGCTGGGGTTCTAGGCCAGGAAATGGATGGGCCTATTGTTCTGGTTCTGGCAAGTCTCCTACTGGGTTTGGGTAAGGTTTTGGATTTGGTTCTAGGACCGGGTCAAGTTCAGGATCAGGTTCTGGGTTTGTCTATGTAATTGGAGGGAGTGGTACTAATGCTGGTGGCTACGGTTCTGAATATTCAGGCCACGGTAGTGTCGAATATGGACAACCCCATATCTGATTTGAATGAAGTTGTAGCTGGTGTTCTAGAATTGGAGTACAATAATAGTATTAAGTAGTACATGTTCATGATGTATTTGAGCTGGTTATGCTTATGAGTATGGTGTGTTATGTATGTAAGCGCTACTCATTTACTATGTAATGTGCATATTAATTATATTTTTATATATAGTTTGAATTAACCTGTTACACTGTTTTGGAGAAAAAGAATTAACTTTAATCTTTAATTTGCGGTAGATTAATTAGCTTCCAGAACTGCTTTGTGAGATTTTTTCAAATTCTGACAAATCATGAATAACCAATAAGCATTAGAGTAATTTTATTTAATTCAATAGGTGGCATCTCCACAAACTTACTCATTTTTATTGTTTTTCTTTATCTAATTTGGTTGAATACATAATAATAAATAAAACATTCTTTTTAAGAAATTCTTATATATCATGTCTATATTAATATTAATTATTGATTCATTTACTTCTTAAAATTTTTTTCCTTTTTTTGAAAAATGAGGGAATATGATTTAATATATATATATATATATATATATATAAGAAGACCAATTCTGCTTTTTCAAATTAGTAGGAACAATAAATTCAACACTCCAATAATAATGAAGAAATTTTTATGACATGTGGTGAAATATTTTTTTTTTGTCATTCTTTTCTTTGCCCGGTAATGACTAATAATTTGCAGGTTTACCCCTTTCGGTATCAACGAAGAACAGGAGTGCCAGCAAAGCATTTTGTGAAGTTTTATTAACAAACATGAAAGCCTACTTCATAATGCTTGCCATGCTTTAAACACCAATTATCCATCTGTACATTACAATATTTGTATATTACACACCACCGACTATAAAGTTCATAAAATCCAATACGAAATAAACCGAAATAAGTTCTAATAGTAATATCTAAATACATTATATATATATAAGAAAGTAGTAAAACTAGAGTAAGCAAATATACCTTGATTCGGCTCAAATACCAAGTCAAAGACGAGTTTTTTTTTTTAATACAACTCAAACAAAGATACTTGAATTCCAAACAATCTAAAATATCCGAGTGAATCTTATGTCCTTGAGCCACAACCAACGAAGAATTGTTCACTTCTTTTAATACCACGCCAAGAGGCCTCCCACCCATTCATATTTCATCATGTCTTCGGAATTTTGACAAGCCTAACTACATGGGCCTGACCTAGGCCCACCAAACATTTTACTAATAAATTTCCAAGATATATTACCAAAAATGAATGTTTAATACACTAATTAAACAGCTAATTGCTCTTGATGGTAGATTCATCTTCATTGAAACAGTATTGGAGCTTAAGTGGTCGAGACTTGCTAAGATGAGGAGGCTCTATTGAATGTAGAGGGGAGTGGTGCAACATTTCTCTTTGAAGGTAACAACAGTAAGTGTAAAAGGTAGAAGGACACACATTTAATTGAAAACCCAATCCAAACAAGAAGTCCACTTCTAGAAGGTTCATCTCTGCTGTGCTGATTCCTCCTACTTTACCATAGTATGCATTGTTGTAATATCTATATATAAAAACCCAAGTTATAACTTATATTTATCAGCCAACAACCATCTTGAATAGTTCAGCTAATAAATAGGATCAAGTCCAAAGTTTACAACATAAGTATGAGTTTGCAAGAAATTAACAATCTAATTAGGATAGTCTATTTTGTAACATGGACATGTAACTGAGTTATAAAATGTATGCTGTAAACTATGTTACATTTTGAATTTCTTACAACTTCATGCCTATTATTTAGGAAAACTTATATTAAGATTAAATTTGAAATAGATACTAAAATGTGACATTAATTATAATTGTGATATATTTATAATATGAATAATGTGAAGTAACAAAACTGTCATCTTAATTATAATTGTGATATATCTATAATACGAGAAATGTTAAATAACACTAACACTACTCATACGAGCAGTGATATGAGTAGTGGCATATACCATTACTTATGTGTAAATTTATGATTGATCAAAGCATACATATAAAATAATCAATATGAATACTATGTAAAATGACTTATTAGTTTTTCATAACCATTGATTTCATTATTTAATTTATTTTTAAATTTCTCTTTCATAATTTTAATAGTTTTGATAGAATATTAGTACATAATATATCTCTAAAATCATGCTCTCTAGCATTACTCCAAATATGAAGGACTTCAAAGATATATATTTAATCATTATTTATAGTATAAATTATAACATAATCATTATCTTATTTATTAGTGATAAATATGGTATAGTATTGCTAATTATTTTAGGTTTGTGACATAGAGGTTAAAAAAATGTTTATTGCTCCATACTAGCAAAAGGGGAAATAGACACTAAGAAAAGTATGGAAAAAAAGAGAAATGAAACGTACAAGGAGAAGTTGGGGTTCAAAATAAAAGAGTATGATGCTTAAGACAGATTAACAGAGCATGTATGCTGTTCCCAGCTAAATGTCACATAGTGTGTTTTCATTAAAAAAAAAATCCATATAATGTGGCAGAGTAAAAACATATACAATTGGAAAATATATTTATTCATAATTATAATGAGTTACATAATAAATAATTGAGTTGTTATTGTGATATATGTATAATATTACTCCATGCAAATTGATTAAAAAGCCAAGAGTCTGTTTTGAGGCCAATCAGAGAAGGGGAAAGGGTCAAGTAGGTAGGGTACTTTATCTGCACAAAGACATGGTCTTATTTGGGCTGTCATTGCCAGTCAGAAATAAAACTTGGGTTGTCTAGCTCGCATTGTATTTTTCTAATAGTTTAATGGAAATTTACAGCACAATTATGCTTTGGTAAGCAAGGCAAAGACAGCGACATCGCATCATATGTAAAGCTTGTCTGCTAAACACGCTGCTATGTCACGTGCCTTTCTTCTTTTTCTTGGATTTTGGCTGTGGTTGCTTCCAAAACCTTTCTTCTCATATGAGTCATGAGTTTCTTCCTAATTCAAATATATATATATATAATTTGATAACTTTTATCTAATTAAAGAAATGGGTTTTGGAGATTTTGAAGGAAAGAAGGAAATTTTTTTTTGGCTTAATTGGCTAAATTCATGATTAGATACTACGAACAAAACAATTCCTCATGAGAGATGAGAAAAACTAAATGGTAAAACAAATGAACAATGGAGATACAGATTAGAGAAAGACCCAATTTGGTAATTAAATCATGAGTTGGAAAACTTGAAACCCATCAAACAAATGAAATCTAAAGCATAGAAAAGGGCAGAAAACAGAGTAAATAAAACTCAGAGCCATTAAACTAGAAAGGAACTTACATATCATCCATGAACTTGGCAGAGACCAAAACACTGGTAATAAGCAAGCGATGAACATTGAAGGAGTTAATGAGAAAAGAGGGGTGTTTTTGAGTGAAGCGATCAAGATAAACGTAGGCAACGACGAAACAAGAAGGACTACAATTGGCGTACTTGAAAATCCTCTGTAGATAGTTATGAATGGAGATTGTAGGTCTGGTTAGACCTTGAAAAACAGAGATCTTCTGGGTTTCCAACTCGCGATTTAAGTCATTAGACTCGGCAACTCGCTGAAGCAGAGACGAAAAGAAGGAGATAATTCGAGGCATTACTTTTGGGTTCTCAATCTCACCCATTTTTTGCAAACTCACTCTCTTTTCTCACTGCTTTTGTTTAGACTTTAGAGGCCGGGTGGTTAGTGTCTTCTCCCTCTCCGTTGGTTTTTCTGTTACCCGTTTATTAACACGTAACAGACACGTTCCTTTATACTTTTATTATTATAGAAAATTTTATTACACGTTATGTATGATATTTTCTTCTTTTTAGAATATAGTTTAGAATTTACTAGAGATCTAACGGTTCAAATGTGCAGTAGTAATACCAATAATGACATTATTATTATTATTATTTTGTTATTTGTTTATGTTTCTTTCTCCTTTTATTTTTATTTATTTATTTATATATTTTACACTCTTACCATGGCTGAAAAATAGAAGATTGGGACGAAATTTTTTTTATGTAATGATATGACTGCATTCCTTTGATCCGGAAGGATTTAGTTGTTTTCAGTATTTATTTAATTTCTCTTTCTGATTATATTTATATTTTAAATCAATTTAAATTTTTGAGTCTAATTTTAAATAATTCGGATGAAAAGTTAACCCATCACAACATATATAAGATTTAATCTCACTATATAATATTTTTTTTATTTAATAAAAAATAAGATTTTATTTAAATAAATAAAATTATTTATCTTGTATATTTTTTGTATTAAAAAAAAATATAATATATTATTTTATTTAATTGAAATACATTTATTTAGATTCGTTTAATAATATTGAATGATGTTCAATTAAATCATATTCAATATTATTGAAACATTATTTTTATTAAATAAGTTTTAAGAGTCTTATTTTTGTAATAATTTTATTTTTATTTTTTAATTCCCTTCATAAAACATATATATGTTTTTTTTGTGTGATAACTTAAAAAAATATGTTTTTTACGTGTTGAAAAATACATTATATTATGTTTTTTTTATAAGGTAAATAAGTCAAAAGGTAAAATAATTGAATAATTTATTCATATAAAAAATTAAAATGTTTCCATTTTTTTGGTTTTTTTTTTAATATTCCGATTGCATATCTTCTTCTTAGCTTTAATTTGTAATTTTATATGTGTACGTAACTTCTTATCAATTCACTATTCTTGAAGCGTGTATACAAGGAAAAGGTTAGGGGGGGTTGGGGCCTTGAAATAGAATGGGATATTGGTAGGAAAATAGTAAAGTGATTAGAACCTAAATATCTGATTATCATGATAATGACTAATTAAAAGTTTGGTTGGTCATGTCTGCTAATAACTCAACTACTACAAGACCAAAAAAATGATGATATACCCGAATTTGGCTGTCACGCGAAGTGCAGAGTCCAATTCTTCAATTCATATGGTCCATTTTATTTACTGCGTTGATGTTTTTGCCACCTTTCGTCAGTATAATTGGTTGGAAATTTTTTCTAATCGACATAAAGGGAAAGGATAAAAATCTAAGTTGGCTTGTTTTTTGATGTTGTTCAAAGTTTTTACAATGTGAATTTGTTACATTCAATTTAAATTTTTTTGGTAATATGATAAATTTTTTTTTTGAGAAAATAATAAAAACTTTATTTAATAAAAACAATCTTAAGCATATATAAAGAAAAATTAAACATTTATTTTTCGTTAAATTATAAGATTTTTTTTAATAAGATATTTGTTTATTTCAATTGATATATTGAATAAATATGAATGTACATAAATTTTTTGTAAAATTTAAAAAAATTATAATTTAAGGACATCAAATTTTTATGTGTATACTTAATTTATTCTTTATATATTTTTTAATAATTTGAAAGTGACAATGTGTCCACGTCAATTTATCACATTGTGTGATACATGGGTTTGTTACTTAAGAGTTGCTTGCCATTCCCAATTCCCACCAAACTTATTACGATTGCATTATTCTTCTTTCTGGAACGAACAAGGCCAAGTTGCTAACTAAACGTACGTTATATCAACTAAGTCTTCATAAATATATAAAATTAACACAACATGTTTTGATATATTAATGTGTTTCAAAGGCCGGACAAAAAAAAAGTAATAATACTTTCCAAGAATCCGCCTAAAACACGTTAAGTAACATTGATAAATTTTTTCTTTATTTTTTTGCCTTACCTTTTAACGAATGAATCAGACTTTAAACAGTAATCATGTTTAATTCATGCTAGTAGTGTACACGGTCCGCTTCTATCCCAAAAATAATTTAATTGGATTGTATAGTTTGATTATTAAAAATATTAAATCGAATAATTTTGTTCAATTTAATTAACGGTTTTCAACGGTTTAGTCCGGTTAATAATACATAAATATGATATATTTTTTTTATTAAAACATGAAAAATTTAATCAACGATTTGTGATATATTATTAAATCAATTCGGTCCGGTCCGATTCGAACGGTTTAAAAATTAATATAACCGGATTAGATCGTTTGAAAAACAATTTTAATTAATACAAACCAAATCAGACATTTTGATATATAAAACCGTTTAGCTCTATCCGATGGGATAAAATTTTTTGATTTTGGAAACCGTTCCTATTGTGCTAATTAACTACTCCATCAGTATCTTATTTCGTTATGTGAAGAGAGAAGTTTCTACGCAACAACAATCTCATTGAAGAAGAAGAAAACACAGTTTAAAAAATAACCCATTTTGAGAACTTATTCACTCTAGTGTTTTTTTTTTAATCAAATGGTTATTTTTTCAAAACAAGATGAAACGTGAAGTTCGTGATATTGTTCAATATCTTCGTACAATTCAACAATCGAAATAAACGTGTTTATATCAAATATTTTATAAAGAACAAATCACATTGCAACAAATATATATATGAAATGGGGACCGTGCATGCGCTTAAAGAAAAGAAATGTGCAGCATTAATCTTTAGATTATCAAAATACATATTTTATTTCTTATAAAATATAATCTATGGATTTAGATTATTGTAGGAAGATCTAAATATCCAAAAATAAAGGATACATTTAACAGGGTATGCAAGTTAAAATGAACCCTTCATTCCCAATAAAATCAATTTCAGATATAAAGGATTTGATTATATATGCATCACAGCCTTTACCCTTAACACCCTTCTCTCTCACTCTCTCAATCTCTCATTCTCTCACTTAAGTCTAAACCTATTGGTTGCAAAAGAGTGGTTCTCATGCACTGTTATAATGCGATCTTGTAACTACTCAATTAAAGTGCACCATTATTTCAACAGGGATAGAGAAATGAATAGACAAATGAAACTGGTCCAACAAGATAACGAGACACAAGGAGATGCATAATATTCTTGGATTGTGCTTCACAGGTTGGGAGCTGGGTGTGTGTATTAGATAATGTTATATTTGGCCCAAAACAAATTGAGCCCAAAGCTTATATGCTCATATTAAAACCCTTGCCTTCAAATAATATATATTTTGCTCTTTGCTGCGTGAAAAAGCGTGAAAAAGTGAGATACTGCAGAATATGAGCAGCTGCTGGAAAAGGAAAAAATAAATTGCAGAAGCTACAGCCACCAGAAAACAGCAGCTGAAGAAAAAGAAGAAAACAAGCAGTAACAGTAGAAGTTCTGCTAATCTCACTGGAACTTCTCAAGCCCAAGGACAAACTGTCCATTTCAATTGCTATTTGTGGTGATCCTCTTATTTGTACGGTAATATTTGATTTAATTTAATTTATCTGTATATATTACCGTTTAGATGATATTTTGTGGGTTGATTTAAGATTTTTGGTATAATTTGTGAAGGCTTTGGAAATTGATGTTTGTATCTCCATTTTTGTTTATTAGTGGATTTTCCTAATCGTCTTCACATTGAAAAGTTGAACCACTTAAATCATCGTGTGTCTTATTTAATTTATTACTTTTGCTACTCCATTATTATTAATTTGTGCCCAAAATTTGACCGATATTCGCAATTCTTTAACAAATTGGTATCGTAAGTTATTCTGTTATTTATTGTTTGCTCTTTTTGGATCTATTTTGAGCTTACGGTTTTTGATTGGTTTCGTATTTTACGGGTTGTCTTGTTTATTTAATATTGGGTTTTACTGGCGTGCAAAATATGAAATTGAGAAATTCAATGGTAGAAACGATTTTAGTCTTTAGCGTAGGAAGAGGTGGGCCGTATTAATTAAAGAAGGGCTCGTTAAGACAACGAAGGCAAATATAAATTGCCGAAAAATTGGTGATGAAGAAAAGATGCATTGATGGAAAATGCTTTGAGTTCAATTCAGTTATCTTTGTCGATGAGATATTACGAGGTTGGTGATGAGGAATCTCTCTTGGGTTATGGCTTAAATTGAAGAATTTGTATATGACCAAGTCTTTGACGATCGGTTATATTTGAAGCGGCGTTTGTATACATTCGAGAATGTCGGAAGGTACACCTTTGCACGATCATCTTGATGAATTTACTAAAATTATTCGTGATCTGAAAAATGGTGGTGTTAAGATTGATGATGAGGATCGGGCCTTGGATTACATTATGTTCTTTACCTCGTTCATTTGAGCATTTTGTTGATACTATGTTATATGGGCGAGACACTATTTCTTTGGAAGATGTCAAAGCAACTTTGAATTCCAGAGAGTTGAAGAAAAAGGTGTCTACAATGCAACAATGATAATAGCGGTGGTTTATTTGTCGAGGTAGAAATCAAGAAAAAGACACAAGCAAGAATAGAGGCAAGTCTAGATCCAAATCTAGAAAAAGAAAAGATAAATGCAATTATTGCGAGTCGGGAAGTGCCGAAAGTAAATTGTCCAGAAACTCAAAGGTAAAGGAAAATCCGCCACAACGTCTTACAGTACTAATGATGTCTGGTGTTGCGGATAGTTCCGGTTAGATGGTAAAAATGTTCTATCGGTATCTATTGGTTCTCCGGAGATGTTTGGATTTTTGATTCGGGTTGCCTACCATATGTCTCCAGGTAGAGATTGGTTTGTTTCTTATCGGATCTATTGATGGGGTGTTGTCTTGATGGGAAACAATATGTCTGAGTTATTGGTATTAGTCTTGTCCAGAATTAAGATGCATGATGGTATTGTTAGGACTTTGAAAGATGTTCGCCATGTTTCAGATTTGAAAAAGAATTTGATATCTTTGGGTACTCTTGATTCACAAGGCTATAAGTATGTAGCTGAAGGTGGAGTTTTAAAAGTTAGTAAGGGTGCTCTCGTTGTTATTAAAGGGCAATTGTCGCGTGGTCTCTATATGCTTCAGGGTAGCACTGTTATTTAGACACTACTCGATTATGGCATATGCGGCTTGGGCATATGAGTGAGGCAGGGATGTCTATTTTGAGCAAACGGGATTTGCTTTGTAGTCAGAAAACTGGGAAGCTTGATTTCTGTGAGCAGTGTGTTTATGGAAAGCATTGCAGGGTCAAGTTCAGTACAACCATCCATAAAACGAAAGGTACTGTTGATTATATTCATTCAGATCTTTGGGGTCCTTCTCGTGTTGTGTCTAAGGGTGGTGTCCGGTATATGTTGACTTTTATTGATGAATTCTCTCGTCATGTTTGGGTGTATTTTTTTAAAGAACAAGAATGACGCATTCTCAAAATTTGTGAAATTCAAGGCTTGTATAGAAAATCAAACAAGCAAGAAAATCAAGCATTTGAGAACTGATAATGGTTTGGAATTTTGTGATAGTCAGTTTAATGAGTTCTGTGAAAGAAATGGCATAGTGAGACACCGCACTGTGCGTCATACACCACAGCAAAATGGAGTAGCAGAACGTATGAATAGAACTCTCTTAGATAAATCATTTTGGGCTGAAGCTTGTAACCATGCCTGCTATTTGGTAAATCGGTCTCCATCAACTGCAATTGAGTTGAAGACTCCATTTGAGGTATTCTTTGATACTCCTGCTAATTACTCTGATTTGAAAGTTTTTGGTTGTCCTGCTTATGCTCATGTTAATGATGGTAAACTTGAGCCTAGGGCATTGAAATGCATATTTTTGGGGTATCCTTCTGGGGTGAAGGGTTATAGATTATGGTGTGTTGAACCCAAGTCACTTAAATTTTTTGATTAGCAGAGATGTTAAGTTTGATGAGTTTTCCATGTTGCAAAAGAAAAAAGAGTCTATTGTTGCAGATAAAGACCACGGTGTTAGTGAGCAGGTGGAGCTTGAGAGTGGAGCTCTACTCGAGTGCGAGAGGCACTTCGGACGCCCATCCGTGGATGAGATAGATAATTCGCTCGTGATGTAGCGAGAGCAACACGTGCAACCATACAAGATCGCTGGGGTAAAGGAATAAGAGAGATTGGGACGCCTCGGAGGTACGCGGATGTAGACTTAGTTTCTTTTGCATTGTCTGGCGTAGTCTATCGAGGTGCGTGAACATTCTAGTTATCATGAAGTTGTTACTTGTGATGAGTCTATTCGGTGGTTGGTTCTTATGAATGAAGAGATTGAATCACTTCATAAGAATCATACATGGGAATTGGTGAAACCGCCTGGGGCCGGAAGATTGTTGGAAACAAATGGGTCTTCAAGAAAAGGAAGGTATACCCGAGGTTCACAGCCTAGGTTTAAGGCACGTGTTGTTGCAGCTATTGTCGTCGAAGAAAGGTATTGACTTCAATGAAGTATTTTCTCCCGTTGTGAAACATAGCTCTATTCGTGTGTTGCTTGTTATGGTTGCATTGTTTGACATGGAATTAGAAACGACTTGATGTCAAGACACTCTTACATGGTGAGCTTGAGGAACAAATATATATGCATCAACCAGAGGGGTTTGTTGTTCCAGGTAAGGAAGATCATGTTTGTTTATTAAAAAAGGCTTTATATGGGCTGAAGCAATCTCCTAGTTAGTGGTATAAGCGGTTTGATTCTTTTATGATTGATCATGGTTACTATAGGAGTGATTATGATAGTTGTGTTTATCATAAAAGATTCCATGATGGTTCATCAGTTTATTTGTTGCTTTATGTTGATGACATGCTTATTGCTTCTAAGAATAAGTGTGAGATTCAAAAATTAAAGTCTCAACTTAATGGTGAATTTGAGATGAAAGATTTGGGTGCAACGAAGAAAATTTTGGGCATGGAAATTTACAGGGATAGACAAGCGGGCAAGCTTTATTTGACTCAGAAAAGTTATATTGAAAAAGTTCTTGAACGTTTTGGCATGAAAGATTCTAAACACAATGAATACAGATTAGTGCACATTTCGGGCTTTCTTTGGATTTGTCACCAGTCGGAAGAAGAAGAACGGTACATGTCTCGGGTTCCATATGCTAGTCTTTGTTGGCGGTTTGATGTCTGTTATGGTTTGTACTCGTCCGGACATTTCACATGCGATTAGTGTTGTCGAGAAGATATATGGGTAATCCTGGTAAGGGTCGTTGTGGCAGTGAAATGGATACTTCGATATTTGAGAGGTACATCTAATTTTGGTTTGGTATATGATGGAAGTTCTAATCTTGGTTGCGGTGTTATTGGTTATGTGGATTTCGATTATCTTTGGTGATCCTGGATAGAAGAAGATCTCGACGGTTATGTCTTCACTATTTCTCATTGTGCCATTAGTTGGAAGGCTACTTTACAATCTACAGTTGCTTTGTCTACGATAGAGGCGGAATATATGGCAGCAGCAGAAGCAGTGAAAGAAGCCATTTGGCTTAGAGGTTTGGTTTATGATTGGGTTCTGACGGGATACTTACATTGTATTTTGTGATAGTCGAATGCGATACAACTTGACTAAGAATACTATGTATCGTGAAAGAACCAAACACATTGATGTCGATATCAATTGCGTTCGTGACATTGTCTCCCAGTCTTATTGTTGTTAATAAGATAGCCATCTGAAGAATCCGGTGATATGTTAATCAAACCAGTTCCATTTAACAAGTTCAAGCATTGCTTGGACTTGATTGGTATTTGCAAAAGATGATCACCCTTCAGGGCTTTGAATGACGGTTATTTTTGGTAATCAGAAATTTCATTTGAAGAACTTGTTATCTGTTTTGAGCGAGGTGGAGATTTGTTATATTTGGCAACAAATTGAGCCCAAAGCCCATCCGCCCGTATTAAAACCCTTGCCTTCAACTAATATATATTTTGCTCTTTCTTTGCGTGAAAAAGTGAGATAATGCGAGAATATGAAGCATTTCTTGGAAAAAGGAAAAAACATATTGCGAAGTTATAGCCACCGAAACAACAACGGTGAAGAAAAAGAAGAAAACAAGCAAGAATAAAGAGAAGTTCTGCTAATCTCACTGGAACTTCTCAAGCCCAAGGACAAACTGTCCATTTCAATTGCTATTTGTGGTAATCCTCTCATTTGTACGGTAATATTTGATTTAATAGCAAGTTTCTTAATTTATCTTGCTATATATTACCAGTAATTTAGAGGGGATATTTTGTGGGTTGATTTAAGATTTTTGGTATAATTTGTGAAGCTTTAGAAATTGGTGTTTGTATCTCCATTTTTGTTTATTAGTGAATTTTCCTCGGTGTGTCATCGTCAGTGGAGTAGACTTTTTACATTGAAAAGTTGAACCACTTAAATCATCGTGTGTTATTTAATTTCTTACTGTTTATTACTTTTTCCGTTACCCATTATTATTAATTTGTGCAACCAAAATTTGACCTGATATTCGCTTCCGCAAGTGCCAATCCTTTGACACATAATGCCGTTGGTTCCTCTTTTCTTTCCAAAGGATCAATTTACCATTAGCATTTAGATTTAGAAACATAGTAGTTAGTTAACAGGACAACATTACAAGCCGTTGTTATTATTTTCTCATCTTTTAATGTTGTATATCAAGATGTCACCTTTATCTCGGTATAGGAAAAGTCTGACAAGATAGCAAACCCGAGAACAGAGTAGTACTGTTTTATTTTGTGGGTAGAAAGTGCTATAATTATATCAACATACACAGATTATAGTCAAATTATGAAACCATTTACAGACAATTAGTGAAGACAAATCAGAAACAGTATAGATTCTGACCCAAATTCACTGATACTTATAATTCTCTCTTGGAATATAGATACACTAGTATCTCAAGCAGAGTATCATGGCAATCCATGCCATTAGCTAGTTACATATAATTTTATTCGACAGATGCACAAACCTACAAATGTTCCATACTATTATGTACCTTCAAGACGGTGGCAAGTGGCAACCACAGTTAGCCATAGCATCGAACTGGATCATTGCATCCTTTTGCAGCAGATTGCTTAGAACCAAAGCGGCCCCCTTTCTCAAGGTACTGTTGGTGATACTCCTCTGCACGGTAGAACTTCTTGGCAGGCAGAATCTCAGTAACTATCTTCCTGTCTAATAGTTTCTGTTGTCGTTCCAGTGATTCCTGTGCTGCCTTCTCTTGTGCAGGTGTGTAAAAGTAAATTCCAGATCTGTAATGTGTTCCCACATCACTCCCCTGTTCACAATAGATGAACAAACTTTGTTATAATGGGTTATGATGTACCATGAACGTACACAGTACTCCACAGAATCATCTAAACCACACGTGTCTAAAATTCACGTCTAAAATCAACTGCGTTAAGTCTATAGCAACTGTTATGTGGAAGGTGCATATGATGTGTATTTGTAAATATGAGATATCTCTAAACACAATAATCATTTGATTGTACTTGAAAATGCTTTCAAGAAAAAATTCCAAATGACATTTACCAGGAGAGCTAAAACATTATTAGCATCTTAATTAAGTTGAAGACCTCTACAGACCAACTAGAGAGAGACAGAAGGACTTCCTTTATATTTGTCTAAGGTAAATATGTGATGCACGGTAAACTGATTGTATGAGGGAAGAGCTGAGACAGACTCTGACTTTATTTCATATATAATATGTTTCTGTAGAGACTTGCTTTAAGCATGAGCGGTTAGAGACATTGACAAAGGGATCTATAAAACATACTCATACCCGAGGAAATAATTGAAAAATAAAAAAATAAAAATTTTAAATACAAGTATACAACCCTTCCTTTGCCCATCAAGATAAACTTTAATGGTAATTAACCATATACAGTATAAATCTGGATATACCCAATGAGCAGCATTGGAATGAAAGTTGAGTTCAGCCAATGCAAGCTGATCAAATAATAGATGCTTTCACATAAAAAGGTTAGAAATAACTTCTCACCCATAAATCATAATGTAAAAAAATAATTAAAAAGTGAATATCGAGTCCAGTTTTCACAAAAATCATATCATTCAAGAGAGGGGAATATATATATAAAGTTGAGTTCAGCCAATGCAAGCTGATCAATAATAGATGCTTTCACATAAAAAGGTTAGAAATAACTTCTCACCCATAAATCATAATGTAAAAAATAATTAAAAAGTGGATATATATATAGGAGAATCTTGACAGGGATAACAAAGGACGAAGCAGACACTAAGAAAGGAGCCATGGAACTTTGCATTGCTAATTACTAGTGGGAATCGAAGTGGCTTTTCTATAGGTTTTTGCATTGTTAATTACTAGTAAGAATCAAAGTGGCTTTTCTATAGGTTTTTGCATTGTTAATTACTAGTGAGAATCAAAGTGGCTTTTCTATATGTTAAAGAGAAACCTACAAACATTAGCTAGAGATACCAACATCTAGACGGTATATTAGACAAAAAGCATCTCTTGCAAGTATGTTTCAGGGAATACAAAAGAAAAATGTAATACATAGCAGCAAAAATCACAATATACGTTCTCGAAAGCATCAAATAAACTTGTAGAAAAGGAAATAGGAAATAAGACCCCTCATAGAACAAAAGAGATGTCATTTTTAGGAAATAAACAACCAAAACCCCTAAAAAATCAGTGAAATATTAGTTGGTAACAAAGGATGGACTGGAAAACTATCGAACAATACCTAATAAAATCTAAAGTTTTCAAAGAATTGAGACAAGTACACAAATCAAGAACGAAGAGAGCGATTTTCCATTAATTTAATAACAAGAAACATCAATAAACCATCCAATTCAACTACCGACATTAAATTGATGAGAACTATGTAGTTAGTAAACGAAAATTAAGCTGAAGAAAACACAAACCCACGAAAAATAACCATCAAACTGTTAAAAGAGAACACCCGCCTGGCGATTAAGCATGGTAGGGTCATGCCTCGACCAAAAAACATCAAGAAGCGTGTCGTAGCTACACTCCAAAGGATCATACTGAACCCTGATCACCTCCGAGTGGTTAGTAGTTCCGGTACACACATCTTCATAGGTGGGATTGTGCAGAAACCCCTGGCTGTAGCCAACCTCAGTCTTGGTCACGCCATGTACTCGTTGAAATGCCAATTCGACACCCCAGAAACAACCAGCCCCAAACTGTGCGAATTCCTGTCCTGGAGCCGGCACATCCTCATCAGGGCCTTGCGAAATTGCGGCGTACTCCGAGTTGGAGTCTACGGGCCTTGTTCCGAAGCCAAGCTTGTTAAGAAAATTCATTTGGGGCTTTCGTGAAATGGGTCTGTAAGAATTTAAGAAAATATATAAATCATTTCTATGAGATGGTTACTATAATTAAGATGAAAGATAAGTATATAATACTTACTTTTTCAGAAAAATAGTTTGAAACTTTGAATGCATGAAGGCTGGATTTTAAGGAGACACTTGTCACCTCTCACTTAATCAAAAATAAATTTATATGAAAATAACGTTATTTTCAAATTTTTTTTAAGCCCATATTCCAAGTTTAAAATATTTTAAACTTAATTTTATTTATAAACTTAATTATATTTTAAATAAAATTGTAATAAACTTTACATTTAATACTTATTTGTTCAAAAAAATTCAGTTTTAATTTTTATTTCTAATGTTTAATTTATTATTGACTAGTCTTCATCCTAGTTTGAATATCTTGGATACCCAATTGTTATTATACTAAAATAATTACTAAATCTTCACTCCGAAACACTTTTATTAACTTTATGTTAAACATTTGGTGGCGCAGTCGAGGGTTAGGCTGGGCTTCACATTCGTCTAATATTTTGCGAAAAATTTATTAATTTTTTTGTTCATATAAATAATTTTCGTTCATTTATTTTTAATAAAATTTAAATATAATTTATTAAAAAAATTATATTTTAATTTCACAAATTAAATACATTTATAATTTTATTTTAAATTAATACACATTAATCACATTATTTTTACATTTGTTAATACTTTAGTCATTTTAATTAAATTTTGATGATTTTAATTTACTCAATTTTTCACCTTTTTAAACCTTTTGAGATATATTTATTTTCAAATATCTCGTTACTCTTATGAGTAAGATTTGTTTAAATTCAATTTAAACTTTCGTAACAAAAAAAACGTAAAAATAAACTGATAATAAATAATTAAAGTGTCTAAAATGTATTAATTTAAAAAAATGTCACTAATATATCAATTTTATAAAAGTAAAATTATCAAAATATCATGTTATATATTCATTATATAGAAGAAAAAAATCACAACTTATATTTGTAATGTTTGAAAATTAGGAAGTATTTATTTTTCTTTTATAATAAAACTAATTTTTAAAGTAGAATGGTTTAAAGTATTTTTATTTTATTGATTTAATTATTCTTATATTATTTGTTTAAATAAATAAAATATAATTTTAAAAAAACTAACTTAAATAAGACTTGTATTATAGAAATTAAATATATTTAAATAAAATTCATATTATTAAGTTATAACTAGTTATTTTTAATTTATGATTTTATATTTTATATTTAATATATTAAAATATTAACGTATAATTCTTTTTTACTGCAACCCACTATAAACACTTAAATACTTCTTTTAAATTCACCTGATTTCAAATCACTCATGTCAAAACCACTTCTAAAACCGCAACGACATTCAAATATTGCCTTGGTAGAACTTGTGTTGAAGTCGAGCTGGAGCAAGTACCAGCCACAAAATATTGTTCCGGGATAAGTATAATGTGATATTTTCGACCGATCACGTCATATTTATTTAATAAAAATACTTTTTAAGAGTTATGTAATATATCTATAAATCAAAATTATTTTCAATATTATTTATCAATAATATATACGTCATTCATTCAGACATAAGAAGTTCACATAATCTGAAAAGTGTTGAAAGTGTTGAATTTTTATCTGAGGGATTTCAAGTGAAACCTATATGATTTAAAAACTCATGGAATAAGAAAGGATAATTTTATCATTTTATTGTTTCATTAATAAACTTATTTAAGGTTTGTTAAGACTGTATTATGTATAGAGAAAAAGACGAAAGCAACAGACCATCAATTGCATAAGATAAATTGAGAGCAATTTTTCAATTCCTCTTTCTCCCGTAAGCCTTTATTAAGTGGTCTGATTAAACTGAAATTTTACAAGAAGGTTTAAAACTCAAGACTTTTTAATCTGTACAGTGTGATTTGGATTTGGATGTGGCTCACTTATTTGGGAAAATATGGACTGTTAACATTAACTACGAAATTGAGTTAGATTTCTTCATTTTTTTTATAAATAATTGTTAGTTTCTAAGAAGTGTATTCTTAATGATGTTGTTGATTATTTGTCTCTAGTTTTATCTAGAGAGAATTGTTATATACTTGTTTCTTGATAGTGGAAGTTTGGAGAGGAGTGTTTGGTTGTTTCCTTTTTACATCGAGAATATTTTTCTACGTAAATTGTTTGTATTGATTTTGTATATGTTTTTTATTTTGAGCTCTATTTATTTATTTCCTAAAAGATTAAAACAAAGAAGTAAAATAAGTTTAATTCTACTGTTTAAAACTTAATTAAATTTGAATTGTTAGTGTGATTCTCCTAACAAGGAAAAACTAAATTTACTCACCACTAGTACACCGTAATCCTAAAACCACGAGGAAATTGGGGTTAAAAATGGACCCTCGGCAAAAAATCAGCTGCACTTATACATACTATTTTATTACACTTAAAATTTTACATATATTACTTGTATTATTTATTCAATTTACGAAATAATTCTAATATACCAAATATATAACCATATAAAAATAAGCATAAAATTGGGTTATGTATGTTATTTCTCTTAAAACATAAACTCTTGTACGTACTTGATCATAGATATGAATTAATTAATTATATATATATATATATGACTGCACTTGTACGGTATAGATTGTAACTTAAATTAATGCTTGAAACTATTAAAAAAATGACAATATGGCACTTAAATGTTTGATATATAATGCTGATATCTGATAATGCATAAAGATTGAAAACAAATCCATGAATACTGTTCGCGTGTGCAGTGAAAGTGGAACACAACAATGTTAGTGGAGTTAGAAAATGGCAGACAATGTTGTTAGTGAATCATAAATTAGGGAAGTAAAACAGCTGTTAGAGTTAGAATTATATTCGGTTTCCTTAGTATACATAGGAGGAGATTTTTGTACAAAAAATGAGAACAGAAATTACAGAAATAAACTCAGAATAATTTGACATGGTATCAGAGCAGATGATGACTCTAAAGAAATAAAAATCTACGCTGCTACCTGTTCTCCTTAGCATTGGTTTGATCTATTAAATCCAGAGATCAGATCAATAATACCCCATATCCATATTTTTTTTCAAGAACTATCATCTTGATCAATTTGCTTAGCTTCTTCAATTTGCTCAGCTTCTTCCAAGCAGATGTGTGATTGTGTGTCAACACTTTACGAAACTGTCTCTGCAGATTCTCCATATCCTTTTGGAGTTCAAGGTTCTTAGTTTTAATTCAAGTTCGAGTGTCTCTGTGCGTGCAAAGTTGATTCTGTTGAATATTATAATCAACAAGGGTGCGATTGCGAACATCTTCAATCTACCTCCCCCCTGGAAAAAGAAGAAGAAGAAGAAACCAAGAAAAGATAGAAATGATTGCTGACCTAAATTAGGTGTCTGTTTCTCTGCAACATTTGAAAAAAAAAACAGGAAGGGAAAAATCAGACAGTGTAAGATATAGCTCGAACAACAACAGATCAGACGGTGCAAGATATAGCTCGAACAACAATAGATCAGACGGTGCAAGATATAGCTCGAACAACAACAGATCAGACGGTGCAAGATATAGCTCGAACAACAACAAATCAAATAGTGCAAGATATAGCTCGAACAACAAACAAAAAAACGAAACAACTTCATTGGAACTGCTAACTCCTCGCTGGTCAGTGAGGTTTTTTTTTTCAGAGACAAAGGATGGTTGATCAATTCGATGGACCCCTCTTTGATTGCAAACTTTATCCGATTCCCAACTGTAAAACAGGTTTGGGATTATGTTGCTACCACTTACTATGATGGGACAGACACGTCTCAAGTGTATGATCTTCGTCGTCAAGTTACTCGTACGAAGCAAGCGGGTGGCTCCATTGAAAAATACTACAATGACCTTCAAGGGTTGTGGCGTGAAATTGATTTCCGTCGTCCTAATCCAATGGAGTGTGCGATCGATATACAAAAATATAACTCCATCGTACAGGAAGATCGAGTGTATACCTTCCTCGATGGACTTGATGATAGATTGGATAAAACTCGAAGTGATGTGCTTCAGATCAAACCATTCCCTACGGTGGAACAAGCCTATGGATTCGTCCGTAGGGAAGAGGTCAGGCAGACTGTGATGATCACAGGTGTAGATATGACTCTCGGAGCAGTTATGGCTTTTAAAGGAGTCAAGGGACACCATAATCTAATGCCACCAAAAACAGGACCTTCCTTGGGTAGCAAGAAATCCACGGGAAATCCACCATCTCTTGACATGAAATGTGGCCATTGCGGAAACTCCAAACACACTTGTGAAAACTGTTTCAAACTACATGGGTATCCAGAATGGTGGAATGATCTTCAAGCACGGAAGAAACGGGATACCACTGGGCGAGCCGTTGTGGCTACCAATACTGCCTCACTATCCCTTACTTCTCAGGCCGAATCTTCCCAGGATCCAGGTATTTCAAGTAAAGTATTTCAAATCTCTACTCATAGTGATAAGGAGGATTGGATTCTGGACTATGGAGCTATAGATCACATGACATTTGACCCAAATGATCTCTCCAATACAACTCAGCTAAGACGGAGTCGTGTTGCCAATGCAAATGGGGTCACTTATCCAGTTATAGGAGCTGGAACAGTGACCTTATCTCCTTCATTATCATTATCTAATACTTTACTTGTACCCTCTCTGTCAAACCGACTAATGTTTGTAAGTCAAGTCACTTCAGATCTTAACTGTGTCGTACTGATGTATTCTACGTTTTGTCTTCTACAAGATATTCTCACCAAGGAGATCATTGGGCGTGGTACTAGGAGAGGAGGGCTATATTATGTGGATGACCTCAGTTCAGGAAGAGCCAATCACATGCAAAACACTGTTGGTAACAAGGAACGACAGATTTGGCTATGTCATCGTAGATTTGGGCATCCATCATTCGGGTATTTAAAGCACCTACTCCCCAGTTTATTTTCAAATATCACACATTTAGATTTCAAATGTGATACTTGTATCCTAGCAAAAAGTCATAGGGCGTCTTATCCTATGAGCATGAATAAAAGTATGACTCATTTTGCCTTGGTACATTCTGATGTTTGGGGATCTTCCCCGGTCATTACGTCATCGGGTCATCGTTGGTTTGTTATTTTTGTTGATGATTGTACACGGATGACATGTCTTTACCTTATCAAACACAAAGATGAAGTATTTGCTACATTTCACCTGTTTTACACCATGGTTCAGACACAATTTTCTGAAAAAATTAAGATACTTAGGTCTGATAATGGAGGGGAATATGTTAATCAACAATTCAAGACATACTTGGACAACCATGGCATTCTCCATGAAACCTCGTGTTCACAAATCCCACAACAGAATGGGACTGTGGAGAGGAAGAATCGGCATATTTTAGAAACGGCTCGGGCCTTACTAATCGGTGCACATATGCCTAATAAATACGGAAGTGATGGTCTTACTACATCGGTGTATCTACTGAATCGTATGCCCACAAAACCTTACAATTTTAGACTCCATTAAAGGTGCTATCTGACCATTTTCCCTTGCCTACTATTTTGATGCTTCCGCCCCGAATTTTTGGATGTGTTGCTTTTGTCCACCTCCATAAAAATCAACGAACTAAGTTGGATCCATGTGCTGTCCGATGTGTATTATTGGGGTATGGCGTACAAAAAAGGGTTGCCGATGCTATGATCCAATTACTAAAAGAACCTATATTGCCATGGATGTCACTTTCCTCGAATCAGAATGGTTTTTTCTATCACCGGCATCCAATTCCACTCTTCAGGAGGAGAGTTATGATGAAGAACGAAATTGGCTTGATGTTGAAATATTAGACACTAGTCCAACATACTCGGATCGTGCCAATCATATGGAGGGGCCAGTATCTACACCCGAGTTTGAACTTCCAAGAACTGAAGCTGAAGTAGTAATTGAATCTTCAGAAGATGAAGTGTTTGATGTACCCCTCAACTCCCTAGTACCCAATGATCCTCCTATAAAAATAAATTTTATTAATTATTTGTTTTTAAAATTATTAATATATATAGAAAATAAAAAAAGAGAGAATATATTATTTACAACATGAGTAAAAAAGTTGAATTGAAATGATTACTTAAAAAAAGAACAAAAAAGAAAAATAAATCAAGAATTCATATTTTTGATATTTTAATAAAAAAAATATATAAATAATGATGATATTTTATCAATAATTTTATCAAAAATATAGATATTATGTTTCGATTAAACATTTATCAAACAAAAATAACTTAATAATAAAAGAAAAAAGTTAACAAGTTATTTAAATTTAATAGTGATAATAAAATATATTAAAATCAATCTGGATTCATATTTAATAAATTTCATTTATTTATATATTTGTATATTATATATAGAATTTGATTTTATATATAACATATTAAATAAGTATGTATATTTGAACGTTATATTTATTTTTATTTTTATATATAAAATGTTATATCATTTATATTTTTATATATTTCATATTATTTAACTCCGATGCGTGATGGGAGCTCTTATAAACATAGGGAACGATTACTGACGGTCAAGCTCCTCTGGTTGTTGAAGAACGGAGAAGAAGAAAAACATGCTTCGAAGAAGCCAGTCCACTACCTGTTCCCACACCTTACAAGGATGTACTTGTCCGTGTTAGTGTTAACTAGAAAAATTTGTTACTGTTAGTCATTTTAATTATTCCCTGTTTTGTGCTTTTATACAAATTCTTAAATCTGCATAAGAAACTAATTGCACCTTATATTGTTATTCTCTTTCTATTACATTCAAATTAGTTCATTACTAGTAGTTTCGCATTTTAGTTGTTGCCTTTTAGAATTGCCAGGAAACAAAAGCTCATTATTAATTTATTTTCTTTTCAACGTACATGCCTTGACGAAACAAGGCAGAAGAATAAGGAACAAAACTGATGTCTGTGACTATGGTTTGGCTAATGAAAATGATGCAGGCGTGGTTTTCTGGTTTGTGCTGTGAAAATGATGATGGCTGGTGAAGAAGGTGCATGAGACGATTTGGAACCGCTTTGTTGATTTACTGAACCCTTCTGCTTTTACCCTATTCTGGTTCGATGAATCGTGCTTATTGAGGCAAGGTTAGAAACGTCTTTGAACACATCCGTTACGACGTCGTAAATCGATTTTTGTCTAATTAACTCCCACGCCTCATATTAGGGGTATCCGTGGTCCGATCTGATCCGATCCGATTTTGAGTAAATTTTTTTAACCAAATCGGACCATTCATAATGTTCAAATTGAATTGGATTGGATTGGATCGTTTGATTATCTAAAATTTTGTAACTGAATAATTTGATCCGGTTTGATTAACGGTATAGAATGCTTAATAATATATAAATATGATACAATTTAATATGATATAATTTAATAGTATAAAGTTAAATGCGATATTCATCAATCATCATACATAAATAAATATTATTGTTAAATACATAAATACATAAATTGTTATTGAAATCAAAGAGTAAAACAAATTAGACATGAGAAAATAAAGTATTAATATGTCATTTACATAAAAAATTTACTCATTATTAATCATTAATGATCAATGTAGTGTCTTTAATGAAATCTACAATAAAATAAAATCATATACCATTAGATAATAATATTTTAAAAATAAAATTAGGAATAATTTTTAAGTATTGCAATTACCTAAATCAACTTCTTCATAAATCTCTAAGTCATCATTGTATTTTGATAAGGCGACAATGAACATTACTTATTTCTATTTCTTTTTTCGAAGATGAGTCATTTAAATTCTGTAGTGGATTTTTCATTTTCTCTAGATGAATTTCAGGTTCAATGTCTTCAATCATAGACATATTAAAGTCTAGAAATTGAATTGGTCCAATAAATTCATGTAAATCATCATCATCTATATAAAGAATATAGATTAGTATATATTCCTAATATATTAAAATATTAACTTTTGTACTTCATCAAAAATCATTTCAAAACTAAAATAATTAAATGATCATTTCAAATTCAAATCCTAAATATTTTGCATACTAATTAGATCAGGCAAATCCATACTAATTAGATCAAGTCAAATAGATTATAATATAAACAGTACAAAACATTATCCATTTCATGATAAATAGATCGAAACAAATGTAATTATATGCAATTTTGTAGCTTAAATAACATATTATATTTTCTACTAGTAAAGAATATGTATGTTAATACTAACTGAAATAAAAAAATCACATGATTTTTTCTGCTTGATTTTTTATTAAAAATCAAGGAAAAAAAACATGTTATTTTAATCACAATCACGATTGATGCTTAAAGAATGAATAAAATATTAGTAATGTTGAGAATATGTAATTTACATTGAAACCGAAAATGATATAATAAATTTATTGAAACTAATAATTCAAAGCAATATCAAAAACAAACAAACACAATGTAATAATAATTTTGCACACACGGCTAGTGAATGAGAGAAACATAATTTGGAAGTGTCCAAAAATCCTATCAAATACTCATTTGAGGAGGCATTTTAGAAACTCAATTTTTTTTATCAGAAACTCAAGAAAACTGTATCATAAACTAAAAAAAATCCTATCAGAAACTCATTTGAGGAATCATTTCAAAAACTCAAAAAAATAGTATCATAAACTAAAAAAAAATCTTATAAAAAATTTATTTTAGAAAGTATTTCAGAAACTCAAAAAAATCTTAGTAACTCAAAAAAACTATATCATAAACAATAAAAATCTTATCAGAAACTCATTTGAGAAACTCAAATTTTTTTTATCAAAAACTCAAAAAACCCGTATCATAAACTAAAAAAAATCCTATCAGAAACTTATTTGAGGATGCATTTTATAAACTCAAAAAAATCATATCAGAAACTCAAAAAAATCGTATTATAAACAAACAAAAAATCATATCATAAACTCATTTGTGTAAACATTTTAGAAACTCAAAAAAACTCTATCATTAACTCAAAATAAACTTATCATAAACTAAACAAAAAGGCTTAACAACTAATCCAAAATACAGAGTATAGATAATATCTTGTACACAAATTTCTACTGAGAATGTTTGGAGAAACAGTCAGCTCACTACATAATACATACCTATTTCGTCCATAGATGACAAGACGCGAGGCGATGTGAGAAGAGGTGATTGGCTGGGTGGGTGTTGCTAGAGGCGACAATAGCTGGCTTAGGTTAAGGTTGTTTTGAGTCTCATTAAAGGCAACAACAGCTAGCTTAGGTTAAGGTTGTTTTGAATCTCATTGAGTCGCTGTCGCTCTTACAAAGACGCAAACACAAACGACCGCTAAAGCTGAAAATGAATTAGGGTTAGGTAGGAGGCACGCGATTTCTTAAGATATATATATACGGTAACAGTTATTTAAAAAAATTTATTAATGAAAATCGGTCTAATCTAACTAGTTTATAATTTTTATTATTGGACCGTTTGACAATTGGTTTTATTTAATGCAGACCGAATTGAATCGTTTCAATTATATAAATGTTCGGTTTGATCTAATCTAATCTGATTTTTCGGTTTAAACCGATCCGGCTCGGTTTATGGACATGCATGCCTAATATACATGTCTGTATTTGGGGTCTTTATTTAGAGCTTAAATAGGTATTTATCCTTCTTTTCCAGCTCACCTTTCTGCTAAATTATTCTCTTTCCTATATGTACATTATTGGAGATAAGTTTGGCTGTGATACTATTGATTTTGCTATCAATTTGAACTATAGTCTTGGAGTTTTTTATGCAAGTTTTTCAATGATTTTGTCGGTGAGATTTGCGATTAAAAATTGTCAGCATAATATGTGATTTATTTTTTATTTTTTTTTACATTATATTGATTAGCTATGTTATTAATTCTTTTTATGTTATTGCTTATCGTTGAACTCTTGATTCTTTTATGAGGAGATATATTTTTAATTTCTATACATTATACATAATTTGTCACAAATTCTGTACTTTTTTAAAATATTTAATTTTCTAATATATATATATTTTTAGTTTCTTGTATAAAATAGTTTTCAAAGTTTTTGTACAAAACAAAATATTTTTTCTGTACAATGTACATAATTTGTATTAGGTTGGCGGTAAACTTGCCTGGAGCTATAAATATTTTAATTGAGTACTTCAATAATTTTCAGATTTTTCAGTACAATGTACGAAACAAAAAAAAATTATATACAATTTACATAAATTAGAGTTAGAATGAGAATAAATTCTATGATGTATTTACTCATTCGTAGATTCACGAAATATAAAATAATATGAAACTTAATAATACATAATATCAGAACAAATTCATCTCACAAATCAACAAAATAAATAACAAATATTTAGAGGTGGTATGAGAGAATTTAAAACTGTTGAATTTTCTTGCAATAAAATCAATTTTTTTAACGATGTACAAAACAGGAAAAAATTTATATACAATGTACATAATCCAACGTTTAAACATTTCGTGGTAGTTTCATGTTAATGTAATTAAATTATAATGATTTTTGAATTGGAAATTCTTGAGAAAATCGTGGGTTTGCAGACTCCTGGCTGAAGTGGTGTTGTGACTACTTTTTATTAATATTAATCTATCTGCTGTAATTTAAATGCAATACAGCCTTAATTTAGTTAAAGGATATTTTTAAAAATCATTATTATATATTTTACTTAAATTATATTTTTTAATCAATAAATCCCTTTATTTTATATTTTTTACATTTGAATAAATATTAATATAAAAGTTTTAATAGCAGATAATTAAAATTATAATTAATTGTATAAATTTAATTTTTTTTAAATAATCGTAACTAATAAGACGTGAATAAGAGTGTTTACTGGTTCGATTTTGAAAAAAAAAAATTAAATGGATCAGATCGTTTAATTTATAAAACCGTTTGATCAAGTTTAGTTGATACGATTTTTGGACACTTCTAATGAAAAATAATATGAATTTTTTTATATATTATTAAACTGGTTCATTCCAGTTCGATCAATTTAAAAATTAATATAATCGGATTGAACCGTTTGAAAAAATAGTTTTAATTAATATAAATCAGAACAAATCGTTTGATTTATAAAACCATTCGGTCTAGTTTTTCGATTAAGTCTTGTTCGATCCGATTTATAAACACCCCAAGACGTGAGACATGTATGATTATTGTAATATGAGAACTATGATTAATCAAAATTATATATATATTAATATTTTTTTATATACATACAATTATGTAAAAAATATATTTTTAATAACAAAACACAACATACTTGAAATAATTAGATATAATTTTATTTATTTTTATTTTTATTTTTTTTGTTTTTCTTAAAAATATGTGCTAAATTAATTTAAAATAAAAATTAATATTAGTATTTAAAATAATACGATAGAATAGAAATTATGTTAAGATTTAATTTTTTAAAATTAAATTAAATTTTAAATAAATATTAAAAAAACATAATTAAATTATATAATTATTATCGAAATATACTAAAAATTAATATCAAATATTTATATTTATTAGTATAACCGTTTCTTGCACATTCCTAATAAACATATGTCCCAAACTCACAAAGTTGAAATTCCCATTTTTATTTTATTTTATTCTTCGTTCTCCTTTTCTTCGTCTTCGGTCACTCTTTATCTTCTCAAAATTTTCGAAGGACCTCAAACTGGTCCATTCCCGGACGAATTCTTCGTAGATCAACTGCCGAACACTATCAGTCATGAATCCTGAATAGTAAGCTTCCGGTCTCTCTTCATTTCTCATCGAATTTCCATAATTCATCGATTTTAACAATTTTCAGTCACAATAATAAATAAATAAAAGCGTTAAGTTATTAATCCTTTTTTCTTTTTCAAAAAAAAAAAAAAATAAATTCTGTTTGTTGTTTGGTGGTTTGCCTCTTGAATGTTTAATCTCTCGTCAGATCCGTGACTGTATATAGCTAAACCGTTGAGGTGTTCTAAATCTGTTTGGAAATCTGAGGTTTATTTTTTTAATAAAGGTGAAATCACAGCTGTTGAATTTTGGTAAAATTTAATCTTATAATTAAGAATTACTTATTGATTGATGGAATCTTTCAATTATGATTGTTTTAACGCGTTGGGATTTCGCTTTTGTGAATTGGCGTTGCGTAGATAGTAATTATGTGACTTGTTGGATGGACTAGAATATGGTTTCGGATCCCAAGCTGACTTATTCGTTGATGCTTTTAGCGTCCAATTTGTTTTTGTTTGTGCGCTATTTTTGCTTGAACTTTGTTTTGCGATTCGTTATATATAATTCAAGCCAAATTGATTAATGATACAAGTTTAAAACTTAGAACCAAAATATGTTGCTTTTGCGTCTGGCAACCTATTGGCGGATTCGTAATGTAATAATAACATCCTCTAATTTTAGCTTGACTTGCACGGTTGTCTTGTGCAATACCACTCACTCCATATAGCCCTCCCGGCAGTTTCAAAGTATTTCTAGTTTTTCTTTGTAAGTTTTTATCAATGGTATCTTTTTTTATAAAGGTTTTGAGCTTCTTTTGAGTAGAGTAACTCAGCCTGTAAATTATTTTCTGTTTATAATTTGACTATTTTATCATGGTCTATTCTACAGTGACTACTTGTTCAAACTCTTGCTAATTGGTGACTCTGGCGTTGGAAAATCATGCCTTCTTCTGAGATTTTCTGTAAGTTTTTTGCAACTCGAGAATGTGTTCCAGTGTTTCTGATAAATGGATATTGCTTACACTTCTCTCTGTGTTTTTCAATTTGACGGTTAAATGGTCTGTTATAAGTTATTTTGGATCTGTTGTTTTGACTTGGTGAAATTTATGGTTTATGATCTGTAGCAATGTGATTTTCATTTCTGGGTCAGAAATAAGAAATACTTGTTTTGACAAGAACTTCTTCTATCTGCCTAATGCAGGACGATTCCTATTCAGATAGCTATATTAGCACTATTGGAGTTGACTTTGTAAGCATATTTTATGTGTTTTTGTATTTATTTATTTATTTATGAAGAATATGGCGTTAGTGTTTTGTTCTTTATCCCTCTCGTGCAGAAAATAAGAACTGTGGAGCAGGATGGAAAGACGATTAAACTTCAAATTGTAAGTCTTCTTCATCTGGCCACTCCTTTTCTTTTGTATCTTTGGGAATCATACCATTTCTCTGGTGCAAAATGAGCATTATTATTCAATCTATTTAGCTTCAGATACTCATTTCATTGCCATCTCATGCAGTGGGATACTGCCGGACAAGAACGTTTTAGGACAATCACCAGTAGTTACTACCGTGGTGCTCATGGCATTATAGTGAGTACTTTTCCCTTTAATTTTCACTATTGTCATGCTTAACTTGAGGTTTTACACTATACGTTGCTGTGGCAGATAGTATATGATGTGACAGACCAAGAAAGCTTCAACAATGTAAAACAGTGGCTGAATGAGATTGACCGTTATGCAAGTGATAGTGTAAACAAGCTTCTGGTTGGGAATAAGTGCGACCTTACTGAAAAAAGAATTGTTTCTTATGATACAGCTAAGGTAAACATCTATGAACCTTGAGTACGTCTCTCTTATAAATTAATTACTAAGTTCTTAAACATCTTTTTCACCTTGATCTTTGATTGGTTTTTGAAAAGGAATTTGCTGATGAGGTTGGCATCCCATTCATGGAAACGAGTGCAAAAAGTGCTACTAATGTGGAGCATGCTTTCATGGCCATGGCTGCTGACATCAAGACTCGGTACATTATGTATTTCTGTGGATACTAGATATACCTGTTTTTCTCTTTTAGAGTGTTTACGGTAATAGCATCGGGAAAAAAAGTCCTGGACAAACCTTATATATCGAGTAGAAGCAGATTAACCACCATTAGTGAAAGAAATTTATTGATTAAAAAGGATTATACTTTTATAGTACTATTTAAGTGAGTATTTGATTGGTGACTCTCGATGTTTATAAGTTTCTTTATATAATTTGATGCAGGATGGCTAGTCAACCAATGAGCAATGCAAGGCCACCAACTGTGCAGATCAGAGGACAACCCATCAATCAGAAGTCTGGTTGCTGCTCTTCTTAGATGGTTATTATCCTGATTTTTCGATGGCATATATGCATGCAAAATAGTCCGTTCAGTCTTGTTTAACTTCCATAAGATAGAGAACTACCCCTATACCCAGTGAATTTTTTTGAAGCTATTTCTAATTCCATTCTTTGAATTCTTAACAGTAATATACAAAGGATGTTTGCTTATCAGTATTTTCCTGTTATATTCTGTCCATGCGACTTGGGTTTAAATTCATATCAATGCTATCTTTTGTTTAATTGAATGGAAATGTTGTATTCCCTCCTAAACTAATAGCATAGAAGATATATCTAATCCTTTCATGTAGAGATTCTTGGCAGCCCTCTGCTCTTTAAACATGTTCTTTTTATTTTATTTTTTTATCTCTCTTTCATCTTTGAAACGCCAACATGTCAGTCACATCCGATTCTTGTAATTTTTAGAAGTATTTAGTATTATGTGTTGCAGCTTTAAAATGTCGAATTGTGCCCTTGAATAAAATTATATTTTATTCTGAATTTTGTTACACTTATACCATATAATCTATTTATATAGTGTCATATGTGAAGTAGGAAGATCACCAAATAAGTAGGCTAATTTGGGTTACAACTCATAATTTAACATGATACAAATTATTTTTTAATTAGAATTAAATATTAATTCTTTTTTTGTAATTTTTTTTATCATTTTAAATGAAGTTGGCTTAAAATAGTTTGAATGAAGATCACCATATAAGTTGGGCTAATTTTGGTTACAACCCAGAATTTAACAATGCAAATTATTTTTTAATTAGAATTAAATATTAAATTTTTTGTTGTAAAAATTTGCTTTTTTATCATTTTAAATATATTTGGCTTAAAATAGTTTAAGTGTTTTACATTTTTTTTTAAAAGTAAATTTGGGAAGGAAAAGAACATGCATGTACGTGGTTATGAGAATATGAGATGTGCAGTTTTCTGATGCAGGAAGCAATTCAAACAATGATAAAGATGAACAAGAATGTGAAAATTGAGAAACAATTCGTTGATTGCAGCTCTTGTTTATTAAACTATAATTTCTACTCCAATGCGGAGAAAACAATACAAAACTTGATAATGAAAGATAGTGGTGTGTATTGTGTTATATTAGCCATGCCCAACAGATTCCCACGAGCTCTTTGCCATTGATGGCAGAATTTCCATGTCAGCACTAGAAAACAAAATCAGTTATGCTAATTAATAATCCATTGCATCAGAGTCTCTGTCTTCAACAGAATTCGACCTCGAATTCACTTCAATTGTAGTAGCATTTTCAGGTGGCTAATATGATCGAATATCAACATTAAGGTGCTTGAAATATGCTAGAGAGTTTAATAATGTATGAGTTGTCACTAATCTTCTGTTTAACACGAAAAAGACCAATTGTGTGGCTAAAGTGTAGTGCATGATCCTTAGGGATGACATTGTTTATTTAAATGCTCCATCACCAGCTCACCTTCTTGAAACTGCTCAATCTTCCTATACTTGTCAACATGAGCTTAATATTGAGCATTCATCTTTTCAATGTGTTATAGGATCTAATCATGAACTGCTAATAGTTCTTTACCCAAGTTGTGGCTAATTGACTCTTAAGATTGGGGAAAACCAATGGATCAACATAAAAATTAGGTACCTATGTATGGACAATGGAGAATAAAGAATACCTAATAGTTCTGTTCACCACACTATTGAGAACAAATTCAACTTGAGGAATCAACAAGTCCCATTGCTTAGGTTTTTCACTTACCAAATGATCACGTTTAAAATTATTACCTTTAGTTAAGTCATTATTGTAGTGTAATTATATACGTCGATTTCATAAAGAAGCAAAATAAATCAACAAAAAAATTATTACATAATAGTAAATAAAAATGATTGTATAATTGAAAAATAAAGAAAATGATAATAACTAAAGATAAAAATTTTGAAAGAAAAAAAAACTAATTTGAATATAACAAGGTTTCAAGATTTAATTAATTGTTTCGTTTTAATATTACCTACTTTGATTCTCATTTACTACTCAATTGTATGCTTCACATTACAAACAAACAATCAAAAGATACAAAGTTGAATATCAATAACAAAAATTAATGTATTTATTTTGAAAAAAATATTTTCATTGAATAACAAGCAAAATTTATTGTTATAAGTTATCCAAGATATAAAATATATCAAAATGATAATATCATTGTAAAAAATCAACTTATAAAATAAATATAATACTTATAAACTAAAAGTTGCATATAAATAAAGTTTGGTCAAATTTATATAAAATTAAATAATATAATATATTGAATGTAGTAAAAGATGAACAAATTAATTTCTCAAAACAAAATTATAAACTAAAAAGTACTTATAAGAATATAATAAGATAGTAGAAAAACTACAATTAAACTCTTCTCTAGCCTTGTTTTAACTTTAGCCTAACTCACAAATTATTTTCACAAATTCTAGAGAGAAAGAATGAGAAAGAAAGTAAGAACTCTTTAAAATTTTTTAATGATCTTCAAGCAATGAATGTCCTATCTATTTATAATGTTTGAGTAAGAAAATTTGCTAAATTATAATAATATCACAACAATTTCTTCTTGAAGATAATTTATTTGCAAAATATTCTCAAAATATGAATTGTAGCTCAATCTTTTAGATTTTCATAGAACCAAAAATTATCTAATTTAGAGTTGTACACATAAAGTTATTTCATTTATTCCAATTATACTAATAGCTATTCAACTATAATATTTTTCCGAATTTTATCTCATATTTGACCTAAAGAAAATTATATTTTATATAAAATTATGAATTATTTAATTATATTTTCATATTAACTTGAATCATTCTATTTAGATATCAGAATCAAAAGTTATGATTGAAATTCAACAACTTGTTTATGAAATCTTAGGAAGAAATGTTGCTAAAGTCAATTTTTAATTTCTTTGATATTCTTTGGTTGATTTTGTTGATCCTATATGAAATTATCATAATTAATATAAATAATTTATTGAACTAATTTATATAATTCTTAATTTAAGATTTTTGAATCATAAATATTAATTAATTTATACATTTTATATATGCAATTTTATGCTATTATCACTAAACAACATAACATATTACCCATTGATCTATTAACGGTTTCTATTTATTCCTCTTATTGTGGATGATAAGTATTACTGAAATTGAGAGTTGTGTCGAAGCATTTCCAAAGCTCTTTCTAAAAATGAATTATGAACTTTATATCTTGGTCAAAAGTAATGGATTAAGATACCTCATGTAACTTAAACACCTCTCTAAAGAATAAAGAAGCTATGTTGCTAACATTATGGACCTTTTTACAAGAAATAAGGTGGCACATTTTGGAAAATCAATTTACCATAATAAAAATAGAGACCACTCTCCTCTATGTTATTGGGAGCCGTATGACAAAATCCATGCTAAAGTCTTCCTAGATTGGGTGAGGCACGGGTAATAGAGTATACAAGTAAGTTATATATTCTTCATTTTGATACTTTGGAAAATAACACAAGTTGAATGGTTTTGTCTCTGCTTGAGTAGGTAACAAGCCCTTTAGTATGGAATTGATGGATAAGATAATCCCTTAGAGTTGTCTTGGGTATATATAGTCTATTACTTTTGAATAAGTATCCTTATTGGGAGTGAAACTCACCCTTGGTGCCTTGGCTTTCATATTGTTCCCAAATAATTCCAAAATCATCATTTATGGCATACAATTATATCAATAAATTAAATATGATAATTTTACTACATATCAATGTCTGTAGTTCATGTATTCTACTTAAGGCATCTGCAACCTTATTGTGTTGCTCAGATCAATGCTTAAACACATAGGAAAATTTTTGTGGGTAAATAATCCATTTCAAATGTGTCCTAAAAATGTCCATTTGAGAGTTTATCATTTGGAGTGCCTAGTGGTTACTATGAAGGATAAATTCTTGGAAACCAAATAATATTTCCAATGCTTGAGTACCCTCACCGTAACATTGAATTTTGGATCATATATTGACCATTTTTTGTTAAGCATTATTCAACTTTTCCCTGAAAACTCAATTGATTTGCCACTTTGAAACAAAATAACCCCTATAAACACCATTGATACATTAGTTTTTACTTTAAACATTTTATTAAAATCAAGCAATGCAAGGAAATGTGCATAACTAAGCTCATGTTTGATGAATTTGAAATTATTTTCCAGATCTTCTCCCTATTTGAATTGGCCCTTTCTCAAATTGTTTGTTATAGGTGCCATGATAGAGCTAAAATATTTTACAAACCTTCTGTACAAAGTTGTTAATCCATGAAAACTCTTGATCTCTAGAATTGTCTCAGGACTTGGCCAAGTTCTAATGGTTTCAACATTCTTATCATCTGATGATATACCATCGAAACTAATGATGAAACCTAAGAAAAGTAATTTTTGAGTTATAAATTCAAATTTTTCTAGATTTAGGAATAGTTTGTATTCTCTTAAAGTTTGACGTACCTATTATAAATATTGTATATGAGCCTCATTTGACTTGCTTTATATCAAGATATCATCAAAGTAAACAACAACAAAAATTTCATTTAATGGTTTAAGCATTTAGTTCCTTAAATGCATAAAAAGTCTGGGTGCATTACAAAAGCCAAATGACATCATTGGCCATTCATATAAGTCATTTTTAATCTTAAAAGAAGTCTTCCATCATCCCTATTCCTAATGCAAATATGATGATAACCACTTCTCGTGCCAACTTTACAAAAAACCTCAAAACCTTGTAACTTGTCTATCATATCTTCAAGCCGTGGAATTGGAAAATAATATTTAATTGTAATTTGTAATTTTGTTGATAACTCGGCTATCAACACACATTCTTATTGAACCATCCTTTTTACGTACTAATAATGTTGGGATAATACATGAACTTTTACTTTCTTGAGCCAAATTCTTGCTTATTAAGTCTTTCACCAATTCTTGTAAGAAGTCATGATATTTAAGACTCATCCTATAAGAAGGAAGATTTGGCAAACTATTTACTAGAATTAAATCAATCAATTGCTACAAATCTCATAATGAAATCTTGGTTCCCTTTGCCTCCTTCTCAAATTCATTTATTGTTGAACAGATGAATATCTTAGGTGTGGATGGAATTAAATTGTTCACTAGTGCTTTATCAATAGTGGGTAATAGATCAATCTTCTTTCCTTTCCATGTAAACACATATACACTTTGTCTATCCTTGTGCATTACATCAACATTATATTGCTAGGACATTCCAAGAAGGATTTTGCATACATCTATATCATGTTAGATACTCAATTCAATCCAGAAACATTCATAAAACCATATGAACTCATAATTTAAATGCAGCGGAAACAAAATTGGATTGAAAACATACCTCCTGCCATTGATCAAATTTCAGCTTCCAATGGATTTTCTGTTCGATGCTTTCACTGGTTTCTCACACTTATTCTCTGCGTATTGATGGTGTAATCTGAATTGTTATGCAGTTAATAGTGAGAGGACCCGATACTTTATTAAGGTTCTTCCATCAAGAACTTCGTTCGGTTCTAACCGACGACGGTTCAAGCGAAACCGAATCATACCACTCGCTCACTAACGTTGCACCACTTTGATTTACATTCTCCCTAATCGAAGGAGAATTCTTTCCTTCCATATTTTATAGTTATCCCCTTTCAGATCAGGAATATCACAGCAGATATCAGAAAAATTTACAGTTGAAAAAGTTCGCAATTAAAGATTATATGCTTATTAAAATTTCGAGGCCTAAACTATAGTCATTATTTACCAATGTAAATCATGAATAATATGAATCTAGTGACATAAAACTTGCCTGTGGGCTAAAGTTTTAATTCAATTAAATTCATCCTAATTTTACGATAAAACTATTAAATTATGTTCCTTTTCCTAATCCCTGTGGGTAAATTAGAAAATATAATTTGATATTATATCCTAATTAATCACACAAAAATATAATAAAAATTCCTGTGGGATAAGATTTATTATATCACATATGATTAATTACAATTAATATTTATTTTCTAAATGTAATCCTAAATAAAATTTATTATAGTTTTAATTAATTAAAGATGATGTGGCTACTCCCTAATTAATCAAACTATATGAATCACTTAAATATTAATTAAATTCTTATGCTCAATTATTGCATAAAACCATAAGCAATATTAATTTAATATCAAATGTACAAATATTATTTATCTTAAATTGCATATATGACAATAAATTATACAAGCAAAATTAAATAATATAGGCACTAATTAAATCAATAAGAGTCATTAAAAAAATTAATTTAATTATGCATAAATTATTTAACTAAATTTTATATGTATAATCAATTGCAAAATTTATACATATAAATACACAAAACAAATAATTTAAGCATAATGTATTTAAATAAAATTTTAATGTGTCCAAAAATTATTTAAATAAATATAACATGTATAATAAATATTATACATATGATAAACATAAATTAAAATTATATTCGGAATTTATTTGTATTTTTTTTAAATCAAAATACAAATACATGTTTAAAATTAAGTTAGATACTACTTTTAATGAAAAAATAGTTACAGCTTAGTGGAAAGTTTCATTTATTCCTACCATTAAATTCTGGGTTCAATTCCCAGAAATTTCACACCAGACCCGTGTTCGAGTCCCTCAGGCAGCGTGTGTTTTAATTTTTTTTTTTTTGTAAACTTCATCTTTAACCTCTAGCCGGGTCAACTTGACCCGGTTTGACCTTAATGGATACCCTGCCGTATATTTCTATTCCGGCGTTCTTTTTATCAAAATTCTCATAATTCAATTTCTGAGTGATTCATGATCTTAATTTTAAGTAAAAATTTCATTTTAAACAAAAAGTTAATTAATGAAGGAAATAAATACCCACGTCAAATTGGATTTATTTTCTTCATTATTTTTCAAGTTTAATTTTACAGAATCACTCAAAAATCAATATTGAAACACTTTATAATTTCCATATACATAAAAAACAATCAAAATAAAAAACCCAAAATTTCAGTTCTCGTGAAACAGAGCAAAACAGATTTGTTTTCAAATTACTCTGATACCAAATGTTAGATACTCAATTCAATCCAGAAACATTCATAAAACCATATGAACTCATAATTTAAATGCAGCGGAAACAAAATTGGATTGAAAACATACCTCCTGCCATTGATCAAATTTCAGCTTCCAATAGATTTTCTGTTCGATGCTTTCACTGGTTTCTCACACTTATTCTCTGCGTATTGATGGTGTAATCTGAATTGTTATGCAGTTAATAGTGAGAGGATCCTATACTTTATTAAGGTTCTTCCATCAAGAACTTCGTTCGGTTTCGAAACCGACGTACGATTCCGACGAAACTGAACCGTCACCACGGTTCACTAACGTTGCACCACTTTAATTTACATATCCACTATATCACAATGAACTTTATCTTTGTAAATTTTTCTAATGGAAAAGAATACTCAACATACCTCTTAAATTTTGACTTCATTTTTTCTCTTGATCCATTCAATCGTATAAGGATATGGATGTGGGCAGGTAATAAGCCCCACTGTCTTAAGAATACCCTTAGAGATTTATGTTTTCTATGTTTCCATTATCAACAATGACATCATATACTTTCTATTGAACAACACACCTTGTTTTAAAAATGACATGTCTTTAATATAAAACATGTTATTTAGGTGATGGTAACACCTTTTCACTATATAATTGAATACACTCTCTCTTTCATCTCCAAGAATAGGTCATATTCCTTCTAAATCTTCCAAGTCTAAATGATCAAGTACATCATCCGAATGATCAAATTTGTTGATTAGGTTGACAGCTTGTCATTAGCGACATTCATTGGAACGATGCTCTGTTAGTAGCATCTCAAACATTTAATGGGTGGAGGCTTGGCATATAGATTAGTCTTTTGTAGAGGTTGGTATGGTTTGTTGAAAAATGGCCAAGTGTTTGGAACATTTGTTACATTAGGGGAGGTTTTTGGAATTGTTTCACTAATAGAGGTTTTACCAAGAGTTTTATCAATAGAAAACTTATTGTAACGTGACCTGAACAAAGAGTACTTTTTAGTGTGAGAAATTTGATTCTTCACTTTCAATGATTAAGAGTGCTAAATGTTTTGTTGAGCTCTAACCTTTCTCTAATTGGGGAATTCAATCCTTGAATATATCTTAAAACTTTATCTCACAAATTAGCTCTAATATCAAGTCTAATGAACTCTTTAATATACTCACTTACAATTTATTATCCTGGTGACATTAATGGTACTTTTGGTATAATATTTGTTTATGATCAGGGGATAGAAATTGATGAATTAATAGTTTTTCATGTATTCCCAACTGTAATGAATGACTTTTCCATAAATCTTCTTTCATTTTGGACATGATCCCACTATGTAGAGGCATCCCTTTTTAACTTATAAGTAACTAATTTCACCTTCTTCTCTTCGAGTATTTCTGTATAATCAAAAAAACTATTTACTATAGTTATCCAATCTATAAATTCTTCTATGTGAGAATGAGAGGTAAAATTAGGCAAGTCAATGTTCAACTTGTAATCTTATCTATCATTATGCACTGATAAAGGGTTACTCTTTTGTACTTGGGTCTCTTTGAGGCCAATCTAGTGTATCATCATCAAACTCAAATCCCTTGAAGTTCGATCTGTGAGGAGGAGTGAATTCATCATCTTAACCTTGGATAAATCGTGGGATGAAACATGTGTGATTAACTAGGGTAGGTTGCTTAGATAGGATTGAGGAATCCTCGTGATGAACTTCTTTTCTCTTTTGTCTCAAATTCTTTTGGATATTTTTCAACTGAGAAGAGAGTTGGTTAGTTGTTTGTTGGAGGTCTCGTGACACTTTGTCAATGCATTGCTCGAACATGCTCTACAAGCCTGCCATTGTAGTCCACGGGCTCTTAACATCGTTAATCTCATCATCAATTCTTTGACCATCATTTGCTTGAGTTTGCCATATAAGTCCTAGAAAAACTTGAAGCTTTACTATCAATTTGACGCAGGAAGCAATTCAAACAATGATAAAGATGAACATGAACATGAAAATTGAGAAATAATTTGTTGATTGTAACTCTTGTGTATTAAACTAGAGTTTCTGCTCCAATGAAGAGAAAACAATACAAAACTTGATAATGAAAGATAATAGTGTGTGCTGTGTGATATCAGTTATACTCAACAGATTCCGATGACTAGTGATGGCACAATTGTCATGTTATCACTAAAACAAAATCAGTTAGGAAAACAACTATGAAAAGTAATAAATGACAATGAAAGTTATAACATAATTAAAACATATATTAGTTTATAATCTAATGTATCATTTTCTCTGAATAATTTTTAGAACAATACTATAAAACACAAATATATCATAATCATAATTAATATGTTAATTTTTCATTGTATATTATTATATGTGCCTGATTGTAGTTACCATTAATACAATGACTACTTGAAAAATATCTCAAATTTATGATATATAGAATTTTACTCATTTTTTACTAGCAATAAGGTCCCTTTTGCAGTAGAAAGTTCAATGGCATGTTGCCGTATATGAACAACAACTGCGTGCCTCGAAAATGTAAAGCTTCTAGTAACTGCAGAAGTACTCGTATTATCTTTCTCGCTCACATGCAACGAACAATATTACTTTGTATTTTATTAAGTGACACTAATGGAAGGGGTAGACAATTCAGATGTTTGGGAAGATTGAGGCAACCCAATTTTAAGGTCGAGATCTCTTTCAGGCGGTGAGGCTCCATGGCCTGTACTGTTAAGTGGACTGCTGGTGAGAGGAGACCTCGGTGAAGGAATTCCAGAGGGATGGACGATGACTGCTGTAGGACCATTATTTTGGTGATACCTTATTCTTTCAAGATTCATTACTGGGAATAATGATTCACTGCCAGGCATTCCAAACTACAAAAATATCAAATAATTAATATGACTTTGTAAATTAATTAACACTTAGATTTAGTAAATTAAGTAAGCCTTTGACATACCATAAATGGTATTCCAGGATGATTTGAAATGCGAAAAGATGCAGTTGGATTCTTTAGCGCTTTATCCAAACAGAGCTGAGGAAATCGACTGACAATCTGAGAAGATAAGTTGGCTATTAAGATTATCACAATGCATCATTAACACTAATTCAATGACTCTAGCTAATATAAAGGGTATACGCCTTATTATCAGAGCTACTTTTGGTAATGCCAGAACAAAATTTCTATTTTAGAAACACGTTAAATTGTAAGAAAAAAATCGAAACTGCTTTGGTATTAGTTTTTATTGTTCTGAAAATATCAATTCCTGGTACGTAATGGTTATTAATTAAAAGAACAAAAGGAAGACAGACGAATTACATTATCTGTGGTTTTTTCATTAAGTGAAATGGGTGAATTTTGAGAAGAATCCTGCCATGTGAGAAAAGTAAATTATAAAAAAATAATTAATAGAAAATACTTGCCCTATTATTTATGTTCTTATGTGAAAAGAGAAACAAATTACGGTATCATGAAAAGGCATGTCAAAGAGGCTTGATCTGCGTTTTCTTTTGTCATTTGCAGCCTGTTGTCTAAGGAAGTACTTTTGGGCATGACTAGCAACTTGGGCTGGCGTCCTTGTTATCACAAATTGCTTTGAAATTCCTCTCCAATCACCTTTACCAAGTTTCTTCAATCCTGCTAGAAATGTTCGATGCTCCTCTTCTGTCCACGGTTTGCCTGATATATAGATAAATGGAATATACAATCTTTTTTTTTTTTTTTTAAGTATTAGGTGATAACACATGTAGATTATATCATAATTAATGCAAAACACGTAACATTAATGTCGTAGATTCAAATCCATGGGAATTGAGATTTAAAAATGCCAATGAAAAACAATTAGAATAAAATAAATTTAAGATATTAAAAAAATGAAAAGAAAAAAAACAGGCCTGTACGTACCTCTTTTCTTTTCCTGAGAAGCTTTATGTTTCCCATTGTGAATAACCCCATCTGATAAATACCCAAAATCATCAATACCAAGAGAAGTAATATTCTTGTGTTCGATATCACAAGCATTGGTGAGATTGCCCATACTAAAACTCTTCTTTATAAAATTATTATCATCTCTCTTCTCCATTATATTCACGCCAAATAGCTTCAAACATACCCCATTGTCATTTCCATTATTGCATGTCCTCGTATTGTGTCCCAAGTGTCCACAATGTGAACACTTTCTCCCATATTCCTTCACCATTATTTGATATTTGATATATATATATTCCTCTTCTCACTTTAATTTCAATTCCATCAACACCAAAACTTTCTAATAATAATACAAACACAGAAATAGAAATATAAAAATACAAAACAATATATATTAATATTATATTAAATACAAAAAAAGTGATTGATTTTTGATTTCTAAAATAAATATATATATTTTTTTTCAATCTTTATTGCTTCTATCTTCTTCGATGTGCTTTATGAGATGAAAAAGATGTCTTGTTGAATATGTGGATCTTAGTTTTTTTTTTTTTTTACTTTGCTTTGTATAAGGATTTTAGTTACATTTTGTTTGCTTAAATTTTGGAGATCAAACTTATAACTGCCAACCATTATTGGGGTGTCTTTTCTAGGATTGTGATTACATTAGTTTCTTACATTTTAAATATGATAATCTAACTAAGCCATTGGATTAGAAAAAAAGAAAATCTTGTTTTAGATTATGTCCAATAAAATCATGACACGTGTTTATAAAGAGTTAGGTTTCTGTGGAATTGTTTACAACGGATTATTATATATGATACCTCTTCAAAGTTCAAATACTGACTAATCCGTATTTAATTCGAACTAATTTTTAACTTTTTCTTTTTCTTTTCTTTTCTTTTGGATAAGTAGATAGAATAAAAACTCAAAATACAAATCATGATCCAATTTTATGAGAATCAAGATAGCCAGAACAGTATTAATCATCAATCATATATTTTTCGGAAACACAGCAATTACAAATTATACGAGGCATTTAAAAAGAAACTAGTATTTTAAATCCCTAGAAGGGAAAGATAAAGCTTATTTTTAGATCAAGCATTGTAATAATAATAATTATAGTTTACCTCGTACAGAATTTTCAAGTAACATATTTATTAATTAAAATTATTGGTATTTGGATACTGACCGAATAAATATAATTATATAATTTCAAATTTTAAAAACGACAACGTGATTTATGTTATATCCTACCCCTTATTTATTTATGCATTATTATCATTATATCGTGCCATTATTTTTGTTTTGAGAAAATATATAATTATATTAATTCAAATCCATATTACAAAAACAATTAAATTAAGAAATTAAAAATACATTAAATGATTACGAGTAAAAATAAATAAATAATCTGATCAATTTATCTAAATTAAAAAATCCAAACCATTCTCTTGGATTCAGATAAGATTGAATTAACATATTTTATAATTTGATTATATTTAAATTGAAAAATATACGATCCGTTTATATTTGTATTTCTATTACAATCTATACTGAATTATTATAAAAATTATATATAAATACACATTTAATATTTTAATAAATCTCCAAACATACTTCTTATGCTTGTGTTTCTCTTTCATGTAAATATAAATAATAAATTTTGTTAAAGATGCGTCAATTTAAAATTAAAATAATGTATATTTTGTGTTTATATGTAGTAATAATTCATAAGTAAGTTCCAAGCTAAGTTTGATATTATTTGATCCAAAAAAATTAATTTGTTTAAATTTGGATTTGTTTGAATTGATTATTTCATTAAATCAATTTTCGATTAAAAATCTTGAAATTTGATTCGGATTCTATTCATATAGATGAAAAACATGGGATTTCGATAAGGTGTTTAGCCTTAATCATTAGAATCCTTAAAAATCATTTGTAGTACAAGTACAAACTTTTTTTTAGGCTTCTTCTTGAATTTTTTAAGTTTTCAACATTCATTTGATAGGATGATAGATCTTTTAAAATAACTTGATATTTCATGACCTGAAATTTTCAAGATTTAAATTGCAATAATACTTAAACCAAAAACATAAAAACTAGGTCAAACCTTAAAAAAGAAAAAAGAGCCAAAATAAAATGACATATGTGAAAAAATTACCTTTAAATGTAAATTTGGTTAAAAAAAAATCATATTAGATTAAAATCTAAAATGTAAAGAAATAAAATCGCATTTGCAATGGATAAAATTTCATTCACTATTTTGTTATGTAGCTTTTAAAATTGAACTTTTAATCTTGATTAATGGATGATGATAAGTAAAGTTTAAATAAAATGAAGGAGGTTGGATGCATTAAAAAAAAACATAATTATTTGTGTTAAAATTTTATTTTTAAAACATTCAATTAACATACTAAAAATTTGGCCATTCCAATAAAAAATATGTGGAAAGTTAATTTTAGAGATAACCTCGGCACCTTGTTGTAATATTTACGTGACAAGTATGATAATATGTACCTTAATTTAGTAGTGTTCGTGTGGTGGCAACTATAAAAAGGACATAATAACATGTTTTTCAATTATGAAAACCATTTATATCTTACTTAGTGCAACATGCTATCATTGTATGCACAATGATTTGGCACGCGATGATCATTCTATTTAATTTCCTTTGTTTTGTTTATCTCTAAACATGTTAGTTTATTTTAACCGATTAAAATGATATTTTTGTTTAATCTTTAATTGTTTTTAAATATATTTTATTATGGAAAAAAAGAAAAAGAGAGTGAGTTTAATTAATTGGAACATGAACACATATAGTCTGCATGGCGCATCCATAGAAGGAAACCGATTATTAATATCTCCAATTTCCCTCAAGTTTAAGAATGAATGAATGATATAAATACATCTCCAGCCCAGTGCCTCTCTGTATGATTAATTAATGAACTAATTATTGAATAACGTAAAGATGAAATTGGTTGATATTGAGTGATTGTGTTGGATCATACAACTATATTTAATAAAATTATAACATATTAATCATAATTATGATATATTTATAATATAATTTGGTGTTTCTTAGTCTTAATAAAATGCTTTATCTAGTCTCTAGCTTGGTGGGAAAAAAATGCTTTATCTAGCCAACTTGAGACCATAAATTTTTACTTGTTTTTAATATTAGTAATATTTCATCATCATTTATCTAGTCAATTATATTTAAATTCAATCATGCATATTTAAGTCTAATATCGGGGTGGATAGTATATTAAAAAGTACGAACCCTCACCATTTAACAAGCTTGTTATCTTTAAATAAAAATGTATTTTAAATTTATATTTATTAAATAAGATAATATAAATTTATTATTTTATAAAAAAACGCAAAAATTCATTTCATAAAGCAAAAAACTTGTGTTGTTGTACTTGTCTACTTCTTTAAAACTAGGACATTATAAGTAATTATTTTACAAAATAGACTACTATAATCTTTTTTTATAAACTTAACTGATCCATGATAACCTACCTAATAATTAATAGATTAAAATACGTTATTGATAATAAACTTAGGCTATATTTTTTCTTATTAATATTTTTTATTTTTTTATAAATAAGATGAATATGGTTAGATCTAAATTGGAATTGAAGATTTATAATCTTAAATCATTGGATAATATAATCAATCCAAAAAAATCTAAATTTTAACATATTACATTTTTGTGAATCACGTAAGATCTTATTAATATTGAAATTTAAATTATTGTTATATATAAAATACGATATATACAATATTTAAATTTTAAATTGACACGCAAAATTTATTATTTATAATTATAAATAAAAAAAATCAAAAGAATAATAAATATATTTGAATAATTATTAAATTATTATAATATTTAACATTTATATTTATTTCTCAACTAAAATAATAATTTACTATAATTATTAAATGTATAATACTTAAAGGTTAGCAATAGGGCCACAATTTAAATTATTATTGTCATATAAATATTTTATTAATGATAATTTTATCTAATAGTAGTAACAGTAATGTGTAATTAATATTAGGGATAAAATAGACATTTTATGCATTTTTATTATGACAATAACAAAAGTTATTATAAAAATATAATTATTTTATTTAAATATAACATATTATAAAATAAAATATGTATTTATTTATAAATATAACACTAATTCGATTCGAATCAGATTACACTAAATTATAAAAGCTTTCAATCTAAATCCATTATGAATCCAAGAAGATTGTATACTTTAATGATACTATACAATATGTCAATCCAATCTAATCTGAATCTGAAAAATCAGATTAGATTTCTCAATTAAATATATTGATCGAATTATTTACTGACTCTTAATATGATACTCTAATTTTGAATGCAATAACTATTAAAATAATTCATGATATATATATATATATATATATATAAGTATTAGTTAAATTCATTTGCATACTTATATTCAAATTTCAATAATCTTTTTTATATAATTTTTAATGAAATTAAAATATAAAATTTTTATTTGTTCTACATTCACTCAATTATTCACTCAATTTTAAAGAGAGAATATTAGTCCATATAAAATAAATAATCAATTTAGAAATGGAAAAAATATAACACACAAGTTCTACGATGATAAAACTTCCTAAACAACAATACCAAATAAAATCTATTATAAAAGGGTAATAAACATCAACTTTGTTGAAAATATCTTTCATGTAAATCAAATTTTAACAAGAGATAAAACAATCACAAATAAGGCTTCTATATATTAAAATGTTTCATATTGAAGCGTACTTAAGTAATATTATTACTCATAATTTAATAGAAATAAAATTAATGTTTATAAAAATAAATAATATATCTAATGTGTTATATTTACTATTACAAATATTAATTAAAGCAAAATGAATATGTAAAACACATTAAGAAAAGTAAATGTAAATCATGTCATTTTAATGTTGGCATTTTTATGTGCAAAACATACCGTCTGTCTTTTATTTGTAAGGTTGGATACTAATAACTTAGAATAACTTAGGACATGGTTTTGTGTTTTCTTATTACACACTCATTTTCTTAAGTTGCATGTTAAGTGTTTATTATTGTGTTGTCTCGTTCTGGATGTCATGGTGTGTCATTGAGGACTTGGAATTTCTCGATGTCTGGAACTTTCTCGATGTTGGCTCGCGACCCCTTGTAGGCTGACAAGTGTGTAATAACCTCTCGTTGAGGCATAACTATTACCTTCACCACTCTAGCTGATGAGATAAGTAGGGAGTGGTTGGCGAGGGTTTGAGTGGCTTAAATTTTTTCTATAAATCCTCATATCCTTCTTCTTGTATATTAGGTCAAGATCGTTTGGCAACAAACTTCTTAGATCTATTTTTAGCTTGTTTTCCTTCTGAGTGTCATGTTTGGGAAACTTCTTAGATCCATTTTTAGCTTGTTTTCCTTTTGAGTGTCAGGTTTGAAAATAATGTGTTATCTATAGAATTTAAGACATAAAAAAGTCTCTCTCATATTTCTCAAACATTGGATTGATTACAAAAAAATGTGAGCATTTTTTGAGAGTCAAAAGTTGCAACCTTGCGATACGTCACCGACATAAGGCAACAAGTCGACACACAACAAACTAACACATAAGCTTATCACCTATGGACAACATTACAACCCACAATACAATGCCAATACACAAGAACCCAGCTAACACATGTCGTGCATTGGCATTGTATTGTGGGGTTGTAATGTTATTCATAGGTGATGAGCCTGTTAGAAACTCAGGCCTAACTCAACCCAATAAGATCTTATTGGGTTCGGGGTTGTCCAAGTTTATAAGTAGCATTGTTGCCGAACTCCTGGCCGATATGGGACTGAAGGAAACTTAACAGCCCCCCTCCACATAGACAAATGTGGTCTAACAAAGCCACGGTGAAACTATTAAGGACAAAACCCAAGTCATCGATCAAGTCAGACCCAGCTCTAATACCATGTTAGAAACTCAGGCCTAACTCAACCCAATAATATCTCATTGAGTTAAGAGTTTCCCAAGCTTATAAGTAGTACTGTTGTCGAACTCTTGGCCGATGTGGGAATGTAGGAAACTTAACAACCCATCTTCACACGGACAGAGGTGATCTCACAAAGCCACAGTGAGATTGTTAAGGACAAAGCCAAAGTCATCGATGATACCATTTTAGAAATACCAAATGATTGTATTGTATTCTATGTATTAAGGAATATACATGGTGTTTTTATATATGAGTTACAAGTAAATTAGATATACATTAACATATATACATTAGCATATATGATATATATTAACAGATATACATTAACATATATGATATATATTAACAGATATACATTAATATGTTAATAGTAATACATTAATAGAGCCTGTGTAATTATATGTTTTGTGCTGATTAGGTATTATGGTTTCGTGACGTATATGGATTATAAGGTTGAGTCATAGGTAGTCAATCACATCACATAGTTATGGACCTGGGACGAGCTTGGATCTACTTGAATCAAGTGATGTATTTATAGCAAAATAAGGCAGTGATGGCATAGATAGGATAGATGTATTCATGTTTATACTTTTGTTGAGTTATATACTATTTATTTACTTGTTGCTAAGTAGTTTCCATAAATAACTTAAGGATGTTACCGCATAAGAGTTAAATCTTAAGTGGATTTATCTCGTTACATGTTGTGTTATGCACGACGCATGGTATAAAGGTACAATAAATTGCATAGAATTCTAAAAATATAACAAAAAGTCTTCTTTCCAAAAAAATTTAAATAAAAACAAAATAAAAATGAGAATAGTAAAATAGAGAATCAACAAAAAAAATTTAGAAAATTGTAAAATATAATGTCATTATCGTAAATATTATAAAATTTTAGAAATAAATAAAAGATCTCAATTTTATTTACTAAAATAAATAATTATTTATCCTAATAATATTTAAAATAATGTAAAGTATCTTCTGTGTTGTTGCAACAGATATAGTCTATAAGTTTTTTTAATCTAATTTTCTTTTATAATAGTTATGTAATTAGAAAATAAAAAAAAAAAGTCTGTAAAGAAAGGGAAGAATTATTTTTAAAATATATAAGAAAAGATTAAAAGAGTTTTATTTATAAAAGAAATAATAGATAAGATAATATATATATTATGTTCATCTTCTAGGATAATTATGTAATTCAAGCAAAAATATTGAATATAATTATCAAAAATAAAAAAAATAATATATAGAAAAATATATATAGCAATAAGATTTCTTTTGTAACTCTTAAACCAAAAACTTTAAAGAGACCTATATTGTTTAATTAAAGTGAATACGGCATAAGACTACTTGTCTACTTTTAATTTTAAGACCCTTCGATACATTGGAAAATAAGTTTAAGAATATTTTCTTATATACTTATAAAAGTCAACAAAGTTACAACAACTATAGTAATGGATGGCAATCAGATAACCAATAAATCATGTTATGACTGTAAGATAAGTTTTGGATATAGATATGCACTACTTTTGAGCATATAGTCAAAGTATTTAGCAAATTAATAGAAAATTTAGATTAGATTTTTTTTATCAAAAATATTTCTAAAATAAGAGTTATTATCGTTGTAATAAGATATTTAATTATCGTGATATAACTTACCACGATATTGGATTTTAATAATAAGCATTCTCATATCGGTTCAATGTGTGCTTTATCTCAATTTTTTTTTTACCAAAATCACTCGTATATAAAATTTATTACTATTGTGGTAAGGTATTAACTTGTTAAATATCAGTAATAAATCTTCTTACATTGAGTTAATATCTTCTAGACCAATATCTTAGCACAAATTTTATTTCTTATTAAAATTAATTTGAGATAAGATTTACTACTATTATTGTGGTAAGTTTTATGGTCAAATAATTTTGGTAAAAAATAAAATATTACACAAAATTAGATGATTGTGGGTATTTTTAAAAAATTAACTTATCTTTTTAATATATGTTTAATTTTAAATATAAATCAACTAAAATGCAGAAAATAAAAAGTAACGCCAATGGGTATAAAAAATTGATAATTAAGTGGTAATTTTAAATATAAATTGACTTTCTGTTAATTTTATAATGACTGTTTATTACTTAATAGAATTTAAATTGGCTTGGTTTGCTTTGCTCAATAATTAGTTATTGTTTTACTTTAGGTTTTGATGATATTTGAGGATTGAGAGCCCTTCGCGAGTCTTTATATTCAGAATAATGTATTGTATCTTTTTTGAAATAATTAAGTGGTGAGCTTTTACTTTTCTTGTTAATTTTTATGTGTTCTTTGACTTTCCATTTAGCATATATGAAATTAAAACATACGTGAAAATTTTATGAAATTGAATTTGTTAGTTTTTTTATTAAAATATATAATTATGTGAAAAATATATGAAGTGGAAAATAATTTTTTTGTAAAAAGAAGTAAAAACAAAGTAAATTTTAAAAAAGTAAAAAAATTGAAAAAAGAAATTAAAAAAAATGAGATGGGAGAACGGGTTAGAATTGAAATGGGGCTGAGATTATTTATATATAATATATATGTATTTAATTAATCTATAATATATATAAAAGTTTTGAATAAAATTACACACATATTTTATAATAATGATTATATATAATAAGAAAATATAATATTTTTAAATGTTAAATTTGAGCCTAATTCTGAAGGATTGCACTCATTTATATATATGTTTGATACTTCATGTCCAATCGATGTGAGACTTTTTAACACTCCTTTTCACATCGGTAATTCATCGATGGATGGTGGTAGGCTTACAGCTGCGTGTCACGGGATGAGTTTGACTGTTTTGATAACATGTTAAATTTAGACCTAACTCTATTTCAAAAACCAGGTTATGAGATGAATGATTGACTTCATTTATATATGTGTTTGATACTTCATGTTCAATCGATGTATGATTTTTTAACATTAAAAATATAAAAAAATTAATAATTAAGTTTAACTAAAAAATAATTATGTAAGTTACGTTTATGTTTTTGGTTATATACCCCATGTTTTACATGTACGGTACTTCTACTTATTCGTAAAAAATAGAAAAAAATCGGAAAAAAAGATGAAGCAGAAATAGAATAAATTGAAAATGAGATGATTTGAAATTAACTTAATTGTATTTATTTATTTTATTGTGAAATCGAAATAAAAATAATTATTTTATAAAAATATTTTTTGATTTTTTTAGGAATATAATATTTAATTTTTTTTCTAATAATTTTATTCAAAACTCTATTATAATAATCAAATTACTCAAAATTATATTTGTGTAGTTATTGATTATTTAAAAATTTATTTTGTAGGTAAATAAGTAAATGATAACCATTACTTATAAAGTAATTTCATTTTAGAGATTAATTAATAAGAATCCTCGTAATTCTTATAAGAGTCTGTACGTGCTTTCGATCGGTAAACACCGGGGGTGTTCATAAATCGGTCCGAATCGGACCAAATCGAACGATTTTGCTAATCAAACGATCCGGTTCGGTCCGATTGTATTAATTTTAAACCGTTCGAACCGGACCGGACCGATTTAATAATATATTAAAAAATTTACATTAATTTTCATTAAATTATAAAAAAATCGAATAAAACCGAGAATCAAACCGGATCGAACGGTTTTATAAATTAAATGATCCGGTCCGGTTTTTATTTCTTAAAACCGTTTCAAACGGTCCGGTCCGGTCCGAACCATGAACACCCTTATTAAGACAGGAAGAAACACAGGTTCCCGTAAATGTTGCGAAGTGAGTTCTGATTTTGAAACTTAATTATTTATTTAATATTAAATTTTATTTAATGTTATTGAAAAATTATTTATTTATTTTTTAATTTTTCCGTTAATTATACGTAGAGGAAACAAAACCACAAAAAATGGAAAGGGTATTATTATATGTGGAGGAAACAAAACCACAAAAAATGTGATAGATACAACAAAGAAATGAACTAAGGAATAAAATTAAAGAAGTCAACGAAAATTAATGGAGAAAATAAATATAATATTTTTTATAATTTATTTATACATTTTCACAAATATAAAAATTTCATACACGTTAAAATTTATCTATTAAACACAATTTAAATTTAATTATAATTATTTTAATTGATTTAATTTTAAACAGTTAAATTCGGTTAAATTTATTAATGTTATTTTTTTTTAATTTTTCAAATTAATTTAAGTTGGTACATTACTACATGCTTATCCTTTCGGACAATGCATCATATAAATGTTGCAACTTGTATCGCTCTGCACTAAAAATGCTTTCAATCCTCCACGTACGTTTTTCTTTTATCGCAGCAGTGATTCTCTTCTCGTAGAACTACACGGAAACAAAAATATCAAATAAGAAAAAGAGGAAGGAAAAAATATCTATTTATTAATGTTTTATTTAATGAAAGATATAATGTTAAAAGAAAATTAGAAATATGTTATTAGTATTTCTGTTGCTAATTTTGTTTTTTAATAATTATATTACTTATAAACTTGTTATGTAACCCTCAAATTTTTATACATTTAAATAGAATATATCCGAGCCAGCTGAGACTTGTTTCCATTTCTCTTACTAGTTAAGAACCGAAAAAGCACTACTTTCTCACCAAATACCACAGCTTAACTAAATTTAAGCCCCCAAATCCAATAAAACTTTCACTGTATATATCTCTCTCTTCGTGTTTCTGCGGTATATATATATATAAAAAAAATATACATTACTTGTAGAATGATTTCGTTAATATCAAGGTTAATCATCTTAAATATCAAATTAAGCTCTGTATATATATATATATAATATTGTGAGAGTTTTGAAATGATTATGATTTATGAGTACTGAAACTGTAACCTTTTTTGCATTTATGGTTTTCACAGGTTAATCAAGCGCAAGGAGTTAAGAAGAAGAAGCAGTACTAATTACAATAAAAATGACCCAATTTTCAATACCAAAGAATGCTACGCTTGTTCCCAAATGGGAGTCCCTCTCTTCCATTCCACTCGTTACCACCCTTCACAACCTCCTCACTGGGAAGCCTCTGCTGGCTCCTCATTCGTACCAACTTCAACAACTACGTCTTCTCTTAACCCGACCCGATTTCCAACTCCTTTTGGTCGTGTAATTGACCCGCGTGGCAAAAATGTCAAGAGCTGGAATCGTCTTGTTATATTGGTACGTGGCATGTGTCTAGCCGTCGATCCTATCTTTTTCTACGTTATTTCGTTGAGTGGAAGTGGGGCCCCTTGTTTTTCAATGGATGTTACGTTGGCAGTTATCGTCACCGTTGTTCGCTCCTTCTTAGATGTATTACATTTGGGCCATCTTTGGCTTCAGTTCAAGCTGGCTTTTGTGTCCAGTGAGTCTCTGGTAGTTGGGTGTGGGAGACTCGTGTGGGATGCACGTGCCATTATTTCTCATAACTTAACGTCTCTCAGGGGTTTCTGGCTCGACGCCTTTGTCATTCTCCCCATCCCTCAGGTGCGTTCTAACTTTCTTTCGCCGTTTCGTTAAATTCTGAATATATATATATATATATATATGACAATTTTTTTATAATATTCTATTTAATTCATATATTTATATTAGCATTTATTATTATTTTCTTCTCAATTTTTTTTAATTTACAACTTAAAATTCTTTATTCTTTTATTTTACTTCATTTATAATTTTATTCTTCTTTTAATTCCAATATTCAAACGGATATAATAACAATAATTAATACTATTTAATTAAATTCAATTTTGATTAACATTAATATTTTATAAAGTTTTATTTTGCGAATAAACATGATCTACATACTTTAATTATTATCCCATTAAACTAAATACTCCATTAATTATATATATATATATATATATATATCTTCATTTTTAATTTAAACATTTATACCTTAAATAACAAGGAGAAATAATTTAAGATTCTATGTTAAGGTTTTATGTTTGTGTTGGATTTTAATTTAAAATAAAATGAAAAACATTACATTCAAAAACTCATTTAGGATACATTTAGAATGCTTTATTTAATGTAAATATTTGTATTATCATTTATTTTTTAATCAATTTTTTTTTATTTACAAATCAAAATATTTATTTTTTAATTTTATTTAATTTATAATTGTATAAAATTTATTTTAATTTTAATCTTATTTTGATTCAAATGAACAAATAAATTTAATAATAATAATAATAATAATGTTTTAATTGAATTGAATTTATATTATTATTTTCATTATTGTCTCATCCCTGCTACATCTCTGATTAAAGATAAATTAAATGATTAACTAATTAGTATGGCCTCAAATTTGACTTGATAACAGACTCCATTTATTACGATTAATCTTATTATTATTATTTTTGTTTTTGTTTTTGTTTTTGGTTGAACACAGGCAGTAATTTGGTTTGTGGTGCCAAAATTACTGAAGGAAGAGAGAATTAAAGAGATGCTGATAACGTTATTAGTATCTTATTTTATGCAATTCCTTCCTAAGGTGTATCATTGCGTTTACTTTATGAAAAGATTACAAAAAGTCACTGGTTATGTATTTGGCAATCTTTGGTGGCGCTTTACCCTTAACGTCATTGCTTACCTTATTGCTTCCCATGTAATTAATACCAGCTTAATTAGCTATTTAATTAATCTTAAGCATAATTAAGTAATTTGATTAATTAAGCATATATGATTTTGACGATACAGTTGACTGGAGCATGCTGGTACCTTCTTGCAACGCAGCGTTTTGCTTCATGCCTCAACCAACAATGTGACCCAAGTAGAAACTGTAACCTTTCTCTGTATTGTTCACTAGATAGTCGTGACAAATCTCTTTTACCGGCTGCTGGGAATTTAACAACAGTAACCTCGAAATGCTTGGACGTAGATGGTCCATTTGAATATGGAATTTATAAACCTGTTGTTTTTGTATATTCAAGCAATAAAATGGCTGACAAGATCCTCTATCCAATATTCTGGGGTTTACTCTGCCTCAGGTATATATGTGTATATATTAATTCAATACACAAATCAATTTTTCATTTACATTTTATCTTAATTTTATTTATTTATTTATTTATTTATAGTATTAATTGTTTTGATTGAAAATTACACAGCTCATTTGGCAATGTGTTAGAGCCAACAAGTAATTTGGTGGAGGTTATTTTCAGTATCTGCATAACTGTCTCTGGCTTGGCACTTTTTGTGACACTAGTTGGGAATATACAGGTGATTTTCATTACTATGGACATCTCACTACCTTTGATCATATTTGTTGGGAAAATCGCTTCTTCTTCTTCTTTATATATATATATATATATATATATATATATATATATATATATATATATATATATATTAATTATACATATACAATATAGATTTTTTTGCGTGTGGTTATGGCAAATAAGAAGCAAATGCAACGAAAACATAGAGACATGGAATGGTGGATGAAACGAAGACAATTGCCTTCTCATTTGAGGGAAAGAGTTCGTGATTTTCAACGCCAAAGTTGGGCTTCCATGGCTGGAAAAGATGAAATGCAATTGATTCAAGATCTTCCCGATGGCATTCGCCGAGACATTAAACGTTATCTTTGCTTAGATCTTGTCAAGAAGGTGTTTGATAATTTGCCTCATTGAAAAATAATAATATATATATTTTTTTTTTTACATTTTATGTAACATAAACAACATAAAAGAAGCAAATTGCATGTCCTTTTTCTAATTTTTCATTTCGTATTGCTAATTAGGTACCTCTGTTTCACATGCTTGATGATCTCATACTTGACAACATTTGTGACTTGGTTCGGCCATTATTCTATTGCAATGGAGAAAAGGTAGAAACAAACTTTTTATAATCATAAAATCTTTTCTTTTTTTTTAACATTGTTTGATTTGTTGTTACGAGACAGATAATTAGAGAAGGAGACCCTGTTCAAAGAATGATGTTTATTGTTCATGGTCGAGTAAAACGCAGTCAAGGTCTTAGCAAAGGGTTTGTAGCCACAAGTGTGCTTGAACCTGGAGGGTTCTTTGGTGATGAGCTTGTCTCATGGTGCCTTTATCTCCCGTTTATAGACAGACTACCGGCGTCTTTGGCGACATTCACTTGCACTAGATCAGTCGAAGCATTTGGTCTTGATGCAGCCAATCTCAGATACATAATCCAACATTTTAGGTACAAGTTTGCAAGTAACAGCCTTAAGAGGGCTGCAAGATATTACTCGTCTAATTGGAGGACATGGGGAGCTGTTATCATACAACTTGCTTGGAGAAAGTACAAGATGAGGACTACAAATAATGATGTGGTTTTGATCGTTGGAGGTAGTGAGACTAGTAAGCTCAAGCATTGTGCTTCTCTCTTTCTCTCATTCAAGCCACATGACCACCTTGAATAGTATTTACTTTTAATAACTTTTTTCGATTCAAATTTTTGTACCGAATTAACTCCTAAATTCCACTGCATTGGAACTTTTCAATTTAAGAAGGGTAAAAGTTTCTTGTTTTATAAATTAGAAACATTAATTACCTTAAAAGTGTTATACTATAGTCACAGTGTTACATTTTAATCATTTAAAAAATGTGATTAAAGTGTATCACTTATTAAGTATTAAGTTAATTCTAATGTATTAATTTTAAGTAAGTTGATTAACGTGAATAATTTATAAAATAAAAATAACTACTATAATACTTTTCTTATATAAATTTGTGCAAATATTTTATATATCAGATTACTTGTTAAAATTATTTACTTTATAGATAATACTACTAACAAGTATTTTAACATAAATAATATAGATATAAAAATAGGTATAAATTTATATGATTTAGCATTTTAAAAAAAAAAAAAACTCATTGAGGTATAAATATATTAGCAAACGAAATCGTAGTATGTTTAAATGAACTTTGGAAATTAAAAAAAATATTATTATTATTATTATTATTATTATTATTATTATTGGGCCTGTGTCAAGCAACCCTTTGAGGCCTTGAAATTTAGAAAAAAATTAGCAAAACGAAAAAAGTTGACCTCAGTCCGATAGGCATTGCTAAAAAGGAAATGTGTATTGTCGTTTAGCAGTACCGTTCTAGAAGTAAAATTACTGATTCGAATTTTTAATTAGAAATCCTACTTTGCTGAATTAACTCGTAAATATTGATAACGAGAATTATGAGTTGCCTAAGTTAATCCATTGAAATTTAAGAGAATATTTCATAGAATTAAATCATTTAAAAAATTCTGAATTACTTGAATAAGTTCTTCAAAATTCAAGAGAATGCTTCACATGATGATAGAGTTACTCAAAAAAAAAAAAAACTTACTTATTGCAATTAAAATATATAAAAAAAAATTACAAAATACCTATTGCTCCATTCTCTATGTCAGTGTCAAACATCCCTATTAATATTCTTTCAAAGTCTAATTTGTAATGGGTTTTTCTTATTCACCATCGTACGAAGTTGGAATTTGAAAAAAAAAAGCCCTATATATAATTACCTAATTTAACTTCTTCTTTTTTTATAAATTTAAAATTTTAGAACCATAAGCAACCAATGCTATTTAGCATCTTATTAAAGTCTGAGTGGATCGGTAAAAAGAAAAAAAGTAAGACTCCAATCAATTTTCTTATTTTAGTGTATAATTTTGTATTTCGTTAATAGTTAATAAATACCTAAACAAAAAGCTTATATTCTATACAATAAATATACATATTTTTAATTGTTTTTATGTATATATTTATAGCATATTAATCTATTACTAACACGTTACGTTGTATTCTTTAAAAAAAAAAAAAAAAACAGTCACATATATTCAAATTTCCAAGTCAAAGGTCAAAAAAGGTTTACAAAACAAACAAATATAGTTTTTGTTTTACAAGTGTAGAACTAACTAGTGGACTACTCATTGTACCTAAAGGGCATAGCTGACTTATAAATTAAAATATAATTTTCTATTTCATTAGTTATGTTATTAAACTTTAAAATTATATTTATATTTTTCTTATTTTATATATATCTCTCTCTATCTCCTATATTCGTTCCGTTCGCATTTGCCTAAATAATAATATATAAATGGATTACTTTGTAGGGTAATTATATGTTTTTTTGTGAAAGTTAAAAATGTGTGGATTCGCCTGTCATTATACATGTACTTTATTAAGGGTAAGATTATATCCACGACCAGAAAATTTATTTTAAACGTAGGACATTTTTGCCCCCCAATTTTTTCTTTATCTCAAAATATATAACTAGTTTTCTCTTATCAATAATAAATTTCAAATCGATCAAATTCAAGACAAGAACTAAGATTTAGATGAATAAATATACATGTACCAGCCATAAGGTTTCTCAGAAAGGGGGAAGAAGAACATGGTGTGCAGACTTAAGAAGAGTTTGTATGGCCTCAAACAAGCCCCGAGACAATGGTACAAAAATTTGATGACCACGCATGAGGAAGGTTTCCGTAAGTGCAATCTTGATCATTGTTGCTACTTCAAGAGATATAGGTCCGCTTATATCATTTTACTACTTTATGTTGATGATATGTTAGTATGAAGGTTCGGATATGGATGATATTAAAAGGTTGAAGAATTGTCAAAGGAATTTGACATGAAAGACTGGGTCCAAAGAAAGAAGATTCTTGGAATGCAAATCACAAGAAATAAGAAGAAAGGATCCTTGCAATTATCTCGTGCAGTACATCAATCGTGTTTTGCAAAGATTCAACACGGGCGATGCCAAGCCGGACACCCTTGGCCGGTCATTTTCGCCTATCCAAGAATCGGTCCCCTCGAGACGGAGGAAGAGAGAATTCATGGCTAAGGTTCCTTATGCCTCACCATTGGAAGTTGATGTACGCAATGGTGCATGCAAGACCGGACATTGGCCGTGCGGTGGGAGTTGTTAGCGGTTATGTCAAATCCAGGAAAACTCATTGGGAAGCGGTGTTGGATTTTGAGGTATCATGCGAGGCACCGTAAAAGTGTTTGTACTTTAGTAAAGGAGAGTTAAAAGTACAAGGATACGTAGATGCGGACTTTGGAGGTGAAGTTGATCACCGAAGACCACCGGTTATATATTTCTTGTTGGAACTACAAAGTTAGTTGGATGTCACAAATACGTAAAATTGTCACTCTATCCACTACAGGTGAGTATGTAGCGATGTCAAGCTAGTAAAGAGATGATACGGCTTCAAGGTTTGTTAATCGAGTTGGGATTCAAACAAGAGAAGAATGTTCTGCGTAGTGATAGTCAAAGCAATACACGTGGCGAAGAATTCGGCATTTCATTCTGTAGAACCAAACATATTGGACTTCGTTATCACTTCATCGATCTCTATTGTAAGATGATGTATTAATACCGAGAAGATTCAGGAAGCAAAAATACGAGATATTTTAACAAAGGTGGTGATTATTGACAAATCAAGTTGTGCTCAACTTCAATGTCTCAGTAACAAAGACTAGAAAAGTTGCTGCATTGATCGAGGTGTGAAGACAGATTGAAATCAGTCTTCAAGTGGGAGATTGTTAGAGATTATTGTTATAAAGCTCCTTAATTTAAGGAACAAATTAAGGAGCAAAACATGGAACAAAACAAAGAGTAAAACATGGAGCTTAATTCAAGGAGCAATTCAAGGAACCATTAATTTAAGGAGTAATTCAAGGAGTGAATTTCACACATGTTACAAGTATTTTTTTTTACATAAACGTTAGAAATAAAATGATAAGAATATCTAAATAATAATAAAAATTTATTTTAATAATAATATGATTAATTTTTTTAAAAGAAAAGTAAAAATCTAAGTTCCCATATATATATATATATATATAAACATTGACTTTATGTTGTATTTTTTTTTAATATGTACATTTTCACATAGTGAAAGGACAATTAAGAAGTTGATATTTAAGTATAAGTATAAGCATAGCTCAGCTCAGCCCAGCCGTTAAAGATTAACATATAATGGTTGAAATATTACAAGGACTATGGGGGAAAAAAATGTCAAAGCAGCTTCAGCTTTATGTTCGCCAACTCCTCTTTGTCTTCATAACTTTGATAACCGTTATGTTTCTAATTTCCAATAAGGGTAAGCACCTCGTCTCTAATTTAATCTATTCACTGATCTCTCGTAACATAAATAAATTTTTTATTTTTCACTGAATTATAAGAATTTTTTTAATTATTTATAAGGATCAAAATTACATAAATTAAACCGAATTTCAATTTAATTATAAATAGTGTTTTGTAACTTGTATAATTTCATGATAGAAAAAGTTAATTATCAACTATAAATTATGATCCATCTACACGGTAATTAAGGCAGTTAAGTACGGTTTAATCTAAAAAATTATTATTATCGGTTATAATTAAGAAGTTATTTTTATTTGATTTTGAAGAAAATTCTCATTGGAGTTCAGAAGGTTTATTCAAATGTGCTTCAGTAAGATGCAGGCAGTTCCCAAGCAAAACCTTAACTGGGAATTGCATAAACGTAAATACTTGCAACCGGAAATGTAGGAAAGAGAGTGCCACTTGTGGACGCTGTGAAGGTTTTGTGTTGTCTCATATTAAATATTGCTCTTGCTATTATTGCCCATAAAAAACCACGTGTCCAATTCTTGTACCGTCATAGATCATGACAATCTTGTACTAGCTACTTATAGATTGAGCATGACAATCTTTGTATTAGAATCATATCCTCCTTTTTACAAAAAAATAAAAAATAAATCTTTGAAAAAATGTTAAACAATTCAGATTATGGAAAGGAAAAAAAAACGTGATGTTCCTGCTCGTGCAAGGAGAGAGAATGGGCAAATTGAACAAAAAATTAATGCCCGGCCTCATATCAACAATGGAAATATGGGCTTCCAATCAATTAAAGTCATTGATTACTTACACAGCAAGAGATGAACTCTTAAATGGATTTAATTACGAGAAAGATATTCCAATCTAAAATGATTTATTTTTTCCCATTAATTATCATCAATAAACAAACAAAAAAGAAAAGAAAGGCGATGATTCATGTATTATATTTATTTAAGATTTAGAATAAATTGTGTAATATTTATTAATTTTATCTCTCCTAATTTCTATTTAGTATGATTATTCTCTCTTTCATCTTATTATTTTTTTTATTTTATCTTATTATTCTACGTTCTCTTTTATTCCTATCTTTTCTACCTCAATTAAAGAAATAAATACTTTTTGTCATGTATTATTCAAACTATGTAAGAGTATCAAGAACATATAAATTTGTATAAACTTTTACGTTGACATTGATAGCACTCATCTTATTTAAAAAAATAATCATTTTTTTTAATTTTTAAAATGATTTTAATATATTATACGATATAAAATTATAAATGTAAAAAAAAAAAATCTGTACAAATTTATATAATATATATTCTCATCAACCCGTCATTTACATTCATTTATACACCACAATTTAAATTCGTCTAATAATTATATCTGTGGCTTAACTCCCACTACAAGCCAATCAGTATTCAGGAGACCAATTATATATATATATATATATCCCGTCATATACATTCGTTTATACACCACAATTTTAATTTATCTAATAATTATCTATGTGGCTTAACTCCCACTGCAAGCGGAGATCAATCATATATATGTAATCATTTCTTAAAAATTTCATAATTAAATGTGCTTAAATTGAAATTTAGGATGGGTGATTCTTTGATAAGTGTCTTCATGGATAATTTTGATTACCCAAAAATTAAATAAAGAAATATATATTTATTTTTTATAATTAGAGTATACTTTGCATAAATAACATTACTTACTTTTTTATCAAATACTAAATATTAACATTTTATATAAAAATAGGTACACTAATAATGCATTTTAGATTAATTAATAATTTCTCTTTCATCACAACCTATAACATTTATTATAAATATATAAAACAAAAATGCATATATTATATATGCATGCAACAATTTGATACTTATATTAATGATATATATATATATATATATATATAAGTTTTACGATAAAAATAATACTCATTAAATTTATAATAACAAAAAAAATATTTTAATAACATTAAAAGATTAAAAGAAAGGTGTGCAATTAGTTGGAGTTAAACAATGAACAAATTTAATTTATTAAAATTTAAATTAAACTAAACGTTATCCAACTTATAACATTTAAAGTAAATTATTTAAGTTAAGTCGTTTTTTTTTTTGTAATAAAAATATATAAATTAAACCATACAAGACTTTGTATGTTTACAAGTATTTAGAAATATTATAAATTATATTTTCTAAAAAAATCAGTAGTTTACAAAAAAAAAAGAATCATATTAAGTTATTATAAAATTTAATATAGAAGTTAGTTCAACGTACCAATGAATATAACCATTTAATTATTTCTATTTAATGATAAATATGTAATTATATATTATTTAATTTTTATCTTGATTTAAAAGTTATTAACTACTTAATTTTAAATTTTAAATTATAAAAACATTTTACTAGTCATACAGATTATTTTATGATTATAATTATTGGTTAAGAATATTTGTATTCTGATTCTTGGAAGATATATATATATATATATATATATATATAATTTATTATTTTTTTAGAACCTGCTTGCATGAGCGCGACCGCTTTAATTTCTTGCAGGAATTGGGAAGTTCAGTCTTTATGAATAAGGGGGATTTGAGGACTCCTACATACCACATGCTTACAGGCTACTAGAACAGAATAATGATTGAATTATATGCAAAATTTGTCATTAAAATATGTAGCATTTATACTAGTCGTTTTCATCTCTTATATTAATGAAAGGTGTTAGATATCTCAATTAAGTAGTTAAGAACTAAGATCCAAACTAACTAAATAATTGAGGGAATTTTTTTTTTTTTGTCAAATTAATTTAAACGTTTAAATATGAGTAGTAGTGTATAAAATTATTGCATTCATATTAATTATATTATAATATATAATTAAATAATTTTAAAAACAAAAAAAAATATTTATTTTTTAATAAAATTAATTACTTATCATATCATTACTAATATAAATATAAAAATAATTGCAAATTACATTGCTCAAAACTCTATACATTTCAAATTTAATTGAGCACACAATTATTTTTGTAAACACAGTTGGCACATATAATTTTATTAAATAAAAAAACTATCACTTAATATACTTGCTAAATTATTAATTTATATGACATTAATGTATTATAGATTAGATGAATACATATAGTTTCAAATTAAAACCCAATTGGTGCTAAAAGTGACACTTTTGCAAGTGGAATAATATATACATTTATAAATATTAATACCCACGTACAGACAAGCAAGCTGTCCTTTCCTTTTGTGCATAATATATATGGGTAATATGTAAAATATTAATTTTATTTTTAAAATTACTTAATTAATGTTAAATAAATTTATTATTAATAAAATATTTTTATGATTATAATAATTTATATTATGATAATTTATTATATTAAACTAAAAATAAATTTACAAACAACTGTAGGAGAGAGGTTCAACTCCCACATGATTTTTAAATCCATTCTTCTCAAATTCGTGGTTGAAGTTTTACAATTAATCGGTGATAATATTTAAAATAAATCAAATAAATTATAAATTCGGCCAGTAGAATTTCAATTCTCACCAACCTTTTTTCTTTTTCCGAATAGAAATCAGCTTAAGCTTCACCGGATAATAATAAAATAGATAACGTCACTAATAACAAATACTTAAAAGATTAGATAAGACTACATTCTTATCAATCAAAAATATCACATAATTTGTAAGATTTATTAATATTAATTATTTTTATTTACCATACATTTTTCAATAAACATATTTCTAGGTTCATTATTAAGTCTATATATCATATAAAATTAAAGAAATGCTTTAATTCTATATAGTAGTATTTTAGGTATAATTTTTTTTAACTATGACACATAATATTGTATTCATATATTCATTACTAAAGTTTATGTTGTTCAATTGATAGACTAAGAGTATTTGATCAATTAAGAGGTTAGATCGATCAAGTTTCGCTCTGCTTCAATTTAATTCCCTTGAGTAAAAATTAAGCGTACAAGTTATCGTTGATCGATTGATTGAGTTCGAGATTTTCCTTTTAAATATTTATTTAAACTTAAAACAACTTATGAAATGTTCACTTAACATTTTCTTTAATATGTTTTAATATTTTTTTAAAATATGTCATAAAATATAGGTTAAAATGTAGCCTAAATTATAAGATAACATATAAAATAAGACATAACATAAAGTATAAGCTAGGATTTAGCCTAAAATATAGGTTAAAAGATAGCCTAAAATCTCAATTAAACTATTTTAAGAAGAACTCATCTTTAAATAGTAGTTTTCTTGATTAATGAGTATTATTAATCTTATTTAAAATATAAATTTTATTTAACAATAACTTATGATTATGGTTTTAATTTTTCTTATAAATAAATTTATTACTCATTGTTTTAAGAAATCACACAACTCACAAGCACATAAAAAATACATGCTTTTATTTGCCATGAATTTCAAATTTTATTCATTACTTTCTATGATCATATAACTTCTTCTCTTATCGGTTATCAAATATGTGATTTTGATTTATTGAATTAATTGTTAAGGTTTAAAGAAGCTATCTTCACTAATCTTGGTCTGGATTTACTTGCTTTAAGATTTGTTAGTTGATTTGAATTATTCAATATATGTTTTGAATCTCTTAGTTAAGATTATTCATTAGTAAATCTATTCTAAAACACACAAAGATACTTGTGTTTTTTGTGTTAACCCTATTTGTAAGTTTATCAACAAACGAGTCTAATTGGTGAGGAGTTAATTAAGACTAGACTCTCTCATGTTAATCTTGAAAACTGTAAAAATAGGATAAAAGATCGTAAGTTAAATGTATTGGGACATTATCTTAAGGATGATGGTATAACACTAAATTTGTACTTGAATATCTAATTTTCATAATAGAAAGTTAAATATTTTGGTGAATTAATGATTTTTCAATTAGGTTATGGTTGTGACCTAGGTTGTACTTAAGTAATATTATAATTTAGTAAAATTAAAAATAACAAGTTTATTTGATCCGTTTTATAGCATTCATAATTAATAAAGACTTCTATTTAGTATCAAAAACTTGCATATTTAGTAGAAAGTTATTAAAATCACAACAAAGCATCATCGAAACAGATGCAACATTTGATTCCAATATCATAGAGTTATTGCTCTTTCTAATCCACCACCATATGAAGATAACCAAACTAATACTATTAGTTTCATTCTTAGAGATCAAGAAGTCCACCATAACATTAAAGCTTTCCTCCATATTCAACCTACTAAATTCTTTAATATGAATTATTATCTCCCATCTAATAATACATTCTTCGTAAAGCGACATTTGAAAAATAAATGCAGCACAATTTCTCTCGCTTTTAACACCAATGACATAAAGATAGGACCTATACATTATTTTTCAAAAGAAATGACCTAATTGGTAAAATATTGTGTAAACATAGTCAGATGAAAGTTTTAAACAAACTTGACATTCTCAATTTTCATATAAGTTTTCAGATTGTTGACACCTATTTAGACCTCATAATTGCAATTGAAGACGCAACAGCATCAAAAGTTATTTTTATAGTACTTATGTTTTTCAAGTCTCTATAGTACCTAATCTCTTACTTGAAATGTAGGAGTATTCACGTTGTCATGAATATATGCCGACCAAAAGATGGAAACCACCTTAGTCTCATCCTAAGTAGTTTCATCAACTTTCATGGTCTCGATAAGGAACGAAACTTAAGGTTTTTTTATAGTAATCGATTTGTGCCTTTTTGAATTTTTAAGGCAAGGCTCATTCTATATTTTAATGAAACTATTTGTATAAACTCTACACAATAATCTCCTTTTCTCTTAAAGCTCACATAAATTGTTTCCAAATTATTTTGAATAAATTAAATTCTAAAAACACTAAGATTTTTTTTCAACGGATGATAATTCAATATGCAAAAGTAACAACTATTATACAATTTTCAAATATCTAAATTAAATAAACAAATTATAACAAGCGAAACGCCCAAGAAACAGTTTCATTTTTTATGTAGGTTTGATCTTAAATTTCATAAAGATAAGAGAGAAAATAAAACGATAGGAAGATAAAAGAGAGAGAAAAAAATATAGAGATATAGATGAAAATAGAAGTTGCGAAAGAAGAAGATAAAAAATATTAAAAGATAAAGTATTTTTTAAAATATATCGTATGTCGTGCATATATCAAACTTTTTAATTTAAATTATAATTTTGTCCTAGATTGGTATCTTTTTTTAAAATGTTTATATCACTAAAGTGCCAATTAACAATAAGGGTAAGAAAGGATACCAAAAATAAAATTAAGATGTAATAAAACCCATGATTTTCGTTATTTAAGAAAAAGGTTGAATTGTGAAGGATCCTTTCCATAATTATTTTAATTCTTAATTTTAAATTTTAAATTTAAATTTTATAAATTTTAAATTATATAGCTCATTTTTAATTTTATTTTTTCAAATTTCAAATTTAGTTTTAAAATCTAATTAAGTTTTGAAATTCAAAAAAAATATAGTTTTGGAATTAAATTTCTATTTTTATATTTATTGACACTAAACATTAATAACCCAATTATGTTCTAAAAAAAATTGGAATTGAATTTTAGAGTTTAGAAAGTTAAAAATTATGAATTGATTATCAATTTAATAATATTTAATTTATATTTTTTAAAATTGAAACTAAGAATTTATTATCAAATAAATTTTAATTTTTTTAAAAATAATTTTGAAATTTAAAATCAAATTTTAAAACTAAAATTGAAATGGTTATTGCCTCAAAAAGAGGAAAAATGTCAACAACAAAAAAAGAACGGGAAAATAAAATCAAATTCAGAGAGAGAAAAAAAATGGCCATCAATTTTTAAGGGAAATAGGTTAACTTTTGCTAATAGAAGAGAGAGTGAGAGAGCATTTTTTTAAGGAAAAAAGAAAGAAAGAAAGAAATAAGAGAATTGAAATATATATTAATTTGGCTTTATCAATTCGAATGTTGATAATATATGAATTAAATATAAAATATATTATTTTTAGAATTATAAATTATAAATATATTATTTTTATTATTTAAAAATAATAATAATAATAAACCATAAGCTTCCAAGACAACCTTAGCAACTCCATTTACGACCAGTGGCGGGATAGAACATTATTATTGGGTACGCTGACATTATTTTAAGAAAATGTTCCATTATGTGACAATTTTTTTAAGTAATAATAAAATTAAAAATTAAAAAAAATAATTCATAAATATAATAATAATTATCATAAAATATATATTAAAATGATAAAGAAAGCACGTGTAAACTTAAATATTACTAAAGTAATTTATGTAATGTTTTAAAAATTAAAATTAATCTATTATTACATAGTATTAATAAAATTATGTATCATTAAATTATAAATACTAAAAGTAAACATAATAATAAGGGTTAAAAAAAATGATATATATATATATATATCAGAGAATTAATTTGTTTTTTATTTAAATAGATTAAAAAATATAAAAATAATAAATAAATAAAAAAGAAAAAAAGCCAACAACAACATCCATTATAAAAGATTAATTTGCATCCATTATTGCATTTACCCACTTACCAAGGCGGAGTATGCAGTACTTACACCAGGAGTGGACCCTTCTCTTGCACTTCCATGGGGAAATGCACATTTATAAAAAAAATTCCAATTCCATTGGAGATTAGATTTAATGTAGGACTCAATGTGCTTCCAATATTGCTGTCCCTTCTTCAACATTAATTGGTTGATAATGACCCCCTCTCTCCTTCTTAGAGAAAGCGTCTTTCAAGGCAGCAAATTTGCTCAAGAATGACCAAAGCTAGGTAGCTATCCGAACCGATGGTTCGGTTTTTAACCGGTAAATTTCGGGGACGGGAACGGTTTCGGGGAAAACCGAATATGAAACAACGATTACGGTTCGGTTACGGTTATACTAAAAACCGTACCCGCCCGTACCCGAAATTAATTAGATTTAATTAATTTAATTATATATTAAATTATAAATAAAAAATTAATTATATATATTTAATACATTAAATTATATATATATTTCGGTTTTTTTTTTCGGAGTTTTTTTCATAACCGTCCCGAACCGTTACCCGAGGGTAAAAAATCGTCCCCGAACCGTAACGGTTTTCGGGCGGTTTCATTTATAGGTTTTAAAATTCGGTTCGGGGACGGTTATATCAAAAACCGTCCCCGCCCGTCCTCGTGCCCATTCCTACCAAGAGCACCTCATCCGCATTTTTTTAATGAAAAAAAAAGCATGAAAAGTATTATTTAATTTTTTAAATTATAAAATATTTTATTTAATTATTAATTTTTATATAAAATAGCTACTTATTAACTTTTTTGATTGAAAATTTTAATAATAAAATAATATTTTAAAATATAATCTTTTATAAATTAAGTGATTAAATGATACTTCTTATCATCGAAACAAAATAAACAGTTTGATACTTCACTTTTTTTTTTCTTTTTCTTTTTTTATGTAACCTTTCTGTTCCTCCATTTCAGACTTCCAATTTAACAGAATAACTTTTAATTGAAATTAAGCAATTTTATTGAAAATAGACTAAATTTTAATTGATATTAAAAAAAATGAAAATGTGATAAATTATTTATGTACTAATATATTTAATTTTGATTAATTTATTTTATTATATATTCACGTAATTAATAAATTAATTTTGTTATTAAAAAAGGTGGAATAATTTGAAAATTTAGTTCATAAAAAACAAAATCCTGGTGTATTTATTGATTTGGATTAAGACAAAATATACAATTGAAGAATTATAATGAGGAGGAAATTATGGCTAGAATAGATAGGGAGAAAATTTAGAGGGGGAAATAAATTTCAAGATTTGGGATATTACTTTTATTATTATTATTTGTAGTATATAATATCAACTATTTGATAACAGATTACCTAATCTCTTATCTAAATATATAATTTGAAAATTAAACATATAATTTTAATTTGATCATATAAATCCTAACAATATATATTAATATATAAATGCTCAATATATATGCTATCATTTTCAAGTTTTTCATACATCTTTTTCTTTCTAATTTTTTTGTTTTCATATATACTCATATATATATATATATATATATATATATATACATGAATAATATCATGAGACCATCATCCTCTCTCTTCATTTTAATTACTTTAACATCTTTTTTTTTAATTTGATATTAATATATTATATATACAATAATATATAGTATAATTAAAAATATAAATATCATAATTTTGATTGATTATGACATTTTGTAAACAATGGTATTACTATATCTCTGTTTGGCATCAATGAGCAACATTTTCAGAGTAATATATTATCATGGTTCGTTTTACTTTACATCCATATTATATAAACCATTAAATTTATTCAAATTAATCTCCCTCGTTAATTTTTTTTTATAATTAATTACCTAATAATATATGGGTAAAAAGAGTACGTAAATATATAAGTTTGAATAAAAAATGCAAATGGCACAGACCTACTGTTACATTTTGCACCATCTAATGTATCAAAATTGTTTGCAATTAACATGTACTATTAAAATTATAAAAATAACAATTTTAAAATTTATAATAATAAAAATAATATATTAATGATATTAAATATATTTTAATTAAATGTTGTTAAATAAAATAATTTAATTTAAATAATATTTAAAATAAAATAATATATTAATTTTTGTATAAAAAAAAATTATTTTTATAATTATAAGATTTCAAGATAATTTTTATTTTTATTGCTTTTCTAAAATTATTAACAATGCGCCTGACAGGACCTTGTGTCTAGTCCGTATAGGATAAGGGTATATTTATTAACAATGAATGAATTCGATACCAACCCACTTGACTTTGCAATTAATACTTACCGGCAAATAACATTATTACCACGAACACTTCAATAGTTCTACTCCGATAACTATCTCTTTATATATAATATATTTGTATTTATCGACGATATTTTATTATATTAATTATAAATAATTTTTTTTATTCAAATTATCATCACATCATTTCTAAATTATTATTGCAACAATTATTTAAAAAATATATATTCTTTTTACAATTATTTTTAATAATATCAATATTAACCTTTAGACATAAATTATTTTCTATCATTTAACATTCAAATAATAATATTATTGTTTTATAAGAATTACTATGAATAATAAATAAATTATAACAAAATTATGAACATTATTTTTATTAATAACAAACTTATTTAACAATAATAACATTAAATTATAATTAAATATCGTATTATAAAATTATTTAATATATTTTTGTTGCAACCATGGAAAGGAAAATTATAAAGGCATTCTAACACAATTCAACTCATAAAACTTTTGAATGTTAGGCTATGATCACGTGCAGTTGGACTATTATGTTATGATCACATGTGCAACTCATCAACTAATGAGCTAGTCTAATGAGCTAGTGTGTATGACGCCACAAGTGTGTGTTGTGTATGTGATCCTAATTAATTGATAATTATGTGTAGTAGTTAGTTAGCAATTCATTTGTCTACAAATGTAAGCTCCTACACTCATTCAATAATATCTTGCATAATTCAATTTATAAGTGTTTCAAGAATTCTCCCTTTCTATTTTGGTATCAGAATATAAAAGATCCATAGAGATATATGGTTATGGCATCAAGAGCTACTTATTATGATGTACGCAATTCACCTCCAACTTGTCCACATGTTGCCAACGATCAAAACAATCGATTAAATGATGGTGTGACAATAAAAGATGGAAGACACTATACTTTTGGTATGAATCTTGGTGTTCAAGATCAATTAATTAATCTACAAACTCGAGACAAGAACGTTGAAGGAAGTAATCTAGTTCTTGATTTTTTTTATCTTAAGGTTTCTCAATTACTTCTCTAAATAGTATTGTCTTATTTATGCATCTTGATAACGATAACTACTTGGAGTGGAAAGAGTACTTATGAGTTTCATCATGGCATATCACCTTGAAAGGTTTATCAATGGAACTATGCTTATGCCAAAGCCTTTTCTTGATGTTGAACAAACTATGCCAAATCCACTATTGGCCACTTGGAATCGTGGATTTACAATTCAATGTCAGAGGGACTTAATGCAATTTTCCTTAGGGGTTCCATTGCTCGTGAAAAATGGATGGCATTAAAAGAAAGATTTTTCAACATGACTCAATCAAGAATTATGGAGCTTCATGGAAAACTGTAAACCTTGAGGAAAGATTCCTTATCTATAAGTGATTACTTACTTAAAGCTAAAGCCTTATCAAATCATCTTGTCTCAATTGGGGATGTGATTCCTAAAAGAGAACATGTTCTCTATATCTTGAATGGTCTTGGATCTTGTTACTTATCATTTGTAACTTTTTTTAATATGACTCAATCCAACCCATCTATTAGTGTACTTCACAATTGATTGGAGAACTATAAGAGGATTCTATCATTCATTGAAAAGCTTGATCAAGATTTTAGTTTTCAAGCAAATATAGCCAGCTTTCATCGTGGTTCGTACTCTAATCATACCAAGAACGGTGGAAGAAATAGATTTTCAAACAACAAATCCAATGGCTTTAGAGATGAACCATACTAGAACTTTCATCAATTCTTTCAACAACATTATACCAATGATGTTCTTGGATCATAAAAATTGAGTTCCCCTAATTCTCAATACAAGAAATCATTTTTTAAGAAGCATGTGTGCCATATTTGTGAAAAGATCGGTCATATTGCATCTTTTTGCTTTGTGGTTAGGGATGCTTTAACTGGAAAATGTTCTAGCCTATAAAATCAGCCCACTACTATGGTTGCAAATGGTTTTCCTTATACAATATGGCATATGGAATTTGGTTGCTAGACTCAAGGCTAGTTATCATTTAACCTTTGATGCATCATAGGTTCCCAATTCCACTTCATTTCCTAGTAATGAAGGTATGATGATAAGTGATGGTAATAAACTTCCTATTGTTAGTGTTGATTCAAATGCCTTATATACTAATGATTCTTGTTATTTTTCACTTAATAATCTGCTTCTTACTCCTAATGCATCTACCAATTTACTTTCTATGCAAAAGCTTTGTTTAGATAATTAGGTACTAATTGAGTTTAAATTTGATTCATTTTCTGTTAAGGATATTAACACTGGAGAAACAATTATCGAAGGGAGCAGTGATAATGGCTTATACAAATTAAATAGAGTTGTAAGCAAGAGGCTTAATGAATTAGATGTCTCAATTTCACATTTTCAGCTTCTCTTGATAAAGGAATAAATGAATACAAGTAATGGCATCAAAGGCTTAATGATCCTTCTTTTGATACAATAGTCAATTTTATGTCCCTTCATGGCATCCCACATAAGGGTATGTCCAAATCTTTTGTTTTCTGTACTAAACGTTAGCTTGCAAAAGCTCACAAGCTTGATTTTACTTCTGTACATACTAGAGTGAGCAACTCTTTTGAATTGTTGCATACAGACCTTTGGACATCACCATTACTCTTTTCAATTAAGACTAATAATTTTCTATCCATTGTAGATTACTGCACTCGATTTATCTGCCTTTATCCTTTACAAACCAAAGAATAATGTACTTTCATCTTTACTATTTTAAGAAATATAATTGAGAAGTAATATTTTGTGCATTTCAAAAGTATGCAAACTAATAGGGTATGGAGTTCATCCAATTAGTTAAACAGTTAGAACTTGATGGTGTTATCCATTATTTCACTTATTCCTATTCCTCAGAACAAAATGAGGTTGTCGAATCAAGACATAGAAAGATAGGGGAAAGAAGCTTAGTTCTTTTGTTTGCCTCCAAAGTCTCTTTACACTTTCTTGATCTATGCTTTCAAGGATATTTTTTTAATAGGCTTCCTTCTAAGGTGCCAAATGGAAAATATCATTATGAACTATCGTATCATAAAGTTTATGATGTGTCGGTGTTTAAGGTTTTTGGAACTTAGTGTTTTCCTTATATTAAAGCTTATGCTAAGAAAAAACTGGATCAAAGATCAGTGACATGTGTTTTCATCTTGTATATAGCTAAACAAAAGGGATATCTATGTTTTGATATTATGGCTCAAAAGTTCTAGGTTAACAAGCATGTTATTTTTAATGAACTTATGCTTCCTTATGATATTCCTTCTTGTACTACATCATCACACTTATTTGATGTCCCTTCTTGTACTACATTATCAAACTCGTTATCTTTCTCTTTTGATCTCATACATGTGCCATCTTGGTTGACATTCTCTAATACCTTGTGTCATTTTTTCCTGTGCTTTTTTATTTTAATAAACCTATTGTGGTTCTTTCACTTATTGTTCATTCCAATCTTGATTCTTACTCTTCAACTTATTTTGAGCCTATTGTGTTACTTTCACCAAAACAATCCATTTCTTTGAGTAATTCATCTCCTATTCTTTTAGATTTTATATCTACCTTACTAGTGCCAATTTATATTCCTTCTTCACCTAGAAATAATCTTGACCTTACCATTGATTTACCTATTTCACCTATTATCAATGTCTTTCTAGATTCTAATGAGGCATCTACTTAAAATTCTATCAACTCTCATTTTATGACTTTAAGAGCCAAATCTGGTATTGTCAAGTCAAGACTTTTGTCCTTTCTTAGTTCATGACACTTGTGTTTTACTTGAACCAAATTCTTACAAAGAAGAGTTGAAGATTCCACTATAGAAACAAGTTATGGAAAATGAGTTTTATGCCTTTTTACAAAATGGAACATGAGAGTTGGTAGCTTTTCCTATAGGAAAAACTTCCATTGAATTTAAATGGGGTTTTCATGTTAAACTCAAAGCTGATCAAACTCAGGATAAGTATAAAGCACACTTAGTTGCTAAGGGTTTTCTACAAGTGGTCAAGCCTACAACTATATGAGTGTACTTACCCTAGCACTATCTAAGGGTTGGAAGTTGAGATAAATTGATGTCAATAATGTATTTCTTAATAGGGATATCTCTGAGAATGTGTTTATGATTCAACTATCAGGGTTTGAGCCTGGAGAAGATCTTGTATGAAAGCTTAGAAAAGCTCCTTAGAGCCTTAAGCAAGCTTCTCGAGCATGGTTTTCATGCTTCAAAAGATATTTTTTTCTTGTTTGTTCAAGATTTTGCTTATCATTACATTATTATTTTGGTATATGTTGATGATATAATCATAACTGCAAGCTCTTCATTAATATTTCAACATTTGATTGACACATTTCACATAAACTTTATCGTAAAAGACTTAGGCTATCTTAGCTATTTTCTTGGCATAGAGGTGCTATGTAATGTTGACATTCTTTACCTGAATCCAAGAAAGTATGTGTTTGAGCGACTTGATAGATATGGATTTCTTGATACTAAGCATTGTGACACTCCTATGATTATTGGCAAGGGCCTTAGCCTGTATGATGGCATTCCCTTAAGAATGGCATGAACACATCATTTTTCTTTTAAGCGATTTTTGAATGAAGTATTTGAGCTGGGAAGGTTTCCCACACTTTTATTTGTCAGCTTAACATATCCTGGCTTTGGCAAAAGCCATTATGGTGAAAGCAAAATAGGATTGTCAGAGTCCGGAGCATCTTTGGCCTTTCTTCCCCAAGTAGAGGTATATGCCTTTTCCCACTGATTGTTGGTTGAACACCTGGTAGTTGTCTTTTTATCCTATTCAACAGGTAGATCATGATCTGCACTTTTCTTAGGAGTAGTGTTGCTAGCATTTTTCATAGTTACAACCATGAAAGCTAATTCTTCTTTATCTGTAACGAATAATGCTTTATCATCCTAACCACATTTGCTATTCTCCTTAGAACTAGAAGTAGTTGTATTACTTTCAAAATGATTTTTCTCACTCCAACAATATTTTGCCATTTGACTCATCTTACCGTAGTTGTAACATTCACCATCAAATTTCTATTGTTACTATGATTCTTCCAAGCTTCACCGAGACGAAAGCCTCTATTTCTTTGAAGAATTTTGTCTCCATCCTTTTTAGATCTATTTCCCTTTTACTGCTTGAAAGTGCCTTTGCTTTTTCTAATGTAGAGCGCTTCTTCCTCACCCTTTAACGATATTCCTCCCATTTTCTTAAACACCATAGCACGATACTTAAATTATGTGCTCGATCGAGAAACTACTTTCTACATAGATGTGTGCCATGAAATAAAATTGTCTCCAAGAAAGATATAATATGCCCCAATTGAACTTCGATCATCAATGGAAGAAGTCCAATAAGCATTACAAAATATTATCAAACAAAAAGTTGCTAGACTTAACAAAACACAAGCCATAAGAAATGGTGCCTTTCAAGTAACTGAGAAGATGTTTCAAAGATCTCTAGAAAGATAGAGATAAAGAGCTTGGTGACAACCACATGATGGACTATTTGATAGAAAATTCAAACATGAAAGACTTTGAAGAATGGTGTTGTGTTCCATCTGATAAGTGGACAAACCTGGGTAATAGGGGTTCAAACTATGAACAAGGCACCTCTTCTGCAAAGTCTGATGGTGACAAAAAATCAGATAGATCGACAAGGAGATCAAGTTATGATAGCACAAGATCTGATGTTGCAATGGATGATATTATTGAGTATGAGATTCCATGGGAGGAAGACGATGAGATCCAGTTTCATCCTTCGCTGGAGAGTAGATCTCTAGAGTCATTTGAGGTCGAACTATTTGATAATGGTAGTGGTGGAATCAAAGGCACCTTCAAAGCAACAAATGAGTCAAAATAACCTAACCCTAGCCCTATTGATCCCTTAGTAGAAACAGGTAAGGAATGGTAGTAGAGAGGTGAAATAGAGGATTGTTGGAATGAAGGTGGTACAATGATGTTGATTAATACTTGAGGTGAAAGGCATATGGAACTGAGTAGAAGGAATATCAAGCAGGCATTAGAAAGAGGTTGTTGATATTGTGAATAGTATAGAGGACTATTCAAAGAATCCTAAGACTTATATTCAATGTAAGAATCAAATTGATATTGTGAAGAAGAAGTATAAGAGTGAGAAGGCTAAAATTGTTGTAGGTGGAGGACTTAACAAGTCACGTTTCTATGAACTACTTAATGAGTTAGTTGGTCATTTGGATCCAAACGTCAATAATGATATGCTAAAACAAGTATTTCGCCAATTTGGTGAGTTAATTATTGATAAAATATTATTTGAAAAAGCATGTGGTTTTGTACAGTTTGTTGATAGGGAAAATGTTGAGGATGCCATTGAGAGTCTGAATGAAACAATAATTGATAAGAAAATTGTTCATCTTTCATGGGGTCGCACCTCAGGAACAAATAGTGGAAAATGGGTTAAAATAACCAGTGGAATTGGAAGGCACGCTCAATAGTTGGAGGGAATCAGATGCAGAGTGATAGATAAATATGAAAAACGTTTTTATTTGTAAAGAGTTGGTGTGGAGGGGGAGTGTTGAAAATAACATCAACCCAATAAATAAAATGGTTGGAGGATGTAAAAAAATAAATTGAGTGGTTGAAGGATGTAGGAAAATAAATGGAGTGGTTGAAGGATGTAGAAAAGAGAAATGTGTAGATAATATTTGTATGGCTAAAATTATTTCTTAGTTTTATATTTGTGTGGTGTAGATTGCATTTTGAGGACTATAAATAGCCTACCTTGCATTTGGTTTAATCATCTCATCAAAAACAAAATAAGTCTTTGTATTCTTAGTTTGAGTGTGAGTTGAGAGTTTTCTCATTGAGTGCTTTTATTTATTTTCAATTTATGAGTTGCCTTTAAAATGTATTATAGTGTCTTTTATTGTAGGTATAATACAAATAGTTTGTGTACTTGTTTGGATCCAATATTAATAAATTTAAAATTATGTATTCTAAATTTTACTCAACATACTAGTTAACTTGGCCCATATGATATCCATAGGCTCAAATTCTTGACAATCGTCCAAACTTGCAGCCAACACAACCAACTTTTATAGCGGGCATTTTGGAAACTTTTACATTACGTAGAAATAAAAAATAAAAGTAAAAAGTCTTCTTTTAAAAGAGAATCAATAATATTCATTTGGGTTGGCAAGAAAATGGATAGTTAATGGGCAATCAAAATAGTATTTTGGAATATAACCCATTCCTTTTCCCACAAAAAAAAGTGAAGTAAACATCTTGAATTAGACAAAATATATTTCTCTCATTCTCATTCCCTACAAGCAGACATGCCCTAAATGGTGACAAACGATGTATCATGTCAACTACTCACCAAATCTCCATCAACGACCTTGTTAGATCACATATATGAAGACCAACTCACTTACGATGTGCATGAGTTGACCTTCTTTGAAGGTCATACTTAGGCTTACTATGTGACTTGACATATGCGAGATTGATAAACCTCGAGAAACCCAGCCCTTTTGATGAGCAAAACTAGCATCATCAATCTTGTCAATACTTTGGTTTTATATTTATCAAACTCTCGCAAGTGCACGAATCATTTCGTAGAAAATGATAAGTATATTCCCAAGGTCAATCTAAAGAAAGAATATATATGATTTTTAATTTATTATTCAAACTTTTAAAAACGAAATTCAATCCTAAACATTTTATCACGATATTTGGGTTTTTGGTGTTTTTTAATATAATAACATAAAAATAAACATAGATACAGATTCAATAAACATATATGTAGATTCAATAAACATTTATGCAAATTTTATCTTTTATAATAATGGAATATTTATGGATATAATAACTAAGTAATTATGCTTGCTCATAATATTTAGGTTATTAAATATATAAATTGATATTTATTGATCTCTCTTTTTTATATGAATACCACCTTTAGTGGGGTTAGATATTCTTTGTTAACTAAACAAATCAATTAACAATTATGGGTGAGGTTAATAACTAATTTGGTTAATTAAATTAATTTCTTTTTTTAAGAGATTGAAAATGAACCATTTAAATGCTACATTTGTTGGGGTTAGACAATTTAAACTTTATTCAAGGTATCCAAATTAAACCTAAAAATTTAATTATCTGAGTACTAACTTTTAAGTTTTAAAACTACTATTGAAAACATGTTGTCAATACATTTTCAGATAATAATTCTTATAAAAACTTTTGAAATAGAGTTTCACTCTAACTACCGAGCGATTGTACTAAGAAATAAAAGAGCACTACTCTAAATCAGACCGGATAACTAAACCTTAAAATATAATTTTCAGATTTAAGTTTGTAATGAAAAATAGTATATTTCTTTCTAACATTCTTAATATAAAATCTTGAATAAAAACAAAATCAATTCATTTTAGAGATTTTTCCCTAAATAATATTTCACAAGCATACCAATGTTATTATTATACCATGTTTACAAATAGTCAGCAAAGTTAAATTTAATAACAGATAAATTAAATATAACATATAAGAATAAAGCATAAAAAATAAATGTAAAAAAAATAAAATCCTTATAGTACTTTATGTTATTCCTGTTGTTGGAAAACCTTCAAACGGAATTTGCACTCCTATTTATTGAATCAAAAAACAAATAAATTACAAAATCATAATTAGTTCTTCTCAAAAAGAGAAGAACTCTAAAACTAAGAAAAACTAACTAAGAAAAGCTAAAAAACTAAGAAAAAACTAGAAAAACTAGGAAAAATTAAAAAAACTAAGAAATGGAGAGAAAGAAAGAGAAGAGAAGATGTGTTTTTAGGTGTGTTTTATTATGAAGATAATGAAGGTATTTATAGGTGAGGAGAGAAAGAAAAATGGGTGAAAAAATGATTAAAAATGACGAAAACGTAGAGTAGTGAATGATGCCACATTATACAAAAAACTAGTAGGCACTCTTGTTTATCTCACAGTCACTCATCCTGACATTACCTATGTTTTTCATTTGGTTAGTCAATTCATGTCTGCTCTACGGTCTACCCATTATACTACGGTTCTTCGCATTCTCTACTACATCAAAGGCACCATGTTTCATGGTCTCCACTTCTCCAACAAGTCTAATCTTCTTATTTCCACCTACTCTAATGCTGATTGGGCAAGTGACCCAACTGATTGTCGCTCTACCACTGGATATTGTTTATTTTTTGAAAAATCTCTCATATCTTGGCGAAGCAAGAAATAATCCCTCACTTCTTGATCTAGTACTAAAGCTGAATATCGTGCTCTTGTTGACACCACTCAAGAACTTATTTGGCTCCGTTGGTTATTTGATGATATGGATGTTCTCCAATCAACTGCAACTATCCTATATTGTGACAATTAGAGTGCTATTCAGATTACTCACAATAATGTATTTCATGAACGAACAAAACATATCGAGATTGATTATCATTTTGTTCGTTAACATATTCTTAAAGACACTATATGTCTCAAATCAATATCCTCCATAGATCAAACAGCTCACATCTTCACCAAATCTCATCTACTAGGCAGATTTCAATATTTAGTTTCCAAACTAAGTTAATTGTTTCTCTTCCTCTTTGAGTTTGAGGGGGAATGTTAAGTTATATTTGATATTGTAATTTACTTGTATTGCACTTGTATTATACTTGTATTATTTCACTTGTATTGCACTTATACTATTTTCACTTGTACTACACTTCCACTATTTCACTTGTACTACACTTTACTACACTTACTATTTTACTTGTATTACACTTGTTACAATCCTATAAATAGGGTTCTCTATGTACATTCTAAATCACACAAATACAACATTAAATCATTTTTTCTTGTTATCTATCTATACTCTCACAATTTTTAATGTGTAATTATATTTTTTAAAATAATATTATAATAAAAAATAAATAATCAAATTGTTAAATTTATTTAAGTAAAAAGTGTTATTTAATTTCACAGATCATAAAAAATGAGTTTTAATTATTTTATTTATAAAAATATATTAGGGAATGATATTTGATATATTTTTTAATATTATTCTTTTTTTATAAGAAAAAAGAATTAAATAACACTTTTTTTTTAAAATAAATTATATGATAAATTGTATATCATAAATAATTAAACACTACCTTTTGTAAAAACAAAATATCCCAACAATATTGTTCAAGATAATAAAAAATATTGAATAAATAATGGCATTAAAAAAAATAGCATGTTACTTATTTCATATTTAATTAAAAATATATTTAAATTCTTATTAATTATGTATCTCTCAATTAGGATTTATTTATAATAATTAATAAAAAATAGATATATTAATAATAATAGTGTTATTACGTAGATATGAAATTATTCTAAAATATAATATTCGTAAAAATTAATAAAAATATATTTAATAAATAATTAAAAAGTAATATAATAATAATAAAAATATTTCAAAAATAACAAACAAAATAGTAATTCACTTATTCATTCCTCTTTCATTGTTTTACGACAAGTGGGACTGATTTATTATTTTAGAAAATAGGTAGTTAATATTTATTAGTAATACTATCACTGTTTATTTTATTATTATTATAAAAATAATTTATTAACGATTATTTTTAATAATAATTACATTAATAATTAGTATTAAAAATAAAATAAATATTTTTATATAATAATAAAAATTATTAAGATAATATTAATATACATAAATTATTATTATTATTAGTACAAAAATAATTTATTAATAAATTTTTTATATAATAGTAATATTTAGTAATAATAATTGATTTATTATTGTTCATTTATTAATTATTATTAAATAAATAAATTTATTGTTTATTATGTCTACTTATAATTACATTTTGATATAAAAAATTTATTAAGAAATTATTTTTGTTCTAATAATAATTGATGGGTAATAATATTATCATAAATTATTTTATTATTATTATAAAAATAACTCATTAATGATTGTGTTTTTAACAATAATGACATTAAATTATTAAGGTGTAATTAATAATAAGAATAAAATTAATAATTTTTTATAATTTTATTGTGATAATATTATTACCTATAAATTATTATTAACACAAAAATAAGTTTTTAATAAAAATTTTATAGCATAGTATTGACACTAAAGTATAATTATAGGTAGATATAATAATCAATAAATCAATTTATCGGATCAAAATCAATCCAAAATTAACCAAGTTTTCTTTTTGTAGGTTCAAATATGATTTTGAAAATACAAAAATTGAGTTATATTAGATCAATTAAGATTTTAAAATTTATAAATCAATAATTAATCAAACTGATATATATATATATATATTTTTAATTAAGATATATTTATTTTTAATTTTATATATTTATAATCATTTAATTTTAGGTAATTTTTTTATGTCAATCAAGAAGGTAAAATAATTTATATTATTCTTATATAATATTTAAATTTATTTTTATTATGACTAACAAAAATCTAAATTATTTTTTATTATTGAATTTTCAATAATCTACTAGTTTTTAAGATTTTTTCTCTATTTGAAAATTATTACACAACTTGAATTTAAATACTAATATACAAAATTTTATAATTAAATTATTAATTAAATAATAAATCATAATTATTAATTTAATATTAACCTAAATTTATAAATTTAAAATCACTTTAAAATATGTAAGCACAAATGGAAACAATTAAACCTATTTACATACGTTAATTTAATGTCTTTTAAATGATATTTTATATGTTTGTTTCGGTTTTCATTTTAGCAAACTATTAATTCAATTATCATATTAATCTACATTCATCTCTAAATGTGTAATTAATAATGATAAAATTAATATTTTATATATTCTATTATAATAATACTTATTTGGATATATAAATCGATCCTCAGAGCTCGACCTGAATTTAAATAAGCAGCTCGAGTATAAGAGACCACACAAAGCCTAAGTGAAAAACTCAGGCCATAACAAGGAATACACTCAAGACATAACAACAGTAGGAGGTTGATCCTAAGCTTGACTTTCATCTTGGATTGAGGTTGATCCTAAGCTTGACTTTCATCTTGGATTAAGGTTGATCTCAATTCATAAAATGTTATGTTTTATATAGATTGTATTCTTCTCATACTCATATATGTATACACATTATTTGATATATATCTACATATAATGTTATATAAATAAATAATTTTTTTATAAAATCTACAAATTCAATTAATTATCTTGACTTCTCTCTAATTTTTTCTTTTATAAATCAGTCAAATATTAAACAATTATAATTATTATTATGGTAATGTTATTATCCTATTAGTAAATAATTTTTTTAATTTTTATATTTTCATATTACTTTACTTAATTAAATATAAAATATTATATATAAATTTTTCCTATAATTTTTAATTAAATGAATATAAAATATGGTGTAAGTTATTTATTATTTTTAAATTAATAATATTATTTTTATTAAATATTAAATATTTATTTTTTAAAAAATAAAATTATATTTTATTAATTTTAAGGATTATATTATCATATATTTTATAAATAATAAATAATCTTTAATGTAATGCAATATTCATAAATTTATACTCTTATATATTGATTATAATATGATATATATTTAAAAAAAATAAAAATAAATTTTTTAATTATAATTATTTAATTATATATTATATTATAGTTAATATGGATGTAAAATTAATTATAAGTTTACGTAATTTTAATATTATTATATAATTAATATACTTACATATACTTGCAGAGGAAGTGGGCCAGCGAGGTCGTGACTAATGATCTGACATGCAATCCGGGGAAGAGTACCATCACAATTAATTGCAACAAACCACAATCACAACTATTTTCTTCTTCTTTAAAATAAATATAATATTTAATAATTAAAGATTTTAATCCTCTTGTATTATTTTAAATATATTATTATATATATAATTAATAATATTACATAAGTAAACTTTTTAAAAAATATAAGTTTTTATTATATAAAATATAAATTTTTTAATCTATATATTTTTTAATTATCGATGACACATTAAAAATAAAATAAAAAAATTACTTCTATAATTAATCAATAATTATATCAAAGATATAAAATTACATTTCAAACAATTAAAAAATTACTTAGAGAGTCTTTCTGATAAAATTTATATGGATTAAAAGGTGTAATATTATTTTTGCAAAACTAAGCATAAAATTTAATAAAATAATCATTAATCAAATAAAAATAATGTTTAACATAAAAAATCGTGTCATATAAAAAATATTAATTAATATCTTATGTTCCATCAATATTTATCTTAATTTAATTTAAAAGTAATTTTACAGATAAAAATAATTATCGAATTTATGAAAGAAGAATATTATTGATCATGAAATATTTTCGATTAAACAATCATTTTTACATATATAAGAATGTTTCTAGTATGTCAAATAGATTAAAAAAATACCAAAAAGAAATCCAGTTTAAATTTACTTAAATTCACAAAATCTGATCTTTCCAGTAAAATAGTTAAAAGGGGTATCATGAGGTACATTTCGATCCAATTTCAAACTACAAAGAGTCCAAACTTCAGCTGCCTTCTTATAAAGAGCAAGTATACGCAACCCCATTTTAGGTTCTAGCACCAATACAACATTTATACAGCCTGCGAATCAAACTTTTTGATCTTATTTAGAAATTTTAGGTTTTAAAACTTAACTCATAGAAAGCAAGTACGAACATTAAGATTTGCACTTACATAATATATACCCGCATTTAATAATAATTTAGATTTAATTATTAGATTATATGCACTTTTAACAAAAAAAAAAAAGAGAGAGAGAGAGAGAGAAAGAGTTTCTATTAAAGTGTCATATAACTCATCATTTAAACTAACATTATTATTCAGTGGTATGAATAGAATGTAATGTGGTTCAACAGTCGTAAAAATTTGAATCACTCTTGACATTCTAAGTCATACTTATTGATTTAATGAGATTAGCAACTTTGATAAAAATAAATATATGTGATTAGTATAAACGATTTAAAATTAAAATTTGAGAAGTACATATAAATATTTATATTTGATATATTTCAAACTCTTCGTTTAATTCATTTAGGCATAATACATATTACATCTTTGATATTGGAGCTTGATTTTGTAAATTAAAAAAAATACTTAGCTTTCAAGACCTTGCGAGCAAAGCTAAATATTCTATTGTACAAATGTTGTAAGCGTTACAAACGACCAAATGTTGCAACCTTTGCATGTAGTGGTGGGTATTTTTTTTTCTTTCAAAAAAATCGACATACTAAGACCAAATGTTGCAACCTTTGCATGTAGGGGTGTTTTTTTTTTCTTTCAAAAAATCGACCTACTAACTTGAATCCAAGTTAAAATCGAACTTATATTTTTGGAGATTAGTTTATTCAAATAGTTTTAAAAAATATTCAAAATTGATCTTATCGAGTTAGTTGGAGGTCCAAAAATTAAAAAATCTAACTAAGTCGAATCGAGCTTCAACCTTTAATACATATTGATTTTTTGAATATATTTTTTAATTATTCTTACATATAAAATGTAAACTTCTTTCAAAACCTAAGTTTCATCTCTAAAACTCTCTTCTTACTCACGTCTCATAGCTAGCAGTCGATACACCAACGACAACGCCAATGTTAACGTCTCAAGTAGAAACCTCATTCTCCAATCAATTGTCTCACTGTTCACTGCACCTCTAACTAGCAGTTTTGTGTCGGCTACTTCTTCAACCAACAATTTGTCAATTGAAGCATTGACTACACCTCTAACGTTATGTTCTCCTCCATTAACTATTGCAAGTTTTTTTTTATTTTTGCATCATTATTTTGGCATTAAGTCATGTCTATAATCCAATCATACTATCTATATGTTCTTTCGATCGAGTTTATAAGATATTTTCTATACTTTTTCACGAGTTTTATTTAGATTATGATAATTCTTTGAATATAATATTTTTTGTTTATTTGAATTTTGAGTGAGAATATGAAGATGGAATGATAAAACACCAAACTACTAGTTTTGTGCTATCAATCTTAGTGTGTTTGATTCATATAGTCATACAACATTTACATAGGTAATTAATTATTTCATATATAAAGATTTTTTTCCTTGCTCTATAACCAAACTACCAAGATTAAGATTAATTCTTAAAATTTGATCAATATTAACTATGTTTCACTACTATAATATATATTTTTGGTCACGATTTAATAAAAACTGAGGTTATAGGGTATGTTTATGGCCTCGATTTTTTTCAATAACCTGTCCATAAGTTATATCAATTTTTTTTATCTTTATTTATTTTTTAATTTTCTCTTTTTTTCATCTTGCCTTTTTTTTTACTTTTTCCTCTCTTTTTTTTTACATTTTCTCCAGCACTTTTGTTTTTCGTTTTTCTCAGATCAATTATCTTCCCCTCTTTTCTTCCTCGTCCCCTCTCTTCTTCTTCTTCGTTTGCTTTGTCGTACACCTCTCTTGGTCCTCTTGCTAATGCTAGTCGTTGGTTCGCTGGTCGCTGCTCTCTCATCGTTGGTTCGCTGGTCGCTGCTCTCTCATCGTTGGTTCGTTGTTTGTTGTTCGCTGGTCGCTGGTTGCTAGTCATTGGTGCTGGTGCACTAACAAACTGATTTTTCATTTGAATTTGGACTTAACCAATTATGAATTTGTAATTTCTATTGAGTTGGGATGTTCTTGTAAAGCTGATTTGGTTGTTGCCCACAAACACTATACAAATACTTGGTTCAAAATCAAAGGTATGAAAACTCCGACTCCAAGTGAATATGCTAGTGTCTTTGATGATGCATAATCACTAGCACATGATCAATTTTTTGTAGTTTTTTATGTATTGAAAACACGAATTTGAACTGATTTTAAACTATTTAAGGATAGAGATTTTGAAAAAAATTACGATAAGATTTATAAACTTATTCAATACTTATTATGGGTATTTTTAAAAAGATTATAATATTGTGTTTTTTTAATTAAGTTAAACCTTTTTGTGACATAATAGCATGATAATTTTTTTAATCTTTTATTTAAATTATATAAATTTATTTGATAATTAATTGTTCATATTTATTTTTTAATTAATATTTCATTGTATATATTAATTATGTGAATCTAATTTAAAATATAATTAATGATGTAAAATATCTCATTGTTTGTTTCACTCTTTTAAGAATTCCTAAGAGCATGATTATTTTGTTATATAAGATTGGTCGATATTCACTATGTTGTTTATTTAATAAATATTTTAGAATGCTATACTTTAATTTTATTGGATTTTTCCTGGGAATCAAGAGAAAATGACGAAGACATCATCAATCACACAATAACATCTAAATTTATTGAGATTTTACCTAAATATTCATCTTGACTTAATATTTGATAAGTTGTTAATCACACTTTAATTTTGTAACCCTTTTATAATTATTTTGTAAAAAATATTTAATTATTAATTTTTAAAACAACAATAATTTTATATTTATATATTAAAACTATTTTTTATTATATTATGATTATAAGTTCAAATCGTCACTCCAATTTAAATTGATTTTAAGGTTGATTTTCTAAGTGTAATATATGATTAAGATTTTTAATTTTAAAAAATCATCAAAATAAAATTGGTTTATAAAATTATCCAAAAATTAACTAAATAACTTATGCCTATCTCTATTTACATGTATAGGTTTTTTTTTGTCTTTTTATGAAAATCATGATAAAAATAAAAAAGATGTGCAGCTTTAAATTAAAAAGAGGACATTGATATCTATAACACTGTTATTTACAAGATTACCCGACTTTTAAATTTAAACTTAATAATTAATAATCTAAAATTTGTATAAACAACTTACAAATTTAAAAACAAATTAATATTAAAGTTAAAAATTTAACATTAAATTTTTTAACAAATACATGTTAAAATGCAAAATTTATTATAATTTTTTTGTGTTTTAATTAAAAGTAATTAAATTTATATATAAGATTTAAACTTAAAAGAATTTAACCCTAAAATATGAGTTTATAATTTAAATATAATCTAACTTGTACAAAAAAATTAAAATTATATATATAAAATTACATTTTTGATAGGCCTAAAATCATATAGCATAGGAGTTTCACCTTTTGTAAAGATAATTAATAATTTTATGAATAAATAATATCAATTATATGTTGATTGATACTTAAGTTTAATTATATAACATGATATTTTTAATAAATTTAACTTTATTTTGAACTTATTTTATGAATAATTTGTATATATGCTCGAAAAAAAATATGTTTTTCACACTTCAAGAGTTCCATATGTATATTTTTTTATAATATGAAAAATATGTATTTTTTTAAGTCGTTGTTGTGATCAATACTTGAGATATTACCGTAGTTTCGTTTCTGAGTGGTTAAAGTAGAGAAATTTGCTAAAATGTCGAAATAAAATAAAATTTGAAAGAAAAAAAAAGGAAATCAAATTGCATGACAGAAATGCAAGTCGAACTTTAGAGCAATGAGATAGGAATTAAAATAGCGTACACAAACTCGGCAACTGCAAATACGTAGCGCTGGTAATTTGTGTGAGTCGCGCGTGGGTGTTTCTATTTTAAAAAACTCTTAAATTCCCCCGACTCATAATAAGTATCCCGATAATTAACTGTATACAAATCATGTTTTATTTTTTATTTTTTTTATAAAATTTTAATTTTCATTGAATATAATTACTCATAATGGGATAAGTCGGGAATTTCCTTTGTAGGGATAAATAGAAGCAATCTTCTATCTTATTTTGGATGTTATTGTGTTGAAAAGTTCTATATATTTCCACTCTTATTTCATTTATACTTTATATTTATTAAAAATAAAATAATTTTTATTAATCTCTAATTCACGATTAGATCATTTCCTTTATTTTATTTATAATAAAATTTGAGTAAATTCATTAATATATAATAAATTACTATAATTTATTTTTGTATGTTTGATTATTATTATTATTTTGTAAGGTAACTAATTTTTTAATATAAAATTATAATTTATTTTTTTCTTAAATTTATAAAATATAATAATTATCTTTCATAAATTATTTTGAATCTAAAAATTAAAAAAACACTCATAATCTAACATATAGATATAAGGTGAATATTAAAAGAATTTATACAACTAAATGTAAATTTAGTAATATTAATGACGATTATTTTTAACACATATTCTATTTTCATTCAAGATTATTTTCATTTATAAAACTTTTTAACTATTAATTACTACATTTTACCTATCTATTAGTAAATTTAATAATGTTATTATTGAAAAAAAAACAATTAATAACTTTATTGAATAATTATATTAATAAATTATATATGATATATATGATTATGAATGAAATATTAATAATGATTTGTTTTATATTAAAAATATCATTACAGTGAGTTTTGTATAAATATGAATTATATATATAATAAATTTTAGGTTTTTTTATATATAAAAGAACTCATATACTCGTAAATTAGACTTAAACTCTAGACCGTAAATATATTGAAAAGAGTTTCGTTATGTTATTGAATTATATTTCATTGTCTCTCGTTTTACTTAATATTTGTTAAACTAAAATATGTATATTTAATACCATTTGAAAAGAATTTCTAACTCCACCATTGACTTTAGGTCTCACTTGATTTAATAATAAATCCATAACCAATAAAAATATATCCATTAATCGAGATAGAATCCCACGGTGTAATATAAAATTATAGAAATTCTCTATTGTGTTTGTTTTGTATACATGATTTTCAATCCAAATTTATATATATATATATATATGTTTTCATTATAAAATTCAAATTATATTTAACTAAATTATTTATTTATAAAGCGAATAAATCTTTTATTTTTAAAAGTATTAAAAAATTAATAATTAATTTTAATTAAATATAATTTATATTAAATTAGGTTATGTTATAGATTATAATCCTAATTTTTCAGTACCCCTACCGATATGAAGTAATTTATAATTTTATATCATCACAGTCTATGTGAATTAAGTTAGTCATGTAAAAATTAATAGGAATATGGCGATACAAAACAGATACAATATTACACCAACAGAAAAATTGCTATTTAATAGAGCATAGTATATACTAAAAAATTTAAAGGAAAATTATATTGAACGGGAAGAGATTTTTTTTCTTTTTTTTCTTTTTTGACAAAAGAGTTAGAAGGGAGAATGATCAGCAGGTCCACGTTCCATTTTTGGTTATTAAGTTTATCTTTTTATTTCTCAAAATATAAGCACAATTCATTATTAATAATAATATTTTTATAATTATTTTTACAATTAATTTGCATGAAATGTTTATTATATTTTTAAAACTAATTATATTATAATGTCAATTACTAAATAATAAAGTTTTTTTAATCAAAATATATTACTGTGATAATAATTTTTATTGTACTAATATTATTATTATCATAAATTAATAATTAATAATTATTGCACAAAAATGGGTTAAGAAATCTTTTCCCACAACGTGATTCAAACCCTGCACACATTACTTATTATAAAATAAAATAACGTTTCTATTTTTAACAAGTTATTGAACAAAAACTAATATAATATTTAGTTATTGATTAAAACAATCTGATTTACTTTTTCTTAGTTTATGTTATGTGTCATATAATAAGTGTTATAAACAGAGTTTTTCAAAATAAAATCCTCAAGCAAGCTGTGACAATTTAACCATTTTATTAATCCAATAATAAATTTGGGTGGGATTATTTTGTTGTTTCCGCATTTAGTTTATTGTAAATTTAAAAATTATTAAAAATATTATTTTGTCTCTATACCAATCAAAATTTATTAAAGATATTTTTCATAATTTTTAAAATTAACAATAAATATACTATGAAAATAATAAAATATGATGTTGCAATAACTCTACCTATAAAAACACATGCATTGTGAAAAATAAATAAATTTTATAAATGAAAAATGTTAAAATGAGAAAATATTCTAATAGGGGTTGCATGTCAATTCGTTAAAAGTAAGGGGATCGAGTGGTGAATTATTAAGAAAATTATTTTATGAAAAATAAAATAAATTATTGCATGCATAATCAACATCTGTCTCACTCTCCCTCTCTCTCTCTCTCTCTCTCTCTCTCTCTCTATATATATATATATATATATATATATACACACACTAGTATGTAGTATGTAGTATGTAGTATGTAGTATCTAGTCGTCAAAAGTTAATAAGCAATATGGTCTATTATATTGGTGTTTGGTAGTGATCAAAATAAACAAGAAAAAAAAAATGAAAAATAAAGTCAGTTTAGTTACTTGCATCAACGTATATGTATGAGTTGAGCTTCAAATAAGTTGAATTAAACGGGATATTAAATGGCGACATTATCGTTAGAGGAAAATAAAGCCCTGGAATTCATTCGTGAATGTCTTCTTGGTGATGAAACCTTCTCCGATATTCATGATGATATTGATGCATTTTCTTCAATCGTCAACAACAACAATAACAATAGCAGCACAACTGCAACTAGTATAAGTAGTTGGTCTAATATTTATCTTCATCTCCAACTCGACATCGATTTCGACTCTTTATCACCTGAAGATGGATCTAATTACTCCAACAACCCCAGTCCCCGATCGTTTTCGTCGTCGTCGTCGTCGTCGTCGTCAACAACACCACCAAAATCATCATCAATGTCATCGTCGTCTGTTGTTAATTCAGAAGCACCTTCTAGGCAGCAAACAGTTAATCATGAAGATCATCAAGCTAGAGGTGGTGGTAGTAGTAGTGGTGGTGGTGTTGGACATAAAACCCGGCATTACCGGGGTGTACACCAGAGACCGTGGGGGAAGTACGCGGCGGAGATCCGAGACCCGGCCCAAAAGGGAAAGAGGATATGGCTGGGAACTTATGATAATGAAGTTGATGCTGCTAAGGCCTATGATTGTGCTGCTTTCAAGATCAGAGGACGCAAAGCCATTCTCAATTTCCCTCTACAGGCTGGCCAGTCTCATCCTCCGGTCAGTGTTGGTCAGAAGAGAAAGAAAACAATGAAATATTAAGGCTAGCCTTATTTTTAAAATAATAATCACTATTTCAATTTTAGAAAGAAAAATAATAATAATTTGGTCTGAAAATAGCAATTCTTAACCGTACGAGAATTGATATTTTCAAAATAAAATCATTAAATATTTTATTTAGCAATTTGATTGCTCTAGGATTTCTTAATTATTTATCTATTAATTACCTTCCTACCACATCATAATGAATAATCATCAAATAAATAAATAAATAAATGATCAGAGCTGTTTTTACTATTTGCATAACAAAGTTTATATTTTTAAAAACAATTAACAAATTGTAAATATAAATTTTAAATTTCTTTAACATTATATTTTATCTAAAAATATATATTCTCTAAATAAATAAAAAATAAAAAATTAGTGTTGTGTAAGTTGAAAACTTGCCAACAGTCAAACCCACCTTTAAACAGAAAAAAACATAGCACTAATTTCGCTCACATTTATCGTAAATTAACTCAACTATAATAAGTTAATAAAACGTGATGAGAGTCGGCTAAATTAAATTAATACATGGAATTGGAACTTTAATTTCAGATTTTCAACATGTCTACGTCCAATTATATCGTTACTCTTGTACACTTTATATTTTGTTATTTTTACATTCTTAATACTTATTTTAATTAGTTAAAACAGTTGTATATTTTTATAATCTAATTAAATTTTAACACTTTAATTAACAGATCATTTCAAATTGAGATAAAAAGAAGTGTTCTTAATTGAAATTATTATTAAAACTTTTAGGTAATTGGAAAATTACGCCCTGTTCGAAATTTAGCAATAAAAAAAAATCACTGCTTCTAGTATTTTAATTTTAATTTTCCCTATAAATTTATGTTTACATAAAGTAATCAACGAAGAAGAGGAAAGCAAACACACAAATTGCGGCACACACTGTTGCAAGGACCTACCTACCATCTACCAAGGTCTTTATAATGACTAGCATATTGAATGACATTGAATTATTATTTTTTCCAAGGAAATAACATTGAATGATGTCGTTGATATGACTTTTTTATAATTTTTTTACCCTACTTACTACTTAGTATTCAAAAATAAAGATTTTATTTTATTTTCCTTTAATTTCGTGCTCGAATTTCGATGTTTAATGAATTTACTACCTTAATAATAAGAATATATTGAAATTCTCCCGATAATAATATAAGAATTATAACTTTATATAATAATAATAATAATAATATTAAAAATAAAATATAAATTTATATATTTTTATTAGGATAGTAATAAAAATACTTATAATAATAACATTATTTTAAAAATAAGATAACGATGATATAAATTGATATTTTTATAAAAATAACTTATTAGTGGCAATTTTATTTAATAATAGTAATATTAAAGTATAATTAATACTGAATTAAAATAAAATTTTCATGTATTTTTATTATAACAATAATAAAAATTATTATGAAAATATCATTATCTTAAAATAATGTTTAGTTGATAATATTAAGAATGATAATAAGAATTATTCGTTATATTCTTGTATTTAGTTTAATATTTAATAAGAATAAAATATAAAGCATTCTAAAAATAATAGGTATCCTTGTTCTTCCTATATTTCTTTAGGAATACAATGAAATGTCTTTTTTTGTGCATTTGTGTTATTATTCATTAATCATTTTATCTCATTTAAAAATTAGAAAAATTTATTTCTAATTTTGATTCATTTATAATTTTATAAATTTTATTTTAATATTTTTTATTATTTTAATTAAATTGTTTAAAACAAACTTATTATTTCCGTTGAATTCAGTTCATATTATTATTATTATTATGTTTTCATTGGATGAATTTTATATGACTTAATTAGGGTACATAATGACACCAATTAATCATTAAATTAATTTTATTAAAATTACATATATCATATATTGAGTGATCCATTCATAATTCAAATAGCTTATTATGAAAGATTCATTGTTGCGTGAATACAAATAACTATGGTGTGAGATAGAATTAAAAGAAGTGCTCAAGAATAATACATGTCGTATGCATTGTAATGTAATGTAGTGTGCTCTACTACACATGATCATATGCAGTGTATGCACTGTAAGGTAGTGTGCTACACTACACATGATTATGAGTTCTCAGCTAAGCAGTTAGGTACATCCATATGGGTTATTATGCTCTAACAATCTTAGCTATATATATATATATATATAAATATATATATATATATATATATATATATATATATATATATATTTGTATATGTTTAACTTTGTATGTTCTAATCAACTAAGGAAGTCTTAAAACTTTAAGAAGTTACAATAATTCAATGATTTGTTATTTTTAACGAACAGTTTTTGATTAATAAAACAAATTAATATTTAATCAAAGAACATAATACTCGAATCTTTCTAAAATTTATTATAGCATATATACAATAATTATTAGGGGTGGAGACAATTAGTATAGTTGGCTATTCTTTATTTTATGAGCCAAAAAAAAAATCAAAATCCTAATTAATTTATAAACTTCTAAAAATCGATACTTTGAGATATCGTTTTGAGAGAGGTTGATTTTGACCTAATATTTTTTTATCACATATTTTTTTATAACATTATAACTAATAATTATAGAAAATTCTTAACATGCCATAACCTATCTATATTACTATTTAAAAATATTTAACTTTATTAAATATTAAAGTTGTTAAAAAAAATTTCTAAAATATACATATTATTATTAAAATGGTTGAAATTTAGAAAAAAAAATAAGAAATAGATATCATTCATAACTATTAAGAAATATTTGCTAAAATATTTTGGGGATAAAAAAAATCGTCAACTTACCCAGTGCTGATGTAGGTATAAATATATGTTGGTAGTTTTTAACAGTCTTGGTAGATAGGCTATTTATTCGATTTTTTAATAATAAAAAAAATGTATTCTATATAAAAACTGAAACATTCTATTTTTTCAGTTTTTATTTAAAAAAAGAAAGTGTACTCTATATTATCTGTTTTTATAAAAAAAATGATAATAAATATTAGTATCTATCTTATCAATTTTTTTTCTAAAATTGACAAGAAAATAAAAAAAAACATATATTTTAAAATTTTGACATGCTATTTCATTTGTTTGTCTCTTCGTATAAAATACAACCTAACAATATCAATTAGGTAAAATAATTAGATAAGCGTGTTAAGAAACTACCAAATATAAATTATATGGGTAATTAATTGTATAAAATTAAATAAGTTACAATTAGTACAGTGGCAGTAAATTAAATACATTGAAATTGAAAATTACAAATATTAACTTAAATCTGGAACTATATATACACTATTTATTTACTAACATTAAGGTATCACTATCATAGTTATCTCTCCCTTCCATATATGTTAAAACAACTTTAGTCATGAGAAATAGTCTACACCCAAAAAAATATAGCGTTAATTAGTATATTAATTATTCATTCAAATCATTAGATTAGAACATGATCAATTAATTCTTCAGTCCACTAAAAAAAGAATTAAAAAGGAATATTAATCGAACATTGCCTTCGATTGATATCATACTAAATTTTAATTTTTTAAGTAATCTTTTTACCACTTTTAATAAAATCTTTAACTCAAAGGAATTGAGCCGTCGTTGTTGGTTTTTTTTTTATATAGAATTTATTTATATTCCGACAACCATTAATGGAATTTTGCATCATTCCAATACTACAAAATGATAATAAATAATGAACATAGCCCAAAGAGTTAGGGAAAAAGTTTAAGAAGCACAAGGCATAGGCATGTTATGGTATAAAAAAGGAAACAATTTCATCAGCCTCCTTATTTTAAGAGACATGCAAGTGATAATTAACTTTTTAAAATATAGATCTTAAAAAAAAAAAAATTGATCTAAATAGATTAAAATTTAAAATACAAAATGATGATTTTTTTAAGAGATAAATGTTTGATGATTAAAATAATAATATTTTAAAGTTTATAAAAATTATAATTTTTTTTTATTATTAGGTTAATCTTTTGAAATTAAGAATTCATTAATTGTGATGTAATTTGAAACTTCTAAACAGAAGACAGGCATCAGACAACCGGATATCCTTTCTTGATATATAAAAAGGAATGTACAACAGTTTCCAATATTACAGAAGCAAAACATCTCAAGTAAAATAAAAATGACAAAGCTATAATAACACTAACTAAAGAAAACCAACGTACAAGTGAGATCAGTAGGAACACAACTATACTGTAGAAAAATGGAAATAAAAATTTGATCAGGTTCATGAACTTATACTCATTTTAAAGGAAACCCCTGACTGTCTACAAGTACCATATCAGAATATGAACAAAGTAAAGCTTGATAGTTGAACCTAGAACTTTAGAAAACATAGAGGTGGATGTAATGCATGGGGAAAAAATATATAAGGCCTTATACCTGATAATAGTTGTTAGAATGCAGATATTATATATAAACATAAATACGAATGCAACATATTACATACAAAGTTAAGTATTTGTAATACATTACATTATAGATACAGTAATATCTAATATATTACTTACAAAGATTGAAATCAACATAACAAATTGCATATAAAGAAATATAGAGATGAATATAGTGTAAAATAAAATTTCTATATATTTTCAAAAGACAAGTTGTTTTCAAAATGTAATTACTAATTATTAGTAAAAAGTTATCAAAAATATTAATATTAGTTCAATTAATAAATAAAAAATTACAACTGAATTTTTTAAAATAAAATAAAAGATAAAATTAAATTATATTAGAATATTTTAATAAATATTGATTTTCAATACAAATAATAACTTAAAAAAATATAAAATATAACTGAGGTTAAATAAATGATCAATGATTCTTACAATAATAAATAATAACTTACAATAATTTATAATTAAATCCATATATAATTGAAAATATAAAATAGTCTTTTTTATAAGAAATATTACGTTTTAAAATTTTGAATTTTTTGGAGAAATTGTGGTCATTTTATTGAATATTATTTAGATTATATTAAACATTTTTGAAATATAAATTGTATTTTTTAAAAAATTATTATAACTTATTTCAAATATCATTAAAAATCTCTAAAAGTCTAGCTTCTTTGAAACTTTATAGTGTACGGTTTCGAGTTTTTTAAAGAAAGTTAGGCACATTTTACAAATATTTGTTTAGATTCAAAGGAACAGTTTTTACTCATTTTTAAGATATAAACGGTATTAATTTATAAAATTTTATGAATTATTTCATATTCCTTTAGAAATTTTTAGAAGTCTAGTTTCTAATAAGTTTTATGGTTTGTGATTTTGAGTTTTCTATATAAACTTATGCTCGTTTTAATAATGATTATTTAAATTTTGTAAAACACTTTTTATTCATTTTTGAAATATAAATTATATTATCTCACAAAATTTAATGAATCATTTTGCATACCATAAAAAAGTTTTAAAAATCTAGTTTGTGATTTCAAGTTTTCTATAAAATGTTATGTTCATTTTACTAAAAATTATTTAGATTATGCTGAATATCATTGACTTATTTTTAAGTATAATTAGTACGTAGTGACTCTATATACCATTAGAACTTTATATGTTAAGCTTATATGAATTTTTATGGTTTGTGATTTTAAGTTTTACATAAAAAAAATTATGCTAATTTATTTGAGATTGTTCATATTCTCTTGTAGTATGAATTTTATAATTAACATAACCTCAACCTAGCTCAATTTAACTTAAAAAATTAAAAATTAAAAATTAAGAATTAGTTATCGAACAAAGAATTTTTAATTTCTCCTTTTAAAAGTTGAAACTAGAAATTGCTTATAAAATAACCTTTATTTTTTAAAAATATTTTTAAATTAAAAATTTAATTATAAAACTAAAGAATTATAAATTAAAATAGTTATTAAATATAACCTATATATTTTAAATAATTTAAGACAGATTAATAAAAAAAATTTAAATAAGTTGTTTATGAGTTGTGCAACTCAACTCACGTATAGATACATTTAATTTGAGTTGAAATATGTTGAGTTTAGGTGATTTAAAATAAATTAAACTTAAACGAATTGAATTGAATTAATTTAATTTAACTTATTTGATATTTATAACATGTGAGAGACACAATTATACCGGCTCAATGTAATAAATAAAGTCTAAACAGTATATTAACTTTGTAAAATTATATATGCATAATATCTAGGTGCGATTTTAAAAAGTTAATATAATAGATGTGGGAGACATATATAGAGCAATTATTTATATATGATTTCTTTTAATAATATGAAGCTATATCTTAAACATATAGCTAAAATAATATTCATAATCCATTTATAAAGTTGTCTAATTTATCTCTACCATACATTAGTAAAAACGTCCTTAGATAATAATCCCAATGTTCCTATTATTTAGCTGGAAACATCACATGGGAAAAAAAGAAAAAAAGAAAAACGTGCATTTCAAAAATAATGCAATTATTAAATTGTTGATTTAAATGTCCCATCTAATATCTACCAAAATGGATATACGAAAATGACAATTGAGTAAGTATATAGCATAAAAAATAATGCAAATATTAAATTGTTGATTTAAGTGTCCCATCTGCCAAAAATGGGAAACATGAAAATGACAAGAGCAAATAGCATCAAATACTTAATCAGTGAGCAGATCTGTTATGCATACTTGCACCGGAAGTAGGTAGGTGATTCTAAATGGAAGAAGTTGTTAAGATATAATTAATTTAATTATTAAATTATTATTTTTATTAATAAAACAAAGGTTTAAAATTTAAAAATAATTATAAAAATCTTAATTGTTAAATTCTACAAGAATAATGATTTTTTACTCTCAAAATGTTATCACTAAAAGTGTCTGAAAGTTGGAGTCGGATCGCCTTTTAAGAAACTATTTATAATTTTGAAATACGTAATAATGTCTTATTTTAGTTTAGTAAAATTTAAAATTAATATAATTTTTTTAAAAAAATAAATAATCAATATCAAATGGGAGAGAAAATAATATAATTAATAAAAAATATATTTTAAAAATAATAAATAATACCTATTTATTAAAAAAAAACTTAATGATATGTGTAGGTTTTATAATTTTATATATATAATCACAATACTAACATATAATTAGAACTTAAATGTCAAATCTTATACAAATCTAAATAGATTATAGATGACATACATGCCCATTAAATTAATTTATTTACATCATCTAATAACTTAGATTATAAATGATATCAATTAGTCACTGTGTAAAGAAAAAAGAGTTAATTAAAATACATGATATTATTTTAATAATTTTTTTATTAAAATATTATTATTTTATATCAAGTTATTAAACGTTACTAAAATATGATTCTTTAACGATAATAAAAGTGAATTAATATTAATTTTCTTAATATAAAAAATCAACAATAATAATATCAAATAAAAAATTATTTAAATATTTTTAATTTTTAATACAAATTAAAAAATATTAAAATAAAACAATGTAAATTAACAAATATTAAAACTAATATTTTATGAAGTTTTTCCTAAATTAATTGTCACTTTATTATTGTTAAATACTCATATTATAATTACATTTAATTACTTGATAAAAAAGTAAAAAAAAATTAATAAAAAAATTATTAAAATAATACCATTTATTCTTAACTTAACTATTTTTTCATAAATGACTAAATGATATCATTTATAATACGAAGGATTAAACGATATAAATAACCTAATCCAATAAATTTTTATAATATTTTCCTCCAAATTATATATAATAAGTTTTGCAATGTAAGTAAGTGTGTATATATACTTAAAAGATTCAAATATTCATAAATACTAACGTTTCTTTTTGAGAGTTAAAATTAATATAGAATATTATTCATTTTGAGAAATTAATATTTTATTTATTAAAATAAAAAATATAAAAATAATTAAATCAATAAAATAAAAATACACTAAATTATCATTAAAAAAATTTATTTGTAATACGGTTTAAGTTTTTTTTTAACTCTTTAAATTGTATGTTTCTTCTTGTTGATAAATTGATAAATCTTCTATCTAAACTAACTATTCATATTTTAAGACATTTATATTTGATTAAAATCTAGATATAATGTATAAATTATAATCTGTATTTATTGAAATAAAAAAAAATTCGAAAATCTAACAAAGAGAGCTCTTATAATAAAAAAGTCTTTCCATTTAGAAACTAAAAACAACAAAAGATTAGATTATTTTAAGAAGATAGAAAAATAGATGGCTAAGAATGCAAATCTTATAGACTGTTATTTATTTTATAGTAGATATTTTTAAAATCAAAATTATTGTATAACTTATTCCATCTAAAAATGCAATAAACTTATATATAAAACTAATATTTTATTAATTAATTAATTTATTAATTTATTGATAGATTGCCTGCAAAATTTTTGTTTAGATTCTGTATCCTGGTCTTGCACTCAAGCAGTGGCAGTAAGATGCGTTGAAGTTTCTCGGAATTATTATTATGGTCCGTTAATATAATATTGTGGTCCAATAGTTGCCCCAACAAAAACATTATCAAGATGGTCCAGCTGCAAGAAAGTTTATCTCTCATGATTTTTATATATATACATTGAATCTATATAAAAAAAAAAAACCAACAGTCTTGTATATACTCTGTGAATGTATGTATATTTACGTACGTGTTAGTGACTGTAGCCGTTTATTAAAACAAGAGTAATTTAATAAATGTATGACTATCTATCCCGACTCTTAAAATTGGGTGAGTTTCTAGATGTTTCATACATAAATATCAATTAAATATCAAATATTATTAATTCAAAATCTGTTAATAAATAAATGACATATTAGTTTGTATGAGATTCTATATATAAACAAAAAAAAAAGAAAGAAAAGAATAAGTATGATTTTTATTTATTAACTATAAGTTAATTATATTATAATATATTAACTTTTTTACATCAAATATTATTTTAATATAATTAAAAATTATAATTTAAAATGAGAAAAATAAATCATAACGTTGAAGCGTTTAATCACAGTATATTAGTTTATGTATATATATGTATTAAAATTTACTTATGCAGGTTAGTTTTCTATGTAAATAAACTCCTCTATTTGTTTTTTTTAAATAATATAATATCTTTCTAATAAAATTTAGAATCCATAATTTTAAATTTATTAATATTAGATACAAATAAGTAAATAAAATACTTGTATTATTTATACCCACAATAAAAGACAATGTAACATCTTTTAAAAATAACTCACAAATTGAAGAAAAATATAAACACTTAAAAGAAAACTTTCAACTCAAACTCAATCTAAGAATACAAAGACTTATATGTTTTAATGAGATGATTAAACCAAATACAAGATAGACTATTTATAGTCCTCATCATTCAATCTACACCACACAAATATAAAACTAAGAAATAATTCTAGCCACACAAATATTATCTACATACTTCTCTTTTATTCATCCTTCAACCACCTTATTTATTCATCTTTCAACCACCCTATTTATTCCTCTACATCCTTCAACTACTTCATTTTATTGGATTGGTGTTGATTTTCAACACTCCCCCTCAACACCAACTCTCCATGAAGAAAAACGTTCTTCATATTCATCTGTCACTTTGCATCTAATTTCCTCCAATTATTGGGTGTGCCTTCTGATTCCACTTGTTATTTTAACCCACTCTCTACTACTTATTTCCTGAGGTGTCATCCTATGAAATATGAACGATTTGCTTATCAATTATTGTTCCATTCAGACTCTCAATTGCATCCTCAACAAATTGGCTAAATACTTGTTTTAGCACGTCATCATTGAAGTTTAGATCTAAACGATCAATTAACTCATCAAGTAGTTCAAAGAAATTCCATTTTATAGGTCCTCCAAGCCTTCTCATTCTTATACTTTTTCTTCAGAGTATCAATTCGATTCTTACATTGAATATCAGTCTTAGGATTCTTTGAATAGTAGTCTCTACTATTCACGATATCAACAACCTCCTTCCAATGCTTTTGCTTGAGATTCCCTCTACTCGGTTCCACATACCTTTCACCCCTAGCATCGATCAACACCGACGTAGCACCTTCACTCCAACAATCCTCTCTTCCATTTCCTCCACTGCCATTCCTCGTTTGTTGCTGTTGTGGGACTGGTAGGGTTAGGGTTAGGTTGTTCTTACTCATTTGTTGTTTTGAAGGTGTTGTTGATACTACTGTCACCATTATCAGACAATTCAACCTAGGAGATGACTTTGGAGATCTAATTTTTGGTGAAGGATGCGACTGGATCTCATCATCTTCCCCCCATGGAATCTCATACTCAATAACATCATCCATTACAACATCAAATCTTATGCTATCATAACCTGAACTCCCTATCGATCTATTTGATTTTCTCTCACCATCAAACTTTGCATAAGAGGTGCCTTGTTCACAATTGGAACCCCTATTATCCGGGTCTATCCACTAGTCAGATGGAACATGACACCCTTCTTCAAAGTGCTTCATGTTTGAATTTTCTATCCAACGGTCTATCCTGCGGTTGTCACCAAGGTCTTTATCTCCATCTTTCCAGCGATCTTTACGCAAAGAGGAATTGGTGTCTCTTTCCTCATCATACCACTGATCATGACTACTAGTTTTTATATCCAACAAGAAGGGCATGAGCACATCCTTTTTCTTTTGAATATCATGAACCTCCTCACTCTTTCCTGATAACTTCATGATGTCTAAGCGATTTTCAAATGAATGATTTGAGCTATGAGGGTTTCCCACAATTATCTTTTCTGGCTTAATATCTCCTGGCTTTGGCAGAAGCCATTGTGGTGAAAGCGGAATAGGATTGTCAGATCTTAGAGCATCTTTGGCCTTTCTTCCATAAGTAGAGGTGTCTGTCTCTTCCCACTAATTGTTGGTTGAACCAATGGTAGTTGTCTTTTTATCCCATTCAACAGGCAGATCATGATTTGCACTTTTCTCAGGATTATTATTGCTAGCATTTTCCATAATTACAACCGTGAAAGCTAATTCTTCTTCCTCTATAGTGAATAATGTTTCAACATCCCAACTATCTTTGCTATTCTCCTTAGAGCTGAAAGTAGCTGTATTACTTTCAACAAGCTTTTTCTTACTCCAACAATATTTTTCCATGTGATCCATCTTCCCGCAGTTGTAACATTCACCATCAAATTTTCTACTATTACTACAATTCTTCCAAACTCCCCCTAAACAAAAGCCTCATTTTCCTTTGTCTCTATCCTTGTTAGATCCACTACTATTGTACTGCTTGAAAGTGCCTCTGTTTTTGCAGATGTAGAGTGCTTCTTCTTCACCATTCAGCAAGACTTCTCCTATTTGCTTAGCCATAGTTTCTTGATAAGCCAGCAAATTCTCAAACTCAACAAGAGATGGTTGTGTCGACCATACTTGTATAGCAGTAACAAACCCTCGATATTCGAGTCTCAAACCATGTATAATTATTCTCTTTATCCTGGTTTCCCTAATAGGAGCTTTCAGATATAACTCTGAAATTTTGTGGCATAACGACTTTACCTCGTGAAAGTATTGGGAAATCGTCATGTCACTTTGAGCCATCGATAGCAACTCGTTCTCCAAAAGTTGTAGTCTTGTATCATTCTTCTTTGAAAAAAGTGTAACAAGAGTGTCCTATTCTTCCTTCGATGTTTTGGCATCCTAAATGTGCTCCAACATTTCTTCTTTAACTATGGTCTTTAAAGCAAACATCGCTTTGCCTGCTTTAATTTTCCACTTCCGCAAGATGCCGTTTGCATCTTCCACTGTTGGTTGTGTCACTTCGTCACCACCAACAACCTCCTAGGTGTCTTGACCTTATAGGTAAGACTCCTTACATGTTGCCCATGTGTTATAGTTTTTATTATTGAGTTTCTTGATTCCTCTAACTACTTGAAGATCACCTATCGTGCCGGCAAGACTTCGATAATACTGAACAAGCTTGACTACTAAACTTGCAGAGTATTAAACTCTTCACGACTCAAGATAGATCTACTAAGAACAATCCTTGACCGTCCTACTCTATTACCAATTATTGAGTAAAATTTAGAATACACAACTTTAAATTTACTAATATTAGATTCAAACAAGTAAACAAATTACTTGTATTATATCCACAATAAAAGACATTATAACACCTTTCAAAGACAACTTACAAATTGAAGAGAAATACAAACACTCAAAGAGAAAACTCTCAACTCACACTCAAACTCAAACTAAGAATACAAAGATTTATTTGTTTTTGATTGGACACCTTTCAAAAGCAACTCACAAATTGAAAAGAAATACAAATACTCAAAGAGAAAACTCTCAACTCACACTCAAACTAAGAATACAAAGACTTATTTATTTTTGATGGGATGATTAAACCAAATACAAGGTAGGTTATTTATAGTACTCACCATTCAATCTACACCACACAAATATAAAACTAAGAAATAATTTTAACCACACAAATATAATCTACATATTTCTCTTTTATACATCCTTTAACCACCCTATTTATCCATCCTTCAACCATTTTATTTATTTTTCTACATCCTTCAACTACTTTATTTATTAGGTTGATATTGATTTTTAACAATATCTTATTATATTGTATTATTATATTGTATTATTTAAAAAAGAAAGAACATAATTTACTTAATTGAGCAACATAAGAAAAAACAATTCATAATCTAAAATATCTAATAATTTCCTTTTGACTCACTCGAAGAGCAGAGAGATATGATAGATTATTTCACCCTTTATTTTTCAAGAACACTAATAGTTTATATCCATGAAGATTACAAATACCTTCCCCAATTATTATATTTTCTCCCCTTTTATGTATGCATTCAAAATGCAAATATTCACACGATTTTTTGATCTGATTGTCTAGTTGGCTTTCCAACGTACATTCCACAAAAATAAATCTACTTTAGCTATGCTTTTAGGAATATAGCATCACATTTTCCTATCACAACATAAAGAAGGGACAATTTTCACTTTTCAAATATCATATTTTCTTGATTAATAATAATGTAAAAATTATTTACATCAAATAGTTAGCTAGCAGTCATTACAACCTTATAGTCACAAAATATAGTTTTTTACGTTAGTGTCTCAAATCGATTAAGAAAATTAATAAAGTATTGATTATAAAATAATAATAACGAATTTTTTTAAAATAAATTAAATCATAACTTTCTAGATTCACAATTTATATGTCTTTTCGTTTATCATTATAAGCAACAAGTATATATAAAAATCAAGTAAAGTACTAGCTAAAGGGAACTAACGTATAATGTATTTTCATAGATTTTAAGAGTATATAATTCTCATAGATTTTAAGAGGAATTAAACTTACATGTAATTTTCTCGAATCCCAAAGAAACATCTACCGAGCACTGCATCAACAGATAAATGCATTTTCAGTTTATGCTTTGACAAAAGAAAAGCATATAATGAAACAACTAGTATTATATTAAAATTCGGGCAACTCTGGCAATTGTTTTTTTTTTTAAATTAAGTAAAATAATATTTTTTTAAATTTATAAAAATAAAAATAACATTATAGTAATATTAAATGGATTTGTATTAGATAAATTTCAATATTATTGAGTTATTATTTTTATTGTTATAAATTTTAAGGTGTTATTATTATTTTTTAATTTTTCAATATAAAATTGTGAATAAACTAATCTAAAAATAGTAACGTGATATTGTATGTATAGTAAGATGAGATAAATATCTAGTAAACAACATTAATTTACTATGCTTTATTTATTATAATATTAAAGAGCAATGGAAATAACAATAACAAAATTAAAATCTTGGACAATGGAATATATATAAAGTGGATATACACCAAAAATAAAAAAAATAAAAAGTGATTTAAAAGTGGATCCAAATTTATTTGACCACTATGTTCTAAAGAAAGTATCAAAAGTTCACCACTCGAATGTATGACGTAGGATATAGCATATAATCTGGTTGGAGTTAAATATTTAACTAATTTAATTAATTAAATTTTAATTTGAATGTCAATAGTGTTTAATATAAAATTTTGAGTTTAAGATTCTTTTAGTAACAATATCTAAGTTATATAAATTTTAAGGAGTGCTAAATAGTATAAAAATGTATAAATTCATTGATATTGATGATTCAAATAGTTTAAAATTAAAAATTATATATATTGATTTATATTAATTATGATAATTTTATGCTTATAAGATCAACAATAATACCAAAAATTGATTTTATCAACATTTTTTTCTCAAAATTTCACAAACAACTAAATTTTAATCATAATTTTGTATTATTATCTCTAAATGAAATTATTCAATTTGATATATTGGAAGATAATTAAATCATACATAATTTCATATTTTACACGTATTATCAAAATATGAATTTTTTTCATTGCCAAATATCATATAAAATTTGAAAAATATTACGATTAAACAACTATTAATATATTTGAAATAATTTTTTGTGTATATCTCTAAATTAGATAGTTTTTATTACATAGAAAGCTAAGAGATCGAGATATAATTCATTAAATGAAAATATTTTATAAATTAATTATCTTCAAAGAGAAAAGGCATGATAGTATTATAATTAGACAAATATTTCATATTCAACACTATAAATAGATATGATTTTTAACACTTAGAAGATTATCAGAAAATGGCAAAGAATTCTTATTTTTTTCTCTCATGCTTTTTTTATGAAATTTGTGAAAATGATTTGTAAGTTAGGATAAAGTTGGAGCAAGATTGAAGATAAAATTAATTATGTAATTTTTTTTATTTTTAAAAGTGTTTTTTTGCTTATTATTTTATTTTGAAAAATTATTTTGTTCATCTTATGCATTATTCAATATATTATATTATTTAATTTCACATAAATTCAATCATGTTATCTTTACGTATAACTTTTAATAATTATATTTACTTTACGAGATAATATAAAAAATTGTACGGATAACCCCAATAATGTTAAGTGTTTTACGCAAAAGAAGACGTCATTTTGAATCATATTTGAGATATAATTTGTAATTTATCTCACTTTTCGTTGAATGAATAGGTTTAAATAGCGATTTTAGAAATCCCTCCACATTCGCTCATGAATTGCTGGTCATCAATAAGAAATTTGTGTGCAAGACATTGGAGCTAATGAGCAAGCTAAGGTGCATTACTTAGTAATCAAGATGAACAGTTACAATTTATACGTGAGATTTGTAATGAAATTTTAATAGGCAAAAGCATTGAAGACAAAAGACACCTGTTTAATTACATTAATAATTTTAATTCTTGATGCACAAGCTGAAAGTTTGTATTCTTGGATTCTTATCCAAATGTATAAAAGTTGGTCCAACATGCGATAGTGCTGATAGTACAACTCTAAGCTCCTAACAAGTTAAAAGGGCATGTTCAACCCTTCATAGGATACTTCATTTACAGAAAGGCGCCTCCTTTCTTTCCTAGCTTTAAGCAAGGAGGCTTCTTGGCTGGGTTGCGATCTTCAACTTGAAAAGTGTCCTCCAATGCGAGAGAATTACGGCAATCACAACTGACTGATATTTCTATATAGTGACTCCTTTCAGTTCCCAAATGAATGAATGAAAAGCTATTCAATGATTTCAATGCCAATACAATCCGAATGTGCAACATTTTGTACAAATGAAGAATATTATTACTATAAAAATAATAAAATAAGAAGATAAATCTCGATCTGATTAGTACTTGTTAGCAGATAGCGGACAAAAGGAAGCAGTAGTATAGAACATGTGTAATGGTTCATAGATCAAAAGATTGATGGACTGAAAGGTCATCCGCAGGATGGTCCTTTACTTCTTCCCCATGCACACATTCTTGTCTTTTTTCTCATGCGTCCAAATTCGGGTCTGCATGACTCTATTTGTTAGCAATCAAAGTGTTGATTTTTTCTGAATTTGTAAGAGATAGTTCTTAAATTGATTTTTTGACTTAATGTCCAATGTTATATTTATACATTAAAAGGAAGAAACTAGTTGTTATTAAACTAGTCGTTACTAAACTAGCCGTTAGAATTCTAATTATTCTCAACACTCCCCCTCAAGTTAGGCGTGTAAATATCGGTCAACGTTAACTTGCTTAAATTTTCTTCAAATAATTTCGGATCTAAACCTTTGGTAAAGATGTCCACCAATTGTTTTTCACTTCTCACAAATGAAGTTTCAATTTCCTTTGCTTGAATTTTTTCTCGAATGAAGTGGCAATCCACTTCGATGTGTTTTGTTCTCTCGTGAAACACCGGATTGGATGCTATATGTCGCGCCGCTTGGTTATCGCAAAACATCTTCATTGGTTCTTGAATTTTAATTCTGATATTCAAAAGAAGTTGTTTGATCCAAGTTAGCTCGCTTGAGGTTGATGCCATGGCTCGATATTCTGCCTCGGTGCTTGATTGTGCCACAACATTTTGTTTCTTGCTTCTCCATGTGACTAAATTTCCGTCTACAAACGTGCAAAAACCGATGGTTGATTTTCTATCAAAGCTACCAGCTCAATTTGCATCGGAGTAGCCACACACTATGTTAGAATTATTACGTTTCATGAGAATTCCTTTACTAGGTGTCCCTTTTAAATATTTTAAAATTCTATGTATAGCCTCTAAATGTGGTGTTCTAGGTGCATGCATAAATTTACTAATTTAGCTTACTAAAAAAGAAATGTCTGGTCGGGTTACCGTTAAATAAATTAATTTTCCTACAAGTCTTTGAAATTGGCTTATGTCTTCTAAAGGTTCGTCATCCTCAATATTTAATTTGCATTTACTATCTATTGGTATAGATGTTGGTTTACTCCATAATTTACCAGTTATTTTCAATAGGTCAAATGTATATTTTCTTTGTGAAATAAAGAATCCTTTGGGTAAATGTGCTATTTCTATTCCTAGAAAATATTTTAGTAAACCTAAGTCTTTGATATCAAAATTCTCCTTTAATTTCATTTTCACTTTTTTTAATTTCTTCCAAATTATTTTCGATAATTATTATGTCATCTACATATACTAGAATTATGGTTGTAAAGGTACCATAGTTTTTGGAAAATAATGAGTGATTTCCATTACTAATTTTAAAATCACAAGAAATTAAATAAGAGCTTAGTTTTTCATACCATGACCATGGAGATTGCTTTAGTCCGTAAATAGATTTTTTAACCTACACACTAGGCTAGAATTGTTTTCTTTTTTGACCAGGTGGAAGCGTCATATATACCTCTTCTTCAAGCATTCCTTGGAGAAAAACATTCTTGACATCCATTTGATGTAAGGTCCAATTTTGATTTACTGCTATAGAAAATAAAATCTTAACGGTATTCATTTTGGCCGCAAATGTTTCTTGATAATCTACACCATAGGTTTGAGTGTAACATTTTTCCACTAATCGTGCTTTGTACATTTCAATAGTACCATCACTATTAAACTTAATCTTATAGACCCATTTGCATCCTACGGGTTTCTTTCCTTCGGGTAGTTGTATGACTACCCATGTTTCATTTTTTTCAAGTGCTCTAAGTTCTTCTTCCATTGCTTTGCACCATACCAGTTGGCCTATTGCTTCCTCATAGTTATTTGGCTCATTTTATTTGGAAATTAAGGTCAAATAAGTCCTATATTGGGGTATAACATTTTCATAAGATAAATGATTTTGGATAGTATATTTTACCTCATATGTTACAAAATCCCGTAATCTAATTGTAGGTTGTGGAGTTTGATTAGACCTTCTCAATGATAATATTTTAGTAGTACCATCTTCCCCCTCACTTTGAGAAGTGTCTTCCTCTTCATTCTCATTGATTATTTCATTTTCATTTTCTACTACCGTATTTCCTTCTTTAGAATAAAAAAATGGAAATGTAAATTCATTTGGTTTCTCTTGGTTATTAGTCTCCTTTTCTAGTGTTTTGTAATATGGCTCATTTTCTTGGAATATCACATCTCTTGAAATGTAATGTTTTTTGTTAACCGGATCATAGCATTTATAACCCTTTTTTGAGATAAATACCCAAAGAAAATAGCTTTGATTGATGTATAATCTAACTTGTGTTGTTTATTTTTGTGCACATAACATGTACATCCAAATACTCTTAAATGATAGATATTGAATTTTTCTTGGTAGAGGATTTCTAGTGGGCTTTTGAAATTCAAATTGACACTTGACAATCTATTAATTAAATATGTTGCGGTGAGAACATCATCCGACCAAAAAATTATTGGAACATTATTTTGAAACAATAGTAATCTTGTTACTTTAAGTAAATGTCAATTTTTTATTTCCGACACACCATTTTGTTGGGGTGTGTAAATACAATTTGTTTGATGTAAAATTCCTTTTTGTTTGAAAAATTTGTAAAATTTTGATTTACAAATTTCGTTCCATTATCATTTCTAAAAGTTTTAATATTTGCGTCATATTGATTTTCTACAAAATTATAAAATTCTTGAAATTGAGAAAATACTTCACTTTTATTTTTTAACAAGTGTAACCATGTGATTCTTGAAAAATCATCTATAAATATAACAAAGTATTTATAACCATTAAATGACTCAATTGGAGCAAGGCCCCAAACAACACAATGTATTAACTTAAAATATTTTTTGCTTTTACAATTGGATAAACTAAATGGTAACATTGTGTGCTTTCCTAATTTGCAAATTTCACAACTATTACAATCTAGTTGTTTGATATCAAAAATACATTTCAAAATCTTATCGTAAGGATGTCCAATTCTCTTATGCCAAAAAGTGCCTAATTCTTCTTCTTTTTTAATACTGAAGTTGCATTTTTCTTCACTGAGAGTATAAAGCCCATTTTCTAGAAAACCTTCACCAATGATATTCTTTGTTATCAATTCCTGAAAAATCACATTTTTGGGATGTAAATGTAATTTCACAATTTAAATCTTGTGTGATTTTACTAATGGATAACAAGTTAGATGAACAATTCTTCACATGCAAAACATTTGAAATTTTTCTTGAAAGGAGACTAATTGAATCATTTCCTAAAATTTCCATTTTTTCACCATTTGCAACGATTACAAATTTTTTAGTCTCAATTTTTTTGTAATTATTGAGTAATTTTTTATTTCCAATTATGTGATCGGTTGAACCTGAATCAAGAATCCATTTGGAATTTAAAGAATTTTGAGTAAGGTTTGTAATCATATTAGAGGTTTTTTGATTTTTTCCTTGAAACATCACGGATAATTGTGTATACAGCTGTCTCATCTGATTCATATCCACCTCACCTTTTATTTATTTTTCAGCCTCGTTTATACTCATATCCCTTTTTTTTCCTTTTGTGTAGAGTAACCCATTTTCTCTCTACTCTCTACCCGATTTTGTCGTCGATCTCCCCCTCTGACGAAGCCTCCACCTCACCTTCCCTTTGGCCAAAGATGAGGGTTGAGCTACCAGCATTTCTCGCGCTTGTGTCCTTCCTTCTTACAGTAATCGCAACGAGTGAGTGCTTGGTCTCCCTTTTTTTTGGTCTAGGGTTAGATCTGGTGATGAAAGCCTTGGCTTTGGGGTTGTCAGGTAGTTGAGTACCCATCACTATTCTTCTTGTCTCTTCTCTTTCAACCATCCCTACAACCTCATCAACAGATGGCAGCTCACCCATGAGAAGAATTTGTGAGCGTACCCCTTCATAGCTTGAATCGAGCTTGGCGAGGAAGGTGAAAATTCCATCCTGCTCCTTTCTTCTTTTGATTTCATCAAGATCGGCTATGAGAGGTTGGTACATTCTAATCTTATCCTTCTTTTTTTGGATTTGGCTGAATAGTTCGGTGACAGATTGGTTTTATTGTTGTAACTATTGAAGTTCTTGCTGAAGTTGATAAATGAGGGAGTAATTTTTCTTTTTTCCGAACACATCTCGGCTTTAACCCATATATGTCGAGCTATATCTAGATATGTCATGAGATCAGAGATGTGGGGTTCCATGGTTGCCAGTAACCAACTCATGACTAGATTGTCACTCTTTCTCAATTTTGAAATTTCCTTTTTTTTCTTCAGCTGTTGGGTGTGTTGGATCTTCGGTTTTGGTTTTGATTTCTCACTAGTGACATGCTTAAATTTGTCTCTGCCGATTAGACCAAAAGTCACTTGGCGTGCCCAAAGATGGTAATTTTTACCATTTAACAACACACGTGTAAGTCTCTCCATATGTTGTAACATTTTCTAAATTTCTTGCACTGATACAGTTCTTGTTTGTGCGATTGATTTGGAGCAAGATCAAATCTGCTTTGATACCATGTTGATTTTTTCTGAATTTTTAAGAGATAGTTATTGAATTGATTTTTTGACTTAATGTCCAATGTTATATTTATACATTAAAAAGAAGAAATTAATCGTTATTAAACTAGCCGTTACTAACTAACCATTAAAATCCTAATTATTATCAACACAAAGGTTTCCCAGATATAAGGGCAAAGACGTAATTGTTCTATTCTATCAAAGGTGGAGGGGAACATAACTTCTATTTGCATTACAGCTCAACTGCTATTATCATTTATTTAATTTATCTTTTCCTCACAATTGATAGTCGAGAATTTTACAGAGAAACTACTTCAATCATCTGAACTACATTCGCTAGATTCTTCTGGAAGAGCAGGGACTGCAGCACAGCAAAATGACTCTTTGTCCTTTAATAGAAGGTAGCTCCTATCTGAATTCCATTTCAGATCAGTAATGGAAAACTGTGGTAACGGATTACTCAAACAATAAGCACCTGCAGGAGTCCATATGTACACATGAGAACTTCCTGTGCAAACAACAAGGCGCGTGCATGTAAGATCCCAAGTTGCTGCTCCAATAGGATCTTTCTGTACTAAAATAGCAGAGTTCAAGGAGTCATATGTCCCATATCTAGATAACATATTGCATGATATCATTGCGAGTGCAAGAATATTGACCATTGTTACTCCATGCCAGTAAACCTGCATAGCAGTAAATTCTTAAGAATGACCAAAGGATTTGAGTTTCGAGTACTTGAGATCAGTGAAGATACCAATTTGAACGAGGATTTCTGTTAAGATGTTATTGTTATCAGAAATGGAATTTGGCTTTCTTAAGCTTGGGGAGATTGTTCAAATAGGAGATTTTTTTTGGGAAGCCTGCGTGGTTAGATGATAATCCACTTGTTTATATAAGATAGGAACCTACATAAACAAAAAAAGTTCATACTTGAGAGTTGACTCTAGTCTCTAGTGAATGGTTCATGAGAAACTACATCTTACTGCTTCGATCAGTTACCTGTTGTTTGAAAGCTCACTAGGGATTGGGTACAAACCAAAACCTTGTTCATTTCAAGTCTTTCAACTTCCTCCTATAGTATAGTTGTTGGTCAACTAATGTGGGCCAGCAGAGTTGAAGAATAAGGTCGGTGTGGCACCGAAAGAAAAGGAAGAAAAGAAAAAAAAAACAAAGTCAAAAGTTTCTGCTTTGTCTCTATCAATTCATGCGTGAAGAATGGAGAAGATTGGAGTTTTTGGCTTTATAAAGCCTTAGCTTCAATCTCAAATTTGATATCAGAAGCGGAGAAAACAAAAGAGAGAGAGAGTTTCTGAGAGAGATTTTGAGAGAGAAATTAAGAGAGCCAATTTGTGAAGTTTTATCCACAAATTGAAGATACATATTTGTTGTATTTTTGTGAGAGATCCACCTGAAGGTAAAGTGTGTAATCCCATCTTATTATAGTGGAAGTTTAAGTGGCCTACGGGTCCCGTGGTTGTTACTTTCATTTTGAAAGGTTTTTCCACGCTAAAATCTTGGTGTCATTTTTATTCTATTTTGATTTGGGAAATTATTATCCTGGGTATGTGGAATTTATTTCTTTAAAACCATCCATTTTCCCAACAAAGTGGTATCAAAGTCAAGTTATTTTAGTAAGAGACTGTACACATATACAGACTATTCATATATACAGTATTGTACTATTCACAGATACTATTCGGAAGGTACTATTCATCGATACTATTTGGAGGGTACTATTCACGGGAACTATTTATGGTACTATTCACATAGTACTATTCGGAAGGTACTATTTATCGATACTATTTGGCGGGTACTATTCATCATCAAAAGGTATCAAGTTCGACGAAATCTAGTGACTGACGATTCAAATGGAGGAGAGCACAGGTAATATGATAAAGTTGACCGCATTTAATTATGCAATTTGGAAGCCGAAGATGGAGGATCTTTTATACATTAAAGACCTATGGAAGCCAATTATAATGCCGAAGGAGAAAGAAGTAACCGATGCAGACATTGAATGGGCCGTTCTGAACCGAAAGTGTGCTGCTCAAATTAGACAATGGATCGACAAAAGCATTTTTCAAAATTTTGCTAATGAACACGATGCTTACGTTCTTTGGCAAAAGTTGGAGAAAATGTATGCGAAGACAGCCGCACAGAATAAAGCAAATCTAATGCGACGATTAGTCAATTTGAAGTATAAAAATGGAAGCAGCATATCAGAACATATGAGTGAGTTCAAAGGCATTGTAGATCAACTCAACTCTATGAAGATGACTGTAGATGACGAGCTACAAGAGTTGTTGATGTTGAGTTCTCTACCAAAAAGTTGGGATACTCTAGTTGTGTCAGTTAGCAACTCAACTCCTGATGGTAAGCTTACCATGGATACGGTAAAAGACAGAATGTTAAACGAAGAGTCTCGACGAAAATATGAAGGATATACTCCTGACACTGAAGCGCTTGTCATGTAGAAACAAGGCAAGCAAGAATGGCGGGGGAGAAGTAAAAGTAAAAATCCCCGTATCCAAAGTCAATAAAGAGGACGGTCGAAGTCTAGATCAAGGTATGACATGAAGTGTCATCATTGCAGAAAGCCGAACAAATGACACCACAACTGTCACTGAAGAAGTTGTCATCGTTCGAGATGCTGATTATGTCAATCTTGCATGCCAAGACACTACTTGGGTAGTTGACTCAGGCACTTCCTATCATGTCACCTCACGACGGGAATTCTTCTCAACCTACACTCAAGGTGATTTTGGACGTGTGAGGATGGGAAATGATGATGCATCAAAAATTGTCGGCATTGGAAATATTTATCTAGAGACTAATCTTGGATGCAGATTACTTCTGAAAGATGTGAGGCATGTTCCTGATATCCGCCTCAATTTAATCTCTACCGGTATGCTTGATGATGATGGATACAATAATTATTTTGGTGGAGGAAAGTGGAAGCTCACCAAAGGCAATCTGGTAATAGCTAAAGGCAAGAAAGATACATCACTCTACATCACAGAAGCCAAACTGTGTAGAGGAGAAGTAAATGCCACAAGGAAAGAAGTTCCTACCGAGCTATGGCATAAGCGACTCGGCCACATGAGTGAAAAAGGTCTCAGAATTCTTTCCAAAAATGAGGTCTTGCCAGGAATGAAAGGTACACGCTTGCAAACTTGTGTTGACTGTATTATAGGAAAACAACATAGAGTTTCATTTCGTAGTCTCGCACCATCTAGAAAGGAAAATATTCTAGATTTAATACACACAGATGTCTGTACAATGAGTTGTAAGTCATTAGGAGGTGCTCACTATTTTGTGACCTTTATTGATGATCATTCTAGAAAAGTATGGACTTTTGCTTTGAAAACTAAAGATAAAGTGCATGAAGTTTTCAAGCAGTTTCATGTAAAAGTGGAGAGAGAACTGGTAGACGTTAAGTGTGTACATGCAGATAATGGTGGTGAGTATCGTGGACCATTCGAGGAGTACTGCAGAAGTTTTGGCATCAGGCTGAAAAAATCAGTACCAAAGACACCTCAACACAATGGTGTCGCAGAGAGAATGAACCGAACCATCCGTGAAAGAGTCAGATGTATGCTATCAAATGCAAAACTGCCAAACTCCTTTTGGGGGGAGGCAATGAGGACAGCAGTCGATTTAATCAACCTTTCTCCATCAGTTCCACTGAACTACGACGTACCGGAAAGAGTTTGGACGGGGAGAGACGTTTCTTACAAACACTTGAAAGTATTCGGCTGTAGAGCATTTGCTCACATCCCAAGAGATTAGCGGTCCAAGTTGGATGGAAAAGCGAAACAATGTATCTTTATGGGATATGCCTATGAAGAATTTGGCTACAGACTTTGGGATCCTATTAACAAAAGGATTGTCAGAAGTAGAGACGTGGTATTTCTTGAAGACCAAACAATTGAGAATTTTGAGAAATCCAACAAACCACAGTCAGATGAAATTCCAGTTAATCTGGACCCAGTCTCTCCACCAATAAATCCTGATGACGGGGGAGTTACACCAGATACTGATGATGTCAATCCACCAGCTGGCAGTCCAGAACCAAAACAAGTTTTTGAACAAGTCCAACCAGAAGTACAGACAAGGAAATCCACCCGAGTACGACAACCTAGTCGTATATATTCTCCTAACGAGTATGTGATGCTCACTGAAGGGAGAGAACCAGAGAGTTATGACGAAGCTATCACTGATCAGCATAAGACTGAGTGGCTTAAAGTCATGCAGGAAGAAATGAAATCTCTGCATGAGAACCACACATTTGACCTGATGAAACTACCACAGGGAAGAAAAGCTCTCAAGAATAAGTGGGTGTACAGAATCAAAAGTGAAGAAGGCAGCTCGCAACCACGCTATAAAGCTAGATTGGTTGTGAAAGGATTCAAGCAGAAGAAAGGCGTTGACTTCGATGAAATATTCTCACCAGTGGTTAAAATGTCTTCAATCCGAGTTGTTCTTGGTTTGGCAGCTAGTCTTAATCTGGAAGTTGAACAACTTGATGTAAAGACTGCATTCTTACATGGTGATCTTAATGAAGAAATCTATATGGAGCAGCCCGAAGGTTTCCAAGTCAAAAGCAAAGAAACGTTGGTATGCAGACTAAAGAAAAGCTTGTATGGTGTGAAGCAAGCACCAAGGCAGTGGATGAAAAGGTTCCTACAAGAATTGCATCAGAACCAAGAAAACTATGTTCTTTATTGCGACAGTCAGAGTGCAATTCATCTTAGCAAGAACCCAACCTTCCACTCAAGGTCCAAACACATCGACGTAAGGTATCATTGGATTCGTGATGTGTTGGAACATAAACTACTGGAAGTTGAAAAAGTTCACACCAATGATAACGGGGCAAATATGATGACAAAGACCGTGACTAGAGAAAAACTTGTTATCTGTAGAAAGATTGCAGGTGTGGAAAAGCCCTGTCCCACATAAGTTGGAGGGGGAGATTTGTTGGTCAACTAATATGGGCCAGCAGAGTTGAAGAATAAGGTTGGTGTGGCACCGGAAGAAAAGGAAGAAAAGGAAAGAAAAAAAAACAAAGTCAAAAGTTTCTGCTTTGTCTCCATCAATTCATGCGTGAAGAATGGAGAAGATTGGAGTTTTTGGCTTTATAAAGCCTTAGCTTCAATCTCAAATTCATTATATCAGAAGCGGAGAAAACAAAAGAGAGAGAGAGTTTCTGAGAGAGATTTTGAGAGAGAAATTAAGAGAGCCAATTTGTGAAGTTTTATCCACAAATTGAAGATACATATTTGTTGTATTTTTGTAAGAGATCCACCTGAAGGTGAAGTGTGTAATCCCATCTTATTATAGTGGAAGTTTAAGTGGCCTACGGGTCCCGTGGTTGTTACTTTCATTTTGAAAGGTTTTTTCACGCTAAAATCTTGGTGTCATTTTTATTCTATTTTAATTTGAGAAATTATCCTGAGTGTGTGGAATTTATTTCTTTAAAACCATCCATTTTTCCAACAATAACCGTATGTAAAAATAATATGGATTGTGGAAAGTGATGAATATTAATAAATTAAATGGACCTGTTACATTTGAGAGCCTCAATGGACCAAAGATTATTGGGGGAAAATGTATTAATGAAAAATGCCTTTAAAGAACAATATATAATTGAATAACGTCTCTCGATTTTATGTCTAACGGTCTAGTTATGTCTGATTTGCAATGGTAGTAAAGCTGATTTTTGTTTCCTTTTTATTGCTAAATAGTCCTGTTTAACTTATGCTAATTAATAACAATTTTTTTTTTGTGTGTATCATTTAGACAGGAGATTTGTCTTGTTGATTTTTTTCATTATGATTAGCGGTTTATATAGAATATGAAAAATTCTTTAAACAAATTAAATATCGATTTAAGTAAATTTTTATAATAAAATTATTTTGATATATAACAAAATTACATAAAAAAATTAAATATTATTTTATTAAAATATTTATTATAATTTTACTCAAATATATTATACCGTTTGTCTTTAAATATTATAAAAATAATTATAATATAATTATATTTAATAAAGTAAATAAAATACGAGTTAAAATTAATTAAATTACCATTATTATGCATGTGTTGATTGTATTTAACAGAATATCTGTTAAATTTTGACTTAATTTCATCTCAAAACCCAAGTTATGAGATGGAGGATTGTCCTCATTTATATATGTGTTTGATATTTTATGTCCAATCGATGTGGGACATTTTAACACTTTCCCTCACATCGGTAGTTTAATCGATGGACGGTGGTGGGTTTACAGCTGCGTGCCACGGGGTGAGTTTTTTTTTACCTGCTTTGATACCATGTTAAATTTGGGCCTAATTCCATCTCAAAACCCAGGTTATGAGATGGAGGATTGTCCTCATTTATATATGTGTTTGATACTTCATACTCAATCGATGTGGAACATTTTAACAATATCTGACTGAACGTGTACTAAGAAGAGAGATGCTCGATTAAGCACATATATATTTCCAAATAAAACATAAGTGATAAACCAAAAAAACTTAACAAAACAAAAGCGTTATTATTTCTTTTTACTTATCTAAAATGAACGGAGAAAGGAATGCTTAATGGTTCAAGTATGAGGTTTTTAACTCTAATTTGTTCACAGTGAGTTAAACTACTATCAAATTACTATTGATTAATGAACAAAAATATAAGAAGATGGCAAAATTGTAAATATCTAAAGGTCTCTTAAAATTGCATAAATTTGATAGATTTTTAGACTTCAATACATTAAATTTTTAATCAAAAAATATAGGTTGTCACGATTTTCATCTTGGAGGAGACACAATTTTCATTTTAGAAGAGACACTCAACTTTCAATAATTATTTGATGATATATTATTTTTAAGGTCATTAAAGAAGATATAATTAGGATGTTGCTCTAATTGGAGATCGAGTTTTGCTGTTAAGAACTTTAACTGCGCGCGTTCATTGTAGTTTGGTAATTAGGATATTTTCAATACTCATGCAAGATATATATGCAACTCTTTATGATATAAATTCACTTAACTTCAAAAGTTACAAAACAATCAACTCCAATTTGTTTGGTGATGATCGTGCATGAACTTTTTTCAGGGATAACTTCAATTCATTAGGTAGTTAGCTTTATATTTTTAAATATACATTACAGTTATTTGAATGGAATTTCAAGATATGTCATAAAATTCATCAAAATATAATCAAGTAAGTTAATTTAGGCTATCAAACTTTCATGTAATATATATATATATTATGATTTTATTATATTTAAATATCTTAATTCAATGATAGTATTTTTACTTAAAAATATGATTTATATCAACCAATAATTTATGGTATATTATTGAACTTATTATTCTGTTTTTACTTTAATGGATTCGTGCATATCACCTGCCATTATTATACAAGCATAAAAATTTCAGAAATTTTCATGGAAGTCATGTATTTTTGAAAATAAATGCTGAAGTAGGGATGTATAATTTAAATTGTAATTATTTATTAAAATTTGATATATTTTTTAAAATAATTATAATTGATAAGATATAAGTCATATATATAATTTAATATAAAAATATTTTTTTAAGTTTAAACAATAAGTATTTATTTTGAATGTGTCGTGGGGAGATTTGGAATTGAAACTTAGGTTTTTAATCAATTGCAACTTGAATTTATTAATTGGACTATTAAATCACGTGTAAACAATATATTTTTTAATATTAGAATAAATAATAATTAGATTGAATTTTATTCAAAAATATATACAAAATAATTATCTTAATTAAAAGATAGAAATTAACATCAATTTTTTTTAAGATTAATTAAATATATTTTTATATGAATGATAAAGAAAAAAAATATAATTAAATCATGAAAAAATTAATATCCGTTTATAATTTAATTATTCAAATTTATTTAAAATCGGTGCTTGGAGGTTGCGTAAAAGTTCATTTATTTTCGGTAAAATTTTCAAATTTTTTGTAAGTATCGTTAAATTTTCGATTTAAAGATTGATTTTTTTAAAATGAAATAAATATTATATTCTCTAAAATAATTTTTTTTCCTACTCAATGAGATATTATAACTCAGAATTAACGGGTCATTGCTTTTTTTTATTTTTGAAAAACATTCCTATAAAAATTGCATGCATTAATTTTTATAACATAATTTAATTAATATATTATTAGTTGTTGATTTCAAAAACATAACATCTTCGCACTTCTTTGAATTTATATTTAATTGATAAATAATTTAATAAATTTAATTCATTTAATTAAGTTGATACGGCTTAATTTAACTTGACTAAAAGCTATTAATTTTGATCTAATGAATAATTTTAAGTCATAACTTATAACAAAATATTTATTTTACGAGTTTAAATAAAATTACAAGTAAAATTTAAATTTTATAAAATATATATTTAATATTATACATTATTATTTTAGAATTTTTTGAATAGTTTAAATTTAAAACCAATTCAAAATTTATAAAAATATATCAAAATGTTTTAAAATTAAATATTAATCTTGTATTTAATTTAAAAATATAATTTGATATATAACTCAAAAATGTAAATTATCTAATAATATACTATTTAAACCTAACCCAAATCCAAAGTTTTAAACTTACACAGTAGACCCGAATTTAGCAACGCAATACATATTCTAATAACGTGTGTAATAATCGGTATAACAATATAATTAAAATATCAAGGAAAAATAAGAGTGAAAAAAGCCATTTCCAAAAGAGAAAATAAAAATTGATAGAACATGTGTGGCAATGATATGTTTCTAATATGAGAGTTATCTACTTATTGAGTCCAATTCACTCAGTTTTGGTGCTGTGATAAATTATACACTATTTTAATAATAAGGAAAATGTGATAATACATATTAATTATTGTTATTTGTTTAGTCAAAACCCAAAAACAAATATTCGATCCAAACACATATATTAAAACACTTCTTCTTGTGATATATATATTCCCCTTCCTGCGTGAATACTAGCAGCAGCAAGAGAGAATTAAAAACAGAATCCAGAAGTTGCGTGAAGAAGCTGCAGAACAAAGAAAAAAATCCAGAAAAGAAAGCAGTGAGATCAGCCACTAGAGCTTCAATTTCTCTCCAGCCCCTTGCAAATTCTCCCTCCACCAGCAACAGTCTCATGCGCAGAACTTTCCGACCAGAGTAGATCATAGTAGAAAAAGAGCTGCGCATAGTTTTATTTTTCCGTCTCCTTCATCTGTTTAGTCTGCTTCAGTTTGGCAGCCTTATTTTTTCCACCGTTGTTCAGCAGCAGAGTTGCTACTTATGGCAGTTTAGAGGAGGCTAAAATATTCAGTAAGTTTTTGATTTTTCCTATACAGTAATATTTGATTTAATATCAAGTTTATTAATTTATCTTATTATATATTATCAGTAAATTAGAAAGAGTTATTTTGTGTATTGATTTTGGATTTTGGTATAATTTTGTGAAACTCTCTGAAAATTGGTGTTTGTATCTCCATTTGATTATTAGTGGTTTTTTCTCGGTGTGTTGTCGTCAGTGAATTAGATTTTTCACATTAAAAAGTTGAACCACTTAAATCATTATGTGGCATTTACTGCTTATTATTTTTGCTGTTACCCATTATTATATATTTGTGCAATCAAAATTGAACCCGATCTTCTCTTCCGCAAGTGTTATTGGATTTACTATCATGGCAACAAAATATGAAATTGAGAAATCCAATGGTAAAAATGATTTCAGTCTTTGGCGTATGAAGATGCAAGTTGTATTAGTTAAAGAAGGACTCGTTAAGACACTTGAAGGCAAGGATAAATTGCCAGAAAAATTGACTGATGAAGGAAAATATGCATTAATGAAAAATGCTCTTAGTTCTATTCAGTTATCTTTGTCTGATGAGGTATTATGCTAGGTTATGGCTTAAATTGGAGAATTTGTATATGACCAAGTCTTTGACCAATCAGTTATATTTGAAGCAGCGTTTGTATACATTCAGAATGTCAGAAGGTACACCTTTACACAATCACCTTGATGAATTTACTAAAATTATTCGTGATCTGAAAAATGGTGGTGTTAAGATTGATGATGAGGATCAGGCCTTAGTTCTATTATGTTCTTTACCTCATCCATTTGAACATTTTGTTGATACCATACTATATGGGCGAGACATTATTTCTTTGGAAGATGTCAAAGTAGCTTTAAATTCCAGAGAGTTGAAGAAAAAGGTATCTACAAGCAACAATGATAATAGCAGTGGTTTATTTGTCAAAGGTAGAAATCAAGAAAAAAACACAAGCAATAATAAAGGCAAGTCTAGATCGAAATCTAGAAAAAGAAAAGATAAATGCAACTATTGCCGTCAGGAAGGGCACTAGAAAGTAAATTGTCTAAAACTCAAAGGTAAAGGAAAATCTGCCACAACGTCTTCTGGTACTAATGATGTTGTTGGTGTTGCAGATAGTTCTGCTTCCGATGGTGAAAATGTTCTATCAGTATCTATTGGTTCTCCTGGAGATGTTTGGATTCTTGATTTGGGTTGCACTTACCATATATGCCCCAGTAGAGATTGGTTTGCTTCTTATCAGTCTATTGATGAGGGTGTTCTCTTGATGGGAAACAATATGTCCTACAAGGTTGTTGGTATTGGTACTGTTCGAATTAAGATGCATGATGGTATTGTTAGGATTTTGAAAAATGTTCGCCATGTTCCAGATTTGAAAAAGAACTTGATATCTTTGGATACTCTTGATTCACAAGGCTACAAGTATGTTGCTGAAGGTGGAGTTTTAAGAGTTAGTAAGGGTGCTCTCGTTGTTATTAAAGGGCAATTGTCGCGTGGTCTCTATATGCTTTAGGGTAGCACTGTTATTGGCAGTGTTTCAGTTTCATCCTCATCATATCAAGATCCAGACACTACTCGATTATGGCATATGCGGCTTGGGCATATGAGTGAGGCAGGGATGTTTATTTTGAGCAAACATGATTTTCTTTATGGTCAGAAAATTGGAAAGCTTGATTTCTGTGAGCATTGTGTCTATGGAAATCATCGCAGGGTCAAGTTCAGTACAACCATCCATAAAATAAAAGGTACTGTTGATTATATTCATTCAGATTTTTGGGGTCCTTCTCGTGTTATGTCTAAGGGTGGTGCCCGGTATATGTTGACTTTTATTGATGACTTCTCCCGTCATGTTTGGGTGTATTTTCTGAAGAACAAGAATGATGCGTTCTCAAAATTTGTAAAATTCAAGGCTTGTATAGAGAATCAAACATGCAAGAAAATCAAGCATTTGAGAACGGATAATGGTTTGAAATTTTGTGACAGTCAGTTTAATGAGTTTTGTGAAAGAAATGGCATAGCGAGACACCGCATTGTGCGTCATACACCACATCAAAATGGAGTAGCAAAATGTATGAATAGGACTCTCTTAGAAAGAGTTCGTTGTATGCTCTTTCAAGCTGACTTGGATAAATCCTTTTGGGTTGAAGCTTGTAACCATAACTGCTATTTGGTGAATCGGTCTCCATCAACTGCAATTGAGTTGAAGACTCCGTTTGAGGTATTCTTTGGTACTCCTACTAATTATTTTGATTTGAAAGTTTTTGGTTGTCCTACTTATGCTCATGTTAATGATGGTAAACTTGAGCCTAGGGCATTGAAATACATATTTTTGGGGTATCCTTCTAGGGTGAAGGGTTATAGATTATGGTGTGTTGAACCCAAGTCACCTAAATTTTTGATTAGCAGAGATGTTAAGTTTGATGAGTTTTCCATGTTACAAAAGAAAAAAAGAGTCTATTGTTGTAGATAAATACCACAGTATTAGTGAGCAGGTGAAGCTTGAGAGTGGAGCTCCTAGTCAAGTGCAAGAGGGCACTTCAGATCAGCTATCTATGGATGAGATAAATGATTCTGCTCATGATGTAGCAGAAGAGCAACATGAGCAACCATATAGTATTGCTAAGGGTAAAGGAATAAAAGAGATTTGTCGCCCTCAAAGGTACGCAGATGCAGACTTAGTTTCTTTTGCATTATCTGTGACAGAGTCTATTGAGGTACATGAACCTTCTAGTTATCATGAAGTTATTACTTGTGATGAGTTTGTTCAGTGGTTGGTTGCTATGAATGAAGAGATTGAATCACTTCATAAGTATACCTAAGGTTGAAGCAGCTAGGTTCAAGGCACATGTTGTTGCAAAGAGCTATTGTCAGAATAAAGGTATTGACTTCAATGAAGTATTTTCACCTGTTGTGAAACATAGCTCTATTCGTGTGTTGCTTGCTATGGTTGTATTGTTTGACATGGAATTAGAACAACTTGATGTCAAGACAACATTCTTACATGGTGAGCTTGAGGAACAGATATATATGCATCAACCAGAGGGGTTTGTTGTTCTAGGTAAGGAAGATCATGTTTGTTTATTGAAAAAGTCTTTATATGGGCCGAAGCAATCTCCTAGGTAGTGGTATAAGCGGTTTGATTCTTTTATGATTGATCATGGTTACTATAGGAGTGATTATGATAGTTGTGTTTATCATAAAAGATTTCATGATGGTTCATCCATTTATTTGTTGCTTTATGTTGATGACATGCTTATTGCTTCTAAGAATAAGTTTGAGATTCAGAAACTAAAATCTCAACTTAGTGGTGAGTTTGAGATGAAAGATTTGGGTGCAGCGAAGAAAATTTTGGGCATGAAAATTTACAGGGATAGACAAGCGAGTAAGCTTTATCTGACTCAGAAAAGTTATATTGAAAAAGTTCTTGAACGTTTTGGTATAAAAGAGTCTAAACCTACGAGTACGCTGTTAGCTGTGCATTTCAGGCTTTCTTTGGATTTGTCACCACAGTCAGAAAAAGAAGAACGGTACATGTCTCAGGTTCCATATGCTAGTGCTGTTGGTAGTTTGATGTATGCTATGGTTTGTACTCTCCAGACATTTCACATGCAGTTAGTGTTGTCAGCAGATATATGGGTAATCCTGGTAAGGGTCATTGGCAAGTAGTGAAATGGATACTCCGGTATTTGAGATGTACATCTAATTTTGGTTTGGTATATGATAGGAGTTCTAATACTGGTTGCAGTGTTATTGGTTATGTGGACTCCGATTATGCTGGTGATTTAGATATGTTAAAGATGATTTATGAGTGTGTGTATTAGGTGTCTAACACTAGGTGTCTTAGTGGTGTGAGTTGTGTATTAGGTGTCTTAGTGGTGTATTAGGTGTATGTCACCTAAGATTGTTCCTATCTTTTGTATATAAATAGGTAGTGTCTTTGTATGATAATAAGAAGAAAGAATTCTGATTTTACATGGTATCAGAGCATTTGGGTTACAAAATTTGAGATTTTTTTTTCCCGTTCAAATTTCGGGCAGAATTTGGGTAAACACAAATTAGGATTTGGTGCATTTTTGAGTTCCAACTCGGAACACCCTTTTGGAGTGCACATTTTTTCTCACCGCCGGCACAGGGAGGAAGAAACAGTATGAGCCGACCAAACCCGACGTCCGTGACTATACAAGCCGCGAGTGGGCCACACGCGCCACCGCGAGTTTCTGTCAAAAAATTCCACGCGTCTCACCGCCGGCACAGGGGGGAAGAACATCCGCCGACCGAACAAACCCCAAAGTCCGGTCACCAGACGAGCCGCGAGTGGGCCACACGCGCCACCGCGACTTTATGTCAAAATTCACGCGCCGGCGCGTGGCAGCGGGTCCGGGTAGAATTCTTCTCGGCGGTCCAGCGCTTCCTCCCGTACCCCTGCGTCATCTGTGGTGGTTTGGCACTCATCGCTTGTGATTGTTCAGGTTTGCGTTTTTTCCAATTTTGTGTTCTTGTTCGCTACGTGTTTCGTCGCTGCGTGTTTCGTCGCTGTTGTTGTTGGATTTTGTTTGTTCGTTTGTTCGCTGTCTTGTCGTTTGTAAGAGTTATGGTTGAAAAGAAATCTAATGTTGTAACGGATATGGTGCCTGTGATGTCTAAAATCACGGACCATAAGCTCAATGGCTCGAATTATTGGGCTTGGAGCAAGACTATTCGAATTTATTTGAAAAGTATCGAAAAAGATAGTCATTTGACTAATGATCCTCCTAAAGATGATTCAAAGCAGACATGGCTTAGAGACGATGCTCGCTTATTTCTGCAGATTCAGAATTCTATTGAAAGCAATGTAATTGACTTGATCAATCATTGTGAATTCGTTAAGGAATTAATGGATTATTTGGATTTCTTATATTCTGGTAAGGGAAATCTTTCTCGCATATATGAGGTATGCAAAGCATTTTACCGTGCAGACAAACAAGATCAGTCACTCACAAATTATTTTATGGAATTTAAAAGGACTTATAAGGAGCTTAATAGTTTGATGCCTTTTAGCCCTGACATCAAAGTCAACGGGAACAAATGGCGGTCATGAGTTTTCTTGCCGGTCTTCCCTCTACTTTTGAGACTGCTAAGTCCCAGGTTCTTTCTGGTTCTGAGATCTCCTCTTTACAAGAGGTGTTTAGTCGAGTACTTCGTACAGAAGGCACTCCACCTCCACCTGCTCGATTAAATGGTGCTTTGGTCAGCCGAAGTAATAATTATGAGCATGGACGGTCAACTTATATGAACAAAAATAAAGGAGGTGGCTCACACGGGTTTGAAACTCGACCGCAGGACCTCGGAGGTATTGTATGTCACTATTGTCACAAACCAGGACATACGAAACATGAATGTAGAAGGCTTCAGTACAAACATCAGAAAGGTCACTCGGTTCATATTGCATCCACTTCTGATAGTTCTGAAAAATCGGTTCTTATCTCTGCAGATGAATTTACCAAGTTCTCACTGTATCAAGAATCACTAAAGTCTTCATCACCCTCTATCACTGCTATTGCTAATTCAGGTAAATAAAATGCGTGTCTCATTTCTTCATCTTCCAAATGGGTTATTGATTCTGGTGCCACAGATCATATGACAGGTAATTCTAATCTCTTTTCTACTCTTTAGTCACACACTTCTACCTCTACTGTTACCTTAGCCAATGGGTCACCATCTCGTGTTCTTGGGTCTGGCACAATTACTCCCACTCCTTTGCTTCCTTTGTCGTCTGTCTTACATTTACCTAGCCTATCCTTTAATTTGATATCTGTAAGTCAGCTTACTCGCAATCTTAACTGTTGTATCTCATTTTTTCCTGATCGTTGCTTATTTCAGGATCTTATGACGAAGAAGACTATTGGTAAAGGACATGAGTCTGGAGGCCTCTATATTCTTGACACACCGATACCGAAATCTATTGCTTGCTCTAGTGTAACCTCTCCCTTCGAGGCACATTGTAGATTGGGTCATCCATCTCTTCCTTTACTGAAGAAACTTTGTCCTCAGTTTAGTAAAGTGTCTTCATTAGATTGTGAGTCTTGTCAGTTTGCAAAACATCATCGTCTTAGTTCAAATCCAAGAGTTAATAAACGTGCTAGTGTTCCTTTTGAATTAGTTAATTCTGATGTTTGGGGTCCTTGTCCTATTTTGTCTAAACCTGGATTTAAGTATTTTGTTACTTTTGTGGATGATTATTCTCGTGTAACTTGGTTATATTTAATGAAGAGTCGTTTTGAATTGTTTTCTATTTTTTGTGCATTTTGTGTTGAGATTAAAACTCAATTTAATGTTTCAATTCGTACTTTACGAAGTGATAATGCCAAAGAATATACATCAGCTTTGTTTCAATCTTATATGGTTCAAAATGGCATACTTCATGAAACTTCGTGTGTTGATACTCCATCTCAAAATGGAGTGGCCGAACGTAAGAACAGACATCTTCTCGAAACTGCACGTGCCTTATTATTTCAAATGAATTCTTCTAAACCTTTTTGGGCCAATGCAGTTTCAACCGCATATTTTCTTATTAATCGCATGCCCTCATCTGTTCTTCATGGTAAGATTCCTTACAAAATTTTGTTTCCTAATAAGTCACTATTTCCGGTTGACCCTAGGATATTTAGTAGCATTTGTTTTGTTCGGGATGTTCGTCCACATGTTACTAAATTAGATCCCAAGTCTTTGAAGTGTATCTTCCTTGGTTATTCTCGTCTCCAAAAAGGTTATAGATGTTATTGTCCTAGTCTTAACAAATACCTTGTCTCCATTGATGTTACCTTCATGGAAGACATACCCTATTTTTCGTCTTCTCCTCCTCCTGCATGTTAGGGGGAGGATGACGATTTGTTAGTCTATTCTATCACATCATCCGAGCTGTCTCGATCCATTTCATGTTAGGCCTCATATAACTCAAGTCTACTCCCGGATATAGACCTTCTAATTCATGTCCCGCACCTCGCTCCTTCGTCATCGATCACGTCCCGAACGATGATCTTCCTATTGCATTACGCAAAGGTAAACGTCAATGTACTTATCCTATTTGTTCTTTTGTTTCATATAATTGCTTGTCGTCTTCCTCTTGCTCTTTTATTGCTTCTCTTGATTCTATTTCTATCCCTAAAACTGTTCATGAAGTCATATCTCATCATGGTTGGCATAATGCAATGATCGAGGAAATGAATGCGTTGGATGACAATGGTACTTGGGACTTGGTTGATTTACCTTCGTGAAACGGGCTATCGGATGCAAATGGGTGTTCACGGTTAAGGTCAATCCGGATGGGTCGATTGCTCGATTAAAGGCCCGTCTTGTTGCTAAGGGATATGCTCAAACCTATGGAGTGGACTATTCTGACACTTTCTCTCCTGTTGCTAAATTGACATCTGTTCGGTTGTTTATTTCTATGGCAGCTACTCACCATTGGCCTTTGCATCAACTGGATATCAAGAATGCTTTTCTTCATGGTGATCTTTAAGAGGAGGTGTTTATGGAGCAACCTCTTGGTTTTGTTGCTCAGGGGGAGTCTAGGCATGTCTGTCGTCTCCGCAAATCTTTGTATGGTTTGAAACAGAGTCCTCGTGCTTGGTTTGGAAAATTTAGTCAAGCTATAGAAACGTTTGGTATGATGAAAAGCAAGTCTGACCATTTTGTGTTCTACAAACAATCAGAAGCTGGTATCATTCTTTTAGTTGTGTATGTAGATGACATTGTTATTACTGGAAGTGATACTACAGGAATTTCATCTCTTAAGTCTTTCCTACATACTCAGTTTCACACGAAGGATTTGGGGATGCTAAAGTATTTCTTGGGTGTTGAAGTCACAAGGAGTAAAAAAGGTATATTTCTATCTCAAAGAAAATATGTCCTGGACTTATTAACTGAGACAGGAAAATTAGGAGCAAAACCTTGTAGTGCTCCAATGACTCCGAACATCCACCTTACAGGAGATGGAGAACCCTTTAAAGATTTTGAGAGATATCGAAGGGTGGTTGGAAAGCTGAATTACCTTACCGCGACTCGTCCAGATATTGCATATTCAGTCAGTGTTGTTAGCCAATTTATGTCATCCCTAATAGTTCATCATTGGGCAGCGTTAGAGCAAATTTTGTGTTACTTAAAAGGAGCACCTGGACGTGGCATATTGTATGCAAATCATGGACATACTCATATTGAATGTTTTTCAGATGTAGATTGGGCAGGTTCCAAAGTGGATAGAAGATCCACATCATGCTATTGTATTTTCGTTGGAGGAAATTTGGTCTCATGGAAAAGTAAGAAGCAGAATGTTGTGTCACGATAGAGTGCAGAGTCAGAATATAGGGCTATGGCACAATCTGCGTCTGAGATAATATGGATATATCAGCTCTTGGATGAAGTAGGTCTTAAAACTTCGGACAAAAAATTGTGGTGTGATAACCAAGCTGCTTCTTCATATTGCTTCTAACCACTGTGTTTCATGAGCGAACTAAACACATTGAAATTGATTGTCATTTTGTTCGCGAGAAAATTCAGAATGGTTGATTTCTACAGGATATATGAAGAGGAGAACAATAGGAGATATCTTCACGAAAGCTTTAAGTGGGGTTCGGGTTGATTATCTTTGTAACAAGTTGGGCATGATTAATATCTATGCTACAACTTGAGGGGGAGTGTTAAAGATGATTTATGAGTGTGTGTATTAGGTGTCTAACACTAGGTGTCTTAGTGGTGTGAGTTGTGTATTAGGTGTCTTAGTGGTGTATTAGGTGTATGTCACCTAAGATTGTTCCTATCTTTTGTATATAAATAGGTAGTGTCTTTGTATGATAATAAGAAGAAAGAATTCTGATTTTACAAGATAGAAGAAGATCTCTGACACGTTATGTCTTCACTCTTTCTCATTATGCCATTAGTTGGAAGGATACTTGATAAGTGCTCAAAAAACACTAAAATTACCATGATTTTATGCTCATTAATTGATTAAAATATATATATATATATATATATGTTTTATCATATATTTATATAAATTTGTCTTTTTCGGAATCACGAGTATTTTTATTGTTTTTCAGGTATTTTGGCTTAAAAACGCAATTTAAAGACTCAAAGAGGAATACTTGAAGCAATACATCATAAATATATCAATAAATAAATGGGAAAAGGTCAAAAAATATGGAAAAATTGGACAAAATGGGTCGAAAAGGTCAAAAATGTCAAAAAGGAGAAAATCGCGTCCGAAGAAGACATCCCGCGGGCGCTCGCAGATAGCACATCCGCGGGCCGGGCGCCACCGCGCCAGCGCGCACGGTGATCGTTTCATCCGCGCAGAAGCGCGCGGCTCGTTTCATCCGCGCAAAGTCGCGCACACTCGTTTCATCCGCACGACAACTACGCGCGCGGCTCATCATCCGCCGCCTTGCCTCCGCGCTCACGCGCCCGTTTCACCCCATTTTTCACGCGTGCGGCCTTCCATGACGTCATGTTGACGTCATTGATGACCTCAGCATTTCCATTACGCGTTTTTGCATTTTTTAACATTTTTTTCTCTCCATCCTCACCTATAAATACCCCCCTTCCCTTCACTTCAAAACACACCTCAAAACACACTTCTCTCTTCTTTCTTTCTCTCATTTCTTAGTTTTTTAGTTTTTCTTAGTTTTTAGTTAATTTTTCTTAGTTTTAGAGTTCTTCCCTTTTTGGGAAGAACTAGTTATGTTTTTGTAATAATTTAGCTTTTTGATTCAATAAATGGGAGTGCAAATTCCGCTTGGAGGTTTTCTAGCTACGGGAATAGCATCGAAGTACTGTAAGGATTTTATTTTCTTTGCAGTTATTTTTTATGCTTTATTCTTACATGTTATATTTAATTTGTCTGTGATTAAATTTAAAAATGATATAATAATAACGTTGTTATGCTTGCGAAATATTAAATAGGTAAAAATCTCTAAAATGAATTGATTTTATTTTTATTCAATATTTTATATTAAGAATGTTAGAGAGAAATATATTATTTTTCATTACAAACTTAAATTTGAAAATTAGATTTTAAGGTTTAGTTATCCTATTCGATTTAGAGTAGTCTTTCTTTTATTTGTTGGTACAATCGCACGGTAGTTAGAGTGAAGCTCTATTTCAAAAGTTTTTATAAGAATTATTATCTGAAAATGTATTGACAACATGTTTTCAGTAGTGGTTTTAAAACTTGAAAGTTAGTACTCGGATAACTAAATTCTTAGGTTTAATTTGGACACCTTGAATAAAGTTTAAACTGTCTAACCCCACCAAAGGTGGCATTTAAATGGTTCATTTTCAATCTCTTAGAAAAAGGAATTAATTTAATTAACCAAATTAGTTATCAACCTCACCCATAGGTGTTAATTGATTTGTTTAGTTAGCAAAGAATATCTAACCCCACCAAATGTGGTATTCATACAAAAAAGAGAGAATCGATAAATATCAATTCATATCTTTAATAACCTAAATAATATGAGCAAGCATAATTAACTTAGTTATTATATCCATAAATACTCCACTATTTATAAAAGATAAAATTTGCATAAATGTTTATTGAATCTATGTTTATTTTTATGTAAGTAGATTAAAAACACAAAACCCAAAATATCGTGACATTAAAAACACAAAACCCAAAATATCGTGACAGGATGTTTAGGATTTAATTTCGTTTTTAAAAGTTTGAATAATAAATTAAAAACCACATACATTCCTTCCTTAGATCGACCTTGGGAGAATACTTATCATTTTCTACGAAATGATTCGTGCACTTGCGAGAGTTTTATAAATATTAAAACCAAAGTATTGGCAGGATCGGCGATGCCGGTTTTCGCTCATCAAAGTTTTTGGCAATATCGATTCTGCTCATCACTACTTTACAATCTACAATTGCTTTGTCTATGATAGAGGCAGAATATATGGCAGCAACAGAAGTAGTGAAAGAAGCCATTTGGCTTAGAGGTTTGGTTTGTGATTTGGGTTTACACCAGGATACTTCTGTTGTATTTTGTGATAGTCAGAGTGCAATACACTTGACTAAGAATACTATGTATCATGAAAGAACCAAACATATTGATGTCAGATATCACTTCGTTCGTGACATTGTCTCTCAGGGTGCTATTGTTGTCAATAAGATAGTCACTACAAAAAATCCAGCTGATATGTTAATCAAACCAGTTCCATTTAATAAGTTCAAGCATTGTTTGGACTTGATTGATATTTGCAGAAGATGATCACTCTTCGGGGCTTTGGACGACGATTATTTGGTAATCCGAGTAATTTCATTTGAAAAATTTGTTTTCTGTTTTGAGCAAATGTGGAGATTTGTTATTTGTTTGGCACAAACCCAAAAACAAATATTTGACACAAACCCATATATTAAAACTCTTCTTCTTGTGATATATATATTCCCCTTCCTGCGTGAATACTAGGAGTCGCAAGAGAGAATTAAAACAATCCGTAAGTCATGCGTGCGTAGTTGCAAAGAAAAAAATCCGTAAAAGAAAGCAATGAGATCAACCACTGAGCTTCAATTTCTCTCCAAATTTCTTTGCAAATTCTCCTCCACCAAAGAATTACGTGCGTAACTTTCCGACCAGAGTAGATCATAGTAGAAAAGGAGCTACGCATAGTTTTATTTTTCCGTCTCCTTCATCTGTTTAGTCTGCTTCAATTTGGCAGTCTTATTTTTTCCAATGTTGTTCAGTAACAGAGTTGCTACTTATGGAAGTTTAGAGGAGGCTAAAATATTCAGTAAGCTGTTGATTTTTCGGAGTTATTTTGTGGGTTGATTTTGGATTTTGGTGTAATTTTGTGAAGTTTTCTGAAAATTGGTGTTTGTATCTCCATTTGATTATTAGCGGTTTTTCCTCGGTGTGTTATCATTAGTGGAGTAGATTTATTACATTGAAAAGTTGAAACACTTAAATCATTATGTGACATTTACTGCTTATTATTTTTATTGTTATCCATTATTATATATTTGTGCAACCAAAATTTGACCTGATTTTCGCTTACACATGTGTTAATTTATAACAATTATATATTTGTATGTTTATTTAATAAAAATATTTATTTTATAAAAATATATAATATTTATAAAGTTTAACTTACTTTTAATACCATTAATCAAAAGTATACAAGTTATCTGATATCATAATAATGTATAATTTTCTTGAAGTGATATTATTTACCCTATTAATATAAAACAAATAAAAATAAATAACAATGATTACAAATATTAAGTATTGTTGCATAAAAAGTAAATAACGATGGTATGCATTTTTCAGCGACTCATATCACATAAAAAGTTGTTTCTATACTTCAGTACATGTGTTTTTGTGATTTTCTCGTAACGTAATTAAAAACTACAGATTTTTATTAATTTTCAACCATTGCAGCACAGAAAGCGAGACAACCCATCCAATCAGATATTATAATTAGGGGTGAATAATTAGAATTATAATTTTCTCTTAAAATTTAAAGATTTTTTTTTTGAAAAATAATCATAAAATATGAAATAAATATAATTATTATAATATTAAAATTATGATTAATTAAAATTAAATATATATTAATATAATTATTTTATATACATATAATTAAAAAAATATAATTTTATTAATAAAAAATATAATATTTTATATAATTAAATTAATTTTTTTATTTTTATTTTTTATTTTTTTTATTTTATTTAAAAATATATGCTCAAAAAACATACAGAACACGTTTAGTTATTGGTCCGTCCAACCCGATATTAAAAAATACAAATTATTATTAATATTTTAAATAATATAATAAAATAAAAGTTAAATATATTTTAAAATAAATATCAAAAATAAAAAATACAATTAAACTGTGAAGATATTGTTATTAATTTATAATCAATGATTAATATATTCAAAATTAATCCCTAGCATTCATAATTAGACTCATTCAGATCATGCGATGCACATTCCGTAAAAATTCCAAATATTCGAAGAAGACTAAATGAATACTCTTTCTACCTAACCTCGCAAATACCATTTTTAATCGTTATTAGAAGCTCCATTGCTGCTTTTCTTTATCTGCATCTTTGTTTACTTTACTCAGAAGTTTTCATCGTCCTACATCTCATCTTTTCAGAGATTATTTTTCCTATAAAACTAATACTATTTTGAAAGGGTTTCCCCATCCGTACAATATCTCCCATTGTTCCCCTCTTAAAGCAAGTGCCCATTTTTACTTTTATTGTAATTTCCATTTTCCTTCAGATTCCTGTCTTTAAATCCCCATTTGTTGGTTTCTCTGCTATCCAGAGAATATTGCTTTTTGTTTCATTCATTTTCCTCAAATTCTCACCATTTCTACATTTCCCAGAAATTTCTTTACAAAAATTAGAATTTTCTTCGATTTTTTTTCCTTCTTCTTTCCGCAATGATTTTCTGGAGACTTTTCGTGGTGTTTTCATTGTTTTCTATCGTTTTATCTCACGAAAGCTTGAATTCCCACCTCCTCCCCAGGCCACTAATACTTGAATACCCGGAAAACTTGGAGACCCATTTTGGGGAAATAAAGCAGGAGCTTAGATTACACTGTACTAGTTGGAGATTTTCTGCTGAAGCTAACAATCTTAACCCCTGGAAAACTATTCCCCAAGAATGTGCAGACTATGTGAAAGATTACATGACTGGTCGTGAATATAGTATCGATCTCCGAAGGGTGTCTATGGAGGCAGAAATTTATGCTAAAACTGTTGAATTGACTGGTGATGGAAAGGATGTTTGGATTTTTGACGTCGACGAGACACTACTTTCCAATTTTCCATATTATGCGGACCATGGTTATGGGTACGAAATCTTGCAACTTTTTGTAGACCCTTTTTGTTGGGATTCTGTCATAAATTTCGCAAAATGAAATGATAATTTAGGTTTCCTAAAGTAAGTTGGATGGTTAAATGAGGAGGGAAAGTAGAATGCTTGGGCTGAATACAGTTTGGAATTTCTATTACTTTTTTGCATTTGAGTTAGAGTCGATGAACAATAATCTACTGCAACTAATCAATTTGTGGAAACCTTGTGATTCTGTGAGCCTATTTGGTTGCAGAGAATTTTTCGAAAGCAGAGTTAGAGTGAAGTTAGTTGTTTATTCGATAGGACCTAAAGATTTGACAAACCCTAGTTAATAGAACCTCATAGAATAAGTTGGTTTTAGTTGAATTGATGTAAAAATGCGTTTTTGTTCTGATTGTTATTCCTTATTTTGGAAATTAAATTGAGGTTAGCCAGCTGAGTTAATTTAAGTAATTGTTAAATTAGAAGATGAATCTTGTTAATGGATGTTCTCGGAGAAGTAATCAATTACCTGGTTCTGTTTTCGTGGGAATTTGCAGATTGGAGATCTTTGACCCAGTGCAGTTCGAGAAGTGGGTTGAGAAGGGCATGGCACCTGCTATAGAGCCCAGTTTAAAACTCTATGGAGAGATTTTGGGGTTAGGTTTCAAAATTTTCTTATTGACTGGGAGAAGTGAAACGCATAGAGCCATCACTGTGGAGAATCTGATCAATGCTGGGTTCCAGAACTGGGACAAGCTTATTCTAAGGTTAGAAATGAAACTTTCTCTAGTCCCTTTGGATGGGCCATTTGTGTATAGTATTTTGTCTCCTCTTTTTCCTGACATTTCTTGAGTATTTACCGTGTGAAAACCTAAAGATAATAGATCATTAATCTAACATTGAACTTATATACTAATAGTTAATAGTTATGTAATATAGACTATCATATAAAGTTAAGTTCATTTAAAAATGATATATTAAGATTTAAGTAATTCGAACTTCAATGTATCTAATAGGGTATGAGTCTTTAATGTGTAAAAACATAAAGATAATGTTTATTTTAATGATAGGTTAAAAATAGTTATAAAATTGTTAACTAACCACTTAACTATAGAATTAATTAATGATTATGAATTCAGGTATACTTTCGTATATTTATCTTTGATTCTTATTGATATATCATAAATGTTCTTAGGTTATATTTAGGTGATGGTGTTAACTAAATGTTATTTTATTCTAACAAGTATTATTAGAACCTCTTCCGGTTGAATCATTAAGAATTGAATTTATTTTTTATTTTTTCAAATATAAAAAAATAATTGTACTTGTTTTCCAAAATTATGTATCGAAATCCAAGAATATTTTATAATTGTGATTATTTGTTCTTGGTATGTAAATTTTCTGCCATAAAAGAAATAATAGAAAAAGCTATTTTCGATACTGTTCATGTTTATAATCAGATTTATAAATTTTTTTACTGTTCATTAAAAAATGTTCATAATTGGGAATTATGGTTTCAATGAGACTTTTTTTTTAGTATTTCATTAGTGAGATTTTTTTATTAAAAAAAAGCTTTTGTGATGCTTATAAGAGATCATTTATGAAGATATCAAAAGTGATTTTATTTGAACGGGTGAATATTTTTTTATTTTCAACGGCAGCGGATGAACAATATTAAGCAAGTTATAAATGCCATTTTGGGGTGTGGAGCATGGCGTGGCGATTGAACAATATAGATTAATTAGGGGTTTTTTTTTTACAACTAAGGTTTTTTTTTTTGGTAATGCAATTGGTATTGCAAGTAGTTTCTTTAGATATTATAATTACGGTTTCTTTTTGTTACAGGGTTTCATTTTTGTGATTTTTATATAATGTAATTAATTGAAGTCCAAAAGTAATTAATTTTTTTTAAAGTCCACGAACATTTTTTTTTAAAAAGCCTATAAATATTTTATGAATTTAAAGAAAACTTTAATGGGCTTAAAGATATGAATTTGAATTAATGAGTCAAAATATGGATATAGATTTTATGTTCCAATAAGCTTTGACCTAATGAGAATTGATTATTGATGGACGTTAACTATTGATTTTGGCTAAAAAATATATTTTTTTATACAACTTTAAATTCAAATATTGGTATGTTTTATATATATTTTGAAATAAATTAATTGAAACGATATGTCATCAAAGTGACTTCTCTAGTAGAAATTAATTTGTTTTAGAATATAAACAGTTATATGCATATAATTTATGTGAATATGAATAGATCCAAGAAAGATTAATTTTTGACATAATTGTATGTCCGCCTGTGGTAATAAATACGTGATAATTATTCGATTTTTTATATGTGAATAATAATTTGGTCCAAAAGAAGATTTATTGTTCGACATGTTTTTATTGTCAATGTTTGATTACTACACCAAGATATCACTTTCGAGTTAATATTTTTGTCTAAAGATAAAATATGGATGGTATCTAATATTTTGAGATGAGATTTACCTTTATTTGAATTTTTTATTTTGGTTTAAAGAGTTATGTGAGCTTGTTTTGTTTGTTTGTTTGTTTGTTGTTTTCTGGATTTTGTTATGAGTAGTCCTAATATTAATGCTAACATCAACTCTGTTCCCATGCCAAATGACACCAACTTTAAATCATGGCAAGACAATCTATTAATAATTTTGGAGTCATGGATTTGGACCGTGTTAAGGGTTGATTCTCCTTCACCCCTTACATATAAGAGTACTTTTGATGAAAAGAAGGAAAAAGAAAGGTGGGAGAGATCAAATCGCATGTGTATGATGATCACGAAGAAGATCATTTCGAATGCATTAAGGGACACAATGTCTGAAAAGATAACTGTTGTTAAGGATTTTCTTATAGATATTGAAAAGAGATTTGTCAAGAATAAAAAGGCTAAAATAGTTACACTTTTGGTAAGTCTAATTTCATTGAGGTATAAAAGCATAGGCTATATAATGGAGTACATCATGGAGATGTTTCATCTCGCTTCCAAATTGAGAACACTTAAGCTAAAATTCTCTGAGGATTTGCTGGTGCATCTGGTTTTGATATCTCTTACAACAAAGTTTAATCAGTTTAAGGTGAGTTACAACTGTCAAAAAGAGACTTGGTCTTTGAATAAGCTCATCTCATACCGTGTTCAAGAAGAGGAATGATTAAAGCAAGATTAGATAGAGAGTGCTCACATGGCCTTGACCTCTAAGTATAAGGACAAGGGCACAAGAAGAAACCGGATGAGCCGATAGGGTTTATATGTGAATAATTATGTATTGTAGACTGTCATATAAGGTTAAGTTCATATAAAAGTGATCTGTTAAAGTTTAAATAATGTGGACTTTAATGTACCTAATTAGGTGTGTGCCTTTAAAGTGTAGAGACGTAAAGATAATGTCTATTTTTATGATGGATTAAAATAGATATGTAATTATTAACTATATATATAGTGGTTATGGTCTTAAGATTACATGTATTTTATTCTTCTTATCTGATATCTCATCATCAGAGAAAGTAGAGAAAAAATTAAAAAATTCTCTAAGAAATACGTATAAATATGAAAGATTAACTACTCAGCTACAAAATTAATTAACAGTTATGGATTCAGGTATGTTTTCGTATATCTATCTTTGATTTTTGGTGATATAACATGAATATTTTTAGATTATATTTAAGTGTTGGTTTTTATTTAAGGTTATTTTATTCTAATAAATGATGTTTTGATGAGTTTGTTTATACGGGATATTGGCTGCTAATACTATTATCACATCATATGATTGTTGTAACTTTTCGTAACAATATTTATCTGTTTATGTCTTATTATTAAACATATTTTTCATCCTTTGAGCATCTATGATGATTAATAACAGGGAAATGCTAAGTTAAAGACAGTTTTGCATACTTCATAACTTGTGTGGACAATATTGTGTGCAATTTGCGTTCCGTTAGTATTTCTCTTAAGCATAATATAAATGATATGTGCTTCCTAGCTCATAAAGATGTAGCGCATAATAAAGAAGGGTTGCTCTTCCTTTTCTGGATAGATGGTCCACTTAATTACTCAATTGTGTGAAATATGAGAATAACATGCGTGTGATTGTTATTCCATCCGTTATGTTAGCCTATTGTCTACTTTATACCTCACAAGTCATAACCTTCTCCCAAGTATACTGGTGAAATGAAGTAATTAAATTAAGCTGATGGTGACCTTTCTCTTTTCTTCTTTTGTCAAGGCTGTTGATTGATATTAGTGCACTTAATTATGGTGATGGTTGGTATTTTGTGATTTCTTTCCCCACTTTTGACAGGATTGGATCAGATACCAAACTCTTGCCTTCTTCCACCCCTGCCTCTTCCAAGGCGGCTTCTCTTTTTTTTTTCTTCCTTTTCTTGCAAGGATGCTAACTTTCTTTGTCAATCTCATTCTCATTCTGAAATTTCAATGTGGAAGACCATAATCTATCCTGTAAAATGATTACTATGTTCTTAGATAACTCCCGTGATTTCTTGCTTTCAGGAGATACATAAATCGCCTGACAGAGGACTTCCGCTCATTTTCGTCCTCTGTTGAGGTTTTTCAATCTTATTACAGAACTCAGTTTCAATTTTCACCTAAAACGACCGACAAAAAGAGAGTTTTTCTTCTTTTCTTTCCAAAAATATGATCTTGCAGGACCTAAAATGGGAATAACACCTCTCAAGACTCATAACAACAAAACTAGTACCCTTATTTTGAATTTAGAGGGACAGGGGCTAGATTTAGGGGTGCTATTTTTTTGTTGAGTTTTATGTGTGTTAGATTTGTTATTTTCCTTTCTAATTTTTAGTAGGTTAAGGTTAGTTTTCAATTATATGCAAAACTAAAGAAAATTAATGATTTTATGTTATAAGATAAATTTGTAGGGAGCGTAGGGGCAAAGGGGAATACAAGAAAGAAAAGAAAACTCAGAAGAAAGTATGACTATTAGTAGAACAGAGCATCAGTTACTGTTTATAGTTATAATGTGTAGATTTCTGTTTTTGTCCTTCATGCTCATTAGAATAGAATAGAGCAACAAGTACCCGTGTATCGAAAATTCTAATTGAGCAGCATGTTAGCTCTTTACAATAGTTGATGATGACACTTCATTACACTCTCCAGTTGCATAAGTATTGTTTTGATTAGAAATGATTGAACTTGGATGCTTCTTTATTTGATCTGATACGAAAGAAGATATTGTGATTATTCTTAATATGCACATGACTTTTTGAGTAATTTAACATCATGATTTGCCCGTACAGAAGTTTCTTTCTCTTAGATGATGTTATACTTTGGTTCTCTTTGCTTTGCAGGGCCTCAGATGATAATGGAAAAGTGGCAACAGTATACAAAGCAGATAAGAGGAGTGAGATGGTTAAGGAAGGGTACAGGATTCTTGGCAACTCGGGAGACCAATGGAGTGATATATTGGGTACGCCATTGCCCCTCCGCTCTTTTAAGCTTCCGAATCCTATGTATTATATTCCCTAATTGGGATTCACCTATACATTATTCACTTCTAATTCATCTAAATAAGTACTTTGGACATTTGACATAGATCTATTCCTTAATACATCCAATTCATAGGATTAAGATACCACGGGCTGCTTGTAGTCCAGTTGGTATTCTAACTTGTTAACGTGAATGTTTAAGATTGTGGGATCTAAGTCCCACCAAATGCGTGTATATGTGAAACTTACTTTGATAAAAAAATTCCAATTTATAAGATTAAGATACATGTTTAACTTATATACCGTACGTTTAGCATTTAACGTAGAATTGTATAGCAATTTCCCAGGCTTAGCAAGGAGATGAAAATTCTGTCATTAAATCTTTTGGCTAACTCTATACCAACTCTGTTAAGAGTGTCTTCGAATTGTGACATAATCAGATTTGCTTAAATTATTATTTTTATTTGAGATTTGCTCAAATTCAATACATCCTTAAATCATCAAAGTCCAAAATAAAGAGAGAAACAATATACACAAAAGTCAAGGGTCCACAACATAAAAATAAAGTTAACATAATTCAATTAACCCCCCTCCCCCTATCTCTTTTTTCCTTTCTGTTTCGGACACGGTTTGTGAACTAAGTCTTCTCACAAACATCTACCGTACCTCCCTGTTTTTTTTATTATTTAAATATTTATCGATCTTTATACGTCAACATGTATGCAACATATGTAGGAATGGGTACGGGATGAGCGGAGATATTTGTTGATATAATTGTTTTCTAAATCAATGTGGTAAATACGTATCCAAAACTGTCTGAAAATCATTACAATTTGGGGATAGTTTTTATCTGCGGGTAATGGAATGTGACAGGTAATAAATAATACTCGAGATTAAGTCAATTTTTTTCAATTTTATTAAAAAAGATTTGAAAATTTATAAAATAGTACCTAAATTAATTTAAAGGAGGGTGAATAGATTATTTTTAATTTTTATTAATTTATATTTTAATAACATAAACAAAACGATTATGTATGCAATCACGTGTAAAAATAAAGTATAAAAATGAAATAATAATACAATATTTTTAAATGAAAACAACCTATGTCACAATCATAACTTAAGAAAAAAATCATCGATTTACCAAACTTTTCACTATGAAATCAAATGTTTAAGTATAAATTCGGTCTTATGCTACCTTCTCTATGATATTGTCCCAATATATCTTACTTACGAGCTTCTGATTTGTTTTCACAGTTTCTAATATTAGTGTGAGCGATATCCAGATCAACATTCTAATAAGCTTACAACCAATTATATCGTTCACGAATTAACTACAAAAGAGTTAGTACAAAAACACAAGTTCGCGTGTGTGTTTTAGAATAAATTTAATAATAAATAATATTAACTATATGCTTAAAAACATATGTCACTTAAATCAAATCAACTAACAAATTCTATAGCAAAACAATTAAACATAAGTTCAATAAAAATAGCTTCTTTAAAATTAATAATCAAACTAAATAATTATAATATGACACACATAATTACACTTAATTATTTGATCTAACAATTCTAAAACAAAAATAAAGAAGAAGTTATAAGAACATATGATCAAAATATCATAAATTAATTAGCTTATTAATCAATCAAACACAATCATCAATGTTTTATAGATTAACTAAATAAAGAAACCTAAAAAATTATGATCTTATATTTACAAAACAAGAGAGAGAGATTAAGAAGAAGAAAATAATGCTCTTGTGTGATTGATTAAAATAATGAATAATGTGTTTTATTTATAGAAAAAATTAAAACACTTAATCCTATATAAATGATAAATATTTTTTCTATTACAAATAGGATTAGTAATACTCATTAATCAAGAAGACTCTTATTTAAAAAAGAGTTCTTTTAAAGTAGATTCATTAATAAAGAAGATTCATATTTAAAGAAAAGTTCTTTTAAAGTAGACTCATGAAATTCTGAAGTTTCTTCGACTTTGCTTAATAGACTTGATAGCGAGCTAAAAGACAAGTTTAAGTTTACATGTAAATATTTTATTCACCAAAATAGTCAACACTTATAATCTTTACAAAGTTTCCCTTTAGCATTTTTGTGTGACAAAACCTTTCTCTTACTACATGATACTTATAGGAATAAGTAATTGAAATAACATAGACAAAGCATATGACAACTTAGCCCGAAAGTCTCATTGTATATTAGTTCAGTTTACATAAAAATAAGAAAAGTGTAGAAAATAATCATGTATTGCATGCATTCATACCAGTCAAGATAAAACATGAAAGTGAAACACACTTTTCTTCTTTTTGACATACGAGAAAGACAAAGTATTTGACAAATCAATGAAGCTAAACTCCTCCTAAAGATAAAAGAGCAATGTAAAAGAAAATTAATGCAAAAGTAAAATGTGATTTAAACTTTCCCTAAATTCTATGTCTCCCTAACTTAAAAATTAATTAAAAAGTTAAATAAATAAGAAGAAGATGTAAATGAATAAAAATTTGATTTTTTTTAATTTTTTTTTCATAAATAGCCACATAAGGTATTAAATTCATTTAATTATAAACGAGCACACAACTAATCGAAAACTCATCTATTGTATAAATAAGTAAGTAGAGTAGAAGAGACACACATACACACTTTTCACATATAATAACATATTGACATTTACTTAAAAATAGTATATATGTTTAAACTTCACAAATATGTCGATTAAGTCATTTATGATCATTTAAGAAAGACTCAAAAGAAAAAATATTATCTATTATGTAAAATTATAATCAAGTCTTCAATCTAACAAAATAAAATATATCTATCAAAAGATGACTTAATATTTTTTAATCTTTATTTTGTAAATAATACACATGATTATTTTTTTCTTTAACCTTTGTTGGCCTTTTCTTTTTGTGCATTATAAGTATAAGTTTTATAAGCAATCGTTTTTGCACAATTTGATTTTTACACACTAGTTGTGAGGTAACCCTATCTGCTCACTACAGTAGCTTCACACATCACAGTAGGTAGCCTTCTCAATACTAGGTGCTTCCATACAATTAAATTTTAGAAAGCAAGAAATAAAATTCAACACAATTTTACAGTCAAGATTAGTTGAAGTCTCAGAATCTTTCAAGAAAATTCATAAACTTTAAGCATAACATATATGTGTGTTCGTAAATATATGAGTAAGTTAATATCAACATCGATCATCACACTTATAAGAATATGTGTGTAAATAAGTCAAAATTGTTGAATAATTTATATAATAAATGTAAAAATGAGTTAAGTCAATAAAAATAAGGTTATATGTATGTAATTGTTGAATAAGTCTAATACCTTATTGGCCAGATAAGGATTACAATTATCTCTTTCTTTCTTTTTTTGTAAGTTTAACTAATAAATAATTTAAAGATAATAGAGATTGCTCACCTAGGGTCATTTAAACACTCTAACAAAAATACCTAAATAAAAGAATAAAAGACGGTCAGGTGACTAAAAAAAAGCAATATTTCATAATTTAAATTTTCTTGCATTTTGGTTTCTCTATATCATTGGGTTGGGACTTAATTACCTTAGGTTTCATAGGACTGTTCTTAGACTTAGTTATACTTTTCTCATTCATCCTAAATGAAGATGCAGTATGTATAATAGGATGATGATAATGAGTCATAATATTAAAAGTACTGAATTTTATTTGTCTCTTTAAACTTAAGACTTCATGGTTTATAGTAGAATTTTTGAATACATTATTATAATTTTCATTCATTCTTAAATATGATATAGCATACATAGATGGATAATGCTTATGGATCATACTATGTGAAACTTGGAAAGAATCATTAAGTTCAGGAGCATTCATCAAAAATATATATTTTGATCTTATATGATCTTTCCTACCACGATAATGACAGACATGCATAAACTTAACAATTTTTTCTACCATAGATAGAATAGTTCTTTATGCATAAGTAGTACTATAAGGATTAGAGTTTAAGGGCCTTGCAAATGTGATATTTAATGTTGAAGGTGTGAAACTCTCGTCCTTATAACTAAAACCATGCTTATAACCATGTGACTTACTAATGTTTTTATTTAAGTGTTGAGCTCCAATGGTAAGTCTCTCCATTACTTCACATGATTCTCTAGGCTCTTGTACTTGTTTTTTATTATCTGCATCAAGCTTTTTATTTTCTTCTTTCAAACCTCCCAGATTCAAATTCAAAACATTATCTTATTCTTTCAAAATATTATTATCTTCTTTTAATTTATTAGAAAAGTTTTCATGTGCCTCAAGTTATTCATTTAATTTTTCTTTTTTTATATTTAAACTATTATTCTCTTTTATGGCTCTAAGATATTTAAAAAATAATTCTTTAAAACTTTTAACATTATATTTAGAAAGAAAAGAATATTTAAATTCCTCATCATCTGAGCTATAATTCTCAATAAAATGATCCATAATAAAAATCTGTAGGACCAATACTAAGTGTATCTAGTGTTGGCTTTGATATTAATTGAAAGTTTATAAAATACAGATCTAATTAACTTAAAGGAAGTGAATAGGTTATTTTCAATTTTTATCAATTTATAATTTAATAATCTAAACAAAACAGTTAGGCATGCAATTATGTGTAAAAATAAAATAGAAAAATGAAAGAATAACACACAATTTTTTTAGGTGAAAATAACATAGGTTACAATCATAACCTAAGAGGAAAACTACCACTGCATCAATCCACCTAACTTTCCATTATGAAAATCAAATATTCAAGTACAAATTCAATCTTATGCTACCATCTTTACGATACTGTCTCAATATATTTTACTTAAGTAATTGATTGTTTTCATGTTTTATAAAATTTTATAAAAAAAATTTTATTTTATTGATAAAATTTTCATAATTTTCGTGATTTTTTCTAAAATTTTCATCGACAACGACAATATCCTTAACATTTTTCGCAAAACCTATTTCTCGATATCTTGAATGACATTTCAAACCTTTGGATTCGTTGCACTTGATAAATATAATTATTCTTAAAACAAGTATATTGAGGTGTCAAATAAAAAAAGGATATTCCATTAATTTATGTTACAATATAACTTTGTGAGCTTTTATCTTGTATTATTTATTTTTAGTGGGTTTGAATGATAATACGATGATACATTATAATATATCATATTTGTTTTAAATAAACGTAATTAAATAATTAAAATTAAAAAAATAAACATAATGACCTATAATAACTGTGATTATTAATAATAATCATAAACATATTAAGAACAACTTTAAATATGATACGATGAGATTTAAATAAAATATAATAATTTTATTTCATGAATTTATTAAAAATATTCGAAAAATGTATCCAATATATTTTGCTTATTACAAAAATAACATTTACGTCCAGTATTTATTTTTATAATAATTTAGTCATATTATTATGAAATAGTGAATGTATATGTATAAATGTAATTTTTTTTTCAATTACACTAGATAAAGAATATTGCATTTTAAATAAATTGTAATTGAAAGAATTGAAGAATATATATATATTGATTTGTCATCATAGAATCACTTTTTCATAAGAATAAATTCTTAAAAACAAAAAATATAAAATATTATTTAGAAATATTATTTAAAAAATGAGACAACTCATTTAATATTTTTAGAAATAAATATCCTCAATCTCTATGTCAATTCCAACCGACTTAGAAAGTTCTTGACCCTACATTTATTTATCCCGTGACTGATGTGGTAGATAGGATTTTTTTATCTAATATTTAATAATCATATAATAATAACTGTGATAAATAGGTTATATATAATATTTTATTTTTTTTAGTAGAATAAATCTATATAAATACTTTCAATCATGTTTTTAAATTATTTTTTATTTTATTTATACTATTTAATTATTATATTTATATTATTATGTTAATATTCATATATATCAATATATTTATTATATTTATATTATTATGTTAATATTCATATATATCTTAGTTGTAACAACTCAAATAATTAATAATTAAATTTAAAATAACTTAGATATTTAAGTAATATATTTAAAATAATAATTTTATTTAAAAATATTATTTTATTATTTAAATTATTTTAAATTTAATAATTAATTATTTGAAGTGTGATATCTATAAAAATAATATAAAAATAAAATAAAATAAATATAATAATTAAGTAATATAAATTAAAAAAATAACTCAAATAAATAAACGTAATCATTATACGGTAGACTAGTCCTTACAAATTCTAAATACCAATTTCGTTCTTAAGAAAAGAAGGCACTTTTCTTTTTGGTTTTTAATCCCCAAGCTCTTGTTGGGTTGTAGCTCCATGACTCTTAAATTTGCATTCCATCTCCTTGTTTTCTACTCTCTTACGGTAGTAAAATCTCTTTCCTTGGAATTTAGACCATGATAATTCCACCGCGTCTAACACCATTTCAGTCTCTGACATTAAACCCAGATCTTAGTTTCTTTTCCAAGAATGTGCTAGATATGACAATGCTGACCTAATGAAGAAAACTCATCTGCTCAAATTGGTCATCGTGTTAATTTCAACGACATTTTTCATATTTCTAGTAGTTTTCATTTACTCCTACTGCAAAAGAAGATGGAAAAGTGAGCAGAAAGATTTAGAAAAATGCAGAGCATCTTAAAGTTGTGGAAGAGGATTTCATTACTTTTCAAGGTGGTGAAGACCTCACAATCTATGACATACTTGATGCTCCAGGCGAAGTTATTGGAAAATCCAACAATGGCACGCTTTACAAGGCTCTTATGTTGCGAAGCAATTCAGTGAGATTGCTGAGGTTCTTCAGACCAGTTTGTACTTCAAAAATTGAAGAATTTTGTGAAGTGATTGAGTTTCTGGGTTGCATTAGACATCCAAATTTGGTGCCTCTTCTGGGTTTTTACGCAGGGCCAAGAGGTGAGAAGCTTCTGGTTCATCCGTTTTATATGCGTAGCAATCTGGCTCAATTCATTAGAGGGAGGTCTTGCGACCTACGCCTACTCATTTATTTTGTCTAATTTTCTGTTTGGTCCCGAGAATATTCAGCAGCATAAAAATATGCTCCTTAGAATAGGGAGAGATTGTACTTGTAGGCTTGCTCAAATGGGCAGTGAATTTTGAACCAAAAAAGGAAAGTAATTAGTAAATGCTTCATGTCAGAGTTTGATATGCCTTGAATATAAAGCATTCGATGGTACTATGAAATTTAACTGGGTTTAAATTGCTAAGTAGCAGAGTGGCTAATATAAGGAGGAGGGTGATCAAAACGAGTACCAAATATTCCCAAATTATTGCCTGCATCATGATTTATCTATCCCTTGGTTCTGGTTAGATTTTTCATATAGTAAAGTTAAATCCCACATAATTTAGGTATTAGTATTCCGATGCGCTCAATGAGATCTTATTGGATTGAGTTAATTTCAAATCTAGCGTGATATCAGAGTTAGTTTTCTGGCTTTCCGTTGACGCCCAAGAGCCTAACGGTACGCTTACCTTCTGGCTTTGCCCATCCAGTATCGACCAGGACCACTCAGCCGATGTAGAGGGGTTGTTAAGTCTCACATCGTCTAAGTACTATTCTTCCACTGTATATATAATCTTAAACAATCTTTAATTTAATGAGATCTTATTGAATTGAGTTTAAATAAGTCTAACATAGTTTTAATTTTACTTTTGGTTCTCTCTTCTTTTTTTTTTAGTCGGAGAAACTTTCCTTCTTCTTATCAATAAAAAAAAACATTCAATTTTCATTAAAGGTTTCGTATTTAATTTTGCTTTTCATTCCTTTTCATACTTTTTTCTTTTCTCTTTGTTTAAGATGCTTTTGGAAATTGAGGATCAACCTTCAAAGGAAATGGGATGGTTTATATTTTGTAAAGAGCATTGTTTTGATACCTTCCTGAATTGAGAAGGTTTTTGTTTTTTTTTTTTTTAGTTTTGGTCTCGTTTTCTACAAGCGATACAACCATTTTCTGCTTGTATTCACATTATTGTGAATTTGTTCTTGAAAAATTTGTCTCAATTTTGGCAGATAGCAACAAGGAGTCTCACAATTGGACCATAATTTATAAAATTTCAGTTGGCGTAGTTAAAGGGTTAGATCATCTTCATTCTGGCTTGCCGAAGTCAATCATCCACGGTAATCTCAATTCCAAAAACATAATTTTGAGTGAAATTTCGAACCTTACATCTCAATTATAGCTTACACCTTCTCTTGAATCCAATTGCTGGCCAAGAAATGCTTGAAGCCTTATAAGCTGAGGGTTACAAAGCCCCTGAGCTGGTCAAAATGAAGGATGCTTGTGAATAGACTATTTACAGTCTCGGCTTGATCTTACTTGAATTAATTACTGGCAAAGAACTCATCAATGAGAAGCCAATTACTAATGAAGATTTGTATTTTACCAAACTACTTGAGAAGTGCAATGCTTGAACATAGAATTATGGACTTATCCCATCAAAGCATAATCAGTAGCTCTGATGATGTAAGTCCAGTTAACGAAGCAAGTCTTCTCAAATTCTTTCAGCTTGCAATGGCCTGTTGTTCCACTTCCCCATCTCTTAGGCCAACTATCAAGCAAATCTTATGGAAGCTAGATGATATTGGAAAGTGAGGACTTTTAGAGTCTCATTTGGCAAATCAAAATTAAATTTGTGATATTTCGTAAACGAAGTGGATTGGACATACAAAATCATAACCAATTAAAATTTGCCACTTTGTATTTATCACAAATATGTGACGTGTAGAATACATTATTAACACACACTGACTATATAGAATATTTTTTTTTAAAAAAAAAAGGTAGAAGAAGAAGATAGAAGGCAACTCGGAGCAAAAAGATAGAGTAAAAGTTGAAGCTGGTCCCAGCTTGGGAATAATGGAGGGCCAATATGTTTTGTAAGAGAGCGTGCTAAAATAAAAACCAAATATAATGTGAGAAGGTCACGTTCATGAAAATTTGTTTTGTGTAATCCATTAGAGAGAGATAGGAATGAAAAAAAGGGTAAGGGTAAGGGTAAGAAGTGGATAAGTGTCACTATTTGAAATTAAATAATCGGTCCATGGGAAGGGGATTTGCCCTTCACCACAAATTTAATATTAAATTTTCTTTTTCGTCACTCGTTGTCATAAGTCGCCTTGGGCTTTTTAATACCTAATGGACCCTTGGACCATGAAAGCTTATAGTATTATTGGCTTAATATATATATTCTGATTTTTTTATTTTCAATATCTTAGTGGATACCAATACTTACATGGATGAGGTGTTTGAAAATTAGTCAAAGTGAAAAAAAAGTGGACAATTCTGTCAAAAAAGTGAGTAATAGTTATAAATCATAGGCAGCTAATGTGCAAATTGAGCGGATGGATTGGGTTTGGAGAGAACACTGGTTTTTGGAAGAGAATTGTTGGGGAAATAAGAGAACATGGTAAGGTGGAAATGCCTTAAATTAATGGAAGTTAAATCAATAATTAGTTCAGATAAATAATTGACAATGACACCCAAAACAACACAAGATCTAAAAAAATTATTTTCCTATTTTATTTATGATGTTTTTAGTCCCCATGTGTAGAACCAGCTAGTCAGTAACCGGGAACTCAATTCTCTAAAACTAGTAGGTCAATCACTTGAGTTCTCACTCTGTTTAATTGGATTTGGAACTATGGGGGGGGATTAGAGAGAGAGAGAGACGAGAAAGCTAGTCTGCAAACTATTTAAGTTGTACTCTCTTCCAATTACTTTGAGCCATCCTTATTGACTGAGGTCTGAGGCAATACCAATAGACCAATACCTAAATTTGTAATTTTCTTATGAACTTGTTTGAAAAACTTGTTAGGCTTTGTCCAAAAATAATATCGTAAGTTGAAAGGTCTTGCTTGATATATCACATAACTTGTCTTATAGTGAAGTTCATACAACTCCTAACACTCAACTTCCATATTCAATCCACATGTTCCTCTAAAGTCCAAGAAAATAACTCTTCAAAATATACAACACTCATAAGTAGTCAAGCAAGGCTGCTACTTTTATATATTTTGCTCTTATTAGAACTCAACTTCTCTCTCTATCTCTCTAGTCTGCTAGTTTGGTGAAGTTGAAAGAAGCTATGGCAGTGGGAATAGCAATAACAAGCCAAGATGGAGAGTACTACAATGGAAAGTTGACTCTCTTTGTGATTGTCTCTTGTATGGTGGCAGCTATTGGTGGTGTTATTTTTGGCTACGATATTGGAATTTCAGGTCTGCTTCGTCTTTACCAATACTATTCTTTATGTCTCTTGTTTGGTACTAGCTAGTTTCTTTATTTGTTATAATTTGAAACAAAATGATTCAGTACTCTTTCAAGTGACTATGAAGGTGGGGTGACATCAATGGATCCATTTCTCAAAAAGTTCTTTCCTGAGGTTTACACTAAGATGAAACAAGACACAAAGATCAGCAACTACTGCAAATTTGATAGCCAAGTCTTAACGTCTTTCACATCCTCACTATATATAGCTGGTCTTGTAGCTTCTTGTTTTGCTTCTTCAGTTACTAGAGTCTACGGGCGCAGGCCCTCCATTCTCTTAGGTGGTGCTGCATTTCTTGCTGGTTCTGCTTTAGGTGGATCGGCTTTTAACATCTATATGCTTATATTTGGTCGCGTCTTGCTTGGTGTTGGCGTTGGTTTTGCAAATCAGGTAAATTCTTCATACTCCTTAAATTCAATGAGAATGATGCTTCGGCTCTTTCACTGAAAATTTGCACAAAGGAACATGAAATTGATTTTGAACGTTGTAAACCAAAAGATACAACTAGGTATTTTACTTAGTTGTATGACTAAAAAGGAAATATTTATTGTAACTGTCATTTTGTCAATTTGTACTTGACTGCCTAATCCAAAAGGTTAACCGAACGGGGGAAGAAATACTCATAATTCTTAAGCTCTACTATAGTATTATATTCAATCAATGTGGGAACTCTAATAATTTTCACAATTTCTTTCATTTTCTATTTGATCAATTTGATCCTGCAGTCAGTCCCTTTATATCTCTCAGAAATGGCACCACCAAGATATAGAGGAGCAATCAACAATGGGTTCCAGTTCAGTGTTGGAATTGGTGCTTTATCAGCAAGCCTCATAAACTATGGTACTGAAAAGATAAAAGGTGGTTGGGGGTGGAGAATATCTCTAGCTATGGCAGCAGTTCCAGCCTCAATTCTTACAATTGGTGCATTTTTTCTTCCTGAAACTCCTAGCAGCTTAATTCAGTGTACTAATGATCATGAAATGGCCAAACTAATGCTGCAACGGGTTCGGGGCACAAATGAAGTTGAAGCAGAACTTGAAGATCTCATTAAAGCCAATAACATATCAAAAAATATGAAAAACCCATTTAAGAAAATTATGCAGAGAAAATATAGGCCACAACTGGTTATGGCAATTGCTATACCATTTTTTCAACAAGTGACAGGTATAAATGTGATAGCCTTTTATGCCCCATTACTCTTTAGAACAATTGGTTTAGGTGAAAGTGCATCACTATTATCTGCTGTTATGACTGGTGTAATTGGTACAATTACAACTTTCATCTCTATGCTTTTAGTTGATAAACTTGGTAGAAGAATTTTGTTTGCTGTTGGAGGGATTCAAATGTTTGCATCACAAATAATGGTAGGGGCAATATTGGCAATTCAACTTGGTGATCATGGTGAAGTGAGTAAAGGATATGCATATTTGGTTCTGATTGTTATTGGTGTATACGTGGCAGGGTTTGGTTGGTCTTGGGGACCTCTTGGATGGTTAGTTCCAAGTGAGATATTTCCTTTGGAGATTAGATCAGCTGGGCAAAGTATCACAGTGGTGGTTAATTTTTTGTTCACTTTCATTGTAGCTCAAACATTTTTAACAATGCTTTGTCATTTTAAGTCAGGAATTTTCTTCTTTTTTGGAGGATGGGTTGTTGTGATGACTGGTTTTGTATATTTGTTTTTGCCTGAGACTAAGAATGTACCAATTGAGAAGATGGATAGGGTTTGGAGGGAGCATTGGTATTGGAAGAGATTTGTGGGTCAAGAAGATTTTAAGATTGGTGGATTACCATGATAATATTTTTATCTCATTTTTTCCAATTCTTTGTTAGTTTTCAAATATAATAGTTTGGATTGGAGAAAAGAAAAATCACATTTAAATAAGTATTTTGTTTGTTTGATATGTTTCTTAACTTTTAATAATAGGAGATAGTTCTCGATTTATTATTTTTATAATTATTCTAATAACTTTTAATAAATTAACCATATAATATTTAAGAAAAAAATTATTACATAATCTCTCTAGAGTTTTACAAACTGTCAAAAAAATTAAGTTAAAAAATAGACAATTATACCATTTTTATTATTGTTTTATTACAATATCTTTCATTAAATTGCATATTTTTTATTGAATTTGTTTTTTACGAATACCTTCTTTGAAGAATTAAAAAATAGTAACTTTTTGAGCCTCTTTACAGTTTTCGAAAACCTTAAAGACTATATTTGTAATTTATCCATATTACAAACTATATGTTCAAATTTATTTTGACTTAAAAATATAACTATAAATACCATGAAATTAGGAATATATTGTTATTCACTTCAGTATTCTTCAAGTTTATTGAAATCTATTTCTATTACTATTAAAAACTCAAATTCAATCAAATAACATGATAAATACATTTTAATAGTAGTGATAGAAGAATATCACTTGTTTCTTATTTTCATTTTAAGTCATAAATTTAAAACTATAAATTATTTGATAAATAAAAAAATTCAACCTAATGGATTTATTCTAAAAATGTGAAATTACTTTTTATCTCCCATTTGAAGTCAATCATACCAAAAAATATTATAATTTATGGATATTAAAGAAAATTTAAATCACACCTAAGTCATTAAAAATGAAAAAAAATATTATATTAAAATTTTAAAATCACACAAATAACACCATTTATATTCGGTTCATATATTTTATTATTAAAAAAAGTTTAATTCATTATTTCACATTTAATGTTACTTGATTAAACATTGTTTAAATATAACTATATTTATTTAAACTCGTTAAATTCATCGATTTAAAAATATTATTATCTATTATTTTTATTATAATAAATTGTATTATTTTATATAATTTTTAAAAATTAGTAAGGAAGAAAATATGTAAAATCAAGCATTCTATTCACTCATCGCCTCGAGCCTCACCAAGCAAGCTAGCATACAGGAAGAGAACTGTTATATTAGTTAAGATCCCTACAGAAAAATCCAATCCATAATTGTATAAGATCAAGAATTCATCGCCTCAAGTCTCACCAAGCAAGCTAGCATACAGGAAGAGAACCGTTATATTAGTTAAGATCCTTACAGAAAAATCCAATCCATAATTGTATAAGATCAAGAATAAATATAAGATTTATTCATTAAATTTTATTATCACATAATTGTAATACTTGATAAACTAAATACATTGTAATACATAGAAGACAATACTCGCTCTTAAAGGATCTATCGTTATGATTCATGTGTTTATTTCTTAAGAAAGATAATTGATGGGATTAAGTTGAACGTTTGAATTAAGTGGAAGAATGTCATTGATCCGTCCGTTCTTCAATTTTCAATTTTCAATCTGTTTTTCTTTAATGAATCATTCAAGTGTAGTCCAAAATTTTATGCCATTGAAGAACCATAACTCATCTGTTATGACTAAAAGCTCGTAACAGTGTCAATGTTTTGATGAAAAGTACTCTTATAAAAGAGTTGTTATGATCCTTAAGCTCAACACACAATTCGAGTGTAATACATCATCTATTTGAATGCTTATAAGAGCTTAGAAATTCCTAACATAGAGAACAAATACATATTTGATTAGTTTGGAGTTTTAAGAACAATTTCAATAGTTGAATATAAGATCCTTGCTTTACTTGTTTTCAATCCTTTTAGATTGTGTATTTCGCATTTAGATCAATTAATTTATGCTTACAACATAATGACATTCTTCATTATAAATATAGCATATGTATTTTTTTTGAAGTAATTTTTTATTTAGATTTTTGTTTTATAATATTCTTTTCTTTTTGAAAAAGTTTGTTCTTTTCTTCTAAAATTTTCACTTAAATTTTCTTTTCTTATGTGATTTTCCATTTTCTGGTATAGGACATCATATTATCCAATTTTCTTTTAATATTTTATCATAACATTGTTTATTTTTCAGGCTAAGGACATAATTTATCTTAAAATCTATATTGTTTGTTTTATTTACCTTTTTTAATTGATCCAGATAATTTTTAATAGTTAATTCATCCTAAAGATTTAGTAGTTTACAAAAAAAGTAATCTAACCAATATATGTTCTACAAGAAAATAATATTTTTAAATAATTTTATATAATCTTTAAATTGATAAATATTGCATAATTCTAGTTTTGATAGAACATAGTTAGCATTTTCTTGAACTATTTGTTCTCCTATTTTTCCTATCAAATTTTCTTTAATTATCTTTATAAATTCTCTTAATATATTATCATGTTTGAAAAAATTTGACAATAAGAATAGTTTTTATTCTCTACATCATTGGGTTTTTTCCTATTGTTTTAACTATTGTAGAGTATCACCTTATAAGGTTCTTGCAATATAATCTAAAAACTTTTCTTTTGTCCAAGTGTTTCTATAATCAAGTAAAATAAATTATATAGATTGTGTTCATTCTTCTATAGTTTTATCTTGATCTTTAAAAGGTATATTGGAAAATTTTAAATAAGTATTATTTTGAGCTATTGGTTGTTTATATAAATCATCTCTCCAAGTAGTTAGTTCTTTTTCTTGTTTGCTCTAAATGAAGCTTCATTCATATAAATAAAATCTTCATCTTGAGTTCTTTTTAAGTATTCTTCAAATTCTTCTTGGTTTAAGAATTCTTTTAATGGTTATTCAGGTTTTTTTTATTATGAGTATTTGAAGATTTTTCAGATTTAGTTTCTTGATCACTCATCATGTTAGTTGCGTATAGAGTGTCAAATTCTAACTCGTATTCAGATGTGGATTCATCTTAAGAGGATAATAAGTTCATTTTATAATTAAAATGTGATAATAATTATTTATATTTAAGATAGATTTCTTGAATTTGTTTTAGTAATCATTGTCTTTTTTTCTCTTACTAATATTGGATTTTTATAAAGATATCTCCAATAATCAAGGATTTTGACAATGTTATTATATTCTGTTTTATTACATTTATAAGTTTGAAAATTTTAAAGTTTTTTGGTCTCATAAAATAATCTCGGTGGTATATTACTTCTAGGACTATGCATATGATGTTAGTAATACATATTTTCATCTATTTTTTCTAATAAGGATTCAATCTTATTTTTAGTTTCTAATTTAAGATCAATATTTTTAATTTTCTTTATATAGGTTAATTTGTTTTCAAATTTTCTCATATTAAATTCTAGAACATCTTGTTTTTTTTTTCTAAGTAATTTTGATTAATTGTTTGATATTTTTTTAATTTTTTTAACCAACTTTCTAACATGTTTATTTTGGAGTTTATATTTTCACTAATAATTCTCAAAATATTTTTTACATGTTAGTTAAGGTTAATAACAAGGAGAAAGGAAAAAAGGGAGGGAGAAAATATGAAAAAATTGGCATTCTGTATTGTTAAATTTTCCATGGTTAGAAAGGATTCATTTTTTTTTATATTATTTGTTAGTGCCAGTTTTGACAATTAGAGGTAACATTTATACTTGCGTTTTCACTTTTAATTCAAATTAGTTTTAAAATTATAGACATATCCTCGTCTTATTTTATTTCATTTGATAGTGAAATTCAAAAATAAGAATAAAACAACATTTAATTTAAGGGAAGTTTTAGAATAGTATATTTGCATCTTACATCTTTTAAGTCTTAAACCAACACATGTATGTTTCATGTTGTATAATTATCAAAACATGTATTTGGTTGGGCTGCAAAGGTTACGGGTTTGGCCCATATCCAGCCTCACCAGCCAGTCAAAACTGTTTTGATATCTACAGTCCAAAGAGCACCCACTTAAGCTACTCCCTTGCCTCCAGAGCTAGACCTTTGCAATGGCTGCCAAAAGTTTTCTGTTATCTCAGATATTGCTCCTAACATCACTTCTCCCACTAGTAAGTGGAAATGGTATTGATAAGACAAACCTACTTCGTTTTTTTTTCTTTCTTTCTTTTTTTGCTATAATTTTTTCATGTTTGATTGCTGAGAAAATTGAATAAATTTTGGTTATTATTAATCCCAATTTCTCAGCAACCAGACGAGTCCTCACTCCCGATGGTAAAAGGGACTTTTTATATCGATCGGACTCTAAATAATCGCTGAAACAAGTCAATACTTGTAGATTGTTACTCATTTGTATCTTTCTGATATTGATGGAAAATTGATCTGTTAAAGAATAAAGGTATTCCAACTAGTGACTTACAAAATTTCTCTTTTATTTTTAAGCTACGAAGCAATTTGTAGTACTGAACTTGTGTATTTAGATAAAATTTTCCATTAAAAGCGCTTTGTTTAATTAATAATGGCTCATCAGGTCTCAGGTAATCAGCATGGGAATTTGACGCGGTACCCTTTAGTAGTGAGCACATGGCCCTTCTTAGAGGCTGTTAGAACTGCCTGGAGAGCTGTTGATATTGGGTTGTCTGCTGTGGATGCAGTTGTTGAAGGTTGCTCGGCTTGCGAGGAATTAAGGTGTGATGGTACAGGTTAGTGATTGTATTGTGAATTTGTGGCTAGGTCAAATTCATATTAAAAAAAAAGTTTCTAGGATCACTTGTTATTGTTATTCACTCCCTCATCAATGTTTGGTTTTCGATTTTTTTTTCCTCCTTATGGAGTATAGATTTAAGATATGGCCCATAGCCTATGGGCTTTTGATGAGCTTGATTTGAATATTAGATGTATATGTTTTGTTTAGGAGAGATCAAGTGACGTCTTCAGTTTCATGTTATACCTGAGGACAAGGTAAAGCATGTGAATGATTCTGTATGCATCTTTCGGTTATGAAGAAAAATGTTTCCTAGTAAAGAGATAAAGGGAAATAAACAAAAATTACTTGAATGTACTAGGACCACTAAGTTCACTTCTAATTGATGAATACGTGGAAAAGAAAAAAGAAAAATAAGAAGAAAATAACAACAACAACACCACTTCTATTGTTATAAAAGTGGTTCTGCCAGACATTGAAAGTGCTTTCTATTAGAAAGAAGTGCTTATGTAATAGTGTATTCGACCAAATGAATACTTAACAATGGTGCTTTCTTTATTCTGCATTTTGTAGTGTCTGAGATGGATTGGCAAGCATGTGTATGGTTTTGATAGGATGTCAAGTTATCTTATTGATACAACCTTGAATGAACAGTTGGACCTGGTGGAAGTCCTGATGAGAATGGAGAAACTACTATTGATGCTATGGTTATGGATGGGGTAACCATCTTTGATTGTTCTTTTTCTTGCATTATGATCCTATATCTATTATTTATTTTTATATTGTTATTTGCTTTTTTCATGTTGTTTTGGTTGCACGGAAATAACTAATTACCATTTTCTTGCTAAGGAATTGCATAGATGACGATGGAGGTTGGAGCTGTCGCTGCTATGAGGCACGTAAAAGATGGCATCAAAGCTGCTAGACTAGTTATGAAACATACTAAACACACTTTGCTTGTTGGAGAAAAAGCATCAGTCTTTGCAATTTCAATGGGTCTTCCTGGACCAACAAATCTTAGTTCATCAGAATCTATAGAGAAATGGAGAAAATGGAAAGAAAATCACTGCCTACCCAATTTTTGGAAAAATGTTCTACCTGTTGAAACGTGTGGTCCTTATCATGGAAATGGTGATCTATTGGACCCTAGTGAGCAATGTCATGTACCTTCTGCAATGGAAGGTCATATATCAAGATCATCTCATATTAGTGTTCACAACCATGACACTATATCAATGGCAGCTTTTGATAAAGTAAGATCATGATCATAGATTTTCTTTTTATCTGTTTCCTTTTTTCCTTTTCCTCTCTCTCTCTCTCTCTCTCTCTTCTTAATTCCATTCTGAAATATACTATTTCGAATAATTCAAATTTTTTTTACTAGATGGGGCATATTGCTGTTGGTACATCAACTAATGGAGCTACATTTAAGATTCCTGGGAGGTAAACTTTTCATCAGATTTTCCACATGACTTTAACAGATGTAGTTTTGCTCAAAAATATAATATATATATATATATATATATATATTATTTTATTTTCATTTGACACCGACTTTTCTTTCTATAAACTCAAATTTATTATTAAAATATTATAGTAACTGTGAAAAATCAGGTTTTTGTTTAGTTTCGCAAACTATGGTTTTCCTCCTTATCCATCTAGTTCTAGTAAGCAGGTAAGGTCAAAGGTTGAATATCAATTTACTACTTTTTTGTATCAATAGACTACATTATATGTCAAAATTTATGCAATTAAGTTTTCCAATGAGATCTTTGGTTCAATTGGCTGGAAACTGAGAATTGTTTAGTCATGTTCCATGCACATGAATTTTTAAGGATGTTTTCGGCTTTTGAAAACATCTAGAGCGAACTGGACAAGACTAAATAATTTTAGGGTAAATCTCATTAGAAAAGTTGATTGAAACAAGTCTTATACATAAAGTAATCAATTGATAAATAAATAAAATATTAAAAGTAGTAAATTAAAACTAAATATATATTTTAATGCCAAATAGAACGTTTTCCCTGTAGGTAATTATGACAGGAAAACCATGATGTGTCATCAAGCAATGATGCTTTAATAAAATTATCACTTCCTTTGTAACAAGCAACTAGAGGCATTCTTTCTTTTCTCTGCAGGGTGGGTGATGGACCTATTGCAGGTTCTGCGGCGTATGTCGATGATGACGTTGGTGCTTGTGGTGCAACGGGGGATGGTGACATCATGATGCGTTTCCTACCATGGTAATAATACAACTTACAATAGACAGGAAGTCTAATATTTTTTTTAGAGCAACCATTTTGAATCCTTCCGTGTACTTATTTTCCTCCTAATTCTTAGTTATCAAGTAGTGGAAAGTATGAGATTAGGCATGGAACCTAAGTTAGCAGCAGACGATGCTATATCAAGAATTGCAAAAAAGTTTCCTCATTTTATAGGAGCTGTCTTTGCTGTTAAGAAGAATGGTATGCATGCTGGTGCTGCATATGGTTGGACATTCCAATATTCCGTTAGGAGCCCCGAGATGAACGATGTGAAGGTCTTCACCGTGCAACCCTCACAATGGAACCGTGTGTAACAAGTTGTTTTATACTCTTCATGAGAAAGTTGATATATCTAATGGCTATGTTTAACATTAATTTTGGATCTTCGTGTTACTTTAGCATTGATAGTTCGCTAGCATGCTGCAATTTCCTACAAACATACACCTTTCCACGTGTGTATCTTTGATGAGAAGAAAATTGAATCCACTATGTATGTTAATAAACTCACATGAAGTAGAAGATAACTAGCAAGCCATTGTTCCAATAATGAAATGAATGTAGTACACATTTCTTTTGGTTTTCTTTTCAGTAGAACTCTATCACTAACTATGTAAAGTGAATAATCGCTAAAGAAAGTCAGCTTTGACTACAACATCGCTCAATAAATTTTTCATTAGGCCACAGTTTTTTTCTTCGTATTTTAAAAAAACTCACTGCCAAAAGTGGTTAACTACATTCCGCTTTTGCTGCTTGTTTTTTCAAGGTGAGATCCCAGCTTCACCAATTGCTTCATTCTACATCACGGGATAGATTGAAATCATCTGGCTGGACAACGTTCACCTCCTCAAACTTATTGTCGTCTGGCAAGGAAGACGATAAAATTAAGAATGAAGCTGTAGCATACTCTAAAAACTATTGTTGGATATTAAGAACATCTGTCATGCTTTTATATAAATGCAAGTCCTAGAAAGGAGACATATTGGTCTCAGGTCTCACCATCATTCAACTTACAAACTATACCAGAAAGTAAATTTTTTTGACATCTTTGAGGACAACTAGTCTACTATATCAGGCTGCCACACAGCTAGATGTAGTAACTGAGACTCATGTTAAGTAAGCAACGTTGGCTAAATCAACAAGAAGCATGCCATCTAAATACAAGGATACAAGATTCCAACCTTTTCTCAAGGTAAGAGCCACAACTGCATCATTTTCAACCTGAAAAGGGAAAAGATAAATATTTAAGAATCAACAAATCTGAGTCTCCAAAGGGAAACAATATTAAAATTCAGCATCTCACCAAATTCTATTATTTGCAAAAGTCATGATCAAATGGAAAACATGAGTGCTAGGTAATACCTTCTGATCGGCCAATGTCTTTGAATCCTCCAGTACTTCTTTGCTGTTGAATAACACTAAGCACTGTTCACTTACAGGTTGATCAATGAGGACATGCAATTTATGTTTAATATCCAGAATTGTCTCAGTTGGCTCACACTGGATAAAGCAAGTTGTCTTAAATCGCTTGACACGGATGTACATGGCCTGTAAAAGGATGAAAGGAGACATGATTTATTTAGAAAGTAGAGAATGCATACAAGTAGAAATGTAAAGATAGTTAAAAGTTACAAAAATGAACAATTGGACAGTAATGATATCATGCCATCCATGGACTTGCATTTCATATCGGAAAACATACAGCTGAACCATTTTTACAAAATAGAATTTTGACATTCTTTTTTTTATGAGAGTGCTTTGCAAGACATTTGAGCACAAGCATACTGATATGTTCACTCATTGCATGAATAGATAGATGTGCAAGATTTGGCCTAACTCACATTTCAAAGGTTCCAACTTTCACGATTTCCTTTGGTAATGGGAATCCTATCTGAGACCTAAATGCCTACTAAATAATAACACTTTGAAGTTAAAGAAACTTGCATGCTAGATTATTTGTGTAATTTGTAATGGACGTTAATGGAAATGGTTTCCTTAACCAAAAACTTGCTACATTGATGCTTACTAGTTGCTATCACAACTCCAAGGAAAATAAACAATCTCATGATGTTCCAGGACAAGCTAGAGGGAGAATGAAAAGAATAGAAATAAAACATTTTCTATTGCAAGGGCGAATAGATGAGTAGGTGACAATCAGACAATATAGAAAACCATGGCGCGTTACATGGAAACAAAATATTAAACAAGCCAAAAAAATCAGCTTTAGAAACCTCATTCGCAAAATAACATCCAAAAAAGCACTTCCAGGCATGAAATCTATGGTAGGAAAAATTCATATCATATTCCACCACATACAGCTAGTTTGTTGAACGTGCTTTCTCCAACGTGATAAGCACATGTCTGTTATCACATTCGAATGTTAAAGATTGTTTGTCCATGCATGGGACCTCTTAATGATTCCGCCTATGCATTAAAGCTATCAAATCTACAATCAAATTGATCCACAGATTGACCTCATACAAATCCATCAGTAACTGATACGTGTAGATAAATTCGTAACTTCAGATTTAGAAACATGACAAATGAATTAACAATTAATATTTTCATCAAAATAATATAAATGATCGCAAGGTGCTTCACATAATTTAATAAACATAACAATAAAAATTCAAGAAAACCTAGATAGCTCGTCAGAAAATTAAGCAATGCTATTTCTCTCCTTCATCGAGCTCACTAAAAATGGAGAAAATTTTGATAAAATCAATGGAATTTCATTCCAAAATTGCTATGTAGAGTGGTTTATCGCAAAAACACTTGAAAAGAAAGAGGATCAAGCACGCTCACCATTTTCGGATCCCTACAGGACAGCTTTAAGCTGCTTCTTTCCCTGTAGCCTTTGACTCTGTTAAAAGAAATCCAAGTATATAACAAAGCTGATCCATCAAAAACGAGTTTAAAAATCTTCAATTAATCTATGTGAACCAAAGGATAAAGCTAATTGAATCGATATCAAGAGTTAGATAAATTCATAAAATTTTGAGGAAACGTATATTAATTTTTCTGTTGATAAGTAAAATTCGTACCTTCGATTTCTCAACGAGAACTAACTGAACACTGGAGTTTCCTTATTAATGCACGGTTCAACTTAAATTTTTTTTTTTCTGTTTATATAATTGAAATGAAACTGGAAACTGGAAATTGGGAGTTGAGTATCGACAAGCGAGAAGGGCAAATCGAGTCTGGTGAAGACTGAAGACAGCCAATCGGATTCGAACGATGTTTGGAGTTATTTTGTGGGCTCATATGAGGCGATATGGCCCGTGCAATGTGATGTTGTGATCCAATTCTATGGAATAAAAGACCCGAGATTGCTGCTGTTTTGTTCCTTAAGCATTTTTGCCATTAATCTATTTACGATGCCGTTTTAGACTGATAATATTACTATTTTATCCCTAATTGGAACACAAATCGCATATTATGCTTTCTTGTGATGTATAACATAAACTGACTTTGACTTACAATTAGAATATAAAGTAACAGAGGGTGTATATTGTTGGTGTGTGTTGTTGTGGCAGAATGCGATAGCTGATGGAGAAAAAGCATGGAAGGCGTAAAATAATGGTAGTGGATCATAAACATGGATATGCGGGAATTATGGTTATTGTTTAATTTTCGTTTTATACGTATATCTATTGTGTACGAAAATATAACGAGAAAATATAATGAAATATCACCGATAATTATCGGAAAATTCTGATATTTTGACATGAGTATCGAAGCGAGGATATTGCTAATGAACTATGCCGATTTATGAAGCCCTACAATTTTTGATTCTTTGATACGCTATAATTTGCGAGTTTACGATTTACGATTACGATTTCGATTTACGGTTTCGATTTACGGTTTCTAATTTAGATCTCTGGTGTGGCTCTTGATTGTAGGCTGAGTTTTTTCAACATTTTGAGTTAGATCTACGAGGTTTATATTCAACTCTTGTGGCCGTTTCAAACATCGAACATGTGCGGCTCGAAATGAAAGCAAGATAGTTATTTCACGGTTATTTGTTCGAGGAAATTCAATAGAAGATTACGGGTTACACCTTAAAAAAATATATATCGGCTCTGACTTACAAGGAGACGAAGTACTCACAATTGTTGATGCGGTTTACGGTATAACGAGAATAGGTGGTCTTTGTGTGGTTGAACCTACCATTTCGACAGAAGGAGAAACGGCATTGTGAAGAAGAGCAGCCTATGAGAATCAGAGAAGAGGAGAAAGAAGATGGGCTGCGAGATTTTTGGGCGGGAGAAGAAATGGTGGAGCAACATGAAGATCTTTGATGCAAAGCCTTGACAGCTATGTTGGCTTGGCGGGGGAAAGCTAACGCGACCAATCTGTTGAAATCGCGCGGGAAGAAAGGGAAAGGCTGCGAGAGCAATGGTCGATTGAAGGAAAGCTGCGTTGAGAAAGCCTTGATGAAGGAGCTATGATTTGAGGAAGGAAGAATCTGTTGAAGGAAGGAAGAATCTGTGCTGAGGAAGAAGGAGGAAGAAGGAGCTGCGAAAAAATTGAAAAAAAAAAGAAGGGAAATTTTAGGGTTAGCATTTACAACGAATGTGAAAAGGGACGGTTAGGGTTACAAATTTTTCTTTATATAGGGTTGTAAGAATTGTAAAAAAAAAAAAAAAAAAAAAAAAAAAAAAAAGGAAAAACGGAAGAAAAAAAATTTTAGATTTCATGGCGGAATCTAGAGATTTAACTACCAATTTCATGTTGGAAGATTTGTGGGCGAAAATGACGGAAGCTTTCCTTTAGAGCTCGGATCGATTTGACCTACTGTCCAGCCCCGAGCGTCGGCCCAATTAGTATCAAGTTGGGAGGATCAACTATGCCTTGTGGTCCCAGTGGTGGAGATGTATATCTACGGCAAAGACAAGCCAGGATATATTAATGGGGATTTTCCTCGGCCTTGTTGGCTTAGGCCTACGTTTCGGGAGATGGCGCAACGAAAATGCCATTGTTAAAGGATGGTGATCAATTCGATGGACCCTGTGATTGCAAATTTTATTCGATTCCCAGACTGCCGAAACAAGTTTGGGATTACTGCTGCTACCACGCCCATGATGGGACGGAGACACGTCTCGAAGTGTATGATCTTCGTCGTCGAGTTACTCGTATGAAGCAGGCGGGTGGATCCATTGAAAAATACTACGGTAATGACGCCCGAGGGTTGTGGCGAGAAATTGATTTCCGTCGTCTACAATCCAATGGAGTGTGCAAATGACATACAAAAAATACAACTCCATCGTACGGAAGATCGAGTGTATACCTTGTGATGGACTTGATGATAGACTCGACAAAACTTCCGAGTGATGTACTTGAATCGGACCATTCCACTGCGGTGGAACAAGCTGTGGATTAGGTCGTCGGGAAGAGGTCGACGAGCCGTGATGATCGCGAGGTGTCGATACGACACACACGGAGGCGATTATGACTTTTAAAGGGGTCGAGGACACAGCCAATCGGATGCTGCTTAAAAACAGGGAACCTCTCGCCGTGACGAGAAATCCTCGGGAAATCCTGCTTGACATGAAATGTGGCCGTTGCGGAAACTCCAAACACACCCGTGGCCCAAAGCGACTCCGTGGGTATCGAGAATGGTGGAATGATCTTGACACGGAAGAAACGGGACCTGGTTGACGAGCAGAGCTGTGGCTACCAGATAATGCCTCGCTGTCCGCACTTCCCAGTGAATCTTGGGAATCGAGGTATTTCAAGTAAACATTTCACGTATCTACTCGTAGTGATAAAGAGGATTGGATTACGGACTGCGGAGGCTACGGATCACGTGACATTTGACCCGAACGATCTCTCGATACAACCCGGCGAGAGACGGAGCGGGTGTCGCCAATGCAAATGGGGTCGCTTATCCCGATTACGAGAGGCTGGAACGGTGACTTTTATCTCCTCGTTATCATTATCTAATACTTTGCTTGTACCATCTGCATCCAAGCAGGCCCAAATGTACGCGTAAGTCGAGTCGCTTGGAGACCTTAATTGTGTAGTATTGATGTATTCTACTTTTGCCTTCTACCAGGATATTCTACTTGAGGAGATCATTGGGCGTGGTACTAGGAGAGGAGGGCTATATTATGTGGATGACCTCGGTTCGGGAAGAGCGATCACGTACGACATCTGTTGGTAACAAGGAGCAGCAGTTGGCTATGTCATCGTAGATTTGGGCATCAATCATTAGGGTATTTAAAACCCTGCTCCACTAGTTTATTTTCAAATATCACACATTGATTTCAAATGTGATACTTGTATCCTAGCAAAAAGTCATGGGGCGTCTTATCTATGAGCATGAATAAAAGTATGACTCGCTTTTGCTTTGGTACATTCGATGTTTGGGGACCTTCCAGGATTATTACGTCGTCATTGGGTCATCGTTGGTTTGTTATTTTTGTTGATGATTGTACACGAATGACATGGCTTTACCTCTCGAACATAAAGATGAAGTATTTGCTACATTTCACTGTTTCACGCCATGATTCGGACCCGATTTTCTGAAAAAATTAAGATACTTAGGTCGATAATGGAGGGGGAGTATGTTGTCAACAATTAGGACATTACTTGAGACAATGGTATTCTCCGTGAAACCTCGTGTTCCAGGCAACCCCACGAGAATGGGGCTGCGGAGAGGAAGAATAGGCATATTTTAGAAACGGCTCGGGCACTTACTAATCGGTGCACGTATGCACAATAAATGCGGGTGATCTTGTTACTGCAGTGTGTGTATCTCTTGAATCGAATGCCCAAGACCTTACAATTTCGGACTCCATTAAAGGTGTTATCCAGATCATCTTCCACTTACCTACTATTTTAATGCTTAGCAGCCTAGAATTTTTGGATGTGTTGCTTTTGTCCCACCTCCGTAAAAATCAACGAACTAAGTTGGATCCGTATGTCTTTGTCCGATGTGTATTCTTGGGGTATGGTGTACGGAAAAAGAATGCGATGTTATGATCCAATTACTAAAAGAAACTATACTACCGTGGATGTCACTTTCCTAGAATCGAGAATGTTTTTCCCGTCAGGGTATCCAATTCCACTCTTCGGGAGAGTTATGGTGAAGAAACGAGAAATTGGCTTGATGTTGAAATATTAGACACTAGTCCAACGTACTCGGATCACGCGATAATATGGAGGAGCATATCTAGAGCAGACTTGAACTTCCCGGCGGCAGTAGTAGTGTGAATCTCCCAGGAAGATGAAGTGGTTGATGTACCCTCCATTCTCTAGTACCCGATGATCCTCATGCGAGAACCTTTCACCGAGGTAGCTATCCTATCACATCACACTTTACAAACTAATGCTATAGATACACACATGTTGGTTATGTTTTACCTTTCGAGACACGATCGAGGTAAACCTCGAATCGATACTCCCCCGAGAAGAGAAGAACGACAACCCCAGTATCCAATAGCAAATTATGTATCTCTTTCGAGATTATCGAACCTATCGGGCATTCGCCTGAGCTCTGCCATCGTGTCAAATTCCAGTAGCATTGAAGAAGCCTTATACGATCCCAAAATGGGCTCAGTATAAAGAGGAATTTGAGGCATTACGGAAGAATAACACGTGGGTGTTAAGCGAGTTGCCTCAAGGGAGGAAGATGGTAGGATGCAAGTGGATTTTCTCCGTTAAGTATAAAAGCGGATGGGTTAGTTGATCGTTACAAGGCGAGGCTTGTAGCAAAAGGATATACAGAAAACATGGGATAGATTGTCGAAACCTTGCTGTGGCTAAAACTAAAAGCGTGAGAGTTTTGTTATCTCTTGCGGCAAATTTAGATTGGCCGTTGCACCAACTTGACGTGAAGAATGCCTTCCGTGGTGACCTTGAAGAAGAGATCTACGTGGATATCCCTTTGAGGATATCTTGTTACATCGAGAAAGCAGCTGCATGTAGATTACAACGAACGTTGTATGGACTAAAACAATCACCTCGAGCGTGGTTTGGTAGGTTGAGTTCGGCAATGAAGAAATATGGAGTTCCAACAAAGCTACGATCGTACTCTTTTCCTAAAACATCGATTAGGGAAGATAACGTCCACTTATAGTCTATGTAGGCGACATGATCATTACGAGGGGATGATAAAGAAGAAATCTCTAAGCTTGAGAACAAGCGCTCGAAAGGAGTTTGAAATGAAGAACTTGGGAGGGAACTCGAAATACTTCTTAGGTATTGAGGTAACAAGATCAAAACAAGGCATATGTCTTTCCCAGAAGGAAATATACTCTGGACTTCTTAGCGAGGCGGGACTACTAGATTGTAAACACAGCCGATATTCCTGGTTCAAAATCATAAACTCGGAGAATATGTGGACCCAGTACCGGCGAGATAAACGGAGATATCAACGGTTGGTAGGAAAACTCATATATTTATCTCGTACTCGACACGATATTGCGTATCTTTGTGAGTGTCGTGAGTCGATTCGTACCTTTTGCCCCAGTGAAGACCATATGGATGCGGTCGTACGAATACTTAGTTACTTAAAAATCCTCACGGGAAAGGACTTATGTTTTCAAAGAATGGTCGATTGGAAGTCCTTGGATATCTGATTCGGTGGGCGGGGAATATGAAGGATAGGAAATCTCTTCTTGGGGTACTTTACTTTCGTAGAGACGCAATCTTGTTACGTGGAGAAAGCGAAGCAAAATGTAGTTGCCTTATCAGTCTTGGTGAATTTCGAGGAATGGTCGAGGAATATGTGAGCTCGCTTTGGTTGAAAAACCTTTAGCGAGATTGGGGTTGCTCACAACTGCGAAATGAACTTATTTTGTGATAACAATGACCCGTTGCCATCGCTATTTCGCAATCCGATTCAACATGATCGCACGAAACACGTTGAAGTGGATCGGAGGCACTTCATCAAACGAGAATCTTGAAGAAAAGATTATTAAGCTTCCATTTGTTAAATCGAGAAGATCAATTGGTGATATCTCACCAAAATGCGTATGCACGGAACCTACACAACTCGCTTGACAAGTTGGCGCATAAGAGACGTATATGCGACTTGAGGAGAATGTTGGTGTGTGTTGTTGTGGCGGACACGATAACTTCAGTGGAGAAAAACATGGAGCATAAAATAATGGTAGTGGATCCATAAAACATGGATATGCAGGAATTATGGTTATTGTTTAATTTTCGTTTTATACATATATCTCAACTATTGTACAGAAATATAACAGAAAATATAATGAAATATACTGATAATTATCAGAGAATTACAATATTTTGACATATATTATATATAAGTTTATTGAGAAAGAGAGCCAGAGAGAAAAAAAAAAGACTTTTAATTGGAAAGAATAATGTGTTATAATACATTTCACATAGAAAAAGTCTCTTCTTCGGTTGCAGATGTGAACTTAACATGATGATTCTTGGTCCTTGCTTTGGGCTTTTTTTTTTTAGTATGTCTTGTCTTTGAATTATAGCAAGCATGTTTCTATTTCTCTTACGGTGTTATTTACAGTTTCGTTGATCAATAATATTGTTTGGGGTTCCTCCTAGATATTCCATTACATTATATATATATATATTTTGGTAGGTTATTTGTACGGATTCACCCTCCTTGTACAAATGTAGAGTAAAAACGTAGTACATCATCAAATCATTTGATTTTAGTATTTATAATTGAACAAATATTCCTAGTTCGAACGTGAGTTCATGTTTATATAAGTATTTAAGTACGAATTACATCAAAGATAAGATAATTAAAACGATTTATTGTTTAATCATATCGGATCGTTATACACAAACTACTCTATATAATATGTTATATACAAACGAGGTAAATCAAATCGTTAGAATTACGTATCCGTTTACGTATAAAATACGTAATAAATATATATATAAATTTGTGTCCATTATATACTTATAAAATAACTTACTCAAAGTTAAAGAAAAAATATATGAAAAAAAATAGTGCACTTGTTGAACAAAAATGAACTACGTTAGCAAGTAGCATTATATACCAACAATATGTTCCTACGTTAAAAAAAGGATTCAAATCATCCCTAATATTTTTGTTTTTATATTTTATGTATCATTAATAATTTACAAATATATTAATAAAAGACTCACGTTTTATTCAACAAAAATTTACTTTCAATTAATCACATATAATCACGTGTTTATTGATAATTGATAATACATATAATAATCAAATTTCTCATTTTGATTTCATAAATTTTGATTTCATAACAGTAAAGGTTAAGCATATATCACGCCAAATAATATAATCTGTATATAAAAGAAAAAAATATATAATTATTTTTCAACTTTTAAATTTGTATGGTTATTAGCTAAAGATCTAATGTTCGAATTACAACATGTTACATTTCAATCGAATGTTTATTATTTAAACTAAAAAAAATTATATTTCATTAAAAATATTTTAACATAAAACATGTTTTATTATAAATAATACAACGATATTCTCGATAAATCAACAAAACAAGATAATTAAAATTTACTTAACTTGTCATGAGATAGTACACAATAGAGATAGACTTAATTCGGTTAGAGAATATTATAAATCAAAATCGATTTATACATAAAACATAATCGAATCAAACTACAACTAATTTATTTGATCGATTGGTTAGGTCAATTACCTCCGTTTAGAGTTATATAAATTATTATATTATTATTTGAATAAAATATAAACTCTCTTATTTAAATAAAATTATTAAATTCAAATATTATATTCAAAGTTAAAGAAACATAAAAAATAAACTCAATTAATTTATAACCTAATAGATAAAAGTCAAAATTATTTTGAAATTTAATTATTAAATTAAAAATAATTAATATATTATTTTTTTAATAAATTTGTTAGGTTTGATATACAATTCGATTGATTTATTATTATTATTTATTTATGCTCGTCCCAACTGAGCAGGAATCGCAATTGTCACGTTAGAGTGTAATGTTATTTTTTTTTTCCTTAATATAAGGTGTTATGTTCTCATTAGTTAGATTGATTAGTTTTGAATTCAGACTCGTTTCCATAAGTTATAATTGGTTGCTCATTGAATATATGATGTGCCCGACAAATCATATTCTTTATTGTTTTGGTTTTTAAGGTGAAGTAACACATTTTAAAAATACATATTTATTAATATAGAATTTAATTTATTTGAAGTGTCACATTAATAAAGATTGTAAAAATAATGAATAACTTATGGTTCTGCATCTCTATTTTTTATTTTTTTTTTAAAAGGGATCCTATTAGCATTTATAGATTCGGTGGGTGAGAGTTCTTTTCTCAATAAGATAATTTTAAATGCTGGTAGCATTTAGGGCTTCTATATGTAACTCCTAGCTATAAACTTTTTCATCCATATATGAAATAATTATTACGGCTAGAAAATGTCCACCACATGAGACACACACATCCCCAGAAAAAGTATAATCTACATTAGACAATTAATTATTATCAGAATATCAGGTCTATCAACTCGTGGGCAATTAATTAGAGAATAGGGGACCCAATAGGGATCAAAATTCAAATTCTAGCCATCCGATTGACTTATACTTGGAAGAAAAAATAATACATTTTAAGAATATCTAGGGATTTAACGACCAATAACCACCATCAACGGCAGCATCTATGGGAATTTTGGTGTTCATGTGATCAAAATATAAGCTGTATTACGCGCAATCTAGCACAGTTAATGAAATGATGTTTGATATATTTTTTTTCTTAGATTTTCCGTTGGAAATGAATTTAAATAAAAAAATATTTTTTTTATTATTTTATGACTGTTATTTCATAAATTATATAACTGTCATTTTCATAATTATTTGGCCGTTATTTTTATAGCCGTTATTTTCATAATTATGTGACCGTTATTTTTATGATCGTTATTTTCATAATTATGAAACCGTTACTTTTATGACCGTTATTTTTATAATTATGTGACTGTTACTTTTATGACCGTTATTTTCATAATTATGTGACCGTTAATTTTATATCCGTTATTTTCATAATTATATAACCGTTACACATATTTTTTCCACTATAAAAAGGAGCAATAGCCCTCAGTTTAGAATATAACTTAACAACTCAAAAAACAGTTCTACGGTTTTCATAGCAAAATCAAAGAAAAGAAAATTCAGAATTGTTTTCTCAGATTTCCGAGCAACATAAATATTTGAGAAGTGTAGTAATGGACTTCATCTGCGAGTGAAGTTTGAGACGAGAAAAAGATTATGGTTGCTTTTATCACAGGCAGACGACGAGGTCTGTGTTTGCTTGCACAAGTTTAGTGAGCGCTAAACGTCTTAAAGAGAAAGCGACCTAGTCCGCGACTTAACCCAAGCAAAGATATTTCAATATATCGGTAATATTGTTCTTACATAGTTTTTCACATATTTGTTCCAATAATTTTAAGCAATATTCTATCTCATACTACCTGTTGAAATGTTAATCGATGATCTTAACAAACCATTTCGTTTTGAAGAACTACACTTTAAAAATGGAGACAAAAAAATGTTATTCTTCTTAACCATGTAAAATGTCACTTTTGTTTTTATTATTGAAAAACCAACACTGCCTAATTCTCATACTGAAGCTACAATAAAGGATTTAAACACCTGGATAGAAAATTATTTTCTATTCAAATTTTTTTTTATTCTTAATGGATTAGCTAATGACTTGTATTACTATTATAATTTTGATAAAGTCTGTTAAGGAAATTTGGGAAGCTCTTCAAAAGAAGTACGATACTGAGGAAGCTGGAATTAAGAAGTACGATGTTAGTAGATACACGAAGTATCAAATGATTGATGACAAATCTGTGGAAGCTCAATCACACGAACTGAAGAAGATAGCACACGAACTGAAAAAGATAGCACACGAAATAACTTCTGAAGGTATGACTTTAGATGAACAATTTCAAGTAGTTGTTATTATAGATAAATTGCAACCTACGCTTTAGAAAGATTTTAAGAATACACTTAGACGTAAAACTAGAAATTTTCTTTAGAAAGTCTTATAACAGTTTAAGAATAGAAGAAGAAGTCGAAAATAAGACCAAAGAGATGAAGTACTTGTTGTCTCAAACAACAAGTACCAATAAAAACCTCATCCTGATTTTGAAACCTAAAGGTAGAAATATGAAAACTATAATCATAATAATAGCAAAATCGGAACCACCAAAATAGAAACAAAAACTATCCTCTCCGTAATAGACCTTAACCCTTAAGGAATAACACATTCATGTGTTAAAGTTGTAAATGTACACGGCCACTTGGCCAGGAACTGCTGGAACAGGAATCATCCTGCCACGTAGGCGAACCTTACCGAAGATCAACTTATTGCTATGATTTCTGAAGTCAATTTTGTTGATGGATCCGAGGGGTGTTGGGTGGACACTGGTACTTCTCGTCATGTTGGGGAGAAATTTTATTAACTGTTTGCTATGTGTTAAATAGAGTGTCTAAATCTACTAGTAAAATTTCATCATCTGAAATTTTGAAAAAATAAGAAACTTAACTTATTTTAAAACTTGAGATTGTTTAGTCTATGTTAGGATCATTGATCCTTAAAAGAAATAAACTTACTAGTAGAACATATGAATGTGTATTCATAGGATATGTTGTGAATAGTAAAGCTTATAAATTTTATGACTTAAATGATCATAGTTATAGAATCAAATGATGTTGACTACTATGAACATAGGTTTTCATTTAAATTGAAGAATAGTGAGGGCTCGTCTTCTAGTCGTTTACCCTAACTAGAATTATTGAACAAAATGAGGAATTAAACACTGCAATTAGAAGAAGTAAACGAGCTTGAACCCTTAAGGATTTTGGGTCAGATTTTTATGCTTATACCTTATAGGAAGATCCCCAAACTCGTAAAGAATCATTCTCTTCTTTAGATGCCAACTTATGGGAAGAAACCATAAATGATGAAATGGACTCTTATGAGTATAATAAAACTTGGCATTTAGTTGACTTACCTTATGGTTGTAAAACCATAGGATGTAAATGGATACAAAAGAAGAAATTAAAACTCGATGGTACTATTGAAAAGTACAAAGCTTGTATTGTAGTTAAATGGTATAGGTAAAGGAAAAATGTAGATTTATTTGATACCTTTTTACCAGTCACATGAATAACTTCCATATGTGTACTTTTTCCTCTTACTACCATCCATGATTTAGTAGTACATCAAATGGATGTTAAAACTGCTTTCTTAAATGGTGATTTAGAAGAAGAAATTTATATGGATCAACTTGAAGGTTTTGTTATCCCAGGTCAAGAAATTAAAGTTTGTAAACTAGATAAATATCAGTATGGTCTAAAATAAGCACCTAAGCAATGGCATGAGAAATTTGATAATATAGTTAACGCACATGAATTCAAAATGAATGAAAGTGACAAATGCACTTATTATAAATTAGAAGATAACATTTGCACTATTATATGTTTATATGTGGATGACATGCTTATTTTTGGATCAAATATTCATGTTGTGAATAATGTGAAAACTTTATTAAGTGTTAACTTTGATGTGAAAGATCTCGAGGCAGTGTAATCCTTGGTATAAAGATTACTAGGTACGAAGGGAATTTCTTTAGATCAATCTCGTTACATTAAGGACGATCTTAAAAGAAATATAATTGCTTTAACTGTAAACTTGCATGTGCTCAGTATGATTCTAGTGTAAAGTTGTTCAAGAACACCGAGGATGGTGTTAGACAACCGAGTATGCGAAGCATCATTGGTAGCTTACGTTATGCCTCTTGATTGCCTTCAGACGCATAGCTTATGTTGTGGGACTCTTATGTAGGTTTACCAATAGACCTAGTGTAGAGCATTGGAATGCTATTGAAAAGGTTATGAGATACCTTAAGAGAACTATATACCTTGGATTACATTATACAAAGTTTCCATTTCTAGATGGATACAACGATGCGGATTGGAACACTTTATCGAAGACTCCAAAGCGACTAGTGGGTATATATTTAACATAGTTGGTGAAGCTGGTTGCTGGAAGTCTAAGAAATAGACAATATTGGCTTAATCTGCGATGGAGTTTGAAATGATAGGACTAGCTCTTTGCTAGTGAAGAAGAGCTAGTTAAAGTACATTAATGAGATCCCTTTATGGGAAAGATCGATACACCGTTGTCTGATCCACCAATGATACGCGGCTATTGCAAAGATTTAGAACCGTTATTACAACGGAAAGAGACGACAGATACCGGTGTTAGAGAATTTCTCTCTACAAGAGAAAATGTAAGAATGGATCATATATGTATTGATGAAAATTTGGTTGATCCTTTGACGAAAGGATTATAACAAGAGAGAAGGTTTTCAAAAACCTCGAAAGGAATGTGTGATGCATGCCCTTAGAATGAAGAGTCACTCGTGATGGTAACCCAAACTTATAGGTGGAGATCCCAAGAAATAAGTTCAATGGGTAATAACAAGTCATGAAGTGATATGAGATGAATCATGCTATTTATGAAGTCATAATCTATATTGTTAGAAGCATGAAGTCCACAGCGACGGAAAGGATGAGTTAATTATTAAACTCTTAATGAGTTCTATACTCATGTAGAGTGGAGTACGTAGGCTACGAGTACTCTTGATAGACTCACCTGTGAATGTGGAAGTATGGTCGCTTCCTATGAAAATTTTTGGGCAAAATTTCTTAGAGCATTCACTATACTAGGATACACGTGCGGGCCGTAAAAGCACGGGTTTTTGAACTACACCTTGGAAAGATTGTGTGTGTGATGTTGTTAGAATGAGTTCAAAACTACGAGTTACTCTAGTATATTCTAAAGCATCAACACTATGGAAAGGTTCAAGTCGATAGACACCTTTGCTTATGCATAATATTATACTTTTAATTGATTTGGTTGCTCGATAAAACTATTTTTATTTAAAATTCAAGTGGGGATTGTTGGAAATGAATTTAAATAAAAAAATATTTTTATTATTTTATGACCGTTATTTCATAAATTATGTAACTGGTCGTATTTTCATAATTATATGGTCGTTATTTTTATGGCCGTTATTTTCATAATTATGTGACTGCTTACTTTTATGATCGTTATTTTCATAATTATGTGACCGTTATTTTTATAATTATGTGGACCGTTACTTTTGACGTTATTTTCATAATTATGCGGCCGTTAATTTTATGGATTATTTTCATAATTATACGACAGTTACACATATTTTTCCACTATAAAAGGCAATAGCCCTCGATTTAGAATATAACTTAACAACTCAAAAACAGCTTCTACGATTTTCATAGCAAAATCAAAGAAAAGAAAATTTAGAATTATTTTCGATTTCCAGCAACGTAAATATTTGAGAGGTGTAGTATTCCGTGACTTCATCGATCTGTTGAAGCCCGTTAGAGATAGAAAAGATTAAAATTTTGTTTATCCTGAGGACGGCAATTTTGTGTTTTACTTTGATTTGGGTAGATCCGTGAACTTAAAGAGAGTGACCTAATCCGCGACTCAACCCAAGTAGTATATTTCAATATATCGGTAATATTGTTCTTACATAATTTTTTCACATATTTGTTCTCCCAATTCGATCCTAACCCAAGTTGAGCATTTTTCAGATTATGTATATTTTTGTATCATAAGTGATTAGATTTTTTAAATTAATGTCAACTCAAAGCCATCTCTAATACACTCGTTTATGTTTAGGTTTGATTTTTTAACTTTAAATTACTTTAATTCGACGTATAATATTCAAAAAAATATATATATTTTATAAAATTTAAACTTAATTTATATTTTCAAACAAGTAAAATTATTCTTAAATAAATATTTTAGTCCTAAGATTGATACTAAAATTACAATGAAAGTCGGATTTATTCCGACATAATCGGATTTCAAATTAGGTGATATAAAAATTTATCAAATTGGGTTAAATTTATATCTATATAAAAAAAAATTTAAATAAAAATAATATTTTTTAATTATAAAAAGATAATATATCCTTTTTCTTTTGTTATTGTACAGTGCATGCATTACATTTAAGCCAAGACAAATTTGCTCAAGTATTTCTTATATGTTGGTCTCGAGCTTTGAATTTGGTGGAGAAATTATTTTTCTTTTAAAGAATAAATTAAGTAAATCAAACTTTGCTGCTAAAAAAGATACCAAAAGTAATTTAAAAGCGTTTTTGATACGTATCTGTTTCAAAGTTTTAGTTGAATAACTGTGTTATTGAAGAGTCTGCATTGGTCCGTTAAGCTTGTGTATTACTACTGGGTAAGTTTAATCCATATATAAAATTAATGATAAATATATAAAAAAACAACATTTATATTTTTGGTTCAAAATAAGAAGGAAATTGATGAAGAAAAAAAAAATCATTTAGCCGACGCTAACTTCCACAAGCTTAATTATTGCAAAATCACCAAACGTAAAAAAAATCGATTCGGCCGAGACATATATACAGGGGGGGCATGCTACATATGTCAGTTTCCATAAATGTTACCTTAGTATATAGTAAGCTATTTAAACAATTAAAATAAATGAGTTATTTATGTACTTAATTTATTAAAATATATATTAAAAAAGAGTTTTTTAAGTCAATTTTTTTTTTTTTTACAAAGAAAGAACTTAAGTCTAATTGTTTTTTTTTTAATTGATATGATAAATTCACTAAAATTTATTAAAAAAAATGTTACCACTTTAGTCTACTTCTTTTTAGGGAACTAATTAGCAATCAAGCACATGACTGATGACTCTACTCATGTACTCTATAAATACTAGGAAGTTAGTAAGGAATGATACACTACTCAAATATCATATATCAGTAAACTAATATAGTGATATGGCTGCTCTCAAGCTATCCCTGTTTAATTTCTACGTTCCATTATTTCTATTCACTCTATTTTGCTATTTTAAAATTTGTTTTTGCTTTAAGCCAAAACAATTTAACTTTTCAACCGTTTCCACCGATTGGTCTTCCGCCGGAGCCACTTGGTATGGCAGCCCAAACGGCGCAGGAAGTGATGGTATGGTAACTAGCTAATATTATGAATGTGATTTAATTTGAAATGTTATATAATTTACATTTTAGAGAGAGAGATATATATATAGTATGTTGTCTTAATAGTAACTTAATTTTATTTGAGATATTATTTTTTTATATGATACCTTAATTTACTCACATTTAATAATAGTTATCAATATAATATTACTTAAAAAATAAATAAGAGTAAATATTTACAGAATTAGCAGATGATATATGCACTAAGCCACTAATACAAGAGTACTAGCTTATATATATATATATATATATGTTATATGTATAATATGCAGGAGGAGCTTGTGGTTATGGGAATTTAGTGTCACAAGATCCATTCTCTTCCTTAGTTACCGGAATTGGCCCTTCTCTTTTCAATTCAGGCAAGGAATGTGGAGCCTGCTATCAGGTATATATAATATTATTTAAGAATTTTCCTTTTTGTTATTTGTCACCTAATTAAAATATTCCAAAAGTACCTAGCTTGTCATTAACTTATAATCTAGCAAGATTTTCTTTTAAGATTTATACAATTAACTTTTTTTCAAAATAATTAAATATTATATAAATTAAGTCTTAGTTAACAATTGTTTAATATAAAGTTGCTTAATTTTGTCTTTTATAAATGTCACGAAATTACGTACTGTGATGTAGATAAAGTGCACGAAAAACCCATCTTGTTCTGGAAAACCAGTGAGAGTGGTCATAACAGATTTGTGCCCAGGAGGGCCATGTGTTGAATATTGGCTCTAAAAGTAACAAATTAGTGGCATAATTTAGGGAAATTAGTGTCCTAATTTGTGGCATGATTTAAGGAAATTAGTGGCATAATTTAAGGAAATTGGTGGCCTAATTTAAGGCTTAAATTATGGCACTTTAGGGAAAGGGGCTTCTTCGTACATAAATAGAAGAGTTCGTGGGTGAAACGAAGGCAAAAATAAGAAAAAATCGAGAGAAGAGTATAAGCTAAACTCAAGAGAAAATACTGTGAGTTTTGGGAAACGGCTTGAGAGATATTATTAGTGAGGAAATGCGTATACGTGATACGTATATTTCTCTCGGTTCGAATAATATCTGTGCATGGGCCTAGGCGGGTGCCGAATACGTAAATTACGTGTGTTCGTTTATTGCTTTGATACCAATTTGTTGTGGGCGGAAGCAATAAATAGCGGTATATGAATACGCAGACTTGATCCAACATCTCTCGAGGCTTAGGGCCTGAGGCGCGTTGGGCGGCGTTATGAACTTTTTCGCGAGGTGGAGATTGTTGAATATTGGCTCTAAAAACGACAGGTGGTATCGAGCCAAATATAGCGGTATTATATATCAAATCGAAGCTCTTGACGATACGACGCAACGGTGAAAGAATCGCTCAAATCGGATCGAGAATCACCGCCGGAAAGGCTGCGAATCCTGGCTGGCCCAGTGAGTCAACTACGTAGGAGTTGGGCCAAGTCAACTCGGTCACTAGTGATATTTGGACCGAGTTGGTCTGTTTTCATCCGTTTTCAAGCCCGAGTTGGATCTATTCTTAGCTAATTGGACCATTCCAAATTCAACTACGGACTCAGTTTTTTCAAATAAGGTATAAAATTTGGAAAAACAACGTTTTAAGTTGTAAGTGCAAAATTTACATTATCGGTTTGTACTTATGGGCGATAAAGAAAGAGATCGAAGAAGGTGAACAAGTTGATCATAGAATTTTATGGCAAACCAAGTTCTACTCGAAGAACTATGTTGTCAACGCAAAGTTTGAGGTGGAGAAATTCGGCCACGAATAACTTTGGCAGCGTGTGGCAATGTGAAGTATTAGATCTATTGTTCAGAAGGATCTAATATAGCCTTGGAGACTAGGCCGGAGATTATTCAAATGAAGATTGGAATTATGTCAGCGGCAGAAAGCTTGTGGCACAATTCGGTAGTACTTAGGAAAGATCAAAAAGTACTTTGTCGTGAAGAGAATGTAAGCGCGATTCTGCGGAAGAAACTAGAGACAAATACATGACGAAAAGTATTGAGAAACGGACTACACTTGAAGAAGAAACTTTTCCGTTTCGATGCAAAGAAAGGTACCCCTATGATTGAGCACTTAGATAATTTCAATAAAATTTTGGCCGATCGCAAAATTTAGATGTTGAAATTATCGATGAAGATAAAGCTTTGTTGTTGTTGAATTCATTACGAGGAAATTTATGAGCATTTAACCACAACACGGTATATGGAAAGGATGAGGTTAAGTTCGTAGATGTTTCAAATGCTTTGGTAAAATAACGAGTACTGGGAAGAAGGATCAACATGATCACGGAGACTCGATATCGAAGCATTGTGACGGACGGAGGTAGAACTAACAACAAAAAATGCGGCGGATCAAATAATAGGGGGAAATCTAGATCAAAGTCCGGAGGAGAGTCATCCGAGAAGACGTCTGCGAAGGGCAGTGTGCCTATTGTCGCGAGAAAGGGCCTTGGAAGAAAGATTGTCCAAACAAGGACAAGTCAAATGCAAATGTTGCCTGAGAAGGCGGTGAAGATGAAGAATCGGCCTTTTCGGTTTCATCATCAAAAACCTACTCGGATAAGTGGATCCTTGATTAGGATGTTCTTATCATATGTGTCCAACGGACATTGGTTTCGAGTTTTGAAGAGCTCGATGGAGGAGTTGTGCTTATGGGCGGCGACAATGTGTCGAGACAAAAGGGATCGAACAATGCGACTAAAGATGCACGATGGTACAATCGAAACGACTTACAAATGTAAGGTATATTCTGACCTAAAAGAAAAACCTTATTTCTTTAGGTGTTCTAGACTCGATGGTTACAAGGTAACATTGGAAAATGGAGTCTTGAAAGTTGTACGAGGTGCATTTGTAGCAATGAAGGGTACTCGGAAGAAATGCGAACTTGTATTTCTTAGATGGGTGTACGAGTTACGGGAAGGACAGTGTCTCGAAGTAGTTGAAGAAAAGGCAAATGATTCTTCACTTTGTGTGGCACGTACGGCTTAGGGCATGTCGGTGAAAAGGCTTTGCAAGGCTTAATGAAGCAAGTGTCTTTGAAAGGTGCCAAGGCGGAAAGTTTGATTTACGCGAGCATTGTGTAATGGGAAAACAAACAAGAGTCAAGTTCGGCCTTTGCCGTTCATCGTACTAAGGGATCTGCGATTATATTCACACGGATGTTTGGGGACCTTCCAAGAATGCTTCAACTTGGAGGTAAACGTTGGTTTGTGACTTTTATTGATGATTTCTCTAGATATGTCTGGATATACATGAGTCACAAAAGATGAAGTTACGGATATCTTTCTTAAATGGAAGAAAATGATCGAGACTCGGACGGGCGGGAAGATTAAAAGGCTCGGATCGATAATGGTGGCGAGTATAAATCGGATCCTTTCTTTAAAGTTTGTCAAGATGAAGGGATAATCGGACATTTTTCGGTTCCTCGTACACCACGGCAGAATGGAGTTGCGAGAACGATATGAATCGTACTTTGGTTGAGAAAGTTCGATGTATGCTATCTCATTCCAAATTGAGCAAGGCATTTTGAAATGGTGAGGCTTTGTCATATGCAACTCATAAATATAGTCGACGGACTTCTGCGGCCTGCATTAGATGGAAAAACTCCTAAGAGGTATGGTCTGAGACAACTGCTGCGATTATGATTCATTGCGAATATTTGGATGTCTGCGTATTTTCATGTTAGTGAATCCAAGCGGATCGAGAGCGAAAGAAAGCTGTTTTCTTGGGCTTTAAGGAAGGAGTTAAAGGATTTCGACTTTGGTGTGGTGAATCCGAGAAGATCGTCTTAAGCGAGATGTTACATTCGACGAATGCAGTATCTTTGAGACAAACAAATTCGGAGAAAGAGAATGAAAGTCAAATACTCTTTCTAAGGTGATGCTTGAGACTTCGAGAAGATCCGAGAAAAGATTGCACCGATTACCGTCGTGGTGAAGATGAAATTGATGATCGAAGAGATCTCGGTTGAGGTGGAGGTTCTCGCCGCCATCACTACTGGATTAATCGGCCCGAATCTATTGCCCTTTACTCGTGAGAAGGGAGATTAGGAAGCCTACGAGATACCTGAGACATGGTAGCATTCGCACTTCCGGTAATTGATGATGATGTCCCACCCAACTACAGGCCGTGCGAAGAGTTGATAGTATGAAGTGGAAAATGGCAATGGATGAAGAGATGAAGTCTACACATCGAATCGGAACTTGGGAGTTGGTTGACTTCCCAAAGGAAAGAAAACTATTGGTTGCAAATGGGTCTATGCGAAGGAAGGTGCTCACGGTAAAGACGACATCGGAGATACAAAACGGCGATTTGGTAGCAAAGGCTATGCTCGGAAAGAAGGAATAGGCTACAACGAGGTATTCTCACTGTTGTTAAGCATTCATCTATTCGGATACTATTGGCTTTGGTAGCACGGTTTGATCTCGAGTTAGCTCAACTCGATGTCAAAACGACTTTTCTCCATGGTACTTTGAACGAAGAAATCTACATGTCTCAACCGGATGGCTTTAAAATTCCAGGGGCAGAGAATTGGGCTTCGCTGCAATTTGAGTAAGTCAATTTACGGTTTGGAAGCGATCACGCGACAATGGTACAGCGCTTTGATAGCTTCATCGAGAACGAGGCGCACACACGTAGTCGGTTTGATCATTGTGTATACTTTCGGAAACTCCGAGACGGTACCTTCGTTTATTTGCTCTTATATGTTGATGATATGTTGATTGCGTCTAAGAGCGAGGTGGAGATCGGCAGTTGAAGGCTCTGTTGAGTTCGAATTTGAAATGAAAGATCTTGGAGAAGCTAAGAAAATTCTTGGGATGGAAATCACAAGAGATAGAGTTGCGAAGTACGAGTCTGTCGACACGGACTCGATGTCTGAAGAAAAGTACTACAAAGGTTTGACATTGATGAAAAAACCAAACCGGTAAGTACAGCTTGCTCTCGGCTTTCGAGTTAAGTGCATTAATGTCACCTAGCACCACCGTGAGAAGAAGCAAATGGAACGTGTTCCATATGCAAATCTTAGTTGGTGCCTTGATGTATGCAATGGTTTGCGGACACGATATTTCCCATGTTGTTAGTATGGTGAGTCGGTGCATTGCATGTCCAGGGTAAAGGACAGCGACGGTGAAGTGGATTCTACGGTACATACGTAGTGCACCGTGGATATTGGTTTGAAGTTTGAGAGACGGGCGAAGGTAAACACCTAGTTGGATATGTGGATTCGACTATCTTGGAGATCTGGATAAGCGTCGATCTCTATTTGGTTATGTGTTCACAATGGCGGGAGGACCGGTTTGTTGGAGATCAACATTGCGGTCAGTGTAGCTTTGTCTACTACGGAGGCGAGTATATGGGATGTGAAGCATTCAAAGAAGCTATATGGCTTCTCGGGTTGACTAAGGATTTGGGTATTGTTCGGAAGAACGTGGAGGTTTTACGCGAGGCCCGAGTGCCATTTGTTTGGCAAAGAACCAAGTTCATCGTGGTCGCGCCAAGCACGTCGATGTTCGATTTCATTTTGTTCGGGAAATCGTTGATGAAGGGAATGTTATACTCGAGAAAGTCGGAGCTGAGATAACCACTGCGATATGCTTACAAAGGTGGTTACGGGGATCGAGTTTCAACACTGGCAGACTTGATCAACATCTCTCGAGCTTAGGGCGCTGAGGCGCATTTGGGCTTGACGTTATGAACTTTTCGCCAAGGTGGAGATTGTTGAATATTGGCTCTAAAAGTAACAAATTAGTGGCATAATTTAGGGAAATTAGTGTCTAATTTGTGGCATGATTTAAGGAAATTAGTGGCATAATTTAAGGAAATTGGTGGCCTAATTTAAGGCTTAAATTATGTACTTTAGGAAAGGAGCCTTTCTTCATCTATAAATAGAAGAGTTCATGCATTGAAGAACAAGGCAAAAATAAGAAAAAATCGGAGAGAGTATAAGCAAAACTCAAAGAGAGAAAATACTTGTGAGTTTTTGGGAAAGCAGCTTGAGAGATATTATTAGTGAGGAAATGTATACATTGATACGTATATTTACTCGGTTCAAATAATATCTGTCTTCTCCCGTGGGCTGGCGAATTGCCGAATACGTAAATTACGTGTGTTCGTTTATTCTTTGATATATTAAATATCTGGTATTTATTCTTTGTATGTGTACGTCCGAATCTGCACATTTTGATCTCAGTGGTACTGCTTTTGGTGCCATGGCTCTTCCTAATCAAGATCAACAACTTCGTAATGCAGGCGTTCTCCAAATTGAATTTGCACGGTAATTACTTTTCGTTATTTAATTTTTATTCCATTAAATAAAATTAATTTATCCAAATAAACTTTTTATTACAAATAATGTATTCGGAGTGTTGCAATTTGATTTTTGCCTACTAAATTCAAAAATTGCATAGTTTGCCAAGCTAATGACAATTACACTAGCATTTTAAAATTAATCACTTAATTCTAAATAGTTTTTTTTTTAAATTTTAATGATAATTTAGTATATTATTTTTTAAAAATTAAAAATATTTATTCAAATACATAAAATTTGTTTTGGCATGTTTGTCCATTTTTCTAATTTCAATAACAAACAAGTTATTGCATCAGGCATATCAAGTGTTATAACATATATTTAAGTAATTTCACATCAATTATCATTCGATTTAAAAAGAAATTCACGTGCTTATATATTAATCAAGTACAAGATAATCCGGCAATATCCAAATTTATTAAAATTAACGTGATGTAACATTTTTTTTTGTTTTTGTTTTCTGTCTGACTATATATATATATATATATATATATAGATAGATGATTAAATAGATCCTAATTAAATGTTTCCTTAATTTTACAATATTTGTTGTAACAGTGTGGCATGTGATTATTCTGGGAAAAATATAGCATTCCATGTTGATGCGGGATCGAATCCAAACTATTTTGCGACGGTGATTGAATTCGAAGAAGGAGATGGAGATCTCTCTGGTGTGGAATTAAAGGAAGCTTCTTCATCAAATGATGAATATTGGAGAGCCTTGCAACAATCATGGGGTGCCGTTTGGAAACTTGATGCTGGATCAGAATTGCAGCCACCATTCTCTATCAGATTAATATCTCAATATTCAAAGCAGACCCTTGTAGCCAAAAATGTCATTCCTAATGGTTGGGAGCCTGGTGCCACCTACAGATCCTTAGTCAATTACGTTGTAGAGCTGTAATCACTTATTATTATTATTATTATCATTATATATGTCCAGCCTTATACTGTACTGTGGGCTTTAAACGAATCATATATATATTGTATATGACTTTTATATATCAAGACAGTGTACGTGATGGAGATGATTAAATTATCTAATTAAACCCTTCCTATAAATTAAACTACCACTAATTTCTAACTAGCTTTCTTTTCAAGAGAAACAAAAAGTCTTGCTTGCTTGTGGTATAATAATTTCGTCCCTTACTACACATCACATTTTCAAATCAATAATTTATATCATTGATTTGATCTATATATAAATGAAATAAAGAAAAGACTTGCTTATTATATATTCTATACACAAATTATATAAATATGTATTAAATGTTATACTTAATTATCGGTTACTACGAAGTAAATTATTCCTAAACTTGTTCCTTAATTTCCGCCCATACCAATTAATTTCTTATGCTTTTTATTGGGTGACTCTAGATTTTATTTAAATATGATGGAGTAGTATTTTATTATTATTATTATTATTATTATTATTATTACTATTATTTTGCTAATCTAGATGTAGTATGAAATTCCACAAAATATCCCCCCTTTTCCTGCCACGTACTCATACAATTTCTTTACACATAAGTGGGGAGAATGTTAACATAATATAAAATCTTTTTTTATAGTTTTTTTAAAATTAGCATAAAATCAAGATTAAATAACTAAAAGTTATTTTATTTATGTATTTAGAGTAATTTTATTTGTGTCACCAAAATCATTTTAGTTATTTTATTTTCATAACTGACATTTATATCCCTCACTTTCTTTTTGCATACGTACAATTTCTTTATACAGAAGAGAGAATGTTAACATAATATAAAATCTTTTTTTATCTGTTTTTTTTAATTAGCATAAAATCAAGATTAATTAACTAAAAATTATTTTATTTATGTTATTAGAGTCATTTTATAAAATGCTTTAATTAAAACTAGACACTTTACGATATAAAAAATAAAAGTTATACAAGTTAACAAATTACAAGATTATTGGCATCGAAACCACAAGATTATCTAGTATCTTCGAAGACTAATACAAAAAGTTAGACGATGCATCTCCAATACATTGCTCGGAGTTGGAACAATGATTGTGTCATCTGTGTGTTCTTAAATAATGATGGACCAAAGAAAGCTCATCCATGTTGTTTAAAGATTTTGTAATTTTATGACTTATATAGTTCTTATTTTTTATATTATAAAGTCTTTAGTTTTGATCCAAACACAATACCTATAAATTTCATAAAATATAAAATTTATAAAAATATTTGATCAAAAATAAAAATAAAAAATATATTGTAATGTTCAAATTAAATTTTATTTTGTTAAAATAAAATAATAATTTTACTTCCGTTAAATTCACTTTATTATTACGTTAGAATTTTTAATTAATAAATAATATTTTTTATTTAAAAAATGATTAAAATATCTCAATTTTACAAAGAGATTCACCTAAGTGTTTATTATAAAAGTAAAATAAATAAAGTGTTCATTTGACACAAACAAAATGACTTTTACAAACCTCATCCAAAAATTTATCCAAAAACTCATAAATAATAAAATACCCTTCGAACATAATTTAATAAATAAAAATAGGATTATATGTCATAATATCTTTGGTAACTAACACCAATAATTAAGATGACCATCATCAATGACCCACTGGAATTTCGGTGATCAACCAAATGTAATTTATTACATCTATATGTATTTTTTATATGTAATATGCTATATACACAAAGAGTTCCAACAATCCACTAAAATATATTATATTAATATATTATATCTAATGTATCTTGTATATACACTATAACATTAAATTTATTAAAAATAAAACTATTTAAGTAAAAAAAATATCAAAATAAATACTTATCGATTGAACTATTATTACAATATAACATATGAGATTGAATTTTAATCTTTCTTTTTTAACAATAATATTAATCAATTGAATTAGTCACAAGTTTAATAATTAAGTATTTTTTTACAAGGAAGATGAAAAAGAAAATTAAATTATTCATATATAATGATATAAAAAACTGTTTAATAAATTGAAATTTCATTTCTAATATATAATATATAGTAGTATTCAAATTAGCCCATTGGTAACAAATAGGATTTCACAGTCAAGACATACATAGTAGACCTTATGGGTTTAAGCGCTTAAAGAATACCAAAACTAACTTTTAATTAAATTAAATTTCAATTATTGTAACATAAATTAACTAAAAAGTTACTCTTAACGAAAACCAAATACTAATATGAAATATACATATAGTTAAAATAAATAATTTTATTAAATAATGTTAATTTTTAAATGAACGTATTGTAATAATTTATATATTTTTAATTATAATTAAATATTTTTTAAATTTAAAACAATCAATCATTAATTTAAAATTATACATTTATTAACATTTATATATTTAAATAATTTCATCTACCTATCAATTTAAATTTATATATTTATTAACATTTATATATTTTAATAACTCTGTCACAATATTTTTATAATATATATATATATATATATAATTAAATTGAACTTTTGTCTTTAATAACATTAATTTTAATAAATTGATCGAATTTTTTTAACTATTAAAAATTCATTATAAAAGTCACAATTTTAAATCAAATTAATTAACAAATAAAATGAGACAAAAATAAGATCTCATTACATCTCTTACGATTAACACCCACTAGCGAACTTACCAAAGCTTTGATTACCGTTTCAACGACTTTATTAAGGCTTTGACCATTATTCTGACGTCTACACCATAACTCTAATTATGTAACATGTTATATACAAGATATATGTAAATATAATATATTGTATGTAAAAATAGAGTGAATATGATATGTTACATATAAAAATATAAGTATATATAACTCATTAAATACTAATCGTGCTTGATTTTAATACACTCTTCAATTGCTATTAAATTAATACAACTTGTTAATTTTTCATTTTATCGTTAACTAAATAAAAACTTATTTTTTTATTAAGTAGATATGATGATGCAACAAATTTTTAGATATTGATGTAATATATTACATATTAAAATAAAAATTTATATAATATATTATATACAAAGATAGAATGTTACTATGAAAACTACTATCGACAATCATGTCATATGTACATGTCACGTATAAAGATAAAAATACATGTAACATATTATATACAAAAATAATATAATAAATTATATTAGGTGAGTCATTAGAACTATAATAAATATAATATATATGTTACATATAAATATATACGTGAATGAAATAAACTACATCTAGTTGTTAAATGAAACTGAAACTATAGTGGATATTACATCCAATCAATAGTTAGAATTAGTACGTATATAATAAGTTATATAAAAAAAATGTTAATATAACATTAGAATCAATTGTAGAAAGAACCAATTAGGATAGTTTTTGAAAGAGATTGGAAACCTATTTTACAAATTTTTAAACTTCTTTACAAAAAATTAAAAATTATCTAGCTTCTTCTTCCTTGCGCTTTTCTCTACTTCTATAATGTCGATGTCCATAAGAACCTATTACTTTATCTATTCATCTTTAAGAAAAAAACATATTAATTGTAGTTGAGACTCATTCACCAAATATATATATACAAAAAAAATTATTACCCGACACATATTTATCTTTAATCTTTTTCTTCTTTTTTTCTCTTGAGAATAAAAAAAACTTTGACGGATGGGAAAAAAACCGAACAGGGTGACTTGTGAGATCCAGCTGACTTTAAGCTATTTATGTCTACCTTGTTGTCAACAAAGCTAAGTATCACGACCTTATTTTTCAAGTATCGATCGTGTGGCACTTAACACTGTCAGTTGCACTAAGCCTACCTTTGAATCCGAATGAAACTTCAGAGAGACTAGAAAGAGAGCTTATAAAGAATGCTTTGTATTGCTCTAGAGAGAGTTTATGTTACAAGATAATAAGAATTCTCAAGGATTTCTAAGGATGAATATAAATGGAGACCAATAGGTCTATTTATAATGTGGCACCAAGCTTAAGATTATGCCACATATTTCTAGATTATTCTAAGCCTAGAATATACAAGAGTGTTCTAGGTTATCTATAAGATGTCACAAGGTTTTATGACTTTCTATCCAACTCTAGAGTCTTTTAGGTTTGTCTAGCTCCTTCATGCAAGTTCCGAGATCTTCCGTAAGCTTCCAACGGCTTCTACATCCTTCATAAACTATCCGGCATGTTCTAGAATATTCTAACACATTCTAGCACCATCCAGCGTGCTCTAGAATATTATAGGATCTTCAAAGCTTAAGTTAAGTCCGTACAGCTCTAACTCTTTTTAGACATCTCTAAATCACTCTAGAATTTTCTTAAGTAGAAAAGTCTAAATTCATTAAGCAAGCACCATTTCTTTGAATTTTGTGGGACAATTTGAGCGAAACGTGACACAAGGTTAAGATTTTTGTTCGTGCTCCGTTCTCTTAAAAAAAATTAATAATTTTTTATCAAATAAAATAAAAAAAAAGTTAAAAAGACATTACCTGTGGTAGCCTGATATATCCTGCGGCATCCATAAGTTAGAATTTCATTTAGGTCAATAATTTGAAGAAGATATATTCTGAAACTTATGATAAAACTAACAACCTCAAATTGAATAGGAGAGAGAGAGACGAGTTATGTAAATAAAAAAATTGGAATAGAGAAGATAGAGAAACATAAAAGAGAGATCGCCATCCAACAAAACTCCTCTCGAGCAAAGAAGTATCTGATTTGGCCTTATTCGTCGCCAACTGACACTATTGAACTGAGAGAAGAAAAGTAGGGAGAACAGGTAGCAAGAAAGAAGGAGAAAAAGCATATAGCCGTGAATAAGATAACTGGGGGTAAAACTGTAATATAACGTAGAGCAAAATCAAGAAAATTGTAAAAATCTCGAAATGCCCTGTGATTTTGAGTCCTTATTTCTGTACGAGCCAGAGCACCGTAAAACATATTAAATGACTCGTGTTCACGTGGATCCAAATTCAATCGGACACAATAAAATTAAACCCAAACACGAATTAATTGACACTGACTTTTTTATATTTGACCACGAACCAGTTCATCTCTTAAATAAATGAGTTAGATTATAGTTTCAAATCAACCTAATTTAATATGTAAATGATTTTATATATTTTATTAATGGTAAAAAAAAATTATTTATTTTAAATATAAATTATGTTATAACTTGTATCAACCTTTTTATTATTAAATGTGTCTAAACATTTTGTTTAATTTTGATCTGAATTTATTAACAATAAATTTAAACTTATACATAAAAGTTTCAACTTTATGAATTAAGTAAACATCTTTTACCATTACAAATCAAATGCACAATTCCTAACATAAATTGACATTGTTATATACATATGTCCAGCACGAATTTATACATATGAGTTAGTTTAACCGTATTATGTCCTGTTCCTCTCCTTAGAATTTAAACGAGAGGTTGGTAATATCAAACTTCGAAATTATCTTTCTAATATTCATTATAAATTGAGGTGGTTTTCACCCCCCTCTTTGTTGGGCAAGGAAATAAAAAATAAAATTTATGTAGTACCCTGATGTTCAATCAAATTGGAGACCTATATCACGAATTTTTTTAATATATATATATATATATATATATATATATATATATATATATATATATATATATATATATATATATATATATATATATATATATGGGACTACCAATCTAAAATATTTTTGTATCAAGAACAGCTATATTGTTTTGTCAACCTTTATATTAACTCCATTGAACTCTTTAAACCCATTTTCTATTCTGAGCCGTACTTTACTTGACAACTCAAGTATACTTATTATCTTAAGATTTGTTTATTTTCAGCAGATTTTTCTTTTCTTTAATTTGGTTTTTCAATTCTAATATTGAAGGGGCATTTAAATTACTGCAACTAAGAAATATAAATGAGCTGGCCTGATGATGTGCAAAATGGAAATCATAAACCAGAATGTGTGCATATAATATATAATATTTGAACATATTTATGACTTTTATGTATCTCTTAATTCACATAACAAACCAAAGATATATGAATAAGAAGAAAAAACCCAACTGAACAAACTAACTCAATTTTCTTGTGCAAGTAAATAGATAATGTCCAAGTCACAAACTTGTGTGGAACTTCCTGTCTTTGACATCTCCAAGCCTTTAGACTCATATGCTCTTTCCTCTTTACGTCAAGTCTGCAAAGAATGGGGTTTCTTTCACATCACAAATCATGGAATTTCTAAAGATGTTTACAACAAAATCTATTCACTTTCAAACCATATTTTCAATCTTTCATTAGAATTGAAACTCAAGGTTGGTCCTTTATCTTCCATCAAAACTTATACTCCTCATTTCATTGCTTCTCCTTTCTTTGAGAGTCTCAGGGTTTCTGGACCAGACTTCTTTGCCTCTGCTCAGAGTTCAGCGTCTGTTCTCCTTAATCCGCAAAACTCGGAATTTAGGTCAGAGTAGTAGTGCATTAAGAGAAAATTCAACATTTGTATCCTTGGGAATAGCAGCATACATTTTCGTATTCATATGGCTTTGAAATACTGCATAAAACAATTATTTGCTTCAAAGTCAACACATTCAGAATAATTTTTTTTTTTTGAAAACTAATACATTCCTCATCTGCTGGAGAACGTTTTAATTGAAATGTTTCACATTCATTTATTTGATAATGGCCTTTTAGTATAGAATACATTTTACATATAAGAAAAAAGTTGAACAAAGAATAACTGATTTAGTTACGGGTTATTCTGCAATTGATTTTGTTTTCAAAATAGACATTGTTTGGTAACTATATCTATTTTTAAGTTCACGATAAATTTTATTTTTACACACATTTTTTTATTGTTTTTGAAACTTAGAAAAAAAAATGGTTTAAAACCCATATTTCAAGTTTACTTTTCATTTCATCGTTTAATTTTACTTTTTTCTTTATTACGACCTAACATGTTGTGGAATTTTGAGGAAATATGATGAACAAGTTTTATTGCATACTATTCTCCTCTCTTTTACAAAGGGAACTGTACATGCTTTTATAGCAAAACTATTCTAACGGGTGCCTATGTTCTATTCTAACGTTTGCCTACTGTTCAGTCTAAAAGTGGTAAAAGTAGAGTAACTTTTTTCTGAAAACTAGTTGCTCCTTTTTTTCTAAAATAGCCTATGATGAAATAACCGTTAATGGTCTGAGGCTATTATTATTTTTATTCTATCTTGTTTTCTCAACACTCCCCCTCAAGTTGGGTTCGAACAAATTGATTGAACCCAACTTGCCAAGTATGTTCATATGATTAGTCTTGTCGTAGCCTTTGTAAAAATATCCGCCAATTGTTCTTTGCTTGACGAATGGGGTTTCTATTTCTCCTGACTGCACTTTTTCTCGACAAAGTGACGGCAACCAATGCTTTGTCCTCTCATGGAAGACTTGGATTTGTATGATGTGTCACGCTGGGCTTGATTGTCGCAGAACATTTTCATGCTCGCGTAGGCTCTATCTTTAAGTCGCTAAGTATTTGTTTGATCGAGATAAGCTTCACTTCTTTGTGGATGCCATAGCTCGATATTCAGCTTTCCGACGACCTTGCAATGACGTTTTGCTTCTTGCTCTTCCAAGTAACCAAGTTGCCACCTACAAAAGTACAAAACCTGTGGTTGATTTTACGTCACGACTCACCGGTAATCTGCATCGAAAAACCAACCACATTGTTAGAACCATTTTTCTTCATCCAAATTCCTTGACCTGATTGCCTTTAAGATATCTTAATATCCTTTCAATGGCACTTCCAGGGTAATGCGATGGAGCATGCATAAATTGGCTTACATTACTTACCGTCAAATGCAATATCGTGTCCGTAACCGTAGTGAGATAGATTAGTTTTCCTACCAATCTCGATCGTCTATGCTCGTGTAGTGGTTCACCATCTTCCAGGTCGAGTTTAATGTTGGTTTCCATTGGAGTACCGGTGGTTTTGCTCACATCTTGCGGTCTCTTTTAGCAATTGATGACATATTTTCTTTGAGATAGAAATAGGCCTTTATTGGAGTGAGCTATTTCTATTCCAAGAAAATATGAGAGTTTTCCGAGATCCTTGATATCAAAATCCCTTTTTAAATATTGTTTGACCCTTTTAATTTCTTCATTATCATTTCCAGTGATGATAATATCATCTACATCATGAAAACAATTGTGGTGGAATTTTGTGAATGTTTGACAAACATTGAACAATCTGATGCTTTTGTTAAAATTATCTTTTAAAGAGAGCAGGCTTAGCTTAGCGTACCATGCTCTTGGAGACTGAGGCCGTAAAATTGCCTTCTTCAACTTACATACCAATGATGGATCTGGTGCATTCTTATGACACCTGGAGGAAGAGTCATGTAGACTTCTTAACTTCCAAAGTTCCTTGAAGGAATCGTTTTTCACGTCCATTTGAAATAGATCCCATCCTAAGTTGGTAGCCGTTGATAGCAAAATTCATACTTGTGTTCATTTTTGCCTACGGTGCAAAAGTTTCTTGGTAGTCTATACCATAAAGTCCGAGTAAAGCCTTTGGCCACTAATCTAGCTTTGTATCTTCCAACCGTACCATCGCTATTATGTTTTATTTTGTATACCCATTTACATCCTACGGGTTTTTATGTCTTGGTAAGTACAATGTCCCATGTGTCATTTTTTTCTAAGGCTTGAAGCTCTTCTTTCATGGCCTTAACCCAAAGCGGATTCTTGTTGGCTTCGTCAAAGTTGGTTGGTTCGGCTTGATGGGATTATCTTTCTTTCGAATAGGCTCGATACTCGGGAGAGACTTTTCGTAAGAGAGATAAAATTGTGAATTGGATACATCACGATGGGATACATAATCCCTTAGCTTGACAGGAGGTCGCGTTTGTCGTATGGATCTTACTCGGCGGTTCTTCTTGAGTTGATTCTTCGCTTGATTCATTTTCCTCATTTTCTCCCCTGAAGAAATTGCACTGACTCACTGTCAATTCTTCCTCCTCACGTTCAACTTTGTGCTTGATTTGTTTCCTCGGGAAAAACAAAATTATTTGGAAGTAACATGATTGGTTATCCTTGTGCATTTAATTGATTGTCTTTTTGGTCATTTGTTTGGTAGTACGGTTCATCCTCGATAAATGACACATTTCTTGAGATATAAAGTTTATGATTTTGGGATCATAACATTTTATATCCCTTTTTCGAAGGAATATCCTAAGAACATGGTTTTCAAGATTCTTATCTAGTTTATCTTGTCTTTTGATATGTACAAAACATGTACATCCAAAAACTTCGAATATGATCAAGGTCTATTTTTCTACCTTTGAGAATCTCTAAAGGGACTCATGTTTTTTAATCTTGCACTTGGCAACCTATTTATGAGATAAGTTCTTTGTTAAACATGTCAGACCGATATTTTGGGGACATTACTTTGAAAAAGAAGTGATCTAGTGACTTCAGGAGATGACGATTTTTCTTTGAAACTCCGTTTTGTTCGGGGTATTTATACATGTTGTTTGATGTAAAATTCCTTTTTGTTTGAAAAATTCTAAAAAGTTTTATTGACATATTCTGCCATTGTATGCGATCTAAAAATCTTGATTTTGGAATTATATTGGTTTTCCACAAAGTTAAAAAATTCTTGAAAACAAGTGAACACCTCATTTTTTGCTTTTAAAAGATAAAGCCAGGTAGTACGAGAATAATCATCAATAAAGGTTACAAAATATTTAAAATTGTTATAAGAATCAATAGGGGCTGGACCCCAAACATCAGAATGAATTAAATCAAAACATTTGTTTGACACACTGGTCGATAATGGAAATGGTAACCTAGTTTGTTTTGAAAACCTACAAATATCACATGTGCTTGAGTCTAAATTAGAACAAAAAAGTTTGTTTAAAACTTGGTCGGATGGGTGTCCAAATCTCCAGTGTAGCAATTTGTCACGATTTATTGAATTTGATGACACAAAACACCTATTGGTAGAATCTTCAAGATAATATAGACCATTTTTAACAAAACCCTCACCAATCTTCTTCCCTGATACTCGGTCCTGAAAAGTGACTTTGTTTGGTGAGAATATAACATTACAATTTAAATCTTGAATTATTTTGCTAACCGACAATAAATTTGAATTAAAGTCTGGTAAGTACAAAACATTTTTTACATTTTTTGCAAAAAAAAAATTTGTGAAAGTACATAACCGCTAATTTGGGCTTTATTTCCATTTGCAACAATTACATGTTGAGAATCTTTAAATTTTTTGAAATTTTTGTAATTTAGATTGATCCCATGTCATGTGATCGGTTGCTCCCGAAATCGATGATCCATTTACTCGTATTTTTACGAGAAATTAGAGATCTTGGGATTATTAATTTGAGAAGATAGAAAGTTAGATTTATATTGTACAAAACCCGATTTTTCTTCTTGTAGCAACCCGTTTAATTGACTCGATGGCGTGCGAGTTGTGTGTTTGTCGCCACGAGAGGATCACGAGAAATCCCCAGCTTAGTACGTTGGTGGTTCGGATCCAACCCGCCGCTCTTTAACCTGCGGTCCGACTACTCACACCCCCAGTCTCCTCTCTCTCTCTCGCGATTTTCGTGCGCCGCCCTCTCGCCTGCATCCCGTTAGGTCGCGGTGAGGTGGAGGTGCCCGGCAGTATCACGGTTGTGACCTGCTGCTTACGGTGGTCACACCTTCGCCCCGTTGTTAGGTCTCCTCTCTCCTCTCGCCGCTTCTCGAAAGTAGGTTGGGTTAGGGTTTCGAGCAGTGCGCGGTATTTGGTTTCACCCGAGTCTGGCTCGCCACGAGCATTCATTATAGCCGTCGGGTTTCTTCTCTCTTTCTATGGTAGCCGACGAATCAATTGATGGTAGTTCGGAGGAGTAGAGGATCTGGGATCTGATGGCTTCAAAGCTTGGGTCGAGACCACCGAGATAAGTATATACCAACTCTTGCTGTGCCCTTTTTTGGATTTCTTCGGGGTCTGTTGTAGGTGGGAGGTATAGTTGGAGTTCCTCCCATCGTCGTCAGTACCTCGGTTCCATATTGTGAGCTATTTTTGCCCTTTTGTTTGATTTGTGATTCCATTTCAAATTGAAAATATGAGCGAAATTTTGTTGTTAGCCATATAGTGTTTTTACCTTGTCCCACGTACGGCTTTGGATGAGTTTAGAAGCGTACATAGGCGTGCAATTTGAGCTCCATGGTGTTGAGGAAGCATCGGACATGACCAAATGGTCTCGAGGTTTGCCATTCTCGCTATTTTTCCTTTTTCTTGACGGTTGGATCGTTTTCTGCGGTTGGTTTTGGTTTTTCTATGGTTCCATCGATATACCCTAACTTTCCTCTGCCACTGAGGCCTATTAGGATCGATCTGGACCAGGGAATGTAATCTTTATTGCCACTGAGGGTTATGGTGGTGATTTTGGAGTTATCAGATGGTATAGACATGATTTCTGGTTTTTTTGCTGATATGTGTCGAGGAAGGATTTCTGTGGCTCTATTGGCTCTTGCCCTTCTCTTTTCTTGACACAGCTTGAGTATTTTTCTGGCCCTTTTACAGCTCTGATACCATGTGGAATTTTGAGGAAATATGATGAACAAGTTTTATTGCATACTATTCTCCTCTTTTTTACAAAGGGAACTGTACATGCTTTTATAGCAAAACTATTCTAACGGGTGCCTATGATCTATTCTAACGTTTGCCTACTGTTCAGTCTAAAAGTGGTAAAAGTAGAGTAACTTTTTTCTGAAAACTAGTTGCTCCTTTTTTTCTAAAATAGCCTATGATGAAATAACCGTTAATGGTCTGAGGCTATTATTATTTTTATTCTATCTTGTTTTCTCAACACATGTAACGAAATAAGAAAATAAAAATATTTTATAAGACGAGTTTTAGTTTTTTTTTTCCCTAAATGAATTATAAAATAGTAAACATAATAAAAATCAACTTAAAAACTGAAGAGATCTTAAAAGAGAGTAGGAACTATGATTTATCTAAATTCAATCATTCTTAAAATTTCACGCTTGGTATACTAACATTTACGATAAAGAGTTTGAGACAAACAATTTAAATGTATTTGTGGTGGTTATTTATATGGGGTTTTTTTTTTGGTATGTTAAATGTCAGTGTGATGTTGGAAGAATATGGGAGCAAAATGACTGAACTATCAAAAAGAATTGTAGAAATTGTGTTGATGAGTTTAGGAGAAAATTTAGAGAAGAAATATTATGATTCGGAATTCAAAAAATGCCATGGCTATTTGAGGATAATCAACTATTCAGCTCCAGAGTGTGTGAAAGAAAAAGAAGTTGTAGGGCTTGGAAAGCACACTGACATGAGCTGCATAACAATTGTTTATCAAGATGAAATTGGTGGGCTTCAGGTGAGATCTAAAGAAGGTAAGTGGATGGACATAAACCCGTATGGAGACACACTTGTAGTGAACATTGGAGACTTAATGGAAGCTTGGAGTAATGGGAAGTTGATGTCATTTGAATACAGAGTAGTCTTGAAAAGATTTATTAAAAGGTTTTCTTTGGCTTTCTTCTGGTGCTTTGAAGATGAAAAGGTTATTTTTTCCCCAAATGAAGTGGTTGGAGAAGAGCATTTGAGAGTTTATAGACCATTTGTTTGTGAAGATTATTTGAAATTTAGAGAGAACAATGAGGAAGGAAAGTTTGAGAAAGTTGGTTTTACTGTTAACGATTTTGCTAGCTCTACAAGGTGATTAAAAATAAAAAATAAAAATCGAGTGCAAAAGCTATCCGATTGAGATAGCCATTGTATCTACTTTTAACAACTTTATTTGGTTTGGGGGAGTTTTTTTTTTTTTTTTTTTGCTTTAACTTTTTTTTTTTTAAATTTGTATTTTCTTGAAGAAATAGCTTGTCTTTGAGCGTTATTATATTCGTGTAACGCGATGTGTAATCTCCATAAAAGCAATTGTAATCGAATTCTTATATAATGAAGAGCAAAATATTCATTACAAATTTGTGAGAAATTTCAAATGAGCGACATTGTGTACCCTTTGTGAGGAATTTCATTTGATTGACACTGTGAACCATTTACTATTTTGTGAGGAATTTTAACTGAGTGACATTGTGTACCATTTACAACTTTGTAAGGAATTTCAAATGAGTGACATTGTGTACCATGATAATTTCAGTTAGACCCAAGAATGTATCCAATGATAATGTGCCAGGACACATAAATTTGTAATCATCACACATTTGTTTAGTGCTAAAAAAAATATAAAACAAACTCTTTATTTCGATGACACACTCATATTTTTGTTCACACGGAAGTTTAAACTACAACCAAAAAGATACAATCAAACCATACTTCCAACAAGACTAACCCTTGCAAAGGTTTAAACAAAGACCTACCTCTTTACAACCCAGGAAGATTTAGATTCACGCACAAACTCCTTTACTAGGCTTCATAGTAAAGGTGGCTAGGCGCTTATGACCAAACAATAAAACTGCAAACCAAGACATCAAGGATTCTCTGTTTCTTCAATGCACCCAAAGAAGACAGTGTGTTGTGCTCTGGCCTGTCAAAGAAAGATCATTGTATTTTCCACCTCCTCGTGCAATTTACAAAATGCTTCATTAATAGAAGACAATGACAACAATCCTAGCGATGATGATAGTGATGAGGAAGAGGATACAGATGCAGGAGAATGCCACTCTGTCAATGCTTCATAGTACAGTCGCCCTCGGTAGGCAACAAGGTCAGCATAGTATACCGGTGGGACTAATGACACAGGTTTAGTACAACGAGCCATAGTGAAACACATGTAATATATAAGCTTCTGCAGTTGGTCAGAAGTGAAACTATGCTCATCCCACAAGACATGGTAGTGTGTAGGCTTGCTTGTGCCGAGGCTTCCATAGTGACTGCACAGAAAGAAATCAAACTCAAAGGGATGCACAATGCCTTTGTCCACAACTGTGCCTGGAACCACATTGCCATTATTACTATTCTCTGGGAAAAAGCGACTTTGATGGCGCTTCTGGGCAACAATAAGCGTAATGCTGGGAAAGTAATTGATAGTTTGAAATGCCCTCTTGAGATCCATTAACTCCTCATTAAGAACCATGTCAAACTGACCGTCACTGACTCCATCACGAAAGACAATTATTTTTTCTGGCCTGGCTTTATTTAGTCCAGCATACACATCAACTAGCTCCAAACACATGTCCCCAAAATCGACAATCTTCTCCTTTCGATGCTCTTGAGGTCGAACACGCATAGCATAGCGAGTTGCAGTAGGCCAATTCATAGTGGCAACAACAGCTGCTATTGATGGGCTCGTCACATTCCTAGAGCCAGGATGATTCACATCAGCTCCAACAATCATTGCATGGCGTGCATTCTCAAAGATGGGAAGGTGGTCAATCAGCTCAGTATTACTGCCTCCAAGCTTAGCATTGATCTTAAGAGCAATATTGGCAAGATACTGGTCTTTTGCCTCATTTGCAAGATTGGACAGGCAGCATTGTGTCACTAAGCCAATTTTAGTTTCAGAGATCCACTTGAGATGCTTATAACCATTATCCCTCCTCGACATTACACAAACAAGAAGCTGTAGGCGACCCTTGCCCCTCCAACAAGCCTCTTCATTAGTTCCATCCAACAATTCTAGAAGTGTATCAGATCTTGACAATTGTTTCATTGCAGCAGGTTGATATAAGAGAGGTTCCTCCATTCTAATGCCCATCCGTCTACAACGACTCATGAGCTTACTAATGAAAGAACGATAGTCTAGTTTGAAGAAACCTCGTTCAGAGTCACTGAAGTCAAGTACAGCCCATCTCTCAATAGATTGTCCTTCAACAACCAATTTATCATTTAGGTTCCACTGGCGTTTATCATTGTCTACCCTCAATCTAAAAATCTGTCCATTTGAAGCCCCTACCTTCAACACAGGTGGCCCAATTACTCGTCCTGTTACCACTTCCATATTTTTGTTCACTTCTATCCCAAAGTTTTCTATGACTTTTCCACTGCCATTTAAATACAAAAACAAAGAAAGTGAGTTTTCAACATAAGATGTATTTCAAATAGCAAAAAGCATAAATTAAACTAAGGGAAAGAGGCCCCAGTCTGTCTCCTTTATTTGGCCAATTCAATACCGATTCAATTAATCCAATAAATTATAAGCATCCAAGAGATTATATATATTTCTAACCATCAATTAATTTTTTCACCTATTTCATTAAAATAAGGTTCCTAAAGATACCATTCTTCAATCATATGTTGCAAAGTATGATCTTTCACATAACTCAATGAAACAATAAAAAAACTAATTGACAAGAGAGCATTAGGTATTGTTAAGTCCCTATCAGACTGCTAAAAACTAGTTTCACTACTGAAAAAATATAATATATATTTATACATACAAGTTAAAAGTTAAATATATAATATTTAAATGAGTAATGATATTGCCACAACAAAAGTGTATAAATTGTCTATTATCTTCTGACAATTAACTATATTTTAGTGCTATTACTGTTGGATAAAAAAGTTGTGAAAATAACCATTTGGGCTGTGATAATATTGTCACCTTATTCAAATAGATATAAGCATAAGAAGTTACATTGCAAAAATGAAACTAATGGAAACATCTAACAGCACATAAAGAAAATAACTCGCCCTCATGAATCTTAATATATGTTTCCAATAAAGTAAAAGTAATGAGGAAAACATACCCACAAGGTCCGTCATCCGAATTTACCATGTTGCATATCATCATCCTTCTTTTTTGAGGTGAAGCCAGTGATGTATCCTTCAATTTTTTGGATGCTGTTCGGTCCAAATTCTCCTTTTGGTATCTTTGTCCTTCAACAAGGACACAACACTCCATTGGCACATCATTCCTTTTATTGTTCTTTCCCAAATCTAAGCAAGGTATATTACCATACTCAATTCTTTTATTGTATTTTTCCCCAAAATAATCAAGAAGTCGAACTCTCCTAGGTGGGTTCTGACTACTTGGGTCTTCAGCCATGAACGTACATTCCCATGCATTCTCTCTGGTTAACCCTCTTATGTTGAATTTTTGTTTGGTTCGACGATGAGTGACATAAACTTTCAAACCCTGCAAGACATTCTCAACTTGCCTCCTAAACATCTGAAACTCATTCAAATTAAAACCACGGATGTGCTCTCTGAGAAAATCTAAAACTGGCATGCTGTTTAGAAAAGCCAACACTGAGTAGTCCAGACACAAGGCCGGCCCCCGAGAAGTGGTCTTTAAACTGTGCTGGAACCCTCTGAACATAGCAATTCCTCGTCCAAGGTAGTCTTCTTGACTACTACTAGAAGAATAAAAACTTCTACCAGAAGAAATCATTTTCCTAGTAGGGTTCTCCTTGAAGACAACATCCATCCCTTGCAATATATCACGTGGGATGGATGTAAGGTGCCCACTTAGATAATCATTCAACTTGCAGAGCTCAAGCATTTTTACAAGCTTTAGAGTTAATATGTAGGTGCGGACAATTGTGCCATCTCCTTTGGGGATTCCCACTCTATATTCTCCTTCGGGCAATGATACTGCACTAAATATGTTCTTCTCTCCATCATAAGCAGTCTTTGACATAGGAAGTTCTGCATCAGAAAATAGCTTATTCCTAATCAAAGAAAGATCTGCCTTTGATATCCTCACTGGCCTACCATTTGTTGGGAGCACTTCTGGTTTGACTTCAATATCATAGTGCCATATGATACTCTCCTGGTTGTACTTGACAGGGAAATAGTTAACACTAAGCTTAACAGTTTGGATAGCATTGATTCCGCCTTCATCAGGTCGCCTTATGGGAGATATTTTGTCTGAACTTTCTGGAGCAAAAAAGGAGAGGCATGGTTAGCAATTTCAGTGATTGCATTATGGGAGCGAGAAATATTCTAGTAAATCTAATTTCTTCAAATGGAGGATATAAGATCCCCAATGCTTAACTAAGTAGCCAAATAATAGGTCCATGATATAAGTTCAATGCAGAAACTATACAAGAAGCATATTTAGCAAGTGAAACAAAAGTTTTTCAGCTGTTAAACACAACCAAAACCGGAATAATTTAAAGATGTGAATGATAAGAGAGAAACATTAGCATTGCAAGTTTCAACACTAAAAAGAACTTTGAGACAAACCTCATACTCCGATAAGCTTCCTAAACAAGTGCATAATTCACATATGTTTTAAATCAATATCAACCTCTCTCAAATCTTCACGCTTAGTTGTAAACTTGTAATCCAAGATCAATCACAATTTAGGTTTTATGATAATTATTATGAGTAATTTAATTTAAAAAAATCAGAAAATCAATGATATGTTCTATACCAGTAACAAGGTGAGTTTTCTCGGATCGGAACTGACTTGAACGACTATCAGTCGTTCCATGGCCACCAACAGCACTGTTGATCGACTTAGTCTCAGACTGAGTTGGCACCGATTTCACTCCACTGGGAACCAAATCCGGCAGGATCCCAACTCTAGGACTCCAAGCTACTCCAGATTGATTACTTTGATGCAAATGATACTGGTTTTGATCTCTTCGATGACGATAATGTTGATCATCAAAACGATCACCGCCTCCTCCTCTACCACCACCTCTTCCTTCTCCGTCTCCTCTTCCTCCTCTTACACCATAGCCACCACCTCTTCCTTCTCCGTCTCCTCTTCCTCCTCTTACACCATAGCCACCACCTCTTCCTTCTCCGTCTCCTCTTCCTCCTCTTACACCATAGTCACCACCTCTTCCTCTTCCGTCTACCCTTCCTCCTCTACCACCATAGCCACCACCTCTTCCTCTTCCGTCTCCCCTTCCTCCTCTACCATCATAGCCACCACCTCCTCTACCACCTCTCTCCATTGGATCAAACGGGAGCTAAAAAACACAAAGAACTATCGCGCAGTCGTCTATAAGCGTAGAAAAAGATCAAGAGAGGATTTTATAGGAAAACCCTTAGGAAGTGGAGTTAATTTATAAGGAATTGGAAGATATGTTTGGGATGATTTTCGTAATATTAAGGGAATAACCCCATACGTTTGCTTAGTCTGTAAGATTTAACCGTTTTAAAGCGCGTGGGACTAGGTGAAGAAAAGAAAGTACTATTCGTTCTGGGAAAATAAGTGGAAAGATTGTGAGAATATTTTGTAAATTCTTCGGCGTCTTCGAGAGCCAATAAATTGACTTAGAGAACAAGTTTGTAAAGAAAATAGGAACGGCGTAGCATTCGATGGATTTCGTTCTTTACCTTATTGGCTTACCTTTATAATTCCTCTTTCTTTTTTGTTGACTAAGGACATGATTTTTTTTTAATACCCTTTTACATTCCTGTACCCATACATTTTTCTTACAATTTAGGATCTCTATTTTATGTACCCATTGCTTATTTCTTTTTTCTTATAGTATAGTTTTATTTTTTTTTATTTTTCAAATTTTTATCTCTTTTTTATATCATTAAAATTCAATTTTAAATTTATCTCAAATTTTAGATTAATTATGTATATTTGTGACTTATTTTAGAGTTTCTACGTGATCCTTACGTACATATATTTGATTATACATAAGTCTTACATTTATATTAGGGTTAACCGATTATTCTTGTTATAAACTAGATTTAGTTGAATTTATCGTAAAATCAACCTAGTTAATCAAGAAAATTTGTAGCTATAACCTTAACTTAATGTGCATTGTTAGTTTTGTAAAAGAATTGTGTCTTTATTGGTGTTCTTTATTTAACTTAATGTATTATATTTGTCTGTGTAAAGTTGGTTATTAACAATCATTAATACACACATATTTAAATAGATATACTTTATATATGAACATATTTACACACATCGTTGTGATAATTTTTATAGTATGTATGTTAGGTTGAGTGTTTGTGATTTTGGTTCATTTTATTTACGAGTATTTGTAAAAAATTACGTGATACTCTTTTTAAAAAAAAAATTACATTTTTGTGGGCTTGCTTACCCTTCACCTTCCTTGACCGACGAGATCTAACAACTCTTATCCTTGTCAGAGTAGTGTTTTATGCTCGTCGAGCTGGGATTAACAAGAGGGTTGACAAGACCTTTTAAGTAGTTGATAATTTTCTATAAATACTCTCTTTATTTTATTGTTGAGTAATTAGAAAAACCAAACAAAGCTCTGCTAATTTTTCATCATATTTTTTATTCTATTTTACAAATTACTTCAAGTGTTATTTAATGTTTATGTTACGTGTTTGTGATAGTGAATACTTAAAAACATTTTTACTATTAGATTATGATCGAGTCAGATATCTCTTTATGTTCATGTTGTTGATCGTTGGTGATTGATTGCATTGTTGTGTGCAGTGTTAGCTCTATAAAAAGTTAGATTTGTGTGTTGAATCAACTTATTGCAGAGGAAGTAGGCAAAGGTAGCAATAGATAGTTAGAGCAACATGGTCACATCTAATATAAGTATTTATATTTATATTTTCTATCAAGTTTTATCTATTTATTATGTTTTAATAGATTGTTTGTTGTACCATAAATAACTCTAAGATCTTACCACATAGGTAAGAGATTCTAGGTGAGTTTACTTTATCATATCATTATGTTATGTATGATCAGCTTTTTCGTTAGTACAATCTTAGTTGCTATCGTGTATGTTCCAACATATGCGATTTTAACTCTGAATGGAAAAATTTTTGTTTCTGTTGCATGCTTTTTTTTAGCATGTTTACTATTCTTTAATTAATTATATATGTTATATTTAATTAATTTTTTGTTATTTGATTATTCTTTTTTCTACCTTACTTTCTACTATCTGATTATTATTTTTACTTTTTACGAGTTTGACACGAGTCTCTATAAAATTTGTATCTTCTTACCCTGATTGTTCATCAAGTGACTCATTCATGTATAAAAAGAGAATGTTGAAATCAATGTAAGGCATAAAAAAATGATAGAATTCATAAAATGTGCTATGAAAGAATTATTGTAAACACACTCGACTTATTTAGTGGAATATTGGAAAAATTGACCTTTCTCATTAAATAGATTCACAGATTCACAATTATGGATTGAATAATGTAAAAACTTGATGTTTTGATACATTATTGATAACTTTATGTCTTATTGTTGTGTGCTTGATCATTAAGTGTAGGCAATGGTTCTTGCATGGGTGTTCTTAGCTTGAATGGTATGCACGTTGTTGTCTTCTGGGAATTGTTCTAACAATTGGTAATATTTGGTGTAGAGACAAAGAGAGATAAATTATACTTGATTTTGTCAGTGTTACTATTAGTTTTATTTATTTGTATTTGTTGCGTTGTTCCTATTGTCAAAAAGTCCCCTCTTACAAAAATAATGGAACATCCATGCTCTGTTTCTTTGTTTTTAAGATCTAGTATAATAATACATTTTTATGGGTATTACAATTACGTGTACTCGAACACATCAATATATATATATATATATATTTATGTGTAAATATGTAAATATTTATTTTGAAATAAAAAAAATATAGAATTATTTAAGAGGGTATAACCAGGTCCAAATAAGAAAAAGTTCAAAATTTAGGTACAAAAAGAAAATAATGGAAAAGATGGTAGGAAATAAACAAGCATAATTACACATTAGATATTGGGGTGTAAATATGTAATTGTGTAAGGCAATTGCTGGGAAACTTTGAGGTAGAATTGGATGGAAAAATTGGTAAGATTGGAAAATTAGATTGTATCGAACAATTAAATTTGATTTATTATCTGATTCGATTAAGTTCAATGTATTCAAATATTAAATTATTTTAATTGGATCGGATCATTTATATTATTATTATTATTATTTACTTTTTATAAATATAATAGTGTATATAATTCAATTATTATTGGACAAAAACTAGTAAATCATACTAGATTGAAAAATTGAATTATTTCAAACAATTTAATTTAATTTATTACCTGATTCAGTCCAATCTGATTTGTAAAAATTTAAATTGTTCAACTTCGATTATTATAGTTATAATTTATATTTTACAAACATAATAATACATGTAAGTCAAATTTATTACTATTCAATTTAGTGTTCTCAAGTTTAACTCTTAATAATAATAAATTTTTTAATTGTTTCAAGTGATAGTAAATAAAAAAAGAATTAGGATAAAAATGTTGATAATAGGATAAAAATCAACAAATGACTGTCTGATTCATGGTATATAAAATTGTTTAAATTTAATTTTTTGTATCTATATCTTAAATGATTATAACTGGATTAAACTATTTTTAATAATTTAATTTGATTTAATTTAATATATATGAAGAATTTATTTTAATTTATTTTAATTTTACAAAATTTGGATCCATTACTAAGCTAAATACGTTAGAGTAACATTTTTTTAATTATTTTAATTGAGAGTATATAAATAAATAAAAATATTATTGTTAGTATTGTAGTAATTTAGATATGGGATAAAAGATGTTAATAATATGTAAAAGAATTAACAATATATTATTTTATTGATTATAATATAGAAATATTTTAATATATATTTTATTGTTAATATTTTAAAATATTTTAGATGGATCAAACGGATCAAATTTTATTTTTGCAAAATTTAGATTATATCAATCGTTTCTACCCCTACTCCCTTCTAGGTGAAGATTTCAAATGAAACCTTGAATCTGAATCGTCTATTACTTAATAATAATAACGACTGTGATCTCCTGAATTGTTTCTTGGAGAAGAGAGAATGGAATCATGTTGGCTTTATGGAGGATTGATGAGCTCAGTTGGTAAACGTTCCTGGGGGGTTCCTTCCGTGGAATAAAAGGCAAAGATGATGAAAGATAACTTCTTTTTTTCTAATAGAGAAATTTTATTTTTTGTGGTGATGAAAAAGTTGTTATTATTTTAATTATTTTTTAATGATAATTTTATTTAATAATAATATTAAAATTTAATTAATTACCGTGTGTTACTTTTCATTTTAATTAATTTTTAAATTTAATTATTTATTTTTTTTGAAAATTTGTTTTCACTAAATAATGCATCGAATATTTTTTAGTAAACTTGGTTAGTTACGTGGTCAATTTTTAGCCACATAAGAGATATACAATTTTCTTATAAATTGACCATATAACTAGCTAAATTTTAGTCACAAAAAATATTTGACCACATAACTAACCAAATTTTAACCAAAAGAAAAGAAATATATTTGAAAAAATGTGTTCATTGTCTTGCATTAAAAGTAAAATAGAGTTGCTTTCAATAGTTCCACTCCTTCCAGGATAAATAATATTTTAAATTTGATTCATTTATATTTGTGTGAAACAATACCAAAGTTATTTAGTGGTGTCCAATACTTTGTGACATGACATTCATTGATGATCATTCAAGGAAGACGTGAGTATATCTTCTGAAAACAAATGATCAGGTGTTAGATGTCTTCAAAGAATTTCATGGCTCATTTGAGAGACAGACTGAGAAGAAGTTGAAGTGCATCTGGATAGACAATGTCTACTCTCGTATGCAAAGTTTTCTAAATCTTTTTGGGGTGAAGTCATACTCATAGTTACACATGTGTTGAATCTTTCACTTTATACTCCTCTTAAGAAGAATGTTACAGATAAAGTGTGGTCAAGAAATGATGTTTTTTATGATCATCTGTGGGTGTTTGGCTGAAAAGCATTTGTTTATACCGCCAAGGATGAGAGATCAAAACTTGATGCCAAAACAAGATAATGTATTTTTATTGGCTATGGTCAAGATCAATTTAGCTATAGATTTTATAATCTGGTTGCAAAGAGACTTGTCAAGAGCCATGATGCTGTATTTGTTGAAGATGAGACCATTAAAGATATTGTCAAAATAAATTAAAAATTTCTAATTCTAATGGTGACTCATCATATTTAGAATTAATTCCTCCAATATCTGTGCCAAGAAAAGTTGGAGATGAAGACTAAGTTTATCCACCTGATAAAGATGATGCTTCCATAGAAGTTGGTTCTAAAGAAGAGAGAGATGATGTTGTTTATTATTTAGCATCAACACATGTAGTTTCTCCTGTTCTATTGAGAAGAAGTGATAGACTAAGATGACCCTCTACCACATATCCTCCATATGAGTATGTAACTTTGATGAGGGAGAGCCTGAGAGTTATGAAGAAACTATGGATGATGAATCCAAATAAAAATGGATTGAAGTCATGCAAGATGAGATAAAGTCCTTGCATAAGAATAAAACTTTTGAGTTGATGAAACTGCCCAAAGGGAAAAGAGCTTTGAAAAATAAATGGGTGTTCAGGGTGAAGTATGAAGAAAACAACTCTAGTCCATGATATAAAGCCAAACTGGTTGTCAAGGGATTCAGCCAAAGAAAAGGAGTTGACTTTGACAAGATTTTCTCACCAGTTGTGAAAATGGCATCTATATATACTATGCTGGGGTTAATAGCAAGTCTTGACTTGGAGGTAAAGCAAATGGATGTCAAAACTGTCTTTCTACATTATGACTTGGAATAAGAGATATGCATGGAGCAACCATGGGGTTTCAAGCAAAAGGGAAAAAATGATTATGTTTTCAAATTGAAGAAAAACCTCTATGACTTAAAACGGACACCGAGATAATGGTATAAGAAGTTTGTGTCTGTTATGGGAGAGTAAAGCTACAAAAAGATTACTTCAGATCATTGTGTTTTTGTGCAGAAATTCTCTGATGACGATTTCATTATTATTTTGCTCTACGTGGATGATATGTTGATTGTTGGTCGAAATATTTATAGAATCAATAACTTGAAAAAACAATTGAGCAAGTCTTTTTTCATGTAAAACTTGGGGCCAGCAAAGTGGATTCTTGGCATGCGTATTATTATAGATAGAGGCGGCAAGAAATTATGGTTGTCACAGGAAAAATACATAAAGAAAGTACTTCAAAGATTTCATATGGACAAGGCTAAAACGATTAGTTGTCCTCTTGCTAATCATTTTACGCTAAGTTTTAAGTAGAGCTCTTCTATGGACAAAGAGAAGGAAGAGATGAGAAATGTTCCATACACGGCTAGATATCGCTTATGCAGTTAGAATTGTGAGTAGATTCCTTTCAAATCTTAGAAAGGAACATTGGGCTGCAATGAAATGGATTTTCAGGTATTTTTGAGGTTCTTCCAAAACATAGGCATATTTTGGAAATGATAAACCCGTGTTAGTTGGATACACAGATACATATATGGCTGATGATGTGGATTCTAGAAATTTCACTTTAGGTTACTTAATTACATTTGTAGGGGAAACTGTGTCATGGCAGTCAAAGTTACAAAAACGTGTTGCACTGTCTGCTATAGAAGTAGAGTATATAACAGCAACATAAGCATGTAAGAAGTGCATGTAAAGAGTTGCCATGGATGAAAAACTTCTTGAAAGAATTTGGTTTATAATAAGATAATTACCAGTTATTTTATAATATTGAGAGTGCTATCCACCTCGTAAAGAATACCTTATTTCTTTTCAGATCAAAACATATTAATGTGATATATCATTGGATTAATGATGTAATGGAGAAAAAGTTACTATAACTTGAGAAGATCCATACAGAGAAAAATAGATCAAATATGTTTACCAAAATTCTTTCAAGATAGAATTTTAAATCATTTAATTTTTAGATTAATGTAACCTTGTATGTAATCCGGATAGAAAAATTTGTAGATCAATTCCGCATGAAAGAGGAAGAAAATAAAAATATTAAATGAAAAATAAAATTAGGTGTAATCATATTTGACAAATACATCAAATATTTTTGTGATTAAAATTTGATTAATTATATCTAAACACGTAAAGATACGTCATTTCAAATATAAATAAGTAAATGTTTTTAATTATAATTGTCAATAATGTGCATATATTTAAATTTTTTTCATTTTCAAAATAGAAGATAAAAATTAATTCATTCCACCTAATTGTTGTATATAAGCTCCTTAAACAGGGCAGGGCAGGGCAGGGCAGGGCACCACGTTTATTTTTAGTCTTTCTCCTCACATTCGCTGTTGCCGTCTTTCCTTCTTTACCTGCCGGAGAGTTCGTCCATTTAATATACCTGTTTGGGATATTAAATATTTTGTCTGAGCCTTGGAGAAAATAAAAAGAATCAGAGAGACGGTTTTATCTCAGAAGCTTCATGAAGCCTTCAAAGGCACGGTTGAAAGGATTACTGGCCCACGAACAGTCTCTGCTTTTAAAGAGAAAGGTGTTCTCAGTATCAGCGAATTCATAATCACTGGAGACAATCTTGTCTCCAAATGCCCTACCTGGTCTTGGTAAACCCCCTAATCTATTCCCTGCTTTTTTATTGTTAAAAAATAAATTCACGAAATTTATTGGAAATTTAGGACTGTCCTGACCGTTTTGCTTTAATATTTTTTTTGTGTGAACACGTAAAGTTGTGATAATTTTAAATGATGTGGAAATATTTGGTTATGATCGGCGTGATTTTGCTATATCCATCAATATTAAATATTTAATGAACCAAAATCATAATATGATACATATTTTTAGATCATCAAAAAATTTGTAATATAAATCATTACATGCTTCTTCTTATTCAAAAGAATTCAAAAGAATAATATGTGAGCATATTACATGATTTTTAATTACGACAACAAAAATTAACACATTTTTTTTATGTTGCGAATTTAATAAAATGGTTACATTTTGATACTTTATCTTACTTAGAAAACTAGGCCTAACTCTGAACCCAAATTAACTTGTGAGTTAGAAGATTGTCCAGACTTATTAGCAGCATTGTTACCTTACTCTTAATCAATGTGTGACTTAACATCCTCCTCCACATCGGTTAGAGTCCGAATTTACGGCACGAGGGTCGATGGGGGTGAAGAAGCTAAGAACCTAATTCTGATACCAACTTAGAAACCTAGGCCTAACTCTGAACCCAAAAGCCAACTTGTGAGTGAGAAAGTTGCTCAGACTTATAAACAGTACTGTTGTCTTATTCTTAACTAATGTGCGACTTAACAATCCTATTTTAAAATCACATTGAATATAACTGCAACACAAATTATTTTTGTAAGAGATTTAAACATCACTTTGTTGGATTGTAGTCACAACAAGGCTTTGTAGATTTTCCTTCTTTGCGTAGATGTTATATTTGTCTCTTTATAAGTAACTATTTGTTGGTCCAACTAATGTGGGCCAGCCACAAAGAAAAAAAAAAGAAAAAGGTAAGGAAACACTCTAGGCCGGGGAAGAAAAAAGAAGTGCTAAGAAGCAAGGTGAAAAGAGAAAAGAATGTCAAAATCTTCTCCGTATAATTCTGAGAAGGATTTAAGTTTTTAGTTTTATAAAGCCTTCTTACCAATCTCAAATTTATATATCGTGTCGAGAAAACAAAAAAAAGAGAGAGAAGCTTCGGTAGAGCCACTATAAGTTTTATCCACAAATTGAATATACATATTTGTTGTATTTTTGTGTAGATCCACCTGGCTGAGCCATTGTGAATCTCATCTTATTATAATGTTTTAAGCTTGCCATTGTCCTTGTTGCATTTCATTTTGAAAGGTTTTTCCACGTTAAAATCTTTGTCATTTTTTTTTATTTAGGAAATTATCCCTGGCGCTAGTAATTTATTTCTTTAAAACCATTCATTTTTCCCAACAAAGCGTATCGTAGCTGTGTTATTTTAGTAAGCAGATCAGACACATATTAGATTATTCATATATACCGATTGCATTAATTATTCACTGATACTATTCTAAGGTACTATTCATCGATACTATTTTGTACTATTCATCGCCAAAAAGTATCAAGTTCGACGAAACCTGGCGACTCGACGATTTATTCAACGAGCGAGAGCAATTAATATGATAAAGTTGACCGCATTTAATTACGCACTAGTCAAGACGGAGTGATCTTTATACATTAAAAACCTACAGCCAATTATAATGTCAAGAAAAAGAAGTAACCGATGCGTATATTGAACGGGCGCTTCAACCCGAAATGTCGCTTCAAATTAGACAATGGATCGACAAAATCATTTTTCAAAATTTTGCTAATGAACACGACGCACGCTCTTTTGGCAAAGTCGAGAAAATACGCGAGGACAATCGCACGTAATAAAGCAAATCGATGCAACGACAGTCAATTTGAAGTATAAAGACGTAGTTAAATTAGACAACATATACGTGAAATAGTTCCTGGTGGATCAACTCAACTCTATAAAGATGATCAGATGACGAGCCAAGCATTGGCGTTGTCAGAAGTTCTCTACCAAAAAGTCAGATACTCTTAGTCATGTACTTAGCCTAGAATTCGCCTCGACGGTAAGCTTTACCATGGATATGGTAAAAGACGAATGTTAAACCAAGAGTCTCGACGAAAGACGAAGGATATACTCTCATTACGGCATGCGTAAACAAGGCGCAAGAATGGCAAGTGGAGAAGTAAAGTAAAATTTCCGTGAACCAAAGTCAACAAAGAGTGACGGCCGTGGTCTAGATCAAGGTGTATGAAGTCATCATCATGCAGAAGCCTGGGACACTTCATTCGAGAATGTGTATGTTAAAGCGCGAAACAATCCAGGAATCAGAAACAGAACCCAACAAATGACACCACAACTGCCATCAAGTTGTTGTCATCGCTCGAGACATGTTCAATTCGACGCCAAGACACTACTGGTAGTTGACTCAGCGCTTCTATCATGTCACCACGACGGAATTCTTCTTAACCTACACTCAAGGTGATTTTGACGTGCGTAGGATGGGAAATGATGATGCATCAAAAATTGCTCATGATTGAAATATTTATCTGTAGACTAATCTTCGATGCAGACATTTAAAGATGTACAGGCACGCTTCGATATCCGCCTCAATTTAATCTCTACCCAGATGCTGATGATGATGGATACAATAATTATTTTGGCGAAGTGGAAGCTCACCAAAGGCAATCCGGTAATAGCTAAAGGCAAGAAAGATACATCACTCTACATCACGGCCAAACTGCAGGAGGAGAAGTAAATGCCACAAGGAAAGGTTCCTATCGAAGCATGGTATAAGTCGACTCGCCACACGAGTGAAAAAGGTCTCAGAATTCTTTCCAAAATGTTCATAGAATGAAAGGTACACCCTCGCAAACTCAGTTGATCGATATGGAAAACAACATAGAGTTGCATTTCGTAGTCTCGCACCATCTAGAAAGGAAAATATTCTAGATTTAATACACAGATGTACGACAACGAGTCGTAAGTCATTGTGAGCCACTATTTTCGCGACCTTTATCACGACCATTCTAGAAAGTACGGACTTTGCTTTGAAAACTAAAGATCAAGGTACGTTTTCGCCAGCCATGTAAAAGCGAGAGAACCGCGTGACGCTTTGCGTAACGCAGAGATAACGAAGTATCGTGACCATTCGATGAGTAATCGCAGCAGGTTTTGGCATCAAAGCTTGGAAAATCAGCACTAAAGACACCTCAACACAATCTGTCGCAGTAGAGACGAACGTGAACCATCTCGTGGAAAGAGTCGATGTACGCCTCAAATGCAAAACTACCAAACCTTTCGGGAGGCAACGAGGACAAGAATGCCGATTTAATCAACCTTCTCCATCAGCTCCTAATCAACTACGACGCACCTGGAAAGAGTTCTGGATCGGGAGTAGACGTTTCTTACAAACACTTGAAAGTATTCGACCGTAGAAGCGCTTGGTCACATCCCAAGAGATGAAATGTCCAAGTTGGATGGAAAAAGCAAAACAATGTATCTTTAGGATACGCCTACGAAGAATTTGCTACAGACTTTGGGATCCTATTAACAAAAGGATTGTTGTAGCGTAGACGTGGTATTTCAAAACCAAACAATCGAGGATTTTCGAGAAATCCGAGAAACCACAAATGATGAAATTCCAAGGACCCGGACCGAGTCTCTCCACCAATAAATCCCGACGACGTGGAGTTACACCAGATAGACCGATGATGTCAATCCACTACCACGGTACCCGTAACCAGAACAATGCTTCAACAAGTCCAACCGGTAAGTACGACAAGAAATCTACCCGAGTACGACAACCTAGTCATATATATTCTCCTTAACGAGTACGCGATGCTCACAATCAGAATCGTAGAGGTTACGACGAAGCTATCACTAATCGGACAGAAGATCGAAATGCTTAAAGCCACATGAGGAAGAAATGAAATCTCACGAGAACCACACATTTGACCTAACGAACTACCACAGGGAAAAAGCTCTCAAGAATAAGCGTATATAATCAAAAGCAGTTAAGTACCAAGAACAACGCTTATAAAGCAAGATTGGTCATGGAAAGGATTCGAGCGTAAGAAAGCGTTGACTTTCATGAAATATTCTCACCAAGTTGATTAAAATGTCTTCAATCCGAAGAGTTCTTGGTTCAAGTAGCCTAGTCTTAACTGAAGTTGAACAACTTGATGTAAAGACCGATTTTTACACGTAATGCGATCTTGATTTAAGAAATCTATATGGAGCTGTACCAAGGTTTCAAGTCAAAAGCAAAGAAACATTGGTACGCAGACTAAAGAAAAGCTTGTAATGGCTGTCTCAAACAAGCACCAAGACAAAGGGTACAAAAGTTCACCTATTCACGGAGAAAATGAATACAATGTAATCCACTACCGATCATCAAGGCTTCATCAAGAAATTCTCTGGATTGGTGATTTTATTATTCTTTGCTTTACGCCGATGATATGTTAATTCATGGGGTCAAAATATCGACAAGATTAACAAGTTAAAGAAGGAGGTTGAGCAAGTCCTTTGCAATGAAGCGACTTAGGGACTCGCCACATTTACCCGCATCAGTAAAAGCAAAAGATCCGTTTTTCCAAAACGGTATGTTGAAAAGTTCTTCGAAAGATTCAACATGAAAGCAAACTTAATACGAAATAACGTCCTCGCCGGTGAGGATAAACCGTAGATGAGCAGCGTGCCTTACGATCGGCAGCTAAGGCGCCTAACGTACGCCATGGTACGCACTAGACTAGACATCGCACACGTTGTCATGCCATGAGTTCGATTCCTATCAAATCCCTGAAAGGAACATTGGGCAAACACAAATGGATACTGTATCTCGTAGGAACCTCCACCATCGCTTATGCTTTGGTAATAATAAACCTATATTAGAAGGATATACAGATCTCGTATGGTCAAGCACGTAGATACGAAAATCTATATCCGGGTACCTAATAACATTCGAGTGGAGTCGCTTTCATGGCAATCAATTACAAAGTGTATTTCCTTAAGTACCACGTACAGAGAGTACATTGCAATCAATCGAAGGTTGTAGCGAGATCCCGTGCGATGAAAAAAGTTCCTACAAGAATCGTGCATCGTAACCAAGAAAACTATGCTTTTATCATGATAGTCGAAAGGCACAGCTTCATCTTAGTAAAGTTAACTCAACCTTTCACTCAAGGTCCAAACACATCGACGACATGGTATCATTGGATTCGTGACGTGGTTTGAACATAAACTATCAGTTGAAAAAGTTCACACCAATGATAACTTAGACGAGCATGATGACAAAGACCGCGACTAGAGAAAAACTTGTTATCCGTAGAAAGATTGCGTGTAATTTAAGAGCTACGTCCCCACATAAAAGCGAGGAGAGATTTGTTGGTCTAACTGACATGGGCTACCACAAAGAAAAAAGAAAAAGGTAAGGAAACACTACATGCTCAAAGAAAAGGAAGAAAAGAAGAAAAGAAGAAAAGAAGAAGAAGAAGAAAAAGGAAAAGAATGTAAAAATCTCTCCGTATAATCCGAGAAGTATGAAGTTTTTGGCTTTATAAAGCTCTTAGCTTCAATCTCAAATTTATATATCGTAGCAGAAAACAAAGAGTAGAGAGAGTTTCGAGAGAGATTTTGAGAGAAACTAATTTCATAGTTTTATCCACAAATCAAGATACATATTTGTTGTATTTTTGTGAGAGATCCACCCGAAGGTTGAAATGTAATCCCATCTTATTATAAATAAGTTTAAGTGGTCATGTCTCAATTGTTACTTTCATTTTAAAAGGTTTTTCCACGCTAAAATCTTGGTGTCATTTTTTTTTATTTGGGAAATTATCCTGGGTGTGTGGAATTTATTTCTTTAAAACCATCCATTTTTCCCAACACTAGTGTATTGCAATATGTGACTTCCACCTTGTAGTGCTTAGGAAATCAGGCGAGCCGAGCAGGAGGAATCCTTACTTATCCCCTGACAAACAGTTCTTAGTCACCAGAAATGGTAAAATGTTAACATTTATTTTGGTTGATTTTTTTTCCATTTGAAGCAATCCCTGTCAAAGTTTATTTAATGGACTTGATAGCATTTCAGTTACTACTTCGGATAACAATATGGCTAAACTCAGCGAAGCATTAATTGGATGATGGTTTCTCCGTGATATGATCTTTATAGTTTTTGAGGTCTTGTCCTATCCGTATTCTTGGCCTTTTTTAAGCTCTTTGACTTAGAGTAGTTAATTATAATTATGATTAGTGGCGTCATACTATGAGTTGTGGACTTGTGGGTTTTGAGATTTTGTATTTTCTTCTCCTTGATTTTTCCCTCCTGATTGAAACCTTACATTCAATCACTGAGGCCCACTGCACAGTCTGCACACAAGTTTGAGAATTTTATTGATAGCCAAGAAATGATTTGTTATCAAACAGTTAGTGTATTGATTTTTTTTCTTTCTTTCTTTCAGAAGTATAGTGTATATTATTGACACAAGGAATTTATTATATAACCATGTTCTCAGTATCTGTTCGTTACATAGTTGGGAGCATTGGTGGAGAAATTTCATGTTGTGTTCCTAAGAAATATCAAAAGACAATTCTTTGCAAGAATATGTGCCATTTATGAAGACAGTTAATAAACAAAAGTGCGATGTTATAGCTTTAACTAAAAAAACTAATTTCTTCTTTACTGTTATACATTTTCCTTTTATTTCAAATCCATTTTATCGCTTCAACTTCTGTCCCTATCGACTATCATTCTGTTATTATTTCTCTCCAAGTTCCTACTGGGTAACGAACTTCTTTATTCAGTTCCTTGCTTTAAGAGAGCCGCATCTTTGAAAGAAGAGTATGAAGCTTCAGGAGGTGAAGTCCTTCTGGACAATGAAGACAACGATGGCTGGGTAGCAACTCATGGAAAACCAAAAGGTATATTCCTGACAGAACTATTCTGAAATCCAATTGCTATGTTTTTTTGTGTCTACTTCCTTCTTCTTCAGTTATAATAACAATATTATTTTGGGAAGGGGATGATGGGATGCTAAGTTAGGTTGAGTACGTCCATTTGACTTAACACGTTGCAGTATCTTGTAGAAACGAATTCTAGTGAGGATGAGTATTTGCCTTCCATTGAAACTCTAGAAATCAGCAAGAACAGTACTATTCAGTCAATTCCATCATAGTTTGGGGGTGGGGATGAAGATGATATTCCCGATATAGCAGAGTATGAAGAGACTGAGGATCCTTAATTTAAGCTATATTAGTGCACAAATTATGCAATTGATGAATCCTGAATTAATCTTATTTAAAGATTTTTTTTTCTTTCCAAATATATAGTAATTTTGAAGGGGTTTCAAATTCCTTAACAATGTGAAGTCCTGTTTTCATTCATTATTAGTTTAAACCTTTACCACATCATCAAGAATTCAAGACGAAATTTCAAATCTGACTAATTGTTAGAGATTTATTTTTTTGTAAATCTTTCTTTAAACATTGAATTCAAGCAACTCTAAACACTACATATTTGGTGGCTTAAGAACCAGATGAGGACAACATATTACGAACGTTAACCTATGATGTTAGCATTACGTAAGCTAAATTTTATATAACAGGGTTTCTTTTCTGCAAGTGGTGGTGTTTTAATGTTTGCTTTACCTTCAATTGTATGTCTTATGGAAATACTCTAGTTTGTATCACTTATGATTTGTTCTTGTTGGTCCAATTACGTGGGCTAACAGCAGCAGTAAAGAAAGATTTACATAAAATTCAATTTTCAACAAAGATGACACCGACTGTGGGAAGAAAAAAAGAGAGGAGGAAGTTAAAAATGATAGGCTGTTTGAAGGATTCATTTCTTTTATAAAAGGCCTTGGCCTTAATCTCAAAAATATATCAGAAGTGGAGAAAAAGAAAACAGAGAGTTTTCTAAGAGAGTTTTTGAAAGGAAAATTAAGAAAGTCAATTTGTGAAGTTTCATCCACAAATTGAAGATACATATTTGTTGTATTTTTGTGAGAGATCCACCTAAAGGTGAAGTATGTAAACCCATTTTATTATAATGGAAGTTTAAGTGGCCTATCGGTCCCGTGATTGTTACTTTCATTTTAAAAGGTTTTTCCACGCTAAAATCTTGGTGTTATTGTTTTACTTTGGTTTGGAAAATTATCCTGTGTGTGTGAAATTTATTTCTTTACAACCATTCATTTTTTTCAACAAAGTGGTATCAGAACCTTGGTTGTATTCAGGAAAGTTACTATTTACAGAGGTCTGTTCATATATACGGTACTATTTTGTCGGTAGGCACTATTCACAGAGTACTATTCATATATACGGTACTATTTGTCGGCAGTTACTATTCATCGATACTATTCACAAAATACTATTCGTCGGTACTATTCACATAGTACTATTTGGTAGTACTATTTATCGGTACTATTTATCGTCAAAAAAGTACCAAGCTCGGCGAAATCAATTGATTGACGATTCAAATGGAGGAGAGCACATGTAATATGATAAAGTTGACCGCATTTAATTATGCAATTTGGAAGCCGAAGATGAAGGATCTTTTATACATTAAAGATCTATGGAAGCCAATTATAATGCCGAAGGAGAAAGAAGTAATCGATGCAGACATTGAATGGGCCGTTCTGAACCGAAAGTATGTTGCTCAAATTAGACAATGGATCGACAAAAGCATTTTTCAAAATATTGCTAATGAACACGATGTTTATGTTCTTTGGCAAAAGTTGGAGAAAATGTATGCGAGGGCAACCGCATAGAATAAAGCAAATCTGATGCGACGATTAGTCAATTTAAAGTATAAAGACAGAAGCAGCGTATCAGAACATATGAGTGAGTTCCAAGGCATTGTAGATCAACTCAACTCTATGAAGATGACTGTAAATGACGAGCTACAAGCGTTGTTGATGTTGAGTTCTCTACCAAAAAGTTGGGATACTTTAGTTGTGTCAGTTAGCAACTCAGCTCCTGACAATAAGCTTACCATGAATATGGTAAAAGACAGAATGTTAAACGAAGAGTCTCGACGAAAAGATGAAGGATATACTCCTGACATTGAAGCGCTTGTCATGCAGAAACAAGGAAAGCAAGAATGGCAGGAGAGAAGTAAAAGTAAAAATCCCCGTAACCAAAGTCAACAAAGAAGACGGTCGAAGTCTAGATCAAGGTATGACATGAAGTGTCATCATTACGGCAAGCCTGGACATTTCATTCGAGAATGTAGAAGGTTAAAGGCGGAACAATCCAGAAATCAGGAAGCAGAAATCCGAACAAATGACACCACAACTGTCACTGAAGAAGTTGTCATTGTTCGAGATGCTGATTATGTCAATCTTGCATGCCAAGACACTACTTGGGTAGTTGACTCAGGCGCTTCCAATCATGTCACCTCACGACAGGAATTCTTCTCAACCTACACTCAAGGTGATTTTGGACGTGTGAGGATGGGAAATGATGATGCATCAAAAATTGTCAGCATTGGAAATATTTATCTAGAGATTAATCTTGGATGCAGATTACTTCTGAATGATATGAGACATGTTCCTGATATCCGCCTTAATTTAATATCTACCGGTATGCTTGATGATGATGGATACAATAATTATTTTGGTGAAGGAAAGTGGAAGCTCACCAAAGGCAATTTGGTAATAGCTAAAGGCAAGAAAGATACATCACTCTACATCACATAAGCCAGACTATATAGAGGAGAAATAAATGCCACAAGAAAGAAGTTCCTATCGAGCTATGGCATAAGTGACTCGGCCACATGAGTGAAAAAGGTCTCAGAATTCATTCCAAAAATGAGCTCTTGCTAGGAATGAAATGTACACCATTGCAAACTTGTGTTGACTGTATTATGAGAAAACAACATAGAGTTGCATTACGTAGTCTCGCACCATCTAGAAAGGAAAATATTCTAGATTTAATACACAGATGTTTGTACAATGAGTTGTAAGTCATTAAGAGGTGCTCACTATTTTGTGACCTTTATTGATGACCATTCTAGAAAAGTATGGACTTTTGCTTTGAAAACTAAAGATCAAGTGTATGAAGTTTTCAAGCAGTTTCATGTAAAAGTGGAGAGAGAAACTGGCAGATGTTTGAAGTGTGTACGTGCAGATAATGATGGTGAGTATCGTGGACCATTCGAGGAGTACTACAAAAGTTTTGGCATCAGGTTGGAAAAATCAGTACCAAAGACACCTCAATACAACGGTGTCGCAGAGAGAATGAACAAAACCATCTGTGAAAGAGTCAGATGTATGCTCTCAAATGCAAAACTGTCAAACTCCTTTTGGGGGGAGGCAACGGGGACAACAGTCAATTTAATCAACCTTTCTCCATCAGTTCCACTGAACTATGACGTATCGGAAAGAGTTTGGACGGGGAAAGATGTTTCTTACAAATACTTGAAAGTATTTGAATGCAGAGTATTTGTTCACATCCCAAGAGATGAGCGATTCAAGTTGGATGGAAAAGCGAAACAATGTATCTTTATGGGATATGCCCATGAAGAATTTGGCTACAGACTTTGGGATCCTATTAGCAAAAGGATTGTCAGAAGCAGAGACGTGGTATTCCTTGAAGACCAAACAATCGAGGATTTTGAGAAATCCGAGAAACCACAGTCAGATGAAATTCCAGTTGATCTGGACCCAATCTCTCCACCAATAAATCCTGATGATGGGAGAGTTACATCAGATATTGATGATGTCAATCCACCAGCTGGCAGTTCAGAACCAGAACAAGTTTCTGAACAAGTCCAACCAGAAGTACAGACAAGGAGATCCACCCGAGTACGACAACCAAGTTGTATATATTCTCCTAACGAGTATGTGATGCTCACTGAAGGGGGAGGACCAGAGAGTTATGATGAAGCTATCATTGATCAGCATAAGACTGAGTGGTTAAAAGCCATGCATGAAGAAATGAAATCTCTACATGAGAACCACACATTTGACCTGATGAAACTACCACAGGGAAGAAAAGCTCTCAAGAACAAGTGGGTGTACAAAATCAAAAGTAAAGAAGGTAGCTCACAACCACGCTACAAAGCAAGATTGGTTGTGAAAGGATTCGAGCAGAAGAAAGGCGTTGACTTCGATGAAATATTCTTACCAGTAGTTAAAATGTCTTCAATTCGAGTTGTTCTTGGTTTGGCAGTTAGTCTTAATCTGGAGGTTGAACAACTTGACGTAAAGACTGCATTCTTACATGGTGATCTTGATGAGGAAATCTATAAGGAGCAGCCCGAAGGTTTCCAAGTCAAAAGCAAAGAGAAGTTGGTATGCAGACTAAAGAAGAGCGAGCTTGTATGGTCTGAAGCAAGCACTAAGGCAGTGGTACAAAAAGTTTGACTCATTCATGGAGAAAAATGAATACAACAGAACGACGGTTGATCACTGTGTCTTCATCAAGAAATTCTCTGATTGTGATTTTATTATTCTTTTGCTTTATGTTGATGATATGTTAATTGTGGGTCAAAATATTGACAAGATTAACAAGTTAAAGGAGTTGAGCAAGTCCTTTGCAATGAAGGACTTAGGACCTGCCGAGCAGATTCTTGGCATGATGATTACCTGCAGTAGGCAAAAGCAAAAGATCTGGTTTTTCCAAAAACGGTATGTTTAAAAAGTTATTGAAAGATTCAACATGAGCAAAGCTAAACCTGTTAGTTGTCCACTTGCAAGCCATTTCAAACTTAACGTGACTCAATGTCCCTTAAGTGAGGAGGAGAAATCAGAGATGAGCAAGGTGCCTTATGCATCGGTAGTTGGTAGTCTAATGTACGCTATAGTATGCACCAGATCAGACATTGCACATGTTGTTGGCGTTGTGAGCCGATTCTTATCAAATCCTGGAAAGGAACATTGGGCAACTGTCAAATGGATACTGAGGTATCTCAGAGGAACCTCCAGTCATTGTTTATGCTTTGGTAATAATAATAAACTGTATTAGGAGGATATACAGATTCAGATATGGTTGGCGACGTAGATACGAGAAAATCTATATCCGGGTACCTAATAACATTTGGAGAGGGAGCTGTTTCATGGCAATCACCATTACAAAAGTGTATTGCCTTAAGTACCACAGAAGCAGAGTACATTGCAATCACTAAAAATTGTAAAGAGATCCTGTGGATGAAAAAGTTCCTACAAGAATTGCATTAAAAACAAGAAAAATATGTTCTTTATTGCGACAGTCAGAGTGCAATTCATCTTAGCAAGAACCCAACCTTCCACTCAAGATCCAAACACATCGACGCAAGGTATTATTGGATTCGTGATGTGTTGGAACATAAACTATTGCAAGTTGAGAAGGTTCACACCAATGATAACGGGGCGATATGATGACAAAGACCGTGACTAGAGAAAAATTTGCTATTTGTAGAACGATTGCAGGTGTGGAAGAGCCATGTCCCACATACGGTGGAAGGGGAGATTTGTTGGTCCAATTGTGTGGGCCAACAGCAGCAGCAAAGATTGACATAAAATCCAATCTTCAACAAAGATGGCACCGACTGTCGGAAGAAAAAAGAAAAAAAAGAGAAGGAAGTCAAAAATGATAGGCTGTTTGAAGGATTCATTTCTTCTATAAAAGGCCTTGGCCTTAATCTCAAAAATATATCAGAAGTGGAGAAAAAGAAAACAGAGAGAGTTTTCGAGAGGAAAATTAAGAGAGTTAATTTGTGAAGTTTCACCCACAAATTGAAGATACGTATTTGTTGTATTTTTGTGAGAGATCCCCATTTTATTATAGTGGAAGTTTAAGTGTCCTATGGGTCCATGTAGTTGTTACTTTCATTTTGAAAAGTTTTTCCATGCTAAAATCTTGGTGTTATTGTTCTATTTTGGTTTGAGAAGTTATCCTGAATGTGTGGAATTTATTTCTTTTCAACCATCCATTCTTCCCAATAGTTCTTTCTTCCACTTGTACTTCAGGTATGACAAGTTCTATCAAACTCCTCGTGTGGCTTACAGGCTATGATGAGGTTAGTCATTTTTGTTACTTTGATCTTTGTGGTCCATCCCTCTTAGATTTGTTATTTTATTTTATTTTATTTTTGAGAAGCAGGGACATGCCACTTTATATGGAGTATTATATTATTAAATTATCGCCAAAATAACATGTTTTACATGTATAGCATGTATAATTAGATATGTACATGCTCACATGTTATTATAGAGTTAATTTGATCATATACAATACGTACCTGCTATTTTTGGCCTCAAATCTTAATTAGCACATACTCTGATAGAAAATTCTTTGGGTTCTAGTTGTCTTTATGTCTCTAATTTTTTTACTAAAGTTGCTCTTCGTACTTAAATCATATACTAATTCTGTGTTGCAGTTAAGGATGCCTTTGCAACCTTAACTTGTACTTCAAGATGTTAGTCAAGACCATGCTCGCAAAACAATTAGATGGTTTCATTTTTATTGTTATTTAAAAAACCTGTTACCAGAAGAAAGAGAAAACTTAATAAATGTTTGTTATTCTGTTTGTAATAGGTGACTATTGAAGACCATCCTCACTTGCCTGGCAAGCATGCATCTGTGCATCCATTCAGACATGGTGCAGGAATGAAAAAGATAATTGATCCTGAAGTTAACAAGTAACTCCCCCCCTCCCTCCCCCCCTCTCATATGTTGTTGCTTGTGAAATTTTTTAACTATTTATTCTACTATTACATTGAGAATTTGAGGGTGTTGGCTATGTGGTCCAAAATAATGGATACATAAATATGTTTTCTCCACGTTTCTTCAAATTTATGTTTATTTGTTCTATAACATATTGCAATTATTCATGTGTTTTAGGTACCTCTTTTTGTTCTTGAAGTTTGTCGCCTCTGTAATTCCAACCATTGAATATGATTATATCATGGACTTTGGTCTTGGTAGCTCAAGCAACTGATTTCAAGGTAAATTCCTTCAGTTTTTAATGCCTGCTTTTATTTATTCATGAAAATGGTTCCATTGCCAAATGTGGCTTCATAATCTAGGTGATTTTCACTGTAAACCACTTCAGAAAAGCTTATTCTATGGCTCTTGTCAAACTCCTTGGGATGACAATATGGTCTCCAAGTAGTCCAACATGCTGTTACTGATTGCTGCTGCCGCTATCGCCTAAAACTAATAGATTACTGTACAAATAGACAATTTAGATTCTATAGCTTATATCAGCATCAAGTAGCAAGTCAAATAGAGAACTCAATGTTAATAGTGGACCTAAATAATTGCATTATGGCAGATCTCTTTGCAATACCAGGTGAGCTCAAGTGAGTACAAGAATCCTCCAAATGGTGCCACATTGTTTCTGATCTACTGCTGTTTTCAAAAGTGGAATCAAGTTTGATCTTTGGCTATATGTGGATGAGTTATGAGAAATCCGGCCGCACCATGTCTCTTTATTGTTGTAAATAGATTATTGTGAAACTCAGGAGGAACTATGAATAATTCATCCCGTTTTGCGAGTATGTGGTGTAATTGATCGTGGCCTTATGGATTCTGTTGTAGACTGGGTCATTCTCATACTCTACAGTTGAAGCTCAATGAGGTTGCTTACCTTGTTTATACTTTGAATTGTCGCTTACTATTCAAATATATATATATATATGAATTGTATCAATATTCACAATTTTTTTTATCTTCTTAACTGTTTAAATTTAAAGAATTAATTCTCTCTCCACTTTTCTATAAATTTCAACCCGTTGAAAGATGAGTGTATTAACTTATAGGACTCGATAACCAAAAAGAAAAAAATAATATCAGTACCTTAGTGGTAACTATTTTCAACAAAATGTAATCATTTGCATTCATATTCTTAAATTAATACAATAATAATCTTTACATTAATATCTAAGATTAAGATTTAATTTATAAATTTAACATATGTAACACGCAATTAAAAAAATTAAGGATAAATTTGTCTCTAAAGTTATTTATTATCAATGAATTATTTCTCTGTTTTTAATCCATAATTTTTTTTTTGTATTTTTTTTATAAGTATCATATCATATGGTTTCATTAAGTAGCTACAAAATATTAGGACATTTTATTTTAAAATCATGTCATTTATACTCTATACTATATATACAACATCTCTTTGATTTATTAGATTACATTTTATGTTATTTAGTATGTATTAAGTTGATTCTTAGTTTATAATTCTCTTTAGTATTGATTTTTAACATGATCTTGGTTACTTATCTTGTGCTTTTCAAACTCAAGAACTTAAATATCATCTCTTTCTTTTTGTGCTTGTTGTTTCTATATCATATAGAACATTTATTTATTTTTATAACATATATATATTATTATGATTATATTAATGTGTTTAGTTTTTAGAAGAGAAAAAAATGTTTAATTGGTATTCTAATTGTTTTGGGGTTAAATTAATTTTTGTAATAATATTTTAATGAATTTTTTTATTTAATTATTTTAAAAAAGAGTTTGTTCTTAATTTTTTTTGTTACGCGTATGTCATTTTAAAATTTTCGTCTAAATTTTAATTATTTATTATTAGTTAGCTAAAAATTAAGTGTATTAACTCATAACGTAATATTATATATATATACTTTTTGTTATATAGTGATATTATTAAAGTATAAATTTTTTTAAAATATATAATTACCATCATTTATATCACATGCGGGTTTTATTCTTACATCTTATTTCTAGTATGTATTAAGCACGCGTTACAATGAAATGATTTTTCTTTTCTTTAAACTCTAATTAAAATTTAAAAAATTAAGTTAATATGTTTATTATATATTTATTTTTATTTTAAGGTTGCTTTCACACCCATAAAAATATAATAAGATTAGTAAATAGAGGGTTACGTTAACTTATTTCCCCTCAAATTTACAAATATATTATTTATATTGAAGCAACTGAAATAATATATATTTTGTACTTATTTGAATTATTTAAAAGATGTATAACACTACAAATTCTTTAGTTATTTTAATACGAGTATTTTCGTTATTTTTTTATTTTATAGTACTTTAATTATTTTGTTATGAAAAAATGACACAAATTATTAATTATTTTATTTTGTCATATTTTTTAACTATTATTAATATATTATTTTTATAAATTGTCTCTAATACTAACTATAAAATTAATAGAAAATAAAATATGTTAGAAGTTATTGATCATTAGTTTTTCTAAAAATTTAAATCATTTAAAGAAGAGTCAATATTATTTTTATACATTTGTCACTCCCAATAAGTATTTGCTTTTATACATTATACTGATCAAACGCTTATAATTCAATAATTAGGGTTATCGAACCTTGAATACAATATCTACAATTCTAATAACATGTTAAAAGTTGTTGATCACCAGCTCTTTCAAGCCAATATTTTTTTATATATTTATTAAAATAAAATTTAAAAAATTAAAATTTTATTATTTGTTTTTGTGTTGTCATTTTTTCATAACAAAAGTGAATAAATTACTAAAAAAATAATGAAAAACTTAAACTATACTAAGAAACATCAGATGCATTTGTCTCTTATTCAAATTGATCCCAAATCTCTAATATTTTGGTATGTTACTTTATGTATCACTAGGGGTGAACAGTGAATCGAAACTGTTTATTTTTGATCAATTTGAATCCGATTTGATTCGTTTTAAATAGATTTAAATGTTTTTAATCCGAATCTATTTGATGATATAATCAATCCGAAACAATCTCAATCTAAACAGATCGGATTTTAAATTTATATATTTGTAATAAATATTATTATTTATAGTCACAACTAAAAAATAAAAGAATAAAAATATGTATGTACAATTATTAAATTATTAAAAATATTTATATTTATTTTTAAGCTAAAATAATAATATAATATAATTATGGTATGCATAATATTTAAATATAACATAATATAAAATAAAATATGCATTTATTTATAATTTAATAGTAATTTGATTCTGATAGGATAAAGTGTATTATAAAATCTATCAATTTAAATCAAATTAAAATCTAAACGAATTGTATAATTTTCAATTCCAATCCGATTAGAATTCGAATAAATTGTATAATTTTCAATCCGAATTCGATTCGATTATAAAATTCATTAATAAAATCTGATCCAAATTTGATGAATTGAATCAAATTTTTCGATTTAAACGGATTGATCGAATTATTTACTCATCACTATGTGTCACTAATAATCATAAAATATTTTTGATTAACCGTAGCTGTAAGATACATCGATACAAAGTTATATATTTTTAACCATTTTTATTTATGTGTTTGTTTTATATTGATAATACATAAAACATCACATTAAAAATATGAAAAGAAAATTGAACATTATTATATTTGCATAATATATATAGGTGACGTTTTTTTAAAGTTAATTTAATTGTGTATAATATATAAGATATGGATATAGGTATCAAAGAGGTCAGGTTGTTCTGTGAGTTTACCATATGGGTTGTAATGTGATCTTGAGTTTTATCGTATTGTGTGTCAAACCGTGGTATATTTAATTTATTATTTGATAAAAATGTTGATAGTGAAACTCGAATCCACTATCCTCCATGTACTAATATTAATTTTATCTATTATTTTACTCTAATATTTACTAATATATATATATATATATATATATATTTAAATATAATTTTATTTTGAATTAGTACCGCATGGCACTATCTTTTTTCCTCGTGAACAAGCCGTCTAACGAGTTGTGCCAGGTTGCTTTTTTCCTTGCATATCGTAGCCTATCTAATATTTAAGGGTCCGTACTATGGCACTTCATTGGATCAATGCAACGATTGTCTAATGAGCTATAGGTAGTTAGTTACATATTTTCACGATTTTAATTTTTTAAGTATCGATGTTGCGGCATTTAACACCGTCCGTTGTATTAATTATGTCTTGGAATCCGAATGTAACTCTAAAGAAATTAGAAAGAGTTTGTAAATAATGCTTTTTATTGCTCTAAAGAAAGTTTATGTTGCAAATGTTAAGAATTCTCAAGGATGAATACAAACGAAAACCAATTGATTTATTTATAGTGTGCCTTCTAGGCTTAAGAATATGCCATAACTTTTTAGATTTTTCTAGCTCTAGAATATACAAGGGTGATCTAGAGTTATGTACAATGTGCCACAAGGCTTTAGAAACTTCTAGCCAACTCTAGAGTCTTCTAGTTAGTCTAGTTCCTTCATGCACGTTCCGGGATGTTACGTAAGCTTCCAGCGGCTTCTACATCATTCTTGAACCATCCGGTATGTTCTAGAATATTCTAGCCCATTCTAGCACTCTCCAGCGTACTCTAGAACATTTTAGGGTCTTCAAACTTGAGTTGAGTCCGTCCAATTCTAGCCCTTTCTAGACTTTTCTAGGCAACTCTAAAACTTTTCATGTAGAATAGTCTAGATCCTTTAGACAATCACTATTTATTTGAATTTTTAGTGACAGTTTGAACGGAACGTGACAATATGCACCCTTAAATCTAGGCTTAATATATTTTAATATCTTCTTTTTACATTGTTTTTATAAATGGTGTGATATGTGGCCTTTATTCTCAGACTCGTATTCCAAAGATGGCCATGGCCACTGATGTTTCGGCTAATTTCGTCGGGGAACTCAGGTTTTTGTTGCTTTAGAATATTTTTGTTCTAATAATGGACTGAGATTTTAGTTTGTTTCTGCCTTTATAATCACGTTGATAAGAACTTGTCACTGTTATCCAAAAGTTTAAAGATTAAATTATAATTCTTATTTTACATATTTAAAATAAATATTTATGTTTTATATTAAAAAAAAGATATACATTAATGAAGAAATTAATGTTTGAAGAAATAATCAGAGGAAGAAATAAACGTTTCATTAATCTAATTTCTTGATTTGTATCGGATATTTACATTGTTTATATAGACAAATACTAATTACTATTTCACCTGCAGTGATTGAATTGTATGATTCTGACTTGATTGGTAGGCGCAGGTGTATATTGGAAAAAATGTTTAGGCGTCGGTGCGGTGATTGTTGAATTGTGTTTGCGGTGTTTGTTGAATTGTGTTTGCGGTGTTTGTTGAATTCAACAACTCCACATAGTTGGTGCATAGATGTCTTTCATACGACTTATGCTGGCTTTCTGTGAATACTCGATATGAAAGGCTTTAGTGAGGATGTCGGCCAATTGATCTTGACTTGATTTTTGGCAATTCAATGAATTTTCTTCTAACTTTTCTTTAATAAAAAATCATCGTCAACTTGACGTGTTTTGTACGATCGTGTTGAAGCGGATTATCTTGTGATATCCGCATTTGCTTTATTGTCGCAAAATAACTTAATTGATTCTTTCGCGGGATATGTCAAATCTTTTAAGAGATTGTAACCAGGCCTCGCATGAAAGCCAGTGCCATTCCTGCGTATTGACTCTGTGACTTGAGCGAGACCTGACATGTTGTTTCTTACTTACTCCATTATTCTGAATTTCCCCTACAAAAGTGAAGTAGCATTTGATGTAGATCGTCCCTATCATTTATTGATCCATTGATCAGCGCAATCGGTATATCTTGATTAAGAAAACTATGAGTTCTTAGTGAGCAAATCTTTCGCTTTTCAGGGAAGCTGATTTTAAATATCTCCAAAATACGAATAAGCTGCATTCATATGTTTGTTCTCGGGATTATGCATAAATTGGTGACGATACTTAAAGCATAGGCAAGTGCGGTCTTGTGTGTGCCAAATACATCGACACTTCAAATAGCCTTTGGTATCTTTCTTTGTTTGTTGGATCTTGATCAACCTTGATACATAACTTTAATCCTTCTCTCTTAGTGTATTAGGCTGGTTGACATCTTTGACATCTAGGTTTCTTTTAATAAATCTAAGGCATACTTTCTTTGAGATAAGAAGATTCATACATTGATCGAGAAACCTCGATCGAAAATATTTTAAGGAGCAAGGTGCTTTCATTTCGAATTCTTTGGATAAGTAAGTTTGTAGCGCTTTCCTTTCTTGGTCATTTCTGTTACTATCGTATCATCAGCAGTATACTGATAAGTGCGGTGATCTTTACCATACCTTTTTTAGAAATAAAGTATGGTCGGATTGCTTTGCTTGTAGCCAAATGCCTTCGTTGACCTTGTGAACTGCGAAACCGTACTCTTGGGGATTGTTTCAATCCATACAGTGATTTTTAATTTGCACCTTATTTTTCTCCATGGATTGTGGATTTCTTGATTCTACGGTGGTAAATCCATGTAGACTTAACTCAATTAAATCTCCATGTAGAAAGGCATTTTTTACATCAAGCGATATAATGGCCAATCTAAATTTGCGGTAGAATACGAAGACCCCAAGCAGGTGTTAATTTTGGCTACGAGGTGCAAATGTTTTACGTATAGTCGATCCCGTATGTTTGAGTGTATCCTTTTGCCACCCAATCTTGCTTTATATCGTTCAATCGTACCATACATTTTGATATTTCTTGAAAAAATCCATCGACGTCCGACAATTTTCTTTGTTGGTGAATGATCGACAAACTCAAAGTTCTATTTATTTCTAAAGATTTTAGTTCTTCATTCGCATAGCATCTTTCCATTTTTGGTCGGCTAAAGCTTCACGCAGCTTGTTAGGAATAGATCTGAGATAATTGATTCCTGAAATGATACGTTTGATTTTGACAAACGATGTTTAGACATATAGTTACTCGTGGGATATTTGACTTTACTTTAGAAATTTCGGGTTAAATACGTGGCTTTAGGAATACCTCCGCTTCCTCGCTTTTAGATTTCATTAAACGGACCCGAGTCGTTCTACTAAAATCATCGATAAATGTAACAAACCAACGTGATCCTCGAGCGTAGAGACTTTGGAAGGACCCCGTACATCGAATGTATAACCGTAAACGGAGATGGACTTTTATTTAAGGTTACGAGGGAAATGAGGAACGATGACTTTTTGCTAGTTCCACAGGACATCGCACTTTAAAGTAGAAAGATCTAAGCTCGAAAATAAACTTGGAAATAATTTTTTCAAATATCGAAAAGAAGCATGTGACCCAATCTCACATGCCAGCCATATATTTGATTCATCCTTGTTAGATCCGATTCTTACCAATGCATGTTTTGTTGAATCAAGTCGAATAATACGAGGTTTTCCTTGCACTAACGCCCACGATCGTTTGCTTTGTTTGAATGTCCTTGAACACCTGAAAGTCAGACGAAAAATAACAAAACAAGATAAAGCGGTGGTTATTTGAGAAAATAGATATAAGGTTATACTCTAAGAGGGAGCAACTAGTACGAGTCTAAATTCAAAGTACTAGTGAGAGAAACAAAGATCTTTCCCCGATGGCAGGGTTGTGTTACCATTAGCGGTGCAAACGGTTTGTGTGAAGATGGTTTTGAGATTTTGTCTAGAATCGAATGTCGTATGATCGATTCTGCACACGAATCAATTATCCGTGTATTATTAAAAGCACGGAGAAAAAACTTTAAGCATCTTTACGTGTCTTGAGGAGGTTCGCAACGTGATCCTTTGTTGTTTCAACAATGGTGACGGATGAACATCGTAGTGGATTTTCTTCCAGAGAGTCACGGTTGTGATCCAGCAGGTCGAGATATCCCACGATTCAAAACATCGTTCTTTTGTATGACACTTTTGATGACAATGGGTACATTTAAATGATGATTTATCGAGTCACCTTTAGATTCTTCTTGATTGGAAAAAGAAACGATTTTTAGATATCGTCATGGCGGAGCGTCGACGTCTCACAGATTTTTCCTTGATGAGATTCGACGTACTACCTCGTCGAATCAAGGAATAACAACCTTCTAAATGCGGGATAGTTTCTTTTTCGCAAAATTTCGCCCATGAACTGCTCCCGAACTCGTCATCCCCAATCCCGTGAGGAAAATATGTATCCTTAGTCTTTCCATGACTCTTGATATGATATTAGATCGTGAGGGTCTTTCGCTGACCACCTTATCCGCGATGGTCTATTTCTTGGAAAATTTGATTAACTCTCGTAATACTGCGAAAGTGATTTTCCATTTTGTCCACAGAAGTAAAAGGCTTTTTGGTTTAAGATAAATACACGTAATTCATCGCCATCGTAGAATGCTTTCGCCAAAGCTTTTTAATTTCAAGAGCGATGAGGTATGCGTAAATATCGCTGATTTACCGACTCATTGGCATAAGTAGCCATCTCTTGACTTTTTGATTTTACGCATACCACTTGTTATAATTGTTTGATGTTTTTCGGGTTGCAAATTTTTGTCATGAATATAAGAGAGTTTTTCTCTATGATATGCATTTCTATTATTTTAGACCAAACATCATAATTAGTCTCGTTAAGAATAATTCGGCCATTCGCCACGCTTGTTGAGCAGTTGTCACAAGCTGGATTTGATTGCTCATAGGTAATGAAATTATACTGCTACTGTCGTGATATTATGGTAACGAAGAAAATGGTGTAACAATTTTGGAAAGGGCTAAAGAATATATATATATTTTGTGTTTTTTAATATATATTTATACTAATAGGATAAAAACCATAAAACCGAATCAAATTTGGTTTAAAAAAACTTGAAAAAAATGGGCAGGACATTTGTTAGAAATCGAGCAGAAAAAAAAAACCGGGTTTGGACCTTTAAAATAGGCCGCAGGTCATTGAAAATATGAAAAATGTGAACAACCCAAAGCGGGTTAATGGAAACCGTGGCCGGGACCAAACCTAAGCCGACGAGGTGACTGGCCAGAAACAGCCTTCGGGCCAGAAGCTCGCCATAGCCGGCCGGAACATGCCAGCCGGCAAACCGCAAAAGCCGGATGACGCGTCATCATCTTCTCAGACGGCAATAGCGTGAAACACGTGGAAGCGATGTAAAACTTACTCCACGGTAGCGTGGTAGCGTGGGCCGGTTTCTACGCTGTCTGTTTTTACCAAAATGTTGAATTGTGTTTAAATGTCTGGTAAAATTAGGTGGGAGAAATACTGGCGAAAAATTGATGTTTGTAATTAATATTTGTAAGGGTGTTTGAATGAAAATTTTTTTGATGAAAAAAATATTTTTGAGATAAAGAAATCTCTGTTTTTTAGAGAAACGAGGGTTTAATTTGTATAAAGCAACTGACATTTCGATCTGTGAAGAAATTAATGTTTGAAGAAATAATCGAGAGGAAGAAATAAGCGTTTAAATTAATCTAATTCTTAGCGATTTGTATCGGATATTTACGTTGTTTATATGAAATAATCTTAATTCTTATTTAATGCTTGTGATTGAATTGTATGATTTACAGCTTGATTGGTAGGCGCCGTGTATATTAGAAAAAATGTTCGGCGTCGGTGCAGTGATTGTTGAATTGTGTTTGCAGTGTTTGTTGAATTCAACAATTAATTCCGTTTTTGCTAATGTATTATGGTTGAAGAATTATTCATTTTTATTTAATACAAATGACAATAAATAATTTTTATATGATAATTTTGATTAATTATACGGTATTTATGTTGAAATTTAATTTTATATGAAAATAATTAGAGACACGTTACATATTTTAAGTACTTAGATTAGTAGATTTTATAAAGGAGAATAACTCACAAAGTTTCTTACCTTTGAACGTTATAATTTTTAGTTAAAATGTTTTAGTTTTATAATTTTAAGTAAAATATCATTTTAATATTAACTTGATCAATGTTTATAACATTGACTCAAATTCAATCGCGTGCATTCATTAATCACCTTTTAGTTACATAAATCAACAGTTAAAAGAATTTATATTATTTTTATATTTATTTAAAAAATATATAAATTAATTTATGTTATCAATATTTTATTTCTATTTTTATTTTAAAATTGATACAAAATTATAATTTAGATATTAATATATATATTTTTTAATTAAATAATAATTTTTATTTATTAATTTAATATTAACACAAAATAAAATTATTTAAATTTATTTTAAAAATAAATTAATCTAAATTATAAATAAAATTTATAAAATTTACATAAATAAATAAATTAAATATTTTATAATCTAAGTTGATTTTAATTTTTAAGTTAATAAATTAATATACCACAATTTAATTAATATTAACTATTTAAATACATGCAATGATCTGAAACTTGAGTGTCTCTGCCTTTCTGGACTTGTCTACTCGATCTTCTTAGGTATTGGTCGATCCATCTACAATTATTCCATGGAAGCTCTTCAGTCAAACCCTACTCCTGCCCAGTTGGAAACCTCAGGTCATCCCCAACATCTCTCTCTTCCTCCTCTTGAAACCCTAGGCTCTTTTGACCAGAATCTTCCTCTTGCAACCCTTCCACAAACTCTACCATCGGACTATCAGGACTTGTATCCATCCAAGCCTCAAGATTCGTTACAAACCATGGCTTCCGGAGATCAAGACCCCTCCAAAAACCCACAAATTGCATCTGAAAATGGCCACTCTCCCGCGGTAAAGCCGCCTAATGACTTGGTTGTTGGCGCAGACGGCGCAACTGTACCGAAGCCTGAAATTCGAAAGCCCTTGATTTCTGACAATGGCTTGACGAATACTCACAGTGGTACCGATAGAGATTTCTCCGGTGGTGAGGAGGAGACGACAAGCAGGCGCCGCCGTCGTAGTCGATGGGATCCGCAGCCTGAAATAGATGGACAGAGCGGAGGAGGTGGTGAGTCAGGTAGTGGCACGCGAAAGAGGAAGTCCCGATGGGCTGATGAAGAGTCCAAGCCGGTGATTCAGTTACCTGATTTCATGGGAGGTATTGAGTTCGATCCTGAAATTCAATCTTTGAATAGTAGGCTTCTTGAGATTAGTCGATTGTTATCTTCGGGTTTACCTTTAGATGATCGCCCTGAAGGCGCTAGATCTCCTTCACCCGAACCCATATATGATAACATGGGAATTAGAATCAATACCAGAGAATACCGTGCGCGTGAGAGATTAAATAAAGAGAGACAGGAAATTATATCTCAGATTATTAAAAAGAACCCAGCTTTTAAGCCGCCAGCAGATTACAGACCACCAAAGCTTCAGAAGAAGCTTTACATACCAATGAAAGAATATCCTGGCTACAACTTTATTGGACTTATCATTGGCCCAAGGGGCAATACACAAAAGCGAATGGAGAAAGAAACTGGTGCAAAAATTGTTATTCGTGGTAAAGGTTCTATAAAAGAAGGTAGGTTGCAACAGAAGAGGGATTTGAAACCTGACCCTTTTGAGAATGAGGATTTGCATGTTTTGGTTGAAGCTGAGACACAAGAAGCACTTGATGCTGCAGCAGGCATGGTGGAGAAGCTCTTGCAGCCTGTGGACGAGGTGCTGAATGAGCATAAGAGGCAACAACTCAGGGAACTTGCAGCTTTGAATGGAACAATAAGGGATGAAGAGTTTTGTAGATTGTGTGGTGAGCCAGGGCATCGCCAGTATGCTTGTCCTTCTCGGACATCAACTTTTAAGAGTGATGTTCTTTGCAAAATATGCGGTGATGGTGGCCATCCTACAATTGATTGTCCAGTGAAGGGAACTACTGGAAAGAAAATGGATGATGAGTATCAGAACTTTTTGGCAGAGTTAGGTGGAACAATTCCTGAGTCGGGAACCAAACAAAGTAGTACTCTCGCAATTGGTTTTGGGAATTCAGGAAGCAATCCTCCTTGGGCTAACAATTCCAATAGTGCTGGTAATGCTTCACATCCTGGTTTAGGGTCAACTACAATCAAACCTAAGGAATATGACGAGACTAATTTGTATATTGGATACTTGCCACCAACTTTTGATGATGATGCTTTGATAAGATTGTTCTCACCTTTTGGTGAAATCGTAATGGCAAAGGTTATCAAAGACCGAGTTACGGGTATGAGCAAAGGTTATGGTTTTGTAAAGTATGCTGATGTCCAAATAGCAAACAACGTTATTGCAAGTATGAATGGTTATCGTCTAGACGGTCGAACTATTGCTGTTAGGGTTGCTGGCAAGCCTCCACAGCCCACTGTACCTCCTGGACCTCCAGCATCTACAATGCCAACATACCCTGTAAGCCAGCCAATGGGTGCTTATCCCTCTCAGCAATTTACTCCTGGTGGTCCTCTTGGCAGTGCACCACCTCCTAGCTACATGAGTACTCCAGTTCCATGGGGACCCCCAGTTCCTCCTCCTTATGCTACATATCCTCCCCCACCCCCTCCACCTGGTTCAAGCATGTATCCTCCCCCCAATCAACTGATGTCCCCTTACAGTGTACAATATCCTCCACCTGTGCCTCCTGGTGCCCCGTCTCAACCTGCAACATCAAGTGAAGCACAACAAAGTTATCTACCTGGTGTGCAATCTGAAAATAGCACTTCTACACAGTCTGTTCCAAATACCTATGCAATGCCACCTCCTAGTGCTCAACCTGCATACCCTGCAGCTTCATATGGTTACGCACCTTATTACGGAGCTGTTCCGCCCCCTCCTGTAGCAGGACCCCCCTCAAGTGCAGATCAAATGCAGAGCATTGGGACTGTGCCCTGGGCTACAGCTGCTCCTGTCCCAACCCCGCCTCCTCCTGCAAAGAACGCATCCCATGGGACCGATGCAGAGTATGAGAAATTCATGGCAGAGATGAAATGATCTCCAATTTTAAAGGTATGTGTTGCATGTCCCTTTATCATTCATGTCAATGCATTGCAACATTTAATAAGTTTAGAATGTGTGACTGCTAAACTGGACTTTTCATGCTTTCAATGATGTTAAAGTATACTTTTACTTTTCCTTCTGGTTTTTGTTTTTGTTTTTTTTTTTGCGGTTCTCAAATTTATTGTTCAACCTGATGAATAGCATCCATAGATTCTATCTGTTTGAGTGGTCTCTAGCTTAGAATTTTTTAGCATTTAAACAATTCACTTTCTCGGGATTTTGTTATTGAAAAGATATTGTTTATAAAAAATAAATATTCTGCATATAATCATTCATGTATTTAATCAATTTTATGATTTTTCCTTAAATTTTGATTGAATTACTACACAAGCAATGGTTCAAGTTCCTCACAACTACGTTATATTATTTCTCTTTTTACAAGTATTCTATGAAATATAAACCTATTTGCTATTTTGCTTAATATCTATGGCATTTGATATCTTTTAGTGCGTAGACAACTTTGGATTGGATGGTTATTGAATCTTTGGTATTTTCATTCTGTTTCACTTTACTGGATATTTTTTTTTGGGTCCAAATGATAAGCACTCAATTGGGTGTGACTTAACTAATTTTTACAAATAGGGGTGGGAAGACTCGAACTTTGTTCACTTGTGAGGAGGGACATCCACCTAGCCACATCTACTAGAGGGGCATGGGCATTTTACCTATTTAGTTGTTTTGTTTGTAAATGGTGTTGTTTAGTCCCCTTAATTTTATGACAGGTGTTAATTAAGGATTAAAAATGTTATTTTAATGTATTAAGACAAAAAAAATATTATGTTTGTCATTGTTTTATTCACATCATAACAAATGAAAAGCACCCATTATAAGCAAAGGGACTAAATGACACTACTTATCTAATCTAAAGGACCTTCATTGCTCCATTCCCTTTATATGATTTCTTTCTTGTTTTTTCTACTTTATGTTGGGAAGATTACTATATTTTTTGCGTGTGTGTGGTCACATATATATATATATATAATGGTTGTTTACAGAAATCAGGTGATAAATTAATGTCATTAAAGTACGTATAATTCCCTAAGAAAAATCTGGAAAAAGTTTTGAACTCATGCTCCTCTTGTATAACAGTAAAGTTTCTTTTTGCTTGTTAGCTAATGCCCTGCAGAATATTTGATCTATTCCGTCTCCATTTGGGAAGGTATCTTATTATGGAGCTCTGTGATTGGAGAAGAGGGGAGCTGATAAATTATACATGTTATTTGTGTTATTTCCTTTAACTAACTCTTACAGTCTTGTCATGCAGTGATGTTCTTGAGCGTGTCATCATTTACATTGTTACGCCCTCCTGGGAGGAAATTTTATAGATTTTGAAATTTTATAAACTTAATACGTTGAATAACTCTATTGTTTGCTTTTTATAGCTACATAACATTTTATTTTATCTTGTTTTGTCAGTACTTAACCTTTCTTTGTTGGTATTACTGTAAAATTTTGACAGGCCCGGTGTTTCTTGGCGCTCTTGTGAACCTGATTTCTTACCTCTTGCCATGACTTTCTTGAAAGTTTGGGACTCATCTTTAACCTTGTTGTCCTGTTATGACCTTTGCAGAGACTTGGGCTGGAGTTTGGTTAATACAGTCTTATATTCAAGGAGCTATTACCGTACTTTTTCTTATGATTATTGTTATGGCAATTATATTGGACTTATTTTATTATTTGTGGTTTTCCATTCTCATTTATATAATGTGTTGTCACTAATTTTTCCAATGTTTTTTATCGTCCTGACTCACAATCTGGTGCTGATATACGTTGCTGTGACATTTACTATATGTACTGTTTACTTTTGTGATTTAACTCCAAGCTTTCACAACCACTTGATGCCGAAGCTGTTTCACAGATGCTTTTTCATCCAGTAAGAAGAAAATCATGCCTGGGTATTTTTAAGGCATTTGAGGTATAACACTGATTGTGTTCCATTTCATTCTGGCATCTATTATGGCATTTTGAGGCATTCGATGGCCATTGCTTTAGAGAAACCAATCCTTTATTCTGGCATCTATTATGACATGTATTGTTTTGAGTTTGCAAAAAATGAAGTAATCTGTTTTGATCTGTCTATCTTATGGAGTGTGTAGAGGTGATCAAATGCTCTTCATTGACCTCTAGGTGGAATGAAATGTTAGTAGGTTGCTTTGCTATTTCATGTTTAATAGCCATGTCATGCCTTGTTGCTAGCTGAGACAAGTTAATTCGGCTGTGCTGTATGAGAACTTGCCAGCACCTTTTGTGTTTAACGAGTTATGCAATCGTGTGACTAACACAAGTTGATCTGACTACATTTCTGACAATACAACTTATCGTTTTTAACTTAATTATTGGCTTTAAGAGAGCTTTTAAAACTTCATTTGCTGTCAGCCATGTGCAGGTTACATGGACATGTGTAGCTATTCTTACACGAGCTGTGTTGAAGGAGCTTTGGTTTTCTTACTAGGCTCTTTTGCACCCCGGTCTGTTTCTAATTAGGGAAATATAGGAAGTGGATAAGAATATGCTTTCTTGCAGATTACTATGCTTACCTGACGAAGAGACGTGGAGGGGTAAAATTGTCACCTAGAGGCTAGAAAATATGAGCATCCAAACAAATATATATAGATCATAACATTTACTGTAATATGCAAAGAGCTGAAGGCTTATGCAGTAAACTATAACCGAAAATGTTGATGCATTTTCAGTTTTTGTATTTTTTAAATTAATTGTTTTTTTGTTGCAGGAAATGGTTTTAACATTCTTAGAATGGCACAAGGTCTAATGGTTTCTTTTAAGATGAATAAGAAGCTAAAATCAATCTATCGAAACCCGTTAAAACTTTTCTTAATTCTTTGGACCAAGGAAAATTGATGTGAAAATAATACTCTAATTTTCCAATGAATGGAGCTATTTATATTTTATGGTAGAGCGTTTCATATTATTTCTTTGTTCTTCGTTAAGTTTTAAACCTTAAAATTTAAATGTTAAATATTAAATTGATTAGATTTAGGGTTATTTTAATTTTTATATATATATATATATATATTAATTTTAATTTTTAATTTTTAATAATATTATCTTTATATTTTTTTAACATGTAAAATATTCACTGTTTTTATTTGACTTTTGAGTTTTTTTTACTTTAGAAACTTTACAAATAAATTTGCAATATGAGTTATCTCATTTAGTATTTTTAATGAGTTTATATTATGATACAAATTTATTTTATTTAGATATCGTCTTATTTAATTGCATTCTGTTTAGATTGTAGTTATAATTGATTTAATTTTAAATATTTGTATAATTTTTTATTAAACTCATTAAAAATAATTATGTTTTATATTTTTATTTCATTTAGGCTTGTAAAAATAAATAAGATATTTTAATTATTATGGTTTTATTAAAATTAAGTAATATGATATTGGTATAAAAAAATTAATGAATGAATCACAAATAATAATGTATTTTCGCTTGTAGTGTACTTCAGTCAGTTTCTGCTCCGAAGCTTTCCTTAGTCTCACCACGGATTATTCCACTCGATTTTTAGAAAATAGGTTAATTGGCAGCAAAGTCAGCAACCTAGAATTTTCAAAGTCTAGCTAAACTTAAGAGGCAGGTTCTCTCTGATAACAGAGTCAGAGAAGCAATTCTTTAACACTATAATTGAATCATTTAGGTGAGGGTTGATCACCATTATAATTTATAATGTCTGAATTTCAAATTTTTTTGGAAAAAATAAATTTAAGTTGTTTATTAATCAATATTTAGTTTTAATTTTAAAAGAGATTGAAAATTAGATAGGCTTGTTTAGTAATTTATTCTTAATTTTTATATATATTTTTAACTTTTTTGAGTTTTAAAATTCAATTTTAAACCTGATTTTTTTAATGTTAACTAATGAGGTTATTAGTTTTTAGTGTTAAGAAATAAGAAATAGAAATTTAATTTCAAAATTAATTTTATAATCGGTTAAATTTTAAAATTAAAATAAAAAATTTAGAATAGAATTTGAAAATAAGTTATCAAACATGTTTAATTTTAAAATTTGTAAGATTTGAAATTTAAAAGTATAATAATTATCAAATAATTTCATAATTATTCAAAAATGTCTTTTATAAATAGACTTAACAACACTATTAGTCCCTTAACTTTTATAAATTTTAAATTTTAATTTGTTAGTTTTTTCTTAAGATTTAGTCTCTTATTTTTTAAATTTTAATTTGTTACTTTAGTATGTCGGATGATTGGGATAAAATTACATCTCTTAGGAACCGTGCATGCACCTTTTGATGCATACGGTTCAACACAAATTGCGAAAGAAAGAATCAATATGTAGATTCTAGCTTTCTTTTTTCATAGCATGATTTTTCTAACTTGTAACAAAAGAGTTTTTCTTTCATTTTTTTAAAATTGAGAGTTTTGGCCCGTTTTGTTTCTAATATAAATAAAAAACTATAAAAAAATTCACTAAACTTATCAGATTAACTTTTTATTGGTATTTTGCTTCATCGGGATCAACCCTAATCACGATGTAATTTTCTTGTTCTTGAAAGATCTTGTTCTATTTTGTAGGTTTATGCTCTACTCCGAATAAAGATCGTGCTTTAACTTTTTTTTAAGATTTAGTTTTCTAACTTTGAATTTCGAAAAAAAATCAATTTATTTTAAAATAAATTCTATTTAATAAAACTTTAATGTTAGTAAAATTAAACCCATGTTTGACCATTCATTTAGTTTTGTTCTTTTATTTCGTTTACATCAAAAGCTATACTAACAAGGCATCTGTGTACATTATTAAACATGATATCGTGTAAAGGTAATACATAGGAGCCGTTCAATACATATTTGCTTCAGCTATTTATTGACTTTAATGTTATTGATTTGGAGTTCTTTGTTTTGAAAGCTTAAAATTAAGGATTTTAAGTTTGAAATTGCTGGTAAAAAAATGTTAAAATATGGTCACATGTGTGTTAGAGGTGAGTTTAATTTAATACTAAAATTAGATTAAATATAATTTTTTAAAATAGATTGATTTTTTCAAAATTAAAAAATGAGATAACTAAATCTTAAGAGAGAAAAATTAATGAATTAAAGTATAGAATTTATATATATTAAAGAACTGAAATTTAAAATTTATAAAAATTAAGAGGTTAAATCTTAAGAGAAAATTAGAGAACTAAAATATAAAATCTATAAAAGGTTATACTAATATTAAATTTTATTATCATAAAGTAATATATTACCACGTATCTTAAAAATAATGAATAATTTATCTCTTATACTTGAGCTTGAAAAAAACCCCAAGCAAAATTTTCTTTTATAGAAGCCTAAACATTTCTTGTTTTCCAAAATATGATATGATGATTAGGGGTTTTAAATTGAGTCCATTCTATATAATCCAAACTAATCTAATCAAAGTTACTAGATTTTCTTATTGTTATTGGGTTAGTTATGATTCATAAATTACAAAAACTATCCATAATAGATTGAATTGGTTTTCAATACTAAATTTTTTTATAGAAATCAATCAATTCATACTTATTTTATATATTATATATATATTTTTATTAAGTAAATAATAATAATAAAATAAATAATTTTATAAGTTTTGCATCATCATTTTTCAATTAATTATTGACCCTATTTAATATCTATTTTTAATTTTTATATAAACACATATAAGTCAAGTTATTATTTATTTTACAATATATTTAATACTTGTTTTTGCATATAATTTATGCTCAAATTGATATGAAAATTAATAGTAAATACATGCGGTAGTTTTTGTGCTATTTAAAATTTAAAGTTATAGTACATTATCTTTGATTATTTATTGTTTGAAAAAAATCATAATATTTTTATGTCATAATTTTATTCAATTATTAAAACAAATTTTTTAATAAAATAGTTATTTAGTTATCAAAACAACTATTTTATTAAAATTGATTATTGTAAAAAAAAAAACCCAAAATGCATAAACCAATCTACCTTGTCTAATCCAATTAAGTCTAAAATTTTTTATTTGAATTAATTTTATTAGATGGAATCGATTTTTACTCTTTAAAAATTAATTTTATTAATTTGATTTTAAGTTTAACTTAAGTTCGAACCAACTTGTAATTTGATCCGTAGATCTTACTTCTTTAACTTATTGTGACGTAAATTGAAATATTTTTGCTTTGGTTCAAAAAAAATTGCAGCGAAGTGAGTGAAGCTGCCGAGGCTCAGTCTCTGCTCCGTCAGTTCAATGTAAATCTATCTTTCCCTCTTTAGCGTGACGATTCTAATATTTTATGCTTTTTATATTTTTGAGTTCCTTTTACCATAACTAAATTCTCTTTAATCTATCTTGTATTTTGGGTTTTTATTTTCTAATCAGTGACTTAAAATATTATATAAATTTTTTTTTATTTTTATATTCTAATAATTATTTAAAAGGAAGAGGAGAGATATAATTTGTTACGAGTAATATAATTGTATTTTTTATATTTTATATTTATTTTCTCAAGAACTCATCTAATCCAACACCATTCCATTAAAATAATATAATTTTTATTATAAATTTATTTTTAACTTATTACTAAATATTAGGTTAAATTTGGTGAAATATTATTCATTTGATATGATATTATTTTTTTTATTTTTTTGCATAAAATGGTTTATTTTCTTTATTTGCCTTCTAAAAAAGATGGTGAATGTTCTAAAGATGCTGCTTATGCATCAACACGGGTTGTCAAGAAAGAATATAGAGAACCTTGGTGAGAAACTTTCTCTCTCTCTCTCTCTCTCTTTCTCGCTCTCTCTCAACGCACATCCATTCAGCTTCTGATTTTTCTTATGCTGATGCAGGACTACAAAACCAGCTAATATCCCACTGTTCTTCCTTTAATAAAACCTGGCTCTAGAAGACCCAGTTAATTTTTAAGACATGCATAGGAAGAACCGTCCTAGTTTGAAAACTTAGTTTTACTTTCCTTCCACGAGTGAAGCGATCATCTAGTGCAAACGGGAAAGAGAAAGTTGAAAGTACACAATCTTCGCAAGGCAGAGCCGCAGAGGTGCTTCAATCTAGTATAACTGCCAAATTGAACATATTCATAACGCCAATTGTCAGCTATTAGCATGAGCATAGTGGCATCAACAACAATAAAAGAAGAGCATTTGATTACATTTCAATCTCACCAAAACTAAAAGATTTACTTGTTATAAAATACTAATTCAATATATTTTAAGAAACAAAACTAAGAATTTTTGTTTAATTGTGAAGTCATAATCGTAAACCAGTTAAATTTACAATTATAAATCAAATCGAAAAATCTCACACAAAATAAAATGAATCCCATCACAATGTAACAAGATGAATTAACTATCTACGTTGATGTTGCATTTGGACTCAGTTATTCCAACAACTGAATTTTCTTTTTCTTATTTTTTTATTTGATAGGATTGTTTTTATTTTTTTAACAGTAATATTTTTATAATATAAATTGTATTTGTTATAATAATAATAAAAATAGTCGCACAATTATCTTAATAAAATTATTTATTCATTCTTATTAGTCAAGACGTCACGATACAATTAATCTCGATTAATTAATAATCATATCTTATTTAAAATATTTCATCTCTATTAAAAATATCAATGTTTTATTTTGTTTACCAGACAATTATTTTATGAATCTTTGTTGCTTTTTCCATATTTAATATTTTTCAATAAAAATATCACATATATAATTAATTTCATTATATAATTTATAGGCAGCTAAAAAATCCAAATTAAGAGAAAATCAAAACCTATTAAAGAAGTTATTTTATTGTATTTTTTCTTAACTGTTTATGTAGCAAAAATAATTACATACTTTTGATATGTTGTAACTTTTTTACTTCGAAAATTTATTAATTTGAAATATTTTATAATATTTTAATTATTATAAAATAAGAATAAATTTTTTTAATTATATTAGATGATTAATTTTAAGATAAACAAATTCTTTCTAAAAACAATTACAAACACCATGAAAATTAAATTTTTTAAATGATGAATTTTTTTTAAAAAATAATGGTTAATTAAATAGTTCATTAATTTTTAAAATTATTGGAAATTATTTTTAATTATGATTCAAAAAAAAAATTTTAACAACAGTTTTTAAATTAAGCTACCAAATATGCCTTAATTTATTAAGAAAACAATATCTTCACCATTAGTTTGACAAAAAAGTTTCAACTATAATCACTGAAATATAAACTAACCTGCAAGGTATGACTCTCTGATCTCCTTCAATGCTTCGTTGATTTATCTGATGAGAATGAAACAACCATTTTCTACCGAAGAAATATGCTTATGAAATGCAAAGATTAACTTATTCATGAGAAAACTTTTATAATTTAAAACAAAAAAGAAAAAATTAAATCCCCAGAAACTGCGATGTCCTTCACTTCTTTTATTATTGTGACATTAATTACTTTGTGAATAGAGTTCTCACTCTATTCAATTTTTAGTTTCTACTCACTTCTCATTCCAAAAGGTGTGAAACCTTGAAGATGAATAATTAGATGATAAATTTACAAAGAGACAAAATCAAATGATTAGTTATAAAAAAAGAAAGAAAGAGAATATCATTACCTATATCAATGATGTAAATTAATACTGGTTTAAATTTGTATATTAATTGTATAATCTTCTTACATCCGAATTTTTTAGGATGCTTCTCTAACTAGACTCCTCTCAAATTTTAATGATGTATATTTTAGATATAATATTTATAAAATTATAAATAAATTATATACATAAATATGTCTGTATTTTTAAATTTTTTTTATCAGTCAAACAAATCTTGAAAACTTAATAATTTAAATATATATATATATATATATATTTAAATGAGATAATGTATAATAACTTTCAATAAAAAATAAATAATAATTAAAAAAATAATATTATTTTTTATAGTTTATATGATACCGGTTTAAAAAATTCTTGAAAATAAAATTAAATATTTTTATTTATACTATTTTAATATAAAAATATATAAGGCTCCAATATTATCAAATTCAATTACAATGTTACACTCATTTAACATATTATTTATTACAAATTTATATGTTTCATAACTACATGATTTTTTTATTTTTATATTTATATGAAATTTTTTTATAGATTATATTTTATATTTTGTTAATTTCACGTTCACATACAAAATATTGTTGTAAGTTGAAGCTAAATATTGAGCCAAATCATTTTGGAGTTTATTACAAAATTTTTTGAAAAATAATTGACAATTTTATAAGCTTTGAATAATTTTTTTTTTCTATATTGTTTTATTTCCAACTTTTATGTTTAAGTTAGAAAATAAATTCTAAAAATACTGCTTTAAAGTAAAAGTTGTAGTGTATTACTAGTATTAATATATTTATAGTATTAGTATATTTGTGAAAAATATATTTACATAAGGATAAAGTTTGAAATAATTATTTACAAATAATAGTATAAACATATAATAAATTATTATTTTTCATTAAATATATATTGTAAAAGCAAAATATATTTGTAGCGGATGTAAATTTAATATTGTTTAATAATATATTTTGATCAAATATAAGAAGTTACTAGGTGTAGGCTTTCAAGTTTCCTATTAGAGTAGGGACTAGCGCTAAGTCCAATTAAGTACAAGTCTGACATGAAATAAAGTGATTAAATCATATTAAGTCTTAGGAAGCCATAATGCAAGTCATAAGAAAATCACAAATCAAAAGCAAATATGATGGTCAAGAAGACTAAGAAGGTGGTAGTAATATCTTTAATAATAATGTTATTGAAGTAAAGAATACTTTTGAGTGTTCATTTGTTTCAAAGTGTTTGAATCTGGGTAAACATTAGGTGGTCATGAGAAAGTTCACCTGACCATTAATACTAATTCTAACATTAATAACATTTCATCAACTAAATTGACATACATAATTTAATTATTTATCTTAATCTTCCTGTACCATAAGAAGATAACAACAAATTAGTCAAGCTGGATTTTAAATTGTTTATAATTTATATTAATTAAAAATGAGAGTAACACACTTTTATTTAATATCATCGTAATATAATATTTAGTTCAATTTATTTTGAAAATTATTAGGAGTATTTTAGCCTTTAATTTGATATGTAATATCTGTGGTAAATTTGAGTCCCCAAATTTTTATTAATACTTCATGCTAATCATTCTAATTCTTTTTAGGTATAGGATAGACCCATTCAAAGAAAAATTGGTATTACACTAGAAAAGACAGGATACTACCGTATTATTTGGCACAAATTAGGTATAAAAAAATTATTTTAAATTAATTAGGAATTTTTTTTAAAATAAAATCCAATCAAAAAATAGTTAAAATAATAACCCTTTAATATTTTTAACATCCTTTATTTAACCCATGTATAAAAAAATTACTTATGTCCAAAAAATGCGATGTACATATTTTTTTTAGCGTAAAAGACTAATGTTTTATAGTATGTTCAAATTATGGTATACATATTCTCTTATAATATTTTTTAGAATAATTAAAAATAAAATTATGTAAATAATTTATACATATAAAAATAAAATGGACTGGACTGGACAAATAAATGATAAAATATTTTATATAATTCATTAAATTACATAGTACACCTCATAATACATAAAAATTACTAATTATTAATTCTTTAATACACACTCTTAAAATGAAATTCAAATTACCATTAATGGTTTTTTTAATATGTCTGTAATTCAAAATCTCAATACAACTAAAGTATTATTTCTCATATACAAAGAATCAAAAAAATGAAATTAAAATTACTAATAACATTTTTTTTAATATGCCTTTATCACAAGAAGTAGAGATCTTAGCACAAAATTGAGACCGACCACCTCAATGATGCCCCAATATTTATAAAAATATAAATTTATTTATTTGTTAATTTTAATAGATATAAAAATATAAATGTAATTTGACAATAAATAGAATGTGATAATTTGTGTATCGGTCCTTTTTCTTGATTTATTCTTTTAAGAATATAATATAAAAGTTGTAAAATATAAAATATAAATATACTCTAATATCTTTAATATCAAATATTAATATTATTTCTTCATTTTTGGTGTTTTTCCTCCTACCAATACGCTAAATCAATAATTTATAATAATTTAATGACAATATATTAATATCTTATTTCTACATGTTCAATAAAAAAAATAGCACTTTTATATGCTAACTATGATTTACTTGTATAATATTTATCATAAAAATTAACAATTATTTATTTTGAAGAGATAATTTTTTTTTATTTTGTATTTTTTATGCTAATAATTTTAAATATCATAGGTCTAATATTTAAGTTATTATAAATAAATAAATGATAGTAATCATTATAATTGTATATATGTATACTTTAATATAATAACTTTATATGTATTTATTTTAAAATTTTATTTAATATTTGTTAAACTTTAACTTTCGAAGATGTGTTGGTTTTTATTAAATATTAAATATTTGTATTTTAAAAAATAAAATAAAATAATTTATATTTTATTAACACATATTAATAATGAATCAAATTTTCAGGAAATTGGAAGCTATGAACATATGCACACAAACACCTTAAACCTTTATTTTTGCAGCATCTAACTTTTCATAACTAGCTGTCTAAACTCTGAACCACCATTGTATACAATTAAAATCATCTCCTTTTTTTTTATAGTTATGACCGCCAAGTAAAATAAAACTATTTAAATCATAATAATTTTAAATATTATTAATTATTAATTAAATAATTAATTTTTTAATTTCTTATTCTTTTAAAAAATAATCAACAATGTTTTTTTTAAGGAAAAAAAAATCATTCATTGGTATTGAAAATAAAAATAAAATAAAATTATATAATCAATTAATATGTACATATATATTAGAACAGCAGCATCCATTTAGATAGTTTTATTAATATATACATATATATTAGAACACCAGCATCCTTTTAGATCGTTTTATTATTAACATGTATTACTCAAGCCATTTTATAATTTTTTGTTTGCTAGTACTACCACACGAAGTATATAAAATTTTCAATCAACTTTATTGATTTGCACAAACTTGACCTCTAAAATGTTATAATATCCAACAAGTAAAATAGCAAAACAAAAAAGCGTGTATAAAGGAAAGCATGCGACAAGAGTGTATAAGTTTTCAACCAATTTCATCTACTTCCTGAAATTAGTTGGCGTTTGTTTCGTGGAATGGAATCGGAATCGGAATTGGAATGAAATAGAATGGAATGAAAAGGAAATAATTTTGTTTGGTTTGACCACTGGAATCAAGCTTAGAATCAGGATTATAGTGTTTGGTTTACCACTGGAATGGAATGAAAAAGGCTGTAAATGACCTTAATACCTCTACATCCTGTAAATTTCAAATAATGTCATTTAATTAATATTTTTTCATCAGACAAAATACATTATTGAAATCATTATTTTTCTAAATAAGTATTACTTAATTAAAAAGAAATATATTATTAAAATTATTATTTTTCTAAATAGGGTTTAGGGTTTTGAGGTTTGGAATGTGTGATTTAGGGTTTAGGGATTTATGATTTGGGGTTATATTTGTAGGTTAAGGTTTAGGTTTAAAATTATTATTTTTCTAAAAATAGTTTAGGGTTTTAGAATTTTGGATTTAGGGTTTAGGGTTTTAGGGTTTTAAGGTTTAAGGTTTAGGGTTTATGGTTTTAGGATTTGGAATTTGGAATTTGGGATTTATGTTTTAGGGTTTTGGGTTTTGGGATTTATGTTTTAAGGTTTAGGATTTATGGTTTAGAGATTTGGAGATTTGGGGTTTAGGGTTTTAGGGTTTAATGTTTACGGTTTAGGGATTTGGGGTTTAGGGTTTTAGGATTTGGAATTTGGGGTTTAGGGTTTTGGGTTTTGGGTTTTAGGGTTTTGGGTTTTGGGATTTATGTTTTAGGGTTTTGGGTTTTGGGATTTAGGGTTTAGGGTTTAGGGATTTGGGATTTGGGATTTAGGGTTTATAGTTTAAGGATTTAGTGATTTGGGGATTTGGGGATTTGGGGTTTAGGATTTAGGGTTTTAGGATTTGTAATTTGGGATTTAGGGTTTAGGGATTTAGGATTTATGTGTTTAGGGTTTTGGGATTTATGTTTTAAGGTGTGGGGTTTTAGGGTTTAGGGTTTAGGGTTTTAGGATTTTAGGATTTGGATTTAGGGTTTTGAAATTTTGGGTTTAGGATTTAGGGTTTTGAAATTTTGGGTTTGAGAATTTGGGATATGAATTTAAGGTTATATTTTAGATGAGGATAAAATTGAAAAAAAAAATGTTTATATGGGAATGGAATAATGATTACCAAAGGTTGGAGAAGTGATTGTGATTCCTTCTCTTTTAGTAATCAGATTCTATTCCGTACTCCATTTCGTCCAACTAAGCACACAAAATGGAAGGCATCGATTCTGATTCCATTCCATTCCATTCCCTTCAACCAAACGTGGGGTTAGACTCTAAAGTATTATAATCTCTTATGACTAAAATAGAAAAAAATATGTATAAATGTAAACACGTATAAATTGGACTAGATAAATTTTTTGTGAAGAAATATCCTCCGGTGAACGGTGAGCATAAATATTATCTTAAGAATACCGTATTGTACACAAATTTTGATTCATTATTTTATTTAAATATATGTATAAATTATAAATATAAAATTTAAATAAAGTAAAGAATCGAGTATTGTGCATCACATAGTCTTTACGATAATTTTTTCCATCATCGTGAGTATTAAATTTATCCCCTTTGTCTCTCATAATATAAAAAATTAAATAATTATAAACTTATAATTATTATTGTAAAAATTTCTAAATATTTGAAATATAATGTAGAAAGTTAACTCTATATAAAAAATGCAAAAAAATAATATATATTTTCCTTTTCTCTTCTTCCGTTTTCCTTCACACAGATAATAATTAAATTCAAAAAGCCCAAACTAAAGAGCCCGTTTAGCAAACAGAGGAGGGAAGAAAAAAATGAAAATACCATTAAAACAAGAATTGAAATGTAAAAAAAGAAAAAGATAAAATATATTAAAACATTAAATAACTATTTTATCAATTTTAATTAAAAAATTAGTTGCCATAAAATAACCATTACAATAATTCTAATTCAAGATTTTTCAATAAATGTTATCTAGATATAAACAAGATCATAAATTGTGGTTAGTTTTATTTAACTAAAAATAAAATATAAAGAAAACATGCCTTGAGAGAGACAACTCTGATGAAAAACTAGATCTCACTCCGATAGGCAACATCTAAAATATGAAGGAGAATAGAAAAGATAGAGAAAGAACGGCAAGGGTTTAGAGAGAAATATAATTATATTTGATAATAATTTTAATTTATAATTTATGATTAAATAATTAATTTTATAATTTAAAGAATTAAGGAATTTTTATATTACTTACAAATTTTATAACTTTAATCATTTTTTAATATTTTTATATACACTAAAATTATAAAATTTAGATTTACTTATGGCAAAAATGATATGAATACACTCATATTTGATAAATGATTCTTTAAAAAATTAAAATTTAAAATAAGAAATTAATCATTATCAAACATGTTTAATAAACAAATTGAAAAAATAAAAATCATTATAAAATATTTCCTTAATTTTTTACATGTATAATTTATCCAACAAATCATATCTTATCTTACCATATATAAAACTTAAATCATAATTTATATTTTTTAAAAAATAATTAAAATAACATTCTTAAAATGTATAATCACAAAATAATATATCTTTTATCCACGTCATATATTTTTATTATAAAATATATTGAGAAAATCGTAAAACTAACTTCTAAAACTTTTAACTACAAATTTACGTCTCCTAAACACTAATTCATAATCTCTCAATTCAAGTTAATGATATTATTTTTATTGTTATGAGTTTTAAGGGTGTTATTTCAAGCACATTTTTCATAATGAATGTCGTTCAATTGAACTATAATCATTTAGGTTCATTTAATGTTAAACATCATTTAATTAGATTTCATTTAATATTATCAGGGTGTTATTTTGGTTGTTATAAGTATTAAGATTTTTTTTGGGATGGAATTTCCTTTTTAACGTGAGTTTATTAGATAAATGTTAAAAAAATTTATGAATAAATATATTAATGTTTTTCTGTTAACTAAAACTTTTAATAAATTGATTAATTTAATATTATAAAGACTTCTTCAAATGATTGTTTTAGTTTGTTGTAGTCGCTTAAATTTTGTTGATTATTTTTGTAGTGCATGTAGTATTCTTTTTTATAGATAATTATTAAATTATCTTAATGTTTTTTTAATTATTTGCTAGAAAATATAATTAAAGTATAAAAAAACTTATTAAAAATGAATATTTGAGCACATAATGATATTTTTGAAAATTAAAAACAATTCTTCAAAATTTATAATAATAAAAATAATATATCAATAACATTGAATATATTCTAATCGGATGTTGTTTAGCATTAAATGAGTTTCAATAGTTATAGTTTAATTGGACAATATTCAATATAAAATAACGTGTTAAAGTTTTTTAAAAAATAAAAATATCAAATTATAATAGTATTATTTTTATGATTATAAATTTTAAGAGTATTATTCTTCCTCCTTTTTCTGAATTGTTTCCATAATAAATACTCGTATACATCTTTCTTGAAAGTAATAAATTATTTTAATATCTTTCAACTTATACATCTTTTTTTCCATAATGAAGGCTCATATACATCTTTCTTGGAAGTAATAAATTATTTTAATAACTTTAAACTTATAAATCTTTCGAGCATATTTAAACACATTTTTTTAAATTACATCTCTATTTAAAATTCCATTTATGTGTATTGCGAAAATTAAAAAAGAATCACGTCTTTATTTAAAATGCCACTAAATTGAGTTAGTCATTTAACCATGTGTATTGAAAAAATAATAATTAGTAAATTTTATTTATTAATTATGTGGTAGATTATGCAATTTAATAAACCATATAAAATATTATTATGCTATTTATTTGTCTATTTGATTTTTATATAATTAAGTTATTCATATAACTTCATTTTTAATTCATTAAAAAAATTTATATTAAGAAAAATATATTTATACTGTATTTTTAAACATGCAAAAAACATATGTTTTTAACGTAATAAAAAAATATATACATAATACATTGCATTTTGAACATGTGAAAAACGTATATCTTGTGAAAAAATTACCGAAAGTTGAGTATTTTATCAAAATCACTTGGAGGTTAAGTTTATCATAGCCTTACCATTACGTGTATTGCAAAAATAAAAAAAAAGTCACATCTATATTTAAAATGCCACTAAATTGAGTTACTCATTTAAGCATGTGTATTGAAGAATTAATAATTAGTAAATTTTATGTATACTGGTGGATTATGCAATTTAATAAATTATATAAAATATTATTATTTCATTTATTTGTCTATTTGATTTTTATATAATTAAGTTATTCGTATAATCATTTTTAATTAGTTAAAAAAACATATTTTACCTTATAAAAAATATATTTATACCGTATTTTTAAACATGCAAAAAACATATGTTTTTAATGTAATAAAAATATATATACACAATGTAATATATTTTAAACATGTGAAAAAAATATATTTTTTGAAAAAATTACCCAAAGTCAAGTATTTTATCAAAATCATTCGGAGAATAGGCTTATCACACCCTTACCATTAGACGTATCATAATCTTACTACAATATTGATAAGTCTTATTTCTGAGAAATTTTAAGTAAAAAATAAAATTTATGATAAGGCATTGGTCTATTGTGAAAAAGGTTTAGCACTAACATCCATTGTAATGATAAGACTTATCATGACAAGGCAATACCTCATTATCACAACAGTATTTCAAAGTTTATAAAATACAAACCTAATTAACCTAGAGGGAGTGAATAGATTATTTTTAAGTTTTACCAATTTATAATATATTAACCTAAACAAAGCGGACAGACATGCAATCGTGTGTAAAAATAAGTGCGAAATTAAAATAATAACACACGATGACCTAAGAGAAAAACCACCGTACCACCTAACTTTCCACTATGAAAATCAAATGTTCAAGTGAAAACTTGATCTTATGCTACCCTGTTGTCTCTTTTGGAGAACATGAAATCGTGCAAGTATACACGGTCACAAGTAATAATATGATAAGTAAAATATAGTTCACACATAGATTTATTACTAGTATTCGTTAACTATTAAAATTATTTCAACCTAATTTTATCCAAACAGTCGATAATTTGATGCAGTTTGACTAACTAACTTTTATAACAGATTGCAAGAAAGTTCTAGGATTGCAGTTTCACCAAATTAATTCACTTGAATCATTATATTTTATCTTGATTTATGTTATCGTATTTTAAGTTGTTAACCAAGAACTCCTAATTTATCCATATATCTCTTCCGAGCTCCATACAGACACATCTAATTAAAATGATTCACTATATTCCTATGCGAATTAAATTCAACCAGATTTATTAAGTTCTGAGTTCTCAAACAGTTACACATACAATAAAAGTATATTTCTATCCCTTATGTATATACGTTATTTCATCACGAGCAGCACACAAAAATATCTTTTTCAAGTTTATTTAAGTGTCACATATCAGTTAATTAATCTTCCGATAATTAAAAGCATTAAACACAAATAAAATAAACAACTTAAAACAGTTCCATAAATCATTCAAAAATACTTAATTCAAGTTTCATAATTTACGCTACACTGCAATCCTAGAACAAATAAATTAGTTCATAGCAGAAATTAAAATTACAACACCATAAAAATAAAACATTGCAGAGAAACAAAAATTAAAAGAAAATAGATTAGGAGAAACTCTTTCACGATTCCTCGATGAAAAATAAATTCTTCCCTTTCTTTCTTCTTAGTTGTCTTCTTTCTCTGTAATTTCCCTAAGAAAATACAACACAAAATGTCAAATAAACGTTCTGCGTGTTTTGTGTAACACGCAGAGAGGAAAAAAATGAAAATGGTAAAAAAAAAATAAGAAGAACTGCGAGTAACCAAAAATGAAAGAAAACCCAACAACCAACTCCCAACTCATTCCTCACGAACAAAATATATCCCCATTTCAATTATTCTTTTATTTTTTTATTTTTATTTTAAGTGGGGGACAAAAATGTATGGGGAATTAAAATAACAACACACGCATGAAAACCATTCTACGTGTTTCTGATTTTTTTCTTTTCACACATGACACGTGTTGCCATGTGATTGGCTACGAGAAATAGGGACACACGTGGCAGCTTTTCATTAGGTGAGAGGATCGGACGCATAGAGCATATCTGGACCGCGTCGTACAAGATTTCCTCGCGCTGGAAATGCGATAACGGCTAGAAGTGGGCGTCGTTTTTGTGTTTTTATTTCACCAAATAGATGCCACGTGTCATCATTCTATTCGCTGTAATATTTATCAGACACGTGGCTGCTTATTTTTTCGTTGAAACATGAGGGTTCACGCCGCTTGGATACACCGCGTCGCACAGGATTCGTAGACGACCGGCTCGGTGCGCGACAGCTAGGTTCCACGCGCTTCAATCTGGACCGTTCAACTCATCCAACGACGATCGATAAGCCTCGGGGGAATCCAGCGCAACCGACATGTGGGTCCCACCCTGCACGCCAGTCTGCGCGGCAGGTGGGCCCCACTGGCACGCCGAGCTGCGCGAAAGAAGAACTCTGCACCCACTCTCCTTGGTCGGGCATGAATAACACGCGCGCATCCTAACCGTTACTTCTTAGCTCGGACGGTCCACGTTGCGCGGTTGGACTAGGGCGCGTGGCTTCTTCTCACCTGCGTAGAAATTAACTTTTATTAATTATATTTTCACCCACAAATATATTTCAAATTACATTTTAACCTTTACTTAATTACAATATAGCCCTTTTTCTAATTTAAATTAAATTTTAAACTTTTAATAATTGAAATGAAGCCCGATTTTAATTTAAATTATATTTTCAACTTTTATTAATTGCAATTAAGAACTTTTTTTATCTGAAATTATATTTTTGGACAAAAATCTGCAATTAAGTACGTTTTAGATACAATTTAATTAATTTTCTTAAAAATATATTTCTTAACATATAAAAGGTGAATATTAATTTATTTAACTAAAATTAACCAAAAATGTAAAGAACATAGCAATTATAATTGATAAAATAGATGAAAATAACTGTATAAAATACAGTTATCATACCCTCCCTAGGATACTACCCCAATTTACTTTTACTTACGAGCCCTTGCTCTGTTTTCACAGTTTCTAAAATTAGTGTGGGTGGTTTCCAGACCAACGTTCCAAAAAGCTCTACACCAATCATATCGTTCACAAATCAATTGCAAAAAGATTAGCACAAAAAACACAAGTGCCCGTGTGTGTTCTAGATCGAATTTAATAATGAATAATCCTAACTAGATGATTTAAAACAAATGTCATTTAAACCAAATCAAATAAAATATTCTAGAGTAAAAAGATTACGCATAATTTCAATAAAAATAATTTCTTTGAAATTTAATAATTAAATCAAATAATCATAATCGTTCATAAAATTATTTAATTTAAATACTTAAAAATCAAATCAAAAATAATTAAATCAATTAATATAAATCAAAAATATATATATATTAATTACCTTTTCTCCTTATTGATTAAGCCACTAGAGTTGATGTCGAATAGCCACTCTCATTCAAGTAAAAATCCTTTTTGGCTGCTCTATTATGTTTTCTCTTATATGATCTAAAGGAATAATATATGAAGCACTCTTAACTCCATTGTAAGGCTAATTTCCTTTGCTTCTCTGTTTGTAGCGGTTTCGGCAGCCTCACTTTTTTCTACAGCAGTTTGCTTCTTTTTTTTTACAGTAAACATAAACCATAATGTATTTATATTTATAGATAATAATAATATTAGGGTTAAATGTATTTTGGGCTTAATTTTTCAAAGCCTATTCAAAGTCTTAATAAAAAAATATTTTTAAATCACATCTTAAAAATATTAAGACACATAAAAAAAAATATTTAAGCACCAAAAATAATTTTAGATTTATGAATATGTACTATTAAATATATAAATGGAATTATATGTATCGCATCTATAAAATATATTTGAAGTATGATTTATATTTATAATATAGATATACTTGTATTCCAAATATAACATAATTATTTATTTTTTAAAAATAAATCAAATATAAGGAAACAAAAAGACATATACTACTATAATATAAAAATAAAAATCTTGAATTTGAAATTTCAAAACGTTTAAAATCCACTAGAAAAATAAATAACAAATCAAATCTAAAATATTTTAAACTTGACTCTTAAGTATAAAACTTAAGCTTCAAGGAAATAAAATATTAAAAAAATGATAATACAAATAAAATGAAAAATATAATATTTTAATTTATATGATATGCATTAACAACTCTACTTTATCCACACTAATATTATTCTTCTCAGATCAAGTAAATTAAAATAGAAAATTGAAAGTAGTAACACAGTGATTTTTATTTTTTATTTTTAACCTCTTATTATACTGCATGCTTTCTATATATTAATTAATTGACGACTAATATACAAACGACCTAGTAATCTAAATGACACAAGAAATTTTGTGATAAATTAAAAGTAACGGGTTCTGTTTATAGAATAAAATTCTTAATAAAAAAAAAATTGACAACCATTAATAGTCCTTCTGCTCCACATATATTTGAATATTTCAACTATATGAATTGAAGCAAAAATGGCCGATTAATATATTTCGGTTTGCATGCTGTAAATTTATCGAAATCCAATAAAGTTGCATAAACTGGTCAATTAATTGTTACATACATTATCGTCACAAGAGAATCAAATTCAATTGTTAACTAATGGACATAGAGATTAATTTTAAAGGAAAAATAATAATTATTTGACATATAGTAAGTATTCAATAATAATTAAGGTTATTTCAGGTCAAATTTTAATATGCATATTAAAAATAGATAGGATATAAAAAAAAATGAAAAACACTTCAACTAATTTAATTTGACAAAAAATGTAATTAATAGGAGATGTATATGCTTTTGACATTAGATGTACATATAATAGGAGATGAAAGAAAACTACAATTGACAGTAATTAATAGCAGTGTTTTTTTTTTAAAATCAAAAGAGAGATAATATTATTAAAATTTCATCAAAAATAAAATACAAAACAAAAACAGTATTTTCTTATATCACTCAAAAAAACTAAAACAAATACATAACAATCAAAAGAAAAAAAAAAGATTGTTATATTAAACCCAGACTTAATTCTATACATCATCAAAACAACATCTAATGCCCCCACCAAGCCGCCAAGAACGAGACTCCTCTAAAGATGCAACAGAGATGCATGCAACAGAGTTGGTGTCCATGAACGACAACAGCAAGGGAAAAACTGGAAGGTAAGGTGAAACCAACAGCAATGATGCTGATCGATGAAAGGCATCGGCAAAATATGAGCTAATTAAAAAAAAAAACTATGTAGCTAGGTGTAGAGGAGGTGGGATGATTGTGGGTGTGGCTAGGTATAGGGGTGGAGGTGAAGGTGGTGACTAGAAGGTACAAAAAAAAAAAAAAAACCCTTCGTATTCGAGAGGATACAGAGAGTTTTCTACGATCGAGCAGTATATTTTCAAAGTATGAAAGTTGAGACTTGGTTATAATATTTGACCTATATATTAATAGCAGTGTCGAGGGGACAAAAAAAAAAAAAAAAAAAAAGAGAACATTTGAAATAGAGAGGAATAAAAGGGATCGTTATTATCCCCCTATTATTCATATGAATTGGTACTACTATTTAAAAATAAATATTATTTAATTAGATTTTTATATTATATTAAAGATTTATCATATTTTAAATATCAAATTCATGTTAAGAAAATTACATTAAATTTATTCAAACTTTTAAATTAAATGATAATAACATTAAAGTAATGGCTAAACAATATAGATAAAACCAAGTAACAAAAGAATAATGAAATTATTCAAACCTTAATTACAACCACCCAAAAGCTTTAAAAAACCAAAACAACAAATCGAAAAGAACCAACTACTTGGACGTTTCTTCTCATTGAAAGATCCCATGGATTCTTCTCTTCGTATATGCTCAACAAGATCTTCTTTGTACATAAAATCCAAATCTTCTTTGTACATAAAATCCAAACCTTCTATGTCATCTCTAAACAACATATTTCTCATGCATTCATTCTTCTCTTTAACTCCGTTAATATTCCGTTGCTTTGTGCTATCACTGAGACTTGCACGCCTATGAATTTCCACCGCCATGATTATGAACGGAATGATGAAAATATATTCTGCGCAGACTTAATTTGATTGGTGAGAGTATATGCTAGCTAGTGAGATGGATAGCCGTCCGTTTTATACTAACCCTGTCGCTACTTCCAGAATTCTAGTAGAAATAGGTCATATAAGATCTAAATATTAAAATATTATTTTTTATTAATAATTTTATACACATGTAAAATAAATATAATTTTTTATAATTATAATTTAAAAATAACAGCAATAAAATTTATAATTTTTTTTATTTATCTAGGTATATAATATAACTTAATAATTTCACTTTTTTTAGCCGTATTTTTATTCTCGTATCAAGATATATAGCATGTGCACAATTCAAGGAATTAAAATTATTGAACCACTAGGATTATCATGAATAAAAAATTAATGAATTAGTTATTTTTCTAATTTATCAGTAATAAATTTTTTTTTTCAATAAAACATATTAAAAACATATTAGAATATGATTCTTGTGGAAGAATTTTGCGGGGGCGCAAACAAAGCTTTTTGGTAATTGAATATTATATTACCAGACCTTCTAACTTATTTATTTTAATCGGAAAATACTTTAGAGCAATACTGTGATGATGGATTAGGTTATTATCATATTATTTTTTGTTGTATCCACATTACCTTTAACGTAAATTTAAAAAAAATATTAACAAAAATATCTTCTTCTTTTTTTATACATTTCTTCAAGCTAATTAAATTACTTTTAAAAATATTTTTACCTATTTTTAAAATTTATATTAAATATAGTACAAAAACAATAAAAATAATATATCAATAATCTCACATCTCATGTATTTATATATATAAAAAAAGTACATGCATCGGTGATCTAGAAGGTACACATTAACACTATATTTATGACTCTATTGGATTTTTTTTTATACAAATTATAATATTAAATTACTTGTTTTGTAAAAAGAGAACATTACTAGTGTCTTTCTCCTATTTTATTTTTTATTTAATAAAAATACAAATTCATTCTCACAAAGAAATTATTTTATTTTTTTGTTCAGAAAAGAAATTATTTTTCATGGATTGGATTAGATTATATATATATATATATATATATATATATTATTAAATATGTTATTTTTATTATTTCACTCTTAATATAAATATCTATTATATTAAATCTTTTATTCTAAAAAAAATATCCTAGCTCGGCCAAACAAAATTTGTTTCGGTCCTATTTGAATTATTTTAGGATTAAAATTAAGGTAAATTCTAAATACATCTATCAAAAACTATAAAAACATGCCCTCAGTGTTTAGAAAGCTTTGAATCCTCAAAAATTTGGTTGGCCAGATTTCTCTCTCTAGTTTGCTCTGTTTTTAATGGAACCAATGTATGTATTATATCTTAGTTATATATGTTTGAATAATTTAGTATATTTGTTATTCTTTTTCTTAGCATTTTGATATCTTTTATTAAAAAAAAAGTTCTACAATAAAAATAAATAACTAATTTTTAATTAATTTTATAATTATTATTTTTTATTTTTAAAAATAATCTATAAAATTAATATCTTAATAAAAATTAAAAATAAAAATTTATTATTTTGTACAATTTTTAAAAAATAAAATGATTTAAATAAAAATGTATTATTCATTACTCTTTACCGATAACATTATTTTATATCTTTATCAATTATTAGATATTTATTTTAAAAAAAAAATATTATTTTAATTTTAAATTTAATTAAATTGAATATCAATTATCACTATCAATAGATAATTTTTCTAAACAAATAACAAGAGACTAAACTGTATTGTTAATGTAACAAAATGCCTTGTGCGGCCAATCTTTTCATAATTTTATTCGTTTCCTTCTTTTATCTTGGCGGCCAAACAGAGTCATTTGTACTTCTTCTCAGTTTGCGCCGCATTGTTTTAGGCTGCTCATTAGTCATTCCTTGTTTCCTTTTGAAGGTAATTGTGTTCCAAGCCGGCGGTTCTAAGTTTGCTTTATTGGGTTCCGAATTGGGTCTTCTCATTTTTTGGTACGTCGTGTTTTCATCTTTTGACTTAATCGTTCTTAGGTTAATTGTCTTAAGGTTTCAGTCTTGGCACGCAATGCTGTTTGAAATGTTGAATTTTAGAAACCTAATTGCGTTTTATCAACACTGTATTTGGGTTTATGAGTTTCAGTTGACGATCTCTAAAACCTTCAAAGTTTACCCTTTTAACTCTCCAAAGCTTTTAGCTTTTATGGTTAGGAAAGGTGTAACACTATTAATAATAGGACCATTTCTATGTTTTTAGTTTTTTTTTTAATTTATTTAAATTATGACGTTTATATTTAATATAATTAAAAAAATTAAAAAATAAAATAAATACAAATTTTCTTTATTTTTTAATATTATTTTTTCATAATAATAGGATTAAAATATTAAATATATATATATATATGATTTAAATTTCATTTTAACAATAAATCAATTACCATTAACATATTTTTCTGTTAGTGTTAATACTTTTTGGATATTTGTTTTAAAAGGGGTCAAAAATGATGAAAATAATCACTTTAGATAGTTTTTTATTAAAACACCAACTCTTAGTAGATTCATGATTGATCTAATTAAAATATTAATTAAATATAGATTTTTTTTTTAATTTATTTAGACTATCATTTTTTTTTACCTGCTTAATTCTAACATTTTAAGTATATCAATTTTTATTAATTAAATTATAAGAAATTATCCTATAAAAACAATTTACAAATTATAAGAGTTGATTTTTAATAATAAAAAAAACTGTTTTACATCACTTTTATGACGTCAAGGACAGAGATACCCATACTTTTCCCTCTTTTTGTAGTCGACATTTTCCTGTTTGACCAATAGTTGTATAATCGTTGTATAAACAGATCGTGTATCGTTTATACTTAATTGTCTCCCTATTCTATGGGTTTATTTTGACCAAGCTGATGTAATGAGGTGTTGATTTAATCTTTGATTTTATTTATTTATTTATTTATTTATTTACTTTTGGGTATTAAGTAATATTAAATATTCGTTTACATTATTATTTTAAAATATTAGATCATGATATTCTTAAAGAATAATAAATAATTCTTATATGAATTTCTTATGCAAAACGCGTTCGTTAAAGCACAAATTACTGGTCAAATGTCTATTAGTATCCTAATTTTCTAAGCCAGGAAAAAAAAATTGTCATAATTATTAAAATAATCTCTCTCCTACCAAGCGTGTAAGTAACCTTGGAGATTTTGACTTTCTCTTTGGCGATCAGAAATTAAAAAAGGTTAGGTTTTATGTCAAGAGTGGAGTGGAGTATTTATTTCGAAGATTTATGTGATGGTTCCTATATGAAAGATATTTCACCGTAGGCCCTCATTGATTGGCTGAACGTTTTGTTGTCTCTCCACTGTGGGACTTGTGACATTTTTGTTATTTATTGCTTGGAAAGATCTAGTAACATATTTTTCTCATTCGTGAATCGTGATAATGTGGTTGGTATTATACAAATATGTTTTCCAAACTCTTTTCGTTTATGTCATATACTACTTATAGTCGTATCATATGCATGTTTCAGATTATATGCTGATAGCAGTCATTTCATTCGGCTGTTTGGGATATGAGCATAACCAGTACGAATCCTTGTTCTGTTTGTCAATATTCTAACATTGCATATTTATTGCTTTGTTCATGCGTTTTTTTCTTTATCTTAGATTTCTGGAGAGTTGTGGTTGATGGAACTTTTGCCAAATAACAGGTACAAGAAAACACTAAAGAGGTGATTTTTTTATTGATAAACGAGTTGGGTGAAGACATTTGCAATCAATTTACTTCTATCGTTTTTCTGGACCGTTATTTTGTCAAAAGGATACTCCCACAAAATTTCCCTTCCAGCCTCCTTGCACCAGTCTGAATGGACCTGAAATCAAATCATTCTGCTCCTCTTTTAACCGATCCTGCACCCATGAGCAAATCAAGACTTAGCGTGTACTCCAGTATGTTGTTGCCTTACACACCTCCCGGAGCGGCATTTTCTCCGGGCTTGTGTCTTACAATACCTAGAAAGAAAACTGGAATACTTGATGATGTTCGTTATGTTTCATCGTTAGATGCTATGAAATCTTCATCACCTCCTCATAAGAAGATGACAAAAGATGTAAACCATGATGTTGTATGGATCGACTCCAATGTTGCTTACAACACCTGGATGGTATTACTTACTGCTGCCTGCCCGTTTGGTTTTATAGGTTTTGTTACTTAGTGGTGACAAGTTTCCAAGTTAGTTGTTTATGGGTTTACCCAATCTTGCAGGTTAAGTACCCATCCGCACTCAAATTCTTTCAGCAAATAACCAACAATGCAAAGGGCAAGAGAATAGCACTGTTCTTGGATTATGATGGCACTCTTTCACCAATTGTAGATAACCCTGACTGCGCTTTCATGTCTGATGCTGTGAGAAATTTTCCATATTATTGGTTTTTTTCCCTTTCCCATTTCTCCATCATTTTCTCATCAAGGGGCTGAAACATTTTTAGATGCGTGATGCCGTAAAAAAGGTGGCAAATTGTTTTCCAACAGCAATAATTAGTGGTAGAAGCCGTGACAAGGTAATTGCTTTTGGTTTCTTGTCAACTAATTAAGTGTATCTTCTTCAACTTTTTGTTTCTAGTTTTGACTAGAACTTGTTTTGGACATTCAGGTTTATGAGTTTGTAGGACTAACAGATCTGTATTATGCGGGTAGCCATGGGATGGATATCATTGGCCCTGTTAATCAATCTGTATCAGCTGAACAAACAAACACTTGTAAGTCTACTGACAAGCAGGTAAATTGGAAACAATGTTTCCTTTGTCATAATGTTGTATGCGTTCTTGCTTCCTATGAGAAATAAGGTTTTATATAGTCATTTTTTTTTCTTCTTTTTGGGTGGATACAGGGTAAGGAAGTTAACCTTTTTCAACCTGCGGCTGAATTTTTACCTATGATCAATGAGGTGTGTAATTCTCAAGGGTTCCATGTCACTTCATACACAAGTGAAGTATAGTTCAATTTTTAAGTTCTCTGTGTGATATAGGTTGTTGATGTTTACTTGAGCAGGTTTATAGATCTCTTGTTGAGAGTGTCAAAGGAATTGAAGGAGCTAAGGTTGAGAATAACAAGTTCTGTGTGTCTGTACATTACCGCAATGTAGATGAGAAGGTATTTTTTGTAATCAACAACGAAGATAAATCAACTAATTTTCGTTTTATTTTCTATTTTGTTAGCAGACACTTTTCCCCACTTTGATTATTTATTTATTATTACAGCATTGGATTGTAGTAGCACAATGTGTAAATGACATTCTAAAAGGCTATCCATGTTTGCGATTGACTCATGGGCGGAAGGTATTTCATTGGAATTTGCTCTTTTGGCCTCTGCCTTTTAAATTCTTATTCCTTTTTTGTTTTGCTTCAACCTCATATTTAGGTTTTAGAGGTCCGACCTGTGATAAACTGGGACAAGGGAAAGGCTGTCACGTTCTTACTCGAATCACTTGGTATACACATGTCCTAAAATTACTTTGAAAATTTTGTATGCTTGTCATTAGTATATTTTTGAAAAAAACGAAGTGGATTCATGAAAATTTGTTCTTTATGTAACAATGGTGTTTGTCTTAGGGCTAAGTGATTCTGATGATGTCCTACCTATATATGTTGGAGATGACCGCACAGATGAAGATGCATTCAAGGTTAATTTTGAACTTGAACTCTGACAAAGCAACTTGATACTTTTAGTGGGGCTCTGATCATGTAAACAAACTGATAATTCTAATTGAAAGTTTAACAGGTCTTGAGAGAGGGAAACCGAGGCTATGGTATTTTGGTCTCTTCTGCACCCAAGGAAAGCAGTGCCCTTCTCTCTCTCAAGGATCCATCAGAGGTAAATTTTTTGAGGAGTAATGTTTCTTTTGAGAAAAACATCTTTTTAAGTAATAATGTTAAGTATGCTATTTTTGATATTTTTTTATTTCAATTAATTACTCCTATTATTGAAATATTCACGTATTAGAACGTTTTCCTGTTTCTTACTCTTCTTGATGAAGCAGTAAAACTTGATATTATCTTGTTGATGTAGGTAATGGAGTTTCTCCAGGCACTAGTGGTATGGAAAAAGTCAAGTACTTTATAGAACACCAAAGAAGATTATACTTTTTTGACTTGCCTTGCAAAGTTAATTATACCAAGAGTCGGGAACAGAGTTCAATAGGGGGGTCTTTTATAATAGGATATGATGATATCGTTGCCTCTGCTTAAAGCTCCTTCTTGTCTTTAATTTAAAATTATTTGCTTTAATTTCCATTGACTGGATTTCTAATCATTTTTTAATTCTTTTTTTATTATAACGAATAAAGTATGATTCTATGTTTTTCAAAGGTAGTTTCATTTTTTTTTTATGTAAAATATAGCAAAGTTTGGATTTATAGATTGTATTATCTTTTAGTTACTTAAAAAAAATAATATTATTTATATTTGTTTTATTTATTTTTTTACTATTTAAAAGATTATCAATTTATTATTTTACATTAAACAATATTCACTTAAAAGCTATTCAAATTATACAAGTTTTTAATTTGATTTGATTTAATATTATTAAAATTTTATTTTATAAATTTTACTAATGTTATTTATATAATTTAACAACTTTCTTCTACATGTTTCTTGGTATGTCCACTTTATAATCAATTATACAGCTGTGCAATAGTTGTACCATTATACTTATAGAGTATCCTGCTTATGTACGTGGGTTAAAAAAAAAAAACAATGGAGACTAGTTTTGTAAATTTAAAAATTGGTATAATAAGGCAATCAGCCAATAACTGAAGTCAATAGCGTGAAATTTTCAAGATATGATATTTCATATGGGCTGAAAACTCCTTTGAAATTCGGTGAGCGCACAGAGACATCTTAATATTCTAGGGATTCTAATATGTTCACTTATTATGGTCTTTCCATGAAAGTTTGATTACTTTCGTATTTTTTTATTTTTTTTAAAAATTTTATGTCCCTTCATTTTAAAATGATACATTTTAGCACAAGTCAGGTAATTTAATTACTTTTTGTCATTTTAGGGATAAAAATTTGGATAAAATTGATTTAAACGTTATTATGTTTGACAAAATCTTCTATTCTTCTTTTATATTAACTATTAATTAAAGTGTTCCTACTGGACTTTGTCACTAGATCGTTATCATGTTCTCAATCTGTTTGATTCTTGAGAATCCAAACCCAAAAATATATTACTTTGCTTGAGAACCACAAATCTATGGTCACATCCATGCAACCAATTGCTGCTCTAACTTGCAGTTGATGTCAGTGCTCCAAATATTGTATCTGTTTTGCCATTTGGGCTTTTCTAGGAGCTTTTTTTTTTCCTTTCTTTCTAATTGTAATCTTCTTTTTTTATATTCTTTGCCGAATTAATTTCTTTTATATGTTTTTTATAAGTTATTTTTTTATAATTTGTGATGATATTGTATATTATAAATATATTAATATTTAAATTTTAATAATATTTTTAAATTGATAAGTTTATAAGTACGACTATAATTAACATATTATTTGTGATATTGTTTGTGCACGAGGAAGAACATGTGGCTTGACCTTTGTTGAGCCCAAGCTTTAATATATTTGCACGAGTCTTAGACGTCATTCTGAGCCTTAATACACCAGCTGAGTCATAGGGTGATCAACCTTAAGTTTAAATGTATTTTGCTTTGTTTTTATATCCCTATGACACGATGTAATGTATACGCCTTATATAATCGACACTTATATATGTAAAACTCTATATATATATATACATGAACTCCCTAGAAGATCCACACATTACATTATTTGCTCTAATTTTTCTCTAGTTTCTCTCTCTATAAATCAGACCAATCCTAACATTTTGACTCCCTACCGTGGGGATAAGGTTCTGAGCTTGAGCTTGAGCTTATGACCCTATATTTTCTATGATTCACCCTGAATTATGAGAGAGACTTAAGAGAACAAACACATGTTCCACTTACTAGTTACCCCCAAAATCATAATCACTTGTTTCTTATCACCATAGTAGGGACCCGTGCTAAAGGTCGACTAAGACTAGCAAACGAGGAAGCAGTGGCAGCATTTGACAACACCTCGTGAACCTATGGTAAGGCTATAATGGAAACTAATTCTCATCGAGAGTTGGCTCGTCAACTTCTCGAGTTAAGAAGAAAACTTGAGGAGATCAAGTGATAAAATAGGTCACTGCACTCCCAATAAAGTTGGGGAACCTACGATGATCGAGCCACCAACCCTATTTGTAGAAATAGACCAGAATGTGTCATGCCCGAGCTTAACTAGGGTGAACAGGAAGTTAAAGGAGACCTCATTTTGGGTTTGATGAGACCTAGTAATGAGCAATGGTTATAGGAGAGAAAAAATTAGGAGGTGCGATTTCTGGTGTTGGAAAAGGCTAACCAAAAGCAAGACCATGCCTTGAAACTAGCCAATGAAAGGCATGAAAAAGACAAGTCCCCTTATGATATGGATAGAGATTGCGAGCAACTGTATGTCTCCCTCTTTTCTATTGAAATAGAGCACGATGAATCACCACCCAAGGTCATTGCTCCTAAGTGCCCAAACTATGAAGGGACCAAAGATCTAGTAACTCACATGCAAAACTTTAAGATGGTTATGGCCTATGTGAACCTTACTTGAGGTTAGAGAGATGTCATAATGTGTAAGTTGTTTGCTGCCACCTTATGTGATGGTACACATAAGTGGTTTAATAACCTAACACCTTGTACCATAACTTCTTTCTTACATTTTTCTAGGTTGTTTATCACCAATTATGTCTGCAATAAGCCATTGAGGAAGGATTCGTACCACCTCTTCTTAATCACCCAGAAAATGGGTGAGTCTACTAAAGAATATATGAGAAGGTCAAGGAAAAAAAAGGGTATAAAAAAGATCAACGGAAACCAAAAAAAGGTCAAAAGTTGTTATAACGCCATTATAAAAAACGCCAAATAAAAGGCCCAGAAGTAGATGTCTAACAAAGTCTTTCAATTTAAATGAGATGCAAAATCTACCAAATGGAGACAAAGAGGACCTTACACTTCTGATGTACCTTATATTTATCATCGTCATGTACCATTACAACATATATATATATATATATATCAGGTGATTTCTTGAAAGTAATCAATCTCTCCCAATATTACATGCTCATCCTCAGAGAGTGCTCTCCCCCAGAGAGTTAATCACCTCGTCCTCAGAAAAGGTAGAACGCTCTCCCTCAAAGAGAGTTGATCACCTCGAGCTCAGACTAGGTAGAACGCTCTCCCTCAAATTGTGTTGATTACCTCATCCTTAGAAAAGGTAGAACGCTCTTACTCAGAGAATTGATCACCTAAAGCTCAAAAAGGTAAGGCTCTACACTATATGGACCATTGTGTCTAGCACCTCCCATATATGGATGTTGAGAAAGAGCTCGACATCATGCTTAAGGATGTCAATCATATTCTTGTCATGAGTAGATTCTTTTTTCATATTCAATGTGTTATTTCGCCTACTGATCCTTTTACTCTTCCACCTCAGTTGAAGAACTGAGTTAAAAGAATAGAGGGACTGATGTTTGGGCATAAGGAATGACCTGCGGCTTGACCTTTGTTGAGCCCGAGCCTTAAGACATCTGCCCAAACCTTAATACATTTGTCCGAGCCTTAAGACGTCAACCTGAGCCTTGAGATGTCAGTCCGATCCTTGAGACGTCAACCCGATCATTGAGACATAAATTTGAGCTTTAATACACTAGCCCAAGCCATAGAAGCTTTAAATGTATTTTGTTTTGCTTTTATATCTCTATGACACGTTATAACGTGTATGCCCTATGTAACCAACACTTATACATGTAAAACTCTATATATACATGAAATTCTTAAGAGATCTACGCATTCCATCAATTGCTCTAGTTTCTCTCTCTATAAATCAGATCAATACCAATAGATATATACCATTTTATGATTTAAGCACTACTACAAAATGTGACATTTAAGTCGATATGTAAAGTCAGTTTTTGGAGAAAATTGATTTATAATGAATTTAAAGTCGATTCGATGAAGAACCGATGCTACGTATAAAGTCAGTTAACGTATTGAACCGATGCTACACGTGGACGCGGTTTTACGTGTTAACCGACGCTACACACATAGATAGCGTTGGTTGACACAGAGGACCAACGCTATGTCCACGTGTAGCATCGGTTCAACACATCAACCGACACTTTACACGTGGATTTTTCTTTTTCACTTCTTTCTTCCCCTATCAGACACAATTTTTAATTTGCAGCGCTGTAAACAACACTCAAAAACCCAAAACCGAGCTTCACCTCTTCCATTCTTTCTCATTTTTTGGCCACCTACGACTACCAATTCCAGCACTATTTAGTGGGTTTTCTTACTCTCCAGATTATCTTTCAAATCCCCTATTGTTTTGAACGAAATAATCAAAAAAATTATACCCATTTTCACACTTACAAAACACCATTTTTTTCTCCGTTTTGTCACTTCATCTCTTGTAAGTATTTCTATTATTCACTTTGCGTTATTTTTTGTATATTATGTGTATAAATTTTATTATAATTTGTTATTATTTTTATTATGTAGGTTTTGTATAAGTATTTTGAAATGAAAAAGACATGATTCAATAATATGATACTCATTAAAATATTTATGATTTGAAGTATTGCAGTTATTTAAAAAAAAATTAATAATCAAAAAATTGTTATATAAATTTATATGTTATTGAATACAAGTTATTAATTGATCTGAGTAGAAAATAAGTAAAATATGTATAAAAAAAATTAAAATAAAATTAAAATTGTGTTGAAACGAATTTAAATTTTAAATTTTTCATTTAAATTTTTAGCTAAATTTAAAACACAATTTTATAGTATTAAAAAATAATAAGATATACAACATTTTCCATGTATAGGTAGGCTTTTCCAAATTTTGGTCTGTTGTTTCTTTCTGTACTAACAAAAACGAGAAGCATTATGATACCAAATCCTTATTCAACCGAGAGTTATGCCTTCGAGAATTATTTGCAGAGTACTTTTCTTTGTATATGGCGCCACGGAAGGCACTATGCAGTTAAATAAAGCCGATGATAGAGGTAATGAAAGAGTTCATTTGATTATAAAATTAACGTTCTATAAAAATAAAAAAATAAAAACTATAAATATAATATTACGGCAAGTATTGCTTCGACTATAAAAAAGTTTTAAGTGCAGCTTCTAGGTGTATCCGTATATGCAGGGTTTAAATATATATATATATGACCCAAAAATAATTATGACAAACCATCTATATATATCATCCATACTATTTAATTTAAGCTATCAAATATTTTTTTAATTATTCTTTTAAGATCTTATGTTAGTATTCAAACACGCACAAATCTTTTAATTTCTCTCTCATCAAAATAGAAGTATTCTTCTCACAACTTTTTTCTCTCCTAATAAGTTATGTTTTTTTTAAACAAATTTATGTTTGAATATTTTTTTATTAAATTAAGATAATCAAGCAACGAATACCTAATAAATACAAATAATAATAATGGATGAAATAAATAAAATAATTTTTTTTATAATTGATGTTGTTACCATCACTTAAAACCCATAATTTTTTTTATAATTTATATAAATTTGAACTTTAAAATCTAAATATGTTTTTATAATTTTTATAAATTAGAACTTCAAAACCTAAATATATATAGATGAAACAAATTAGATATATCTATTCTTTTAATGAATTTTTTAAAATTATTTTTATAAAAATAAAGTAAATGAAATATTTATAAAAATTAGATATATCTATTCTTTTAATGAATTTTTTAAAATTATTTTTATAAAAATAAAGTAAATGAAATATTTATAGAAATGACATGTTTAAATTTCTTCTAAATTTGTTCCACAAAAAAGTTCCTCATAATAATAATATATCATTATATTTTCAATTATATCATTATTTATTCATGTATTTCTAATTATGTATTTAGTTCTCGTATTTGTCTTGAACATTTATTTTATTTTTATTAATATTAAATATAAAATATTAGGCATATCAATTGTTTATATGTTTATATTTGTTTCTATGAACATAAATTTATTTTTTTAATTTATAAAAATTATTAAAAATTAAATATGTTTCAATATGAAAATCTTTGTTGTTTTATTTATATATGTTTTTATTCTTGAAAAAGTTCGATTCTAACCACAATATTTCCAACAACATTAATGTTATTAGTCTTTTATAATAAAATTTATTATATTATTGTTTATAAATTTTTCTTATACATGAACTTGTGTGTTATTTTGTTCTATTTTTTAATTGATAATTTATTTTATAGAGATTAATATTTTAACTTTAAAATTAAGTGAATAAAACCCAAATATAATTTATATTTTAATTTTTTTATAATTGAAATAAAAAATTATATATATATATATATAATATATCCTCTAATTTTAATGCGACCCATTTATCCATATTATTTCACTTTTAATTCTTCTTTAAAAATATATGTTTTTTATATTTTAAGAAAAAAAACATATGTGCATCGTGTAAAGAGGTTAAAAATAAAATTTCATTTAAAAAAGAAGGTTATGTTATGTAATTGATACAGAACGGTTAATCTGTCCACTTATAGAATGGTAAGACCTACTTCATATGGCAAGAGATTGTCTGCTTTAGTTTATAATTACAAGTTTAGCGAGGCTATGACTATGACTTAACAATTCAACGGGACCTCACTACTTTATTTTTAGAGAGAAATCTCAAAACGTATCATATTATTTAGAGAGTACTCATCCCTTATAAATACATCACAATTTAACTTCTTAAGGAATGTAAAACATGTGCATGCACATTGCATCATACGCTCTCACTTAGAGAATCTTACATTCTCGTAAGAACGCAACCCACATGGCCCAATAGGATCATGATTTTGATACCAACTGATACAAGACGATTAACCTGTTTGCTTACTCCTAACGCATGACGAAAGTATAAAAACACCAATAATATGGAAACATTAAGGAAATAAAAGAAAAATATGAAAAAAGTTTATACTAGTCTGGCTCACTCTCTAACAAAAGATCCTCATATTTGTGTTATAAAACAAACAAAAGGAAACTATTATCTAGATAAGTTCTCTAACAAATCTAGAATAAGACAAGGCTAACTATGTTATCTATCTTTAGATGAGCACTCTAACGACTCTAGAGTAGGACTAATCTAAAGATATTTTTTTATCTCATGAATAAGAGGACTTCAACTTCCAAACGAAATAGACTATTCTTAAAAATTAGGAATAAGAGAAAAAGAGAGAAAGAAGAAAAAATCTTTAATATTATTAAATTATTTATTTTCTATGATGTCTTATACAAGTATATGGTATAACTATTTATAGTTAAAAAATTCTTAGAATAATTCATAAAATTTTAACGTCAAATTCTAGTAATAAGTTATTACTTTGTTAGAAATTTAAACAAAAATTCTAAAAATAAATAAATTACTTTTTTTTATGATCTTATCCTTATTAGTAATTGAACTTTTTTTTTTGTTTTTTTAATGATAATGTATTTAATATGGTTTGAATGTGATTTAAAATAAAAATAGAGGTGAGTCGACTGGTATTATGATCACTAGGTTAACCATATATTTTTCGATAAATGTTATTTATCTTCCAATGTTATTTTTTAAATGGCAATAGATGGATCGTTTAGTTTATTTGATGCATGCTCTTTATTTATTGGAATTTATTTGATGTTCTTGACCCATATATAAATAAAAATAATAATAATAATTTGTGGTATAAAATAATATAAAATCCAAATACGGCTCAAACATAATCCAACATGGTTGGCCTTCCTCTTTAGCACCAAAAAGTAAAAGAAAAAAAAAACCTTGGTTGACTCTCTTCCTTCCATGGAATACAGTTAATTAATTTACTCAACTAAAATATCAACTATACAAGAATTTGAAAACAATAAATTACTCGTATTTCGTGAGAGCCTCAGCTTCAAATTGAGATGATTAAGAGTTAAAATATTTTCAATAAATTTGTAGCTTAATAACATGAAATCTAATTAGATAGAGTTTGAAATCAATTATGTGTGTGAATTTTGTTGTATTAAATATATATATATATATATATATATATATATAATTTACTTATTTTTTATTTATGGAATTAAATATTATTTTCCCTTTTCGTTTCAGGAAAAATGAACAAATAAATAAGCTCGAATGATGCCTTGGTGGGCGTAAACGGAGGAGGGCCTTCGAGAAATTGAAATATAATATGGTTTATGATAATGGTGTATGCAATGAAAGTTCACTTTATAATTAAAACTTTCATATAAAATACATCGATAAATAAAAAAAAAATAGAATGACGAGACAGGTTTCGTAATTGATTGATATTTTCTAAATATTATTAAGTTATTAAAATATTACATTTTTAATTTAAATATTAATAATATGATAATATTTATTTATTTATCGGTTAAAATTCATAGTATATGTTCCACATGTTTATTGGACAAGAACAAAATTTAATAAAAAAATAATTTAATGATGATGTATCAATAATAAAATTAGAATATTTAGACAAAATATTTTAATAAGATATATAATAAAAAACATAAACATATTAACTAAGATATCTAACATCATTAACAATAATTATAATATTTTAAATTTATTGTTTTTATGATAATGTATTATTATCATTATCAATAATATAAATTTAAAAAAATAGTTCAAAAATTTAGATTATAAAAATTATATCATTAATTATTATTAAACATTATTTTAAAATAACAAAAGAATTACCAATCATTAAATTGGGTAATAAAACACAATCATTTGATCCCGATCAGACAGATAGAATTATGATTTATGAGGTGGTAATATCTGTTGCGTAAATAATACCACAGTTGGCGACATATAATTAGTGTGTTTGACTCTTTGTCCTGAGTAGCAATTAATGAGCCAATAGAAAGCCTATTAGAAAATAAACAAAGAATATATGAAAGAAATATTATTAAACGATCTATCTGCAGTATCAGTTCAAATTTGGAATTAAATATAAATAACAAATGGAAGTTAAGCATTGGATAGAATATCTTAGACACATGAACCCAGTAGTCACATTTTTCTAGGTGAATGTTCTTGTCGGAGAAAACTACATCTAACATATTTATTTATTTTGGTAAATTAGTGGAATAAATTTGTGTTCCTATAATGTATAAGTGTAATGGATAATGTGATTAATATAATATCATAATTTTATCTAAAAATATTCATGTATAAATATATAACCATAAATATAAATATAATAAAATAAAAAGAATCGAAAACATATCTATTATTATTAATCAAATTTCAACACACTTATAAGACAATTTAATGGAGTTTTGTTTTGATATTTTTAAACTTTTCTCATTTATCATGATAATGTAATGAATAATTCATTAAATATTAATTTAATTCACTCTTAAAATTTTCACTTAGAGTAGATTTAGGGATCAAATTGTATATATAGTCACGTTTGAATGTTATGTTCATTAAAGAGCAAAACAAATGTGTATTGAGGGGCTTCAAAACGTGGGTAAAATGATGGAGGTTATGGACCACTCTTCTGCCAACTGTTGCCAACTACTTGGTTGGTTACCGAGCTTCTTGGAGAGAAAAACCAACATTTTATTACTTGGTTCATATATTTCATCATTCAACTTTATGATAAATAAAACACATGAATCATAACGACAAATCTTTTAATGATGAGTATTATCTTTCATGTATCATGATGCATTATGCATCTCAAGTTCATACAACTTAAGGAATAAATCCTTTGTTTATTCGAAGTCCATGACTTAAATATGTTTTCTCAAAATATGTGAATAAACAAAATATGCGCATAAAATTAATGAGAAAACATCAATTGAATAAGAGTTTCATGAAAATATCAAATGTACATACAATGAATATTTACAACATGGAATCAAGTCCCATTTTTACTACATGATATTTGAAATTCTTTGATAGCATACCTTTAGTCAAAAGATTAGCAATCATCAACTCAGTCCTAACATGCTCAGTAACCATTTTGTTTTCCTTATCATGTTCTTTTATGGCTAAGTATTTGATGTCGATGTACTTACTATAACTACCACTTTTGTTATTTTTGGCCATAAATACAGTAGTTGAGTTGGCACAATACAATCTCAATGGCCTAGAAATAGAGTTAATTACTTTAAGCTTGGAAATTAAACTCTTCAACCATACATCATGTGATGTAGCCTCAAAACATGACACGAACTCAGCCTCTATAATGGAAGTAGCAGTCAAGGTCTACTTCACACTCCTCCAAGACATGCCTCTATCAACAAGCATGAAAATGTAACATATGTTTATTTGCGTGAATCAACACAGCCAAAGAAGTCTACATCAGAGTAGCCAATCACTTCCAGATCGTCGGTTCGTCTATACATGAGCATGTCATCCTTTGTCCCTTGAAGGTACCTCATCACCTTTTTTGTAGCTCTCAAGTGGTCAAAACTTGGATTACTCTGATATCTCTCTAGCATCCCAACAATAAATGCAATGTCAAGTTTGGTGCATACCTGAGCATATATTAGGCTTCTAATGACTGAAGCATATGGAATGGTTTTCATTTGTTCCTGCTTGAGCTCATTTTTAGGGCATTGGTTTAAGTTGAATTTGTCACCCTACACAATGGGTGCCACACTCAGTGAACATTTCTTCATCCGAAATCTCTCTAAAATTTTATTAATATAGTTTTCTTGAGATAACCCAATATGCCTCGAGATTTATCCCTATGGATCTTAATGCCAATAACATAAGATGCCTCATCCATATCCTTCGTATCAAAGTTCTTCGAGAGAAATTATTTCACCTCATATAGCAAACCCTTATCATTGGTTGTAAGCAAAATATCATGCACGTATAGCACCAAAAAATAATTCTTGCTCTCATTAACCTTCTGGTATATACATTGATCCATGTCGTTCTCTTCAAAACCAAATAAAGTGATGACATTATAGAATTTTGAATACCATCAACGAAAATCTTATTTTAATCTATATATGGATTTATTAAGCTTACAAACCAAGTGTTTACCATCATTAGAGAAGAATCTTTCATGTTGTTTCTTATAAACCTCTTATTCTAGGTTACTATTAAGGAAAGCAGTTTTCACATCCATTTGATGCAAACCCAAGTCAAAATAGGCAACCAATGACATGATCATATGAAGTAAATCTTTCTTAGATACATGAGAAAATGTCTCCTTATAGTCGATTCCCTCTCTTTAAGTGAATCATTTGACAACGAGTCTTACCTTATGTCTCTCAATGTTGCCTTATGAGTCTCTCTTTTGTCTGGAAGACACGTTCACATCTAATGGCTTTTACACATCATGCATCTTGACGACATTCCAAACTCAGTTAGACGCCATAGAATCCATCTATTCTTTTGTGGCATTATACCATAAGTTTGAAACCTCAGAAATCATGGCTTGCGAAAATGTCTCGGGATCATTTTCGGTTCCAAAATTATAGTCACACTCTTATAGATACATAACATAGTCACTAGGAATCTTTGATTTTCTTACTCTAGTAGATATTCTAAATGTTGCACCAATATTCTCTTGATGAGAAGGATCATGGTGTTTAACTGGTTGTTCAACGGCTTCAAGTATCTATTGAATTTCAACATCTACTCGATCAAGATCAAGAATTTATGGTACTTCTAGGACTACTCTTCAATATGCATTTGTACTTGAGGCATGTTGTTAACAACAACGATCATTCCATTGCATGAAGTAGTACACTAAGCATTTGAATGATATTTTTCAAGGCCAATGTCTTGAGATCGATCGTTCCCACTAATCAAGTCATTTTTAAGAAATTTTACATTTCTTAATTCCATAAGCCTAATGCTATGAGATGAACAATAAAACCTATATCCCTTAGACCTTTCGACATATCCAACGAAATAACCACTTATGGTCCTTGGGTCTAGCTTCTTCTCTTGTGGATTATAAATTATCACTTCAGACGGGCATCCCTAAATGCACATATATCACAAACTCGATTTCTAACCTTTCCATAATTCAAATGGTGTTTTTGAGACAACCTAGGTTAAAATTCGCAATCTTTAAAGCTTCAATCCACAAGGATTTAGGCAGATTGGAGTAGCTAAGCATACTCCATATCATGTATAATAATGTTTAGTTTCTTCTTTCTGCTGCACCATTATGGTCTGGTGAACCAAGTATAGTGTATTGGGCAACTATCCCATTTTCTTGAAGAAACTTAACAAATGGATCAAGCACTTGTCCATTCTTAGTATATCTATCATAATATTCACCACATTTGTCTCATCTCATGAATTTTATTTTCTTTTCGCATTGTTTCTCTACTTCAACCTTAAAGATCTTAAAGGTATTTAATGCTTCACTCTTATTATGAAGTATGTAGAGATACATATATCGAGAAAAATCATCAATAAAAGTGATAAAATATTTATTACCTTCTATGTCCATGTTTGGACAATATATATCAGTTTGTATGCTTTCTAATATGCTTGAACTTCTATTAGCACATTTCTTTGACTTGTTAGTCTACTTTTTCTTAATGTAGTCCACACATGTCTCAAAAATTAGTAAAATCTAGAGTATTAAGTACCCCATTTTCACTAATCTTTTAATTCTTTCTATGGAAATTTGTCATAATATCCTATGCCATAATGTAGAAGATCCCTCGTTAATAATACACCTTTTAGTGTCAGTTTGAACGTGCATAGTGTTATGAGTGGCATTATTCCGTAAATTACCATTCTCAAAAAAATCATATTTATAAAATAAATTGAAAGATGTTTCTAAAAAGTGAAAAGAATAACTAGAAGGTACAAGTCTTGAAATAGAAATCAAGTTTCTAGAGAAACTTGGAACATAAAAAGTTTTTCTGATTCTAAAACAAAACCACTACTTAAAATTAAACTGTATGTCCTTACAACTTTCACATATGAGCTCATATTATTGTCGGAAAAGATGTATTGCTCACTTTCCACTGGCTTCCTTAGGTTTCACATACCTCATAAGGAGTTTGCAACATGATTTGTAGATCCATAATCAATCCATTTCTGGATTAATATTAACATTAACCATATTATATTTATAACAAACAAATGAGGTTGGGTTACCTTTATCTTTAAGCCATTTCTAGAATTCGATACATTCCTTCTTTATGTGTCACTTCTTTTTACAGAAGAAACACTTGGCTTCTTACTTAATATTAATATGAGATGGAAGTTTTCCTTTCCCTTTCTGTTTGTTTTGAGATTTGCCTTTCCCACACGTTATATCCAACATTGCACTTTCACTAAGCTCCACGACAACCCTCCCTTCTTCTTGAACACACATGGTCATTAGTTTATTGATTGACCATTTATCCTTATGTGTTTTGTATGAGATTTTGAATGGCTCGTACTGTTGTAGGAGAGTGCTCAATATATAATACACCAAAAAGGATTCTAACATCTCAACCTCGAGACTCTTAAGTTGAGCCACAATCTCTCTCATTTACAGAATGTGCTTATGCACACCTTTCACACTAGTGACTCTTAAGGAAGAGAACTTCATAATAAAGGTGCTTGCCAAAGCCTCATCTTAAGTGACGAATTGATCAGCAATGACTTTAACTGGTCCTGAACATTGTTATATTGATTAACAGAACTATGAATACCAGCAGAGAACTTAGTCTTAATGAACATCACGCTAAGGTGATTAGATCGCTCACATTGTTCATAAAGCATGATATTTGTTGGAGTGTTGATTTCATAAATTTTAGGTGGTTCATTTTTCCTAATAGTATAGTCAATATCCATCTTAGATGAAGAAGAATTCTTTCCTTCTATACTTTATAATTATCCCCTTTCAATTTAGGAATATCACAACAAATATAAGAGAAATTCATAGGTTGTGAAGTTGCAATTAAAGATTATATGCTTATTAAAATTTGAGATCTAAATAAAAGTCATTCTTTACCAATGTAAATAATGAAAAATATGAATCTAGTGACATAAAACTTGCTTCTGTGCTAAAGTTCTAATTCAATTAGATTAATCTTAATTTTACTATAAAATTATCAAATTATGTTAATTTTTTTAATCCCTGTGGGTAAATAAGAACCTAATTAATCACAAAAAATATAATAAAAATTTATGTGGAATAAGATTTATTATATTAGATATGATTAATCACAAGTGATGTTTATTTTCTAAATGTGATATTAAATAAACCTTATTATATTTTTAATTAATTAGGGAGTAGTCAAAGATATTTTGACTACTCCCTAATTAATTAAATTATATGAATCACTTAAACATTAACTAAATCCTTAAGTTAAATTATTGCATAAAATCATAAGTAATATTAATTTAATTCTAAATGTACAAATATTATATAACTTAAGATTGTATGTATAAAGAAATAACAATAAATTATACAAACAAAATCAATAATATAAGCACAAATTAAATTTCATAAAGAGCCATTAAAAATTAATTTCACTATGCATAAATTGTTTAACCAAATTTTATACGTAGAATAAATTACAAAATTTATACATATAAATACAAAACAAAAAATTTAAACATAATAAATTTAAATATATTTTAATGTGCTAAAAATTATTTAAATAAATACCACGTGTATGACAAACCTAAATTAAATAAATTAATCACATTCAAATTATATTCAATTTTTTTTAATAAAAATTAAATTTTAAATATGTATAATAATAAATATTGTATATAAAATAATATTAAATTCATCGTGATCAAATGGTTAGGATGCTTGACCCTCAATTGTGACACTTGAGTTTGATTCCTCAAAGCAATGATCTTTTTGTTGCCTGAATTTTTTTTCCTATAAGTTAGAATGACGTGTTGTTTTTGTTATTTTCAACTTCTAGCGAGGTCACACGACCCGATTTCGATCTAAACAGAGGCCCGACGGTTTTTTGTGATTCTAACGATGAAAAATGACGTTATTTTTATTAAAATTCTTAAGATTTGATTTTCTAATGATTCATGGTCCCATTTTGTATCAAAAACGTTAAAATAAAAAAATTTAATTAAAAAAATTTAATAAACACAAATGATAAATTGAAATAATTTTTTTCATGGTTTTTTATGTTTTAATTTACAAAATCATTAGTATATCAATACTAAAATAGAACAAAAAACATAGTTATTTTCAAAACTGTTAATGATACCAAAATTTAATGCATAAATGTGTAATGACTAATGTCACTACGATATTCCAAATTAATTTTGATGATAATGAAAGTTGGAAAATATAAGTAGAAAGAAATAAACAGACAGATCGACCATTGTAGAAATCATTGCAAATTAATTTGCAAAGATAGTATTATGATAATGGCTATAAGAAAAACTAATATATTTCCCATTTGTAGAAAATAATCAGATACCGCACGCAAAAATTGGAATTTTCATTATGTTATAAATTACAAATTACCTCCGCAAAATCCTTCTGAATCATCAACGTTCCTACGCTCCATTAAAAAATTAATTGAGAAAAACAGAAATAACAAAAAAAAAAAATCAGGGTTACTTCAATATGCAAATCATATATCTTTTATATATATATTAGGATTAATATTATTTATTAATTAAATACAATAGAACGATGGAGTTTGTTTTTATAATAATGGATGGATTGAGATGTTAATTTAATCCTCCGTTCACTTTACACATATAAATTATTTTTTATATATGCGTTTATTGTTGAGTAAAATTTAGAATGAACAATTCTAAATTTACTAATATTAGATACAAACAAGTAAACAAACTATTTGAATTATACTCACTATAACACCTTTCAAAGACAACTCACAAATTGAAGAGAAATACAAACACTCAAAGAGAAAGCTCTTAACTTACACTCAAACTAAGAATACAAAGACTTATTTGTTTTTGATGGAATGATTAAACCAAATGCAATTAGGCTATTTATAGTCTGTCAATGCAATCTACCCATATGAAATATAAAACTGAAATAATCTAGCCATTACAAATCTTATCTATAACAACCTGCTTTTCTGACTGGCAACTTCATTTTATTACTACAACCTTGACTACTTCATTTATTTCTACAACCTTGACCATTTCATTTATTTCTCTACCTCTTCAATTATTATTTTGGTGTTGATTTTCAACGCTCCCATAACCCTGTTCGCTATTTTCTTGTGTCAATTTGTGACGGCCAGAAACATTCCGAACTTGCAACGCAAGCTTTTTTGTGAACAAGTCATAACTTGATCATGCAATCTTGATTTGTCTCATTTCAATTTCTTCTTGCGAACCTTTTCTGCGATAAAGTGATAGTGTACTTGACATTACTTAGTTCTTTGCATGAAAGATACGGTCCAGCAGTCTTGCGTAATCTCTTGATTGATGTAGATTATTCATTAGATGTATCGACCAAGTGTACCTTTCTTGAGCTACCATTGCGGTACTCGATACTCATCTTGAGTGGTTGATAATGATACCGTTGGTTGTCTCTTGCTACGCCAAGAAATTATTCGAGAACTGGCTTAAACCATATGCAGGTTGTTGATCTCACGGTATCGTGATCTCTGCATGGTATGCATCGCGGTAACAACTAACTTGTTATGTCTCCACCTTTCTTGTACAAAGACCGTAGTCAATTGTACTTTCTTCACATATCTCAATATTAGTTGAGCGCTTCCAAATGTGGCTTCTTTGGATTTTGCATGTCTGGGCTTCATTACAACTAAGCTGCGTAAAATGTCGGTGAGTTAAGGTTAAGTAGATAAGGCCACCAATTTTTGATACATTGTCGCATCTTCCAAATCTTTTCCTTCGTATTACGTGTTGGCATTTGGCTATCGGCGTTGAAATTGGTTTGCATTCAAGCATTGAACCATTTATCAAATCTTTAGAATATTTTTCTTGACAAAGAAATATTCCTTCTTGTGTGCGATCAACCTTTAAACGAGGAAGTGCTTGAGTTGGCCAAGTTCTTTCATGCGGAAAGCGGTGACAAATTCTCCTTTGTTGAAGAATTTACGCCTCATTATCACCGGTTATGATTAAGTCATCACGTACGCTAGCCTGATAGCTAGCTTTCGCCCGTGGCTTTAACAAACAAGTTGGAATACTGCGGTGTTACTAAATAACCACTTTGTGTTAGAAATTACAATCTTGCCATACCATTGCCATGGGTACTTGTTTTAATACGCCAGAGTGCTTTCCATGACTTACACACGTATTCGGGATGATCTTGGCTCTAAAAACCCATTGGTTGGATCATGTAGATCTCCCAGGTCAAACTCTGTGAAGAAAAGCATTTTTCACACGTCCATACGCCCTGACTTCCAATCTTTGTTTCTTATGAGTGCAAGTAGGACTCGAGAACGGTTGTAAGTTTTGCCCCTTTGGACTAAACGTTTCATCATAGTCTAGTCCATCTTGTTGAGAGAAACCACGGTACCAATGGGTGCCTTTGTATCTCTCGATTGATCCATTTGGTCTGTTTATCTTGTAAAGCCATTTGCGGGATATGGGGCTGTGTCTCTTAACTTTTTACCTTAGATCCCAGTTTGATTTTCTTTGAGAGTGCGTCGATCTCTTCTCTCATGGTGTCATCACTCGGATCTTTCGATGCTTCTTAACGTCTCGGGTTCTATTTCTTCTTCAATTATGGCTGCGTTGGCATATTTGGGATTGACGCCGTGTTCTTGTTGACTACGGAGTTGAGATTGTGGAGTTGATTCTTGTTTCACTAGGCTTACCTTAACTTGATTTAGTTGTTCATATATGCAGGTTTGCCAAAGGATTAAGCTACTCTTTGTTCGGCACCATCATTGTCTGGATCTACGGATTCATCTAAACTTGGTTGGAATTGAATAGTATGCTCGTCCATCTTTTGTTGCATGACTTATCTCGATTTCTCTTGGGTTTGGCAATGCTTCCTTCTGAGGACCACCCGAAGATGCTTCATCGAACACCACATCTCGTGAAGTGTAGCATCTTCCACTCGTTGGATCACAACATTTCCACCACTTTTCTTTGGCTATCGTGTCCAGAATGCATACATGACTTTCTTGTCAAATTTGCTCGTAAATGATCGAGAACAAATCATGCCTACCTGCAGCCAAATACTCGAAAATAGCTAGCGCTTGGTTTCATGTTCCATAGTTTCTCAAAGGGTGAAACAAATTCTAACCTTTGTTGAGGAAGTCTATTGATCCACAAAGGCTACGGTCCTCATCGCATTGGCCCTCCACGAGGGTACATTCTTTTCATGTAGCGTACTTGACAATTTTCTACAAGATGTCGTTTCTTTCTCTCTGCTACACCATTTTGTTGTGGCGTGTTGTCCTGAAGTGTATTGATGGCGTATACGACATTCCATAGGTATTGAGAGAACTCGCTTGAGCTATATTCTCGAGTCATTGTCGGATTACCTGACAGCAGAATCTTCTTTCCAACTTCTCCTTGAGTTGACTCTTTAAACTCTTTAAACTTTGATAATACGTGATTTTTCTTTCATAAAGAAAACCACAGCGCATACCTGTGAGAATTCGTCAATGAATGTCACCATATATCGCATACCACGATTGATGGTTTGTAACGGACCGAATACATCAGAGTGAACTAACTCCAATGGTTCCTTTGCTTTAAACTTCGATTCCTTATATGGCAATTGGTGAGCTTTACCATATTGGCACCCTGCACAGACCGTGTCTGTATTTACTAATATTTACCAATGAACAACTCTAAATTTACTAATATTAGATCCAAACAAGTAAACAAACTACTTGAATTATACTACATTTATGCATTTTTCAAAGGCAACTCACTTAAATTGAAGAGAAATACAAACACTTTCGAAAGAAAAAAGCTCTTAACACACTCGAACTAAAAATACAAAGACTTATTTGTTTTTGATGGAATGATTAAACCAAAATCAAGGTAATTAATTTATATATATTCGCAACTATATCTACGCCAAATATAAAACTAAGAAATAATCACTGTGTACAAATCTTATCTACACCTGTACTTTTCTGTTGACAACGTTCATTTATTTTACAGCTTGACCTCACTTCATTTATTTCTACAACCTTGACAATTTCATTTATTTTTATTGACCATTTTCATTTATTTCTCTATCTCTTCAATTATTATTTTGGTGTTGATTTTCAACCTTTATTATTTTAAATAATCAATTACAAATTAACTTTTCCACAACTTTCAGTGTCAAGATAGTGCATTTCGTTAAATACATAATCAACGACAAGAAATATTAAATATCAGTTATCTTGTTGCATAATGAATTAATGATATATGTTTTTTAGGTATTGTGAGGACCTCAGTTTTAAACCCATCAATATTACATACATTTATATCTTGACTTTGAGTCTCTGTTTTGCAGGCTATTGAATGTAGTTTAAGGTTGCAGTTTTAGTTTTCTTTCAAAAAAAGTTTTTTTTTTTCCTTTCGTCACTTCTTTAATACAAGGCTATGTTTACATAAATATTTTTTTCTACTAAATTTTTGATTTATTTTCAATATATATATTTCTTTAATTTTCTTTAAATATTTATTAATTTACTAATTTATGTATTCAATTTATTACTTTCAATTTGTCTCTCTTTAGTGCATTTCACTTTATATTTAAGTTGAATTAATCTTTACTAAATAAATAACTTTGGAGCAATTAAATCCGAATATTATGAAATTTTTATTCAATTGGGAGAGAGAGGTCGGTCTCATTGACAATCTTATGACTTACTTCATTAATATTTAATTATAATATTATTAACTGAAATTTGTGATAAATATAAAATTAAATACATAATTACAAAATATCAAAGTGATATAAAAAATTAAGATAATTAAATCAAGTACCAATTAAACATTTTCCCTCATTGATTATGAGTAGCTAGAAATTGTGATTATGTCAATGATGGACCAAAGTTTTCAGTACTAGTTATTACAATCCGACAGCATGGATTATCAATTATGTTGTATCATGTATGTTGTTTTAGAGAAGATATATATATTACTAAAAGTTTTTTAAAAAATGTAGGGTATGATTTTAATAATCTTTAAATACCAACATAACACCATGTACGTGGGTTTCCAATAAATCTTTTCACAGATATAATTTTATTTTTAATCTCCCCTTATTCATTAAATATATATTTAATATTTTATGACATAATAAATATATCAAACATATGTTCATAACATTTATTTTATATTTTTATTTATGAAATCATGTTTATAAAAAAAATATTGAAAATATGTGATGAAATATTTGCTCAAAATGTATGAAAAATTGATAATATATATGTTTAGTTTTTAGAGCAAAAAGCTAAAAACGAAAGCAATTATTTTCTTAGTTTTCATTTTATTCACGATCTCATTTCATTATTATAAAAATATTTTATAAAAATATTATTAATATTAAGAATAAAATAAAAATCTTATATTTTTATTGAATTAATAACAAAAAAATTATTATAATATCATTACCTTTATTATATAATTATATATTAATATAGATAGATTTCAGGTATCTGGTCAACATCGTTGCTTAAATTACAATTCCCATTTTAGTTGAGGGCTGAATCAGCGACGTTAATTAAGGGCACTTACTGCCTCTAAAATTAGAAAAGGAAAAATAAATAAAAAAACTGCCTATAAAATTATAATTTAAATTTGTATCAAATTGCTATTAACTGACTTTTATAGTGGTTACAAATTCAGCATTCAATTATTGCAAGGTTTTTTTTCCCCTTATTTTATATAATATATATATATATATATATATGGTTATTTTAATTTCGTTTTGTTCGATAAGTTCACTGAAATCTAAACACAAAACTGAAAAAACAAGAAAAAGAGAAATCTATCATAGTTTTATAATATATTTTTGTTATTTATGTGGCCAAAAACATTACAGTCCAATATTAAAACCCTCAGTCCATTTGTCTATTATATATATATATGTTTGTTTATGCAAGAATTGTGGCAGCCGAATTTGAGAGCAAAATGAGATTACAAAAGCTTCAGAATAGCTGTGAGAACGCACCAGTCACAAATTGTTTTCTTTATTCAAAAACTTCAAGTGCAAACTCTCTCAGATTTTGATCTCCCTCGTTTTTCACCATTTCCTTCTCATATTATTAGCTATAGCTTTACTCTGAAGCGTCCTATTATTTTCTCAAGCAAATTACCATTTTTCAGGTCTGGAACCACGGATGAAGAATAAAGCAGCCGAAGTTAAGTAAGTTATTGATATTATGTGTATGGTAATATTTGATTTAATAAGAAATTTGTTAATTTATCTTGCTATATATTACTGGGAATTATGAAGGATATTTTGTGAGTTGATTATGTATTTTGGTATAATTTGTGAAGCTCTCTGGAAATTGGTGTTTGTATCTCCTTTTGATTATTAGTGGATTTTCTTCGGTGTGCCATCGTCAGTTGAGTAGACTTTTCATATTGAAAAGTTGAACCACTTAAATCATTGTGTGCCATTTAATTTCTTACTGCTTATTACTTTTGCCGTTACCCATTATTATTAATTTGTGCAACAAAAAACTGGACCCGATCTTCGCTTCCGCAAGTGCCAATTCCTTAACAGATTGGTATCAGAGCTATTGGGTTATTCTGGTATTTATTGGAACTGATCAAGTTTGCTCTTTTGGATTTATTTTGAGCTTCTGGTTATCTGATTGGTTTCATATTTTACGTTGTACTTGTTTATTTAATATTGGGTTTTCTAAGCATGAGTGGCAAAATATGAAATTGAGAAATTCAATGGTAGAAATGATTTTAGTCTTTAGCGTATGAAGATGCGTAGTATTAGTTAAAGAAGAGACTCGTTAAGACAACTTTGAAAGGTAAGGATAAATTGCGAGAAAAAATTGGTCGATGAAGAAAAAGATGCATTGATGGAAAATGCTTTGAGTTCAATTAGTTATCGCCCAATACGATGAGGTATTCGAGGTTGGTGATGAGAATCTCCTTCGAGGTTATGGCTTAAATTGGAGAATTTGTATATGACCAAGTCTTTGACCAGTCGGTTATATTTGAAGCAGCGTTTGTATACATTCAGAATGTCAAAAGGTACATCTTTGCACGATCATCTTGATGAATTTACTAAAATTATTCGTGATCTGAAAAATGGTGGTGTTGATGAGTGCTCAAAAAGCACTAAAATAACCATGATTTTATGCACTTTAATTGATTAAAAATATATATATTTATATGTTTTATCATATATTTATATAAATTTGTCTTTTTCGGAATCACGGGTATTTTTATTGTTTTTAAATTTTGGCCTAAAAAGCAATGTAAAGACTAAAGAATACTTGAAGCAATACATCACAAATAAATTGATAAATAAGTGGAAAAAGGTCAACAAACATGGAAAAATTGGACAAAATGGGTGAAAAGGTCAAAAATGTCAAAGAAGCGGAATTGTAAATGACTAAGCGCCATACATACATCGCGCGCCATGGCGTACTGATGCTGACGTATTGATGTATATATGTGTACAGTACATGTGACCGCTTGTACAGCGCTTGGTAGCGTAATATTTGACCCATTTTCACGTCTGCGGTAACGTGGCGATCATCGGCGTCGTTGATGACCTCAATAGTCCAAAACACGTTTTTATTTTTTAATATTTTTTTTTAACATTTTTTTTAATCATTTTCTCTCCGTCCTCACCTATAAATACCCCTTCCATTCACTTAAACACACCTCAAAACCACACTCTCTTCTTTCTTTCTCTCCATTTCTTAGTTTTTAGTTTTTTTTAGTTTTTCTTATGTTTTAGCTAGTTTTTCTTATGTTTTAGCTAGTTTTTCTTAGTTTTAGAGTTCTTCCTTTTTAGGGAAGAACTAGTTATGTTTTGTAATATTTTAGATTTTGATTCAATAAATGGAAGTGCAAATTCCGCTTGGAGGTTTTCTAGCTTAGCGGGAATAGCGTCAATCTTTATGGATTTTATTTTCTTCTGATTATTTTTGTGCTTTATTCTTACATGTTATATTTAATTTGTACGTGATTAAATTTAATCCAGGCTAGTTGTTTATAAACATGATATAATAATAATGTTGTTATGCTTACGAAATATTAAATAGGTGAAAATTTCTAAAATGAATTGATTTTATTTTTATTCAAGATTTTATATTAAGGAGGTTAGAGAGAAATATATTATTTTTCATTACAAACTTAAATGCGAAAGTTAGACTTTAAGGTTTAGTTATCCAGGTCTAATTTAGAGTAGTGCTCTTTTATTTGTTGAGTCAATCGCCCGGTAGTTAGAGTGAAGCTCTATTTCAAAAGTTTTTATAAGAATTATTATGTGGAAATGTATTGTCAACATGTTTTCAATAGTGGTTTTAAAACTTGAAAATTAGTACTTGAAAAATCAAATTCTTGGTTTTAATTTGGTCACCTTCGATAAAGTTTAAAGCTAATCAACCCCTTTGAAAGGTGGCATTTAAAATGGTTCATTTTCAATCTCTTAGAAAAAGGAATTAATTTAATTAACCAAATTAGTTATCAACCCCACCCATAGGTGTTAATTGATTTGTTTAGTTAACAAAGAGTATCTAACCCACCAGGTGGTATTAAATATAAAAGAGAGAATCAATAAAATATCGATTTATGTCTTTAATAGCCTAGATAATATGAGCAAGCATAATTAACTTAGTTATTATATCCACAAATACTCCACTAATTTAAATGATAAAATTTGCATGAATATTTATTGAATCTGTAATTATATTTATTTGTAGAGAAATAATTAGTGAATTTGTATCTATGTTTATTTTTTTATTTAATTAATGTATATATGTTTATTTTATGTTATTAGATTAGGAACACAAAAAACCAAAATAATATGACGTGGATGTTTAGGATTTAATTTCGTTTTTAAAAGTTTGAATAATAAATTAAGAACCACATACATTCCTTCCTTAGATCGACCTTGGGAGTATACTTATCATTTTCTACGAAATGATTCGTGCACTTGCGAGAGTTTTATAAATATTAAAACCAAAGTATTTGCGAGAATCGGCGATGCCGGTTTTCGTTCATCAAGTGTTAAGATTGATGATGAGGATCAGGCCTTAGTTTTATTATGTTCTTTACCTCATTCATTTGAGCATTTTGTTGATACTATGCTATATGGGCGAGACACTATTTCTTTGGAAGATGTCAAAGCAGCTTTGAATTCTAGAGAGTTGAAGAAAAAGGTGTCTACAAGCAATAATGAAAATAGCAGTGGTTTATTTGTCAGAGGTAGAAATTAAGAAAAAGGCCTGACGGTAATAGAGGCAAGTCTAGATCCAAATCTAGAAAAAGAAAAGATAAATGCAATTATTGCCGTCGTCAGAATGGCCTTTGGAAAGTAAATTGTCAGAAACTCAAAGGTAAAGGAAAATCTGCAACTGGCGTCTTGGTACTAATGATATCTATTTGGTGTTGCGGATAGTTTTGGTTCGATGGTGAAAATGTTCTATCGGCATCACATTGGTTCTCCTGGAGATGTTTGGATTCTTGATTCGGGTTGCTTACCATATGTGCTCCGGTAGAGATTGGTTTGTAACTTATCGGTCTATTGATGGGGGGTGTTGTCTTGATGGGAAACAATATGTCTATGCAAGGTTATCGGGTATTGGTCGTCCAATTAAGATGCATGATGGTATTGTTAGGACTTTGAAAGATGTTCGCCATGTTCCAGATTTGAAAAAGAATTTGATATCTTTGGGTACTCTTGATTCACAAGGCTATAAGTATGTAGCTGAAGGTGGAGTTTTAAAAGTTAATAAGGGTGCTCTCGTTGTTATTAAAGGGCAATTGTCGCGTGGTCTCTATATGCTTCGGTAGCACTGTTATTGGCAGTGTATCAGTTTCATCCTTGTCAGATCAAGATTCAGACACTACTCGATTATGGCATATGCGGCTTGGGTATATGAGTGAGGCATGGATGTCTATTTTGAGAAAACGGGATTTGCTTTGTGGTCAGAAAACTGGGAAGCTTGATTTCTGTGAGCAGTGTGTTTATGGAAAGCATCGTAGAGTCAAGTTCAGTACATCCATCCATAAAATGAAAGGTATTGTTGATTATATTCATTCAGATCTTTGGGGTCCTTCTCGTGTTGTGTCTAAGGGTGGTGCTCGGTATATGTTGACTTTTATTGATGACTTCTCTCGTCATGTTTGGGTGTATTTTTTAAAGAACAAGAATGACGCATTCTCAAAATTTGTGAAATTCAAGGCTTGTATAGAAAATCAAACAAGCAAGAAAATCAAGCATTTGAGAACTGATAATGGTTTGGAATTTTGTGATAGTCAGTTTAATGAGTTCTGTGAAAGAAATGGCATAGTGAAACACCGCATTGTACGTCATACACCACAGCAAAATGGAGTAGCAAAACGTATGAATAGGACTCTCTTAGAAAGAGCTCGTTGTATGCTCTTTCAAGCTGACTTGGATAAATCCTTTTGGGCTGAAGCTTGTAACCATGCCTGCTATTTGGTAAATCGATCTCCATCAACTGCAATTGAGTTGAAGACTCCATTTGAGGTATTCTTTGATACTCCTTGCTAATTACTCGATTTGAAAGTTTTTGGTTGTCCTGTAAACATGCTCGTTAATGATGGTAAACTTGAGCCTAGGGCATTGAAATGCATATTTTGGGGTATCCTTACGGGGTGAAGGGTTATAGATTATGGTGTGTTGAACCCAGAGTCACCTAAATTTTTGATTAGAAGAGATGTTAAGTTTGATGAGTTTTCCATGTTGCTAAAGAAAAAGAGTCTATTTGTTTGCAGATAAAGGACCACGGTGTTAGTGAGCGGGTGGAGCTGAGAGTGGAGCTCTCTACTCAAGTGCGAGAGGGCTTCGGATCGGCCATATGTGGATGAGATAGATGATTACGCCTCGTGATGTAGCGAGAAAGAGCAACGCATGGCAACCATATAGTATTGCTAAGGGTAAAGGAATAAGAGAGATACGACGCCACTCGAGAAGTGCAGCATCTGGAGACTTAGTTTCTTTTGCATTGTACGTGGTAGAGTACATTGAGGTGCGTGAACCTTCTAGTTATTATGAAGGCATCACTTGTGATGAATGCATTCGGTGGTTGGTTGCTATGAATGAAGAGATTGAATCACTTCATAAAGAATCATACATGGGAATTGGTGAAACCGTCAGGGCCGGAAGATTGTGGAAACAAATGAGTCTTCAAGAAAAAGGAAGGTATACATGAGGTTGAAGCAACTAGGTTCAAGGCACGTGTTGTTGCAAAGGGCTATTGTCAGAAGAAAGGTATTGACTTCAATGAAGTATTTTCTCCTGTTGTGAAACATAGCTCTATTCGTGTGTTGCTTGCTATGGTTGCATTGTTTGACATGGAATTAGAACAGCTTGATGTCAAGACAGCCTTCTTACATGGTGAGCTTGAAGAACAAATATATATGCATCAACCCACAAAATATCCCCTCTAATTTACTGGTAATATATAGCAAGATAAATTAACAAACTTGTTATTAAATCAAATATTACCATACACATAATATCAATAACTTACTTAACTTCAGTTTCTGCCTTATTCTTCTATCTGTATGCAGACCGAAAATGGTAGGCTTGAGAAAATAATAAGGTTGAGTTCTTAGAAATAAGGTATAGCTAATAATATGAGAGGAGATGGTGAAAAATGAGGGAGATCAAAATAAGAGAGTTTGCACTTGAAGTTTTTGAATAAAGAAAACAATTTGTGGTTCTTTGTGTTCTCACAAATTTCATTACTATATGACTTTTGCAATCTCGTTTTGCTCTCAAATTACTGCCACAATTCTTAGAAATAAGCATATATATATATAATGAACCATGGGCTGAGGGTTTTAATATTGGACTGTAATGTTTTGGGCCACATAAATAACAAATCTCCACCTTGGCTCAAAACATAACAAGTTCTTCAAATGAAATTCCTCAGATTACCAAAAATAACCATCGTCCAAAGCCCCAAAGGGTGATCATCTTTTGCAAATACCAATCAAGTCCAAGCAATGCTTGAACTTGTTAAATGGAACTGGTTTGGTTAACATATCAGCTGGATTCTCTGTAGTGGCTATATTATTAACAACAATAGCACCCTAGGAGACAATGTCACGAACGAAGTGATATCTGACATCAATGTGTTTGGTTCTTTCATGATACATAGTATTCTTAGTCAAGTGTATTTCACTCTGACTATCACAAAATACAAAAGAAGTATCTTGCTGTAAACCCAAATCACAAACCAAACCTCTAAGCCAAATGGCTTCTTTCACTGCTTCTGCTACTGCCATATATTCTACCTCTGTTGTAGACAAAGCAACTATAGACTGTAAAGTAGCCTTCCAACTAATGGCCTGATGAGAAGAGTGAAAACATAACCTGTCGGAGATCTTCTTCTATCCAGATCACCGGATAATCGGAATCCACATAACCCTAACAATGACCATTATTAGAACTTCCATCATATACCAAACCAAAATTAGATGTACTTCTCCAAATACCGAAGTATCCATTTCTTTAACGCTTACTGTGACACTACTAGGATTACCCATATATCTGGCGACAACACTAGCATGTGGAAATGTCCGGACGAGTACAAACCATAGCGTACATCAAACTCCCAAGCCAGACTAGCATATGGAACCTGAGACATGTAGCTCTTCTTCTTTGTGGTGACAAATCCAAAGAAAAGCACAATCTTGACTAACGAGTACTCACATGATTTAGAATCTTTCATGCCAAAAACGTTCAAGAAATTTTTCAATATAACTTTTACGAGTGAAATAAAGCTTGCCAGCTTGCTCTATCCTGTAAATTTCCATGCCCAAAATTTTCTTATTTCGTCACGAATCTTTCATTTCAAACTCACCATTAAGCTGAGACTTTAATTTCTGAATCTCAGACTTATTCTTAGAAGCAATAAGCATGTCATCAACATAAAGTAACAAATAAACTGATGAACCATCATGGAATCTTTTATGATAAACACAACTATCATAATCACTCCTAGAGTAACCATGATCAATCATAAAAGAATCAAACTGCTTATACCACTGCCTTGGAGATTGCTTCAACCCATATAAAAACTTTTTCAATAAACAAACATGATCTTCCTTACCTGCAGCTTTTGCAATCTCATTTTGCTCTCAAATTCAAAAACAAGCATATATATATAATAGACAAATGGGCTAAGGGTTTTAATATTGGAATGTAATGTTTTGGGCCACATAAATAACAAATCTCTAACTTAAACATAACAATTTTTCCTATTTATACGATGATACCTAGGGTAGCTAAAGAATTGTGATGTTTAAGCCAAAACATAAAATTTAAGTTTTAAATATTTTTCATATTAAAAAAATTCTTTTATTTTTAACAAATTGTTTAAACATATACATTATATATAAAACAAAAAACTAGTGTAGATTTTAGTTTATTCATCAATGAAGTTTTTTTATCAAAAGGATAATATAAATTATATATTTTTAACTGAGTATTAGAAAAAAAATAAAGTATCAATAATTATGAATACATTCCTCCAAGTTTCATTAAAAAAAAACACTATGTCACTATCTAAAACTTTTCAAGGAAGGTATATGCAGAGAAGTCATTAAAAGTAAATAAATTTGTCTAATGATTTTGAAATAAAATAATAATTGAGAAGATATAATTGAAAGATATTTTTACTACTTTTGAAAACGTAAAAGAATTTTATAGTAAGTTTCCCTGTGTATATATATAAGGGGAATACATATAAAACTAAACAAATATTAAAAGAGAAAAAAATTAAAGCTTTAGATAAGTATTGATATGATTTTTTTTTTGTTAAATATAAAGGAGAAAATAAAAAGTTACAATTTTCTTTCGAATTGTATCAAAATAAGATTTTACAGCATATTAATAACTATTTTAGGAAAATATTGAAGTAAAATGTAAAATTTAATAGTATATGCATATTTATTTTTCAATAAAATAAACATATACATGAGATAAAATTTGTAAGTTAAAATATACATTTTTAATTATAAATATAAGTTTTTATTTTTTTACAATGTCAATTAATTAAAAAAAGACAATATTAAGGAATAAAAAAAGAGAAAAAATTCCACTAAATTTATCGCTCAAAGTCGTAAATTGGTCTATATATAGTTTCTATTCTCACATAGGCAAAACATTGACTAATATATTTTTTATCATATAAAACAGTTATTATTTAATTAGATAAGAATATATAAAATAACATTAAATTAAATAGATTTTTTATATTTTAAATTTTGATGTAATATTATATTTTAAAATATATACGATAAATGTGGACAAAAAGTTGGGGCTGGCTCTCTATCTACCAGGGTTTAAGGTGCTCGTACACCTGAAGGATGAGTCACCTCTAAGGATGCCGTTTCAATGTAAGTAGGAATAGGATATTATATTTATTTATTAAATTTAAATCATATATTTTTAATCTAATATTTAAAATATTATTTTTTAATAATAATTTTAAATTAACATATTTATTAAATATAAAATAGATAGTTAAAATTTTAAAATAAATACAAATAATTAAAATATCATGGTAATGATAAAAAATAAAAATAAAAAATTAGAATGACAAATGCAAAATTCATGTAACGCAATGCAAATAAGTGTGATCCATCTAATTTCATTTTCATATATCAAGATAAATATATGGTTCTCTCGTTACAGAATGGAAATATCTTCTTCTTATTTATTATTTATTTTTTTCCTGATGAAAAATCGCTTAAAAAAGAAGTAGAAATAATAAAGTTCAAGTTCCAAAAATATTGGGAAAATGATAGAAAAGACATGTAAGGGGATAGATTGGTTACTTCTTCTTTTTTCTTGTTCAACATTATAATTTAATTAGTTTACTTTTGATAAAATTATCATTATTATGGAAATGAAAGAGAATGAAAGGTGAAAGAAGAAACTAGCCATACATAGTTCTATCCGTGGTTGTAGTCATTCCAATAGAGAATAATTATTAAAAGCTCAAATTACTATGAGGTGTGACATTTTTTTATATCTTTTTATGATTAAATCAATACGGATAATAACTATTACTAAGAAAATCAAAGTATTTTTATGATTTAAAATAAAAAAATAAAAAAAAGAGATATAATAGGAATGTTATGTTTATTTCAAATCATAAATACCTGAATATTATAAAGTTATATGTGTATAGTTTATAATATGAGTATATTTAGCTGATAATATATATTTAATATCAATCATCTATTAGTAAAGATTAGGGTGTACTCCATCTGTCTGGTTTGATCTGATTTTGTAAAAATAAAATTAATCAGATAATATCGTTTATATTATATGGATCAGACTAAATTTAATCGTTTGAAATAATTTTAATTAATACAAATCAAGTTAGATCGTTTGATTTATAAAATCGTTCGGTTTGGTCTGATCTAGTTCGATTTTCAATTTAGTTAGGTTTTTGGATACTTTTAATCAAAATATAATGTAAATTTTTTAATATATTATTAAATCAACTCGGTCCAGTTTGATTGATTTAAAAATAAATACAAATCGGATCGGATCGTTTGATTTGTAAAATCATTCGATCCGGTTCAATTTTTCGATTTGGTACGACCTGAACCAATTTATGAACATCCCTATCATAATTATTTTTACATAATTAATTATTTTTATAATTATGAGATATTTAAGAATTATTTATCTATTAAGTTATTTATGTAATAATTATATAAATTTATTAATTCAATAGTTATTATATTAATTTATGATTTAATAAATTTATTAGTATTATATCACGTGGTATAAATTTATTTTACATGTAGCGTTATGTATAATGAAATATTTTGTATGAATTAGATTTTACGCGAGTAATTTGACGATTTTTTACAAAATATTATTAAGTAATAAAATAAATGTATTTTATATAAAATAAATAGGAAATAACTCACTTAATAATTGCTCATGTACTAAAATTATTCAACCGAAATACATGGTGCTAGACGCCGAAACTTGTGCGCTCGTATCCTTTGGATTTGGCCCCACACACTCTATTCTAGGCTGTCGCTATCATTATTCTTCAATTACTTGTATTCCCGTTTATTTTTATTAAAGCATATAGTTTTTAAAATTAGTGTTATTGTTTTTTTTTTACAGAAAATTTATGTTATTGTCATGATTTCAATTTTCAACTGAAATATTATTGAAGGTGGAGTTTACTTATGACATTTATATGTAATAATATTTATCTTCAAAAAATTCACGAGTCATTGTACATTCAAGCATCCAACCCATTTGAATAAAGAATAATTAGATTTTATTAAGTAAATTTTATCATACTTAAATTAAAATATATGAGTCGGATTAGTTTAGATATGTATTTTTGTACTGAAAAAATTTAAACAAAAAATAAACTAATGAAAATGAAGAGTAATATTTATCTTATTAGAAATAAGAAGTATTCTGCCGGTTAACGGTGACAGAGTGGTTAGACTGTTTATAAGCATAACGCCAGTCTTTCTTACAAAACGAAGAAGCCACGCGAGAAAATTAAAAAAAAAAGAAGAGAGGAAAAAAAAATTAGATTTTTTTTTTTATCTCTTCCCTCCAAATAGGTTAAACCCTCATTCTTTGCCTCTTCTCTCTGTTCATACCTTGCTTTTGGGTTTTTGATAAATGTAAAGAGAAAAACATCGATAAGTTCCTGGATTTTTGTTTTGTTTTGTTTTTAGTTTTATATGGCTTTCTTTATATACTCTGTTTTCTCTCCGTTTTGTTTGATCCTCGTTGCCCTGCTCTCTTCCCTCTCTTTCGCTGCGGATCCTTCTGTCTCCTATGAGTTTCGAGTCTCCTACATCACCGTCTCTCCTCTCGGTGTTTCCCAACAGGTTTTCGTCTGTACTCTCTATCATCATTTCAATCATTTATATGTTTTTTTTCCCTTCCATTTTGGTTTGCTCTGGTTTTACTGTTGGGAAGTTATGTGCACCCGTTTTTGTATTTATTTCGGCTTCCGAGTTTTTGGGATTGCTAGTTTTAAATGTTTTATTTGCTTCTCTGTGCCAATTTTTTATATGGTACTCTGGGTTTGTGTTCGTCATTCATTTAAGGTCTACGTTCCACAAGTACTTTTATGTTCATAGAGGTTGTTGAGTTCTGTTATTGTAATTTGCATCTCTATACTTAGTTAATTTTTGGTTGATTACTGGACCTGAATCAGATAGTACATTTAAAAAAAAATAAAAAAAAACTATTAATTATACTCATACTCAAAATCCATACCCTCTACATACCCAGTGGCCTATATGATATTGAGCCACAGACTTGTTAACGAGATAGTACTTTTTGAAAAAGGGAAAAAAGGGAAAAGTACATATACGAGTGGTATGTGGAAAAATGGTACCGTAATTAATACGGATGTTAATTTGTTCTGTAAGAGGAGAAATTTGTGGGAAATATCATAGTTAGTAACGATGGAGAATAATCCCGTGGGGAGCGGGATGGAGGTGAGGATCACACTCCCTGTCCTGCTCATCTTTAGATCCCTATTTTCACATGTATTTAGGATTTATATTCATTAAAGATATAATATGATCAACAAAAAATAATATTAGTTATTTTTTTTATTATATATTTTTAATTAAAATATTTTATATATATTTCATTTTAATAAGATATGTTTAAATTATTTATTTTTTTTAATATATTAACACCGTTAAAAACTTAAAATTTAAAATTCATTCGTTATCTTCTTTATAATTTTATAAATATTATACTTAATTTTTTTTTAAATTCAGTGGGGTCAAGTGCATACATCCTTCCTTGCCTTTTTTTTTAATATTCCTTTTAAAAAAATATTATATATTTGTACAAATTTATAATTAAATTTAATAATTTTATTGAAAAATATTATTACTATCACTGAATTAATACTTTAGTTTTAAAAATATAATATAATAATGTATAATTTAATAATTATTTTGATTATTTTTAAAATAACTGAATAATTAATTTGAATGTAACTATTATTTTCTATTTAAAATTCAAAATTTATCATATTTAATTGCATAATAAACATGTATAATTAAAATTTTATGTTGATTTTAACTATTTAAAATATAATTGATATTAAGTTTTTTTTGTTAGTGGAAAATCTGATCCTTATAAAAAATCCTAAACTCTAATGGAAAATCCCCACCCCTCTTGCAATTATTTTAACGGATGATGGGGATAGCGCCTTCCTACCAACCATGACCCGTTTACATCCCTAATAATTAAAACAAACAAAAAAAAAAGACTGAAAAGTTTGTTATGAAAGCAGGTTCTAGCAGTTAATGGGAAGTTTCCGGGTCCTCTTGTCAATGTTACTACCAATAACAATGTCATTGTCAATGTTTTTAATGAGATAGATGAGGATCTCCTAATCACTTGGTAAGCTTGAGCCAAAATGAAAATGATTTTGATTATAAAAGAGAAATGTTTTGATTTAAATTGAGATTTTATTAAATTGGCAGGCCTGGGGTTCAAATGAGACGTAATTCATGGCAAGATGGAGTTCTTGGAACTAATTGTCCAATTCCTCCAAAGTGGAATTGGACTTACCAGTTTCAAGTTAAGGATCAAATTGGGAGCTTTTTCTATTTCCCTTCTCTAAATATGCAGAGAGCATCTGGTGGTTTTGGATCCTTTGTTATCAATAACAGAATCATTATTTCAATTCCTTTTGCAAAGCCTGATGGTGATATTGAAATTTTCATTGGTGATTGGTATACGAAAAACCACACGGTAGGTTTTGTTTTTCATTCTAGTATCTTTGTTATTTTTAAGTGATCAGTTGAAGCCTTTAAAGGTCTATTCTTGGTCTCAACTCCATTGGAATCTTTATTTGTCTCCTAGGCATTGAGGACAGCACTTGATGCTGGAAAAGAACTTGGTATGCCTAATGGAGTTCTGATAAATGGAAAAGGACCATACCGTTACAACAATACTCTTGTACCTGCTGGAATTGAGTATGAAACCATCAGTGTTGATCCTGGTATGAAATATAGGATTTCCTCAATGTTGAAAATATTTCATAAATTATTTTTATATAGTATGCTCACATGATTAACCTTTCCAGTTCCAGCACACACACAAAAAAGGCCTCTCAACGAGTCACTGTGTGCTAAATGTTCACAAATGTTTTTTTTTTGGGTCAGAATTGTTCACAAATGTTGCATTGGGATTGTTTTGTACCCAAAATAGGGTAGGTTAGAATGAAATCATGTTACATGTATACTTTTTGTTCTTATTTTGATCATAATGCGTCATCTTTATCTATTTATTGTTGGTTTTCTACTTTACAATGTTTTGTAATGTAATGGTTGTCTTGCAGGCAAAACATACCGGCTGCGGGTACACAATGTTGGAATTTCTACAAGTTTGAACTTTAGAATTCAGAACCATAATATGCTTTTAGCTGAGACTGAGGGATATTATACAATGCAACAAAACTATACTGACTTTGATATTCATGTTGGTCAATCTTATACTTTCTTGGTTACCATGGATCAAAATGCTAGTAGTGATTACTACATTGTAGCGAGTGCAAGGTTCGTAAATGAATCACTTTGGCAAAGAGTTACTGGGGTTGCCACATTGCACTATTCTAATTCTAAAGGACCCGTTAGTGGTCCTCTACCGGACCCTCCAAATGATGTTTATGACAAATCAAGATCAATGAATCAAGCACTTAGTGTCAGGTTTTTTTTTTTACCACTTTTAAACTTTTATTTCTTTTACTCATGATGGTTCCTGGTATTGTGGTACTGAATAATGTCTTAACTCTGTCTGCTCTAACTTAGGCAAAATGGATCTACTAGTGGAGCTCGCCCTAATCCACAGGGTTCATATCACTATGGTTCAATTAACATCACTGAGACATATGTACTAAAGACAGTGCCCCCACTATCAATTGATGGGAAGTTACGTGCTACACTTAATGGGATCTCATTTATTAATCCTAGTACGCCAATCAGGCTTGCCGAGCAGTATAAGGTTAAGGGATCCTATAAGCTTGATTTCCCTAATAGGCCACTCAACAAAACTCTTAAAACAGACATATCTCTAATTAATTCTACATACAAGGGATTTATTGAGCTAGTCTTGCAAAACAATGATACCATATTGCAGAGTTTTCATTTGAACGGCTATTCTTTTTTTGTAGTCGGGTAAGATTGTATTTCAATTTTGAGTTTTCTGTTTGCAACTTTACTGCCATTCGTTGGTTTTGTTGAGAAACTGGTTTGTTGAATGCAGGATGGATTACGGTGACTGGACAGAAGATAGCAGAAATAAGTATAACAAGTGGGATGCAATTTCTCGCAGCACCGTACAGGTTTCTAATGATTTATTTCCTTTTCGTTTTGTTGGTACCAAATACTCCTGGATCACGATTGCTAAGGAGAACTTGAAGAACATGATAACAAACAAGTGCCTTTTGGTGTTGTTCGAACCACATAAGTATAGTTTGATCTAAAAAATTGTTTATTTATTATGCCACTATGTGCAGGTTTTCCCTGGGGCATGGACAGCAGTCCTAACATCTCTAGACAATGCTGGAGTTTGGAATCTCAGGACAGAAAATCTTGACAGGTGGTATCTAGGCCAAGAAACATATTTAAGAGTTGTGAATCATGAGGAAAATGGTAAAACAGAATTTAATGCACCAAGTAATGTTCTATACTGTGGTGCCTTGGCAAAAATGCAGAAGTATGTATCAAATTCTATTTCTCTAAAACTTATGAGTATCAACAAAATTATTAATACATCATTTGCTAACATTTTCAGGCCACAGAAGCCTGCTTCTGCAGCAGTATCAATTTTCAGAGAAAGCTCGAGGCTCTTGTTTACTCTGTTCATGGCATTCTTAGCTTTGAGTTTTGCATTTAGTTAATAATAAAGTTTATCGGCTGGTCACAATGTGTATGCTGTGGCTACTTGTTCTTGGTATAGTAATATTTGTATGGGCGATCTTTTAGGTGGTGTTTGGGAGATAGATATGTTGTTCTAAGTGTGCAAAATGAGTATTTTTTTTATATTTGTGATTACCTTACTTTCAATTATTAGCATTTCAATAGAGTTCCTTGTAGTTTAGGTCAATCGAGATTAACATTCTTTATGCCAAAAAATTTAGAAAGCTTCATGGTTTTCAACCCCAATTTACCCTACCATTATATTATTTATTGTCAATTCCATTGTAATAGGCAGATAGCTAATGATGATCTTCAGAAATACCTCGCTTTTATCATTTCTCTATGATGTGTTTTCTTTATGTATCAAGGTTTTGATGTGAGAAATGAGATGGAAGGAATTGCTACATGCGTGTGATGCAACTACCATTAAATTTCCAAATTTCAAATTTATAACCCAAAAAATAAATTATTAACAAACACATTTATTCGCGAACCATCTTCTACATCTAAAATATGAGGGAAAAAAAATATGTAGAGCCAGACGTAATGTGAGTTAGAAATATTTTTATTTTAATATTTTTTTTTTATTTTTTAGTTATTAAAATAATATCAATTAAATATAATAAATATTATTTTTTATGATCAAATGGTTAAAATATGAGCAGAAAAAAAAGTGAAATTAGTATGAAATTATATATTAAAAACATGAAAAATAATAAATATTTTAATAAAAAAATATTAAAATAAAATATTGATGATAATCAAACGAGTAAATTTTTAAAATTGGAAGATTAAAAAATATATTTTCTGGTTCTAAGCCACCTAGCAAATATTAAGATTTAATCTTATAAATTTAACTCACATTTTTCTCTAAAATATATTATTTTATGTATTATTTAATATATTTAATAATCTTATTATTTAAAATTTTCATATCCAAATTAAGTAATGTCCTCAATTTGTAGACAACGATGGCCCCACGTTGAACTTAATGTCTCATCAAATATTTTATATTATTTTTTATTAAAATTTTATATCAAATAATCATATTCTTTTTATTTTGCATTTTGCTTGTTAGACTCATTTGAAATAGACGTGACATTTTATTTCACATCATTCCAAATTTACAACCCATTATAAAAGTAAAACAAAAGTAAAAGATTGAAAGAGATTTTGCTTATAATAAATTGTATAGGACATTACATTTAAATTTACACCTCCATCTATAATTTTATTTTATTTCATTCTATTAATATCAATATTCTATAGATTATTGTTAAGCTAGTTCGAAATTTACTTTACAAAGATGCAAAATAAGATTATAGTTGATTAATTGAAGTTATAAAAATATATCAGATAAATAAATTAAAATTATAAAAAAATTGATTATTATGGATACTATCACGAAAATAATAAATAATGATAATTATGTGTTAATATGTAAATTTTTATTTATTTATTTATTTATAATATTTTAATTTCAATGAATTAATATAAATTTTAATTCTTCCAAAATAAAAAAGAAAGAAAGAAGTAATAGTAACCAGCAGGCTTGCATATTTTGAATGTAAAGTAAGGAATTTAAAAAGTCAAAAAGGTGCACATGAAGTTAAACCCATGGGAAGGTTTGCCTATACTTTTATCAATGAGACAAAACATGTCATATTGTTATAACATACTTCAATGTTTTCTTCCAGGGGGTCTACACATGCAACATCAATTAGTGCACAAAGATAAACATGTCATTATAAGTGCTCTTCATGTCTTGTATTCATATTATGTATGGAAAGATGATATTCGTTTATCCATCTTGGATTAAGCGATTGGTTTATTCCACATTAGTACAATGTATAGCTTAATTTAGCACAAGTAATTAACCACACTTTACAAGACATATATGTTAGAGATTATTGTTATAAAATTAATTTAGCGGCTAATTAAGGAAAGAAACAATTTTAACAAAACAAGGAAAGAAACACGGAAAGAAACATTAACAAAACAAGGAGAAACACGAAATTTTAATCTTGCGCAATTAAGCGAACTCCATTAATTTGGGAGAATTCGCGAAGTCAGATTTTCCTATAAATAGATGTGTAATTTGTAATGAATTAACCATCCAAAGTGCTCATTCCACTGAGAAAAGCTTGTAGAGAAAAGGCTTTTTGTGAGAGAAAATCGGTAGTAATTTTTTCGGTAATTGGGTTGTGAGTGTTGTAAACACCTGTGTAATTTCTCCTTTCAAGAAAAGATCTGCAGAGGTCCCAGAGACGTAAGATCGTCAACCTCAGCTATCAAATTTTGTGTTATTTTTTCTATTCTTTCTCATACAATCATGCTTATCGGGAATTTGCGTTATTTCCCAACAACCGGTATCGAGGTTATTGTTAAGTGATTTCACAATTTTCGCAAGAAATAGTCGAAACGATCCGCAGGAAGTCGGATTTTTAGTGGAGAATGACCGCATGAAGGAAACTCGAGAAATTTGATGGCAAGACGGTTCGGATTTTGGAAAACGCAGATAGAGGATTATCCGTATCAAAGAAATCTATATCAACCTCTCTCGGGGAAGAAGCCGAGGTATGGGAAGGAAGAAGATTGGAATCTTCTAGACAGACAAGCCCTCGAGTTATTCGATTGACGTTATCCCGTAATGTTGCTTTCAACATAGCAAAGGAAAAGATCACGGCGGTCTTACGGCTCTCTCCAATATGTACGAAGCCATCACCAAACAAAGTGCACTTGATGAGGCGCTTGTTCAATTCGGTGCGGATGACGGAAGGCGCGTACGGCTCAACATCTCAACGAACTCAACACGTTACAACCCATTGAGTTCAAAGGGAAATTGAATTGGCTAAGAAGTACGAGCATTGATACTTTTGTCTTCTCTACCGTAAAGGCCGAATGCCATCGTCACTACCGTGAGCTCATCTGAAGCAATAAGTTGAAATTTGGACGATGTTCGTGATTTGGTTCTCAAGGAAGAGATCCGACGTAGAGAGACAGTGAATCATCAACCTCTTCGGCTTTGCATACAGAGTCGAGAGGAAGAAATTCAACCAAAGGAAATGGACGTGGTAGAACTCGATCTACCGAGTTAGATCAAAGGACGGAGGTCCAAATCTAGGAATCCTAATAATTCCCATAGCTCGAAGACTATCGAGTGTCAGAATCATGTGTAAAGAACCTGCACTACAAAAATCAGCAAGAATGCCGGCGACAAACAAGTAAAGGCAGAGGTAAATGTTACTTCTACCTCATGAGGAGATGATGCATTGATATGCTCTTTGGAGAGCAAGGAAGAATTCTTGGGTGCTAGACTCTGGAAAGCATCGTTCCATGCTACTACTTCACAGAAAGAATTCTTCGAGAAATATGTCCCGAAACCTTGGAAAGGTATATTCAAGTATGATCAACCATGTGCTATTATTGGCAAAGGCAGTAGCGAAGATTAAGTTAAACGCTCCGTTTGGGGACCGAAGGTTGTCGCATATTCCCGACCTCGGAAGGAACTTAATCTCAAGGCAATACAGTGAAGGCTACACTACGATCTTCCACATGGCGATGATTGGAAGATTTCAAAGGGTGCAATGACATTGCTCGAGGCAAGAAAAGTGGCACTCTTTACATGACAAAGAAAAGCACGTTGTTCAATCACAATTGTAGCAGTAATGAAACACCAAACCCGTGGCACCGTAGATTAGGCCACGCGGTGAGAAGGGGACGAAGATTATGCACTCCGTGGAAAACTCCCAGTGCTACAGTAGACATGGACGGCGAAGATTGTATACTTGGAAAGCAAAAGAGAGTCAACTTTTGCTAGAACCCCAAAGAAGGGAAAAGCTGTGAGCTTATTCACTCGTATGTTTGGGGACCAACAACCGTCTCATCCATCGGTGGGAAACAATACTGCGTGACTTTCATCGATGATCATTCTCGGAAGGTAATGGGTTTACTTTTCTAAAGGCATAAGTCTCAGTATTCGAAGGCTTTCGGAAGATGGAAAGCTAGCGGTGGAAAAATGAGACTCGGGTTTGAAGATCAAAAGCTCGGGATCCGATAATGGTGGTGAATAGCGAAGACACCGGATTCAAAAATTTTTGCTATGAGTACGTGGGATCGAATGGAAAGAACTGTGCTGTGCACGCCTCAACACAACGGTGTAGGCCGAGCGTATGAACCGAACGTTGATGCAAAAGAGCCGAAGCATTCGTAGCACAGTCGTCTACCGGGCGTCACAGTGCGTAAGCGATGCGGCAGCCTACTTGATCAACCGAGGCCATCCGTTCCATCGAGCATAGAATACCTGAGGAGGTATGGAGCGAAAAGAGGTGAAACTATCACATCTAAAAGTTTTCTACCGTGTAGCATTTGTGTGCATATTAGTGATCAAGGTAGGAATAAGCTTGATCCCAAATCCAAGAAATGCACATTCATCTGGCCATGCGAGGATGATTTGGCCATACCGTATTTGGGATGATGAAAACAAGAAAGTTATCCGTAGCAGAGATGTGATTTTCAACGAAAGGGTGATGTATAAGGACATGCGTAAAATGAGACGCCAATGAATCGAGCAGAATGAGTCGGTATTTGCGGATGCGCATGATGTCCCGCATAGTTTCGCAATTGCAGAACCAGTAACAAGTCCTCAACCAGAGGAACTTGTCATGCAGTAGTACACAACATTCGACACATCCCTCGACTCTCCCGTACCACTGTATTGAGAAGGTCTTCTCGACCTCACGTGCCCAACAGAGATACATGAACTATATGTTGTCAATGATGGACGAGCCTGAATGCTATGATGAAGCTTGTCGTACTCGAGATTCCAACAAGTGAGCTTACATGAAAGAAGAAATGAAATCTCTCATCTCCAACCGTACATGGGAACTAGCCGAGTTACCTATGGGAAAGAAGGCACTTCACAACAAATGGGTGTACCGTGTTATGAGTACGATGGTTCCAAGAGATACAAAGCCCGCCTAGTTGTCAAAGGCTTTCCAACGAGAAGGAGTTGACTACACCGACATTTTTGCTCCCGTTGTGAAGCTTAATACTATCGATCGGTATTGAGCATTGTAGCCATCAAAGATCTTCATCTTGAACACTGATGTGAAGACCGCATTCCTTCAATGGAGATTTAGATGAAGAGATATACATGTACCAGCCGGAAGGTTTCGAAAGAGGAAGAAGAATACTACAGACTTAAGAAGAGTTTGTATGGCCCTGAACAAGCCCCGAGACAATGGTACGTAAAGTTTGATAGCTTCACACAAGGAAGGTTTCCGAAGTGCAATGTCGACCATTGTTGCTACTTCAAGAGATATAGGTCCGTTATATCATTTTACTACTTTATGTTGATGATATGTTAGTACAGGTTCAGTATATGGATGATATCGAAGATTGAAGCATCAATTGTCAAAGGAGTTTGACATGAAAGACTTGGGTCCAAAGAAAAAGATTCTTGGAATGCAAATCACAAGAAATAAGAAAAAAGGATCCTTGCAGTAGTTATCTCGGGCGAGTACATCAATCGTGTTTTGCATAGATTCACCACGAGCGATGCCAAGCCGGTTAAGCACACCCTTGGCTAGTCATTTTCGCCATCCAAGGATCACCCTCGCATGAGAGGAAGAGAGAGAATTCATGACTAAGGTTTCTTATGCCTCACCATTGGAAGTTTGATGTACGCAACGGTCTCCAGCGAGACCGGACATTGGCCGTAGTGGGAGATGTTAGCGGATTTATGTCAAATCTAGGGAAAACTCATTGGGAAGCGATCCAAGTGGATTTTGAGGTATCTGCGAGGCACCACGAGAAAAGTGTTTGTACTTTAGTAAAGAAAGGAGAGTTAAAAGTACAAGGATACGTGATGCAGAGACTTTCGGAGGTGAAGTTGATCACCGGTTAAGCACCACCGTTTATATATTTCTTGTTAGAACTACAAATGTTAGTTGGATGTCACAAATACAAAAATTGTCACTCTATCCACCTACGGGCTTCGAGTATGTGTGAAGAATCAAGCTAGTAAAGAGATGATATGGCTTCAAGGTTTGTTAACCGAGTTGGGATTCAAACAAGAGAAGAATGTTCTGCGTAGTGATAGTCAAAGTGCGTACACTTAGCGAAGAATTCACATTTCATTCTAGTAACCAAACATATTGGACTTCGTTATCACTTCATCGATTCTATTAGAAGATGATGTGTTAATATTGGAGAAGATTCAAGGAAGCAAAAATCCGGCAGATATGTTAACAAAGGTGGTGATTATTGACAAACCGAAGTTGTGCTCAACTTCACCGTTAGCTAGAGTAACAAAGACTAGAAAAGTCACGACATTGATCGAGGTGTGAAGGACGATTGAAATCGGCCTCTTCAAGTGGGAGATTGTTAGAGATTATTGTTATAGCTTCTTAATTTAAGGAGCAAATTAAGGAGCAAAACATGGAACAAAACAAGGAGTAAAACATGGAGCAAAACATGGAACAAAACAAGGAGTAAAACATGGAGCTTAATTCTAGGAGCAATTCAAGGAACCATTAATTTAAGGAGTAATTCAAGGAGTGAATTTTCCTATAAATAGATGTGTAATTGTAATGAATTAACCATCCAAAGTGTTTATTCCAATTGAGAGAAAAGCTTAGAGAGAAAAGCTTTTGTGAGAGAAAATTGAGAGTAATTTTCTTGGGTGTAATTGGGTTGTGAGTGTTGTAAACACCTTGTGTAATTTCTCCCTTTCGCAAAAAAGATCTCAGTGAGGTCCGAGAGGCGTAAGCAAGATTGGCCGAACTCCGTTATCAAATTTTGTGTTATTTTTCTATTCTTGCTTTCTCATAAATCTGGCTTATCGGGAATTTGCGTTATTTCCCAACAATATATTGCATGCTTGAGCCACATTGGAATATCGTTTTAATTAAAAAAAATGTTAAGAAAAATAAAAGAGAATATGTATGGCTATTACCTTGTTATAGTTTTAAAATTATATTCACTGGTGCATGTGATCGATTATTAGTTTATTTTACAAATAGAGTTTATATTACTAGGATTGGAAAAAAATAAAAATTTAAAAGACATATGATCTCAAAATTTACCTTTTAATCCTACAAATTTGGAAAGTTTTTTTTATTGAAAATTACTTTTTCCTAATTTATGGTACATAGAATCAAATTACTTTTTTCCTAAAATTTTCATAAGTTTGAGTATTATACACTAAGTATGTATTATTTGAGGTAGATACAATTGATACTAAGCGACTAAGCTTTGAGAATTAAGTAGCTAGTGATAAAGTAGAATCACAAACTCATTCATATTGCCCTAAAATCTCTTGACCTTATTTTTGCATGGAACATAGAAGAGTCTCGTGACCCTATTATTTTTTCATAATCATCATCATATTACTATAAAAAAGGGTTTTAAAGTTAGTTCGTTAAACCAACTTTAAATGAAAAGACTTAAAACTTAAGTCGATTCATGGGTTGAATCGACTTTAACTTTAAAGTAGGTTCACGTGTTGAACCAAATTTAAAGTTTTTTTTAAAATATTTTACTTATTTTCTACTCTACGTAAGAACCTATATTCAATGATTATTAAGATTTTTTTTAAATAACTAAGCTACTTCAAATCACATATATTTTAATGAGCATCATATTATTAAATCATCTCTTTCTCATTTCATAATATTTATACAAAACGTACATAATAAAAATAATAACATACATATACAAAAATTTATACATATAATACACAAAAAAGAACGCAAAGTGAATAATAAGTGCGTAAAATTAATAGAAATACTTACAAGAGATGAAGTGACAAAATGAAGGAAATGAAAAAAATGGTGTTTTGTAATTGAGAAAATAGGTATAGAAAATTTGAGTATTTCGCTCAAAAAATAGGGGATCTAGAAGATAATTCGGAGGGAAAGAAGACCCACTAAACGATGTTAGAATTGGTGGTCGTATGTGGCCGAAAAATGTGAAAAAATGGAGGAGGTGAAACTCGGTTTTGGGTTTTTGGGTGTTGTTTACAGCACTGTAAATTAAAAATTGTGTGTGATTGGGGAAGAAAGAAGAGAAAAGGAAAAATTCACGTGTATAGTGTCTGTTGATGTGTTGAACCGAGACTACACGTGAACGTAGCGTTGGTTGAAATGTGAAAAAGTAGAGGAGGTAAAACTCGGTTTTGAGTTTTTGGGTGTTGTATACAGCACTGTAAATTAAAAATTGTGTGTGATTGGGGAAGAAATAAGAGAAAAGGAAAAATTCAGGTGTATAGCGTCTGTTGACGTGTTGAACCGAGACTACACGTGGATGTAGCATCGGTTCTACGTGTTAACCGATGCTACGTTCATATGTAGTGTCAGTTCAACACGTCAATCGACTCTATATGTACCGTCAGTTCTTTACTAAACTAATTTTAAATTCATTAACATATCGACTTAAATGCCACGTTTTTTAGTACTGTCAACTTGAAATATTAAAAATATGAAATATATTATAAATATAATAAAATTAAAATGTATTTAATAATAGAAATGTATCAATTTAGTTGTTGTTGATTTTATAAAATAAAAATCTTTAATCTATCCATATAGATCAATTTGTTGAAATTATATTTGATTTATTATTTTCAACAGGTCACTTATTATTTCTAGATTATCTTAGATTTTTTTTGTTGTATCAATAAATGTTAGTAGTTACAGAAGATAATTTAGTAAGAGTGAGATTAATAAATACAAGTAGGTACTGTTAGTATTTTTTAGGTATGAATTAATGTAAATAATTAGAGAAATGATTTAATGAATTATTGTAAATTGTATATAAGTGTTTTTGGAAGCATATAAGTATAACTTCACTAGGACCATTTAAAATGAAGCCATTAAGCAATTTCATAACCAAGTTTGAGAAAAAATAACTTAAGTAGCACTTTTTTTAAACCTCTTCCTCTTTAGCTAGTTCATAATTTTTCCTTCTAAATTCCTCTTTTCAAAAGCCACAATACAATATAGTGGTATCAAAACTTAGGTAGTGAAGAGTTTAGCTCAAAATGATGAAAAACAATGGCATGGCTCCATTTCAAGTTTCATCTCACAAAGGAAAAACATGATAATTAGAGCATTAAGATGAAGGCATTATTAGGTGTCAATGATATTTGAGACATTGTAGAGAATAGGTAATGAATCACAAGATGAGACTACTCTTTCTTAAGTGCAAAAAGATTTTCTCAAGGATTCAAAAAAGAAAGACAAGAAGCCTATCTTTCTCATATATTAAGCTTTGGATGATAATGGCTTGGACAAGGTGTCTGAAGCAAAAAATCCAAGCAAGCATGAGATATGTCTCAAACATCTTATAAGGGAGTGAAAACGGTAAATAGGGTATGTCTTCAAACTCTAAGTGTGAGTTTGAATCTTTGCACATGAAAGAATCTGAAACAATTTTGGAATATTTTTTTAGAGTTCTAGCCTTTTTCTAATAAACTAAAAAAGAAATAATAAAACTTTGACTGATGTGAGAATTATGGAGAAAATTCTTCCTTTGTAATTAAAATATTTGAGCATATTATAGTCACTATTGATGAGACAAAGAATGTAAAAGAAATAATAATTGAGCAACTTGTAGTTTCTTTAAAAGCATACAAAGAGCGAAATAAGAGAAAAGTAGATACCTTGGAGGAAGCCTTTCAAACATGGTTCATGCTAAAGGAGAAACAAGAATAGTTTGGCAATGAGAGTAGCCAAAATGGAAGGGGTCGTGATCATGACCGTGGACGAGGACAAGGTGGTTTCAAAATCTTTAACCATGATGATAGGAGACAAGAGCCAAGTTCATCAGGAGGTCATAAAAGAAATAACCATGCGGTAAGAAATTATAGCCCTCAAATTAAGTGTTATAATTGTCAAAGGTTTGTGCATTATGCTTCCAACTGTAAAACTCCAAAGAGGAATGAAGAAAGAGTCAACTTTGTTGAAGACAAAATTCAAGAAGTAGTCACTTTACTTATAACATAAAAGAAGGAAGAAATAATAGCAGATGGAACCTTGATACTGGTGCAAGCAAGAAACTATACGTGTGAAAGGTAAAATTCGTATTTTCTTGAAGAATGGTGGATATCAATTTATTTCAAATGTTTGTTATGTGCCAAAAATAAAGAATAATATTTTGAGGTTGAACCAACTATTAGAAAAGAGTTATTATATTCACATGAGAGATAATAGATTTCTCTAAGAGATCATAATTTTAATTTGATAGCTAAAGTTTGAATGGCCAAAAATAGAATATTTTTGTTAAATATTCAAAATGGTGTTGCTCAATGTTTAAAGGCTTCTTCAAAGATAGATCTAGGCTTTGGCATTTAAGGTTTACACACTTAAATTTTTGCGGTCTAAAATTGATTCCTTCCAAAAATACGGTGAAAGGATTTCCTACCATTAATTTACCTAACCAACTTTGTAAAGGTTGTTTACTTGGAGAATAGTTTAGAAAAACTTCTCCTAAAGAATGAATTTTAAGAGCAAGAAGATCGCTTGAACTAATGCACACTGATGTGTGTGAACCAATCACACCAAGTTCATTTGGTATGAATAAATATTTTCTTTTCTTTATTGATGATATTTTAAGAAAAACTTGGCAATTTTTTTGGAGTCTCTAAGAAATTTAAAGTGATTGTTGAGAGAGAAAGTGGTAGTGAAATTATGTCTGTGAGATTTTTTCAAGAAGGTGAATTCTTGTCAAAAGAATTCAAAGAATTATGTGAAAATAATGGAATTGATCGACCTTTAACTATTCCAAGAACTCAACAAAATAGAGTACTCAAATAGAAGAATAAAGTCATCCTCCACATGTCTCGAAACATGTTGAAGAGTAAGAAAATGCCTAAAGAATTTTAGGTCAAAGCTATAGCAAATTTCATGTATTTTTCCAACTGTTCTCCTTCAAGAAGTGTTTGGGAAAAAACTGCTCAAGAAGCTTAGAGTGGTAGAAAATCAGGTATTTCTCATTTGACAATCTTTGGAGGCATTGCCTATATCCATGTTCGTAAAGGAAAAAGAACCAAGCTTGATGATAGGAGAGAAAATCTTATCTTTATTGGCTACGACACAATTCCAAAAACTATAAGCTTTATAATCCAACAATTGACAAGACTGTCATTAGTCGAGACGTAGATTTTGATGAAAAATGCATGTGGGACTAGAATTCCCAAGATGATGATCATCACACTATGCTTTTATTTAAAGAAAAAAAAGATCCAAGAAGAGAATATAGAGATGAAGATAAAGAGCCACACATACTCTAATTCACTTAACAACACCACTTAGAAGCTCATCTTCTTCAAGTGGAAGCTAAAGTGAAAGTTCATGCATGAATAGAGCATCAAATGAAGCACCAAGCCAAATTACAAGTTCAATTGAGAGAACTCAAAGAATAAGAGAATTTGAAAAGTTTTACGAGGTAACCTAACCTCTAAATAATTTTAACATAACTCTTTTTTGTCTTCTTGTCGAATGTGAACTGGTACTTTTTAGAGAATAAGCAATAAAAAAAAGAAGTGGAGAGATTCCATGGATGAAGAAGTGAATTCAATCATAAATAATTACACATAGGAACTTTTTAATTTTCCACAATGATAAAGAGTATAGAAGTGAAATGGGTGTATAAAGAAAAGAAGAACACACAATGACTGATTGAAAGATATAAGGCAAGCTTCGTCGCGATGACTATAGTCAAAGGCAAGACATTGATGATGATGAGATATTTTCTTATGTCGCTCATTTAAAAACTATAGGATTAATTCTTTCTTTAGAAGCCAAAAATAAATGGAGCATTTACCAAATGGATGTAAAATCTACATTCCTAAATGGATATCTTGAAGAAGAGGTTCATGTTAAACAACCTCTAGCCTATATGATGAAAGGAAAAGAAGATAAGTTCCTAAAGTTGAAAAAAGCTCTTTATGGATTAAAGCAAGCACCAAGAGCATAGAAGAGTAGGATTGATAAATATTTTTAAGAAAATAATTTCATAAAATGTTCTCATGAATATGCTCTTTATGTAAAAATGAAAAAAATGAAGATATAATAGTTGTTTGTTTGTATGTAGATGATTTAATCTTTATAGGTAACAATCTAAGATTGTGTGAAGAATTCAAAAGAACTGTGACTTAAGAGTTTGAGATGATTGACATTGGACGCATGCCATATTATCTTGGCATTAAGATCAAGCAATGAGATGATGAAATTCTCATCTCTCAAGAAGCATATGCAAAGAAGTTCAACATGAACAATTCCAAGCCTATAAACATACCCATGAAGTCTGGAGCCAAATTATCAAGGTTTGATGAAGAAAAAAAAGCATATCCAACTCTTTTCAAGAGTTATATAGGAAGTCTGCTCTACCTAAGGTGAATGCTTTACCTTACATGTACAAGGCTAAATATTCTCTATGCAGTTGAAATTGTTAGTCATTCATGGAGTCTCCAACAATCAATTACTTGAAGGGTATAAAGGGAATTCTTCAATATGTCAAAGGTACTATCAACCTTGGTCTATTTGATTATTTTTCTAATAGTTCTAAGCTTGTTGGTTATAATGATAGTAATTGGGCTAGAGATTATGATGATAAAAAAAGTACAATTAGATTTGTGTTTTTCATATGAGATATTGTTTTTACATGAATGTAAATGAAGCAAATAATTGGGACATTGTCCACTTGTGAAGCAGAATATATAATTGCTACATCATGCGTTTGTCATGTAATATGGCTTAGAAACTTGCTGGAAGAATTAAAAATGTCACAACCAACGACAACTGAGATCTATGTTGATAACAAGTTTGTTTTTGCTTGACGAGAAATCTAGTGTTTTATGATTGAAGCAAGCACATAGACATGTGCTATCACTTCATAATTGAATGCATTATAAAAAAGGAAGTTGAAGTCAAACATTTAAGCACTCAAGACCATGTAACATATATCTTTACCAAGCCACTCATTTTCAACAAACCATTCAAACAAGAAGTTTTTCTCTTACTAAAGAGACTTTTGGGAGTTTCACTAAATCAATTTTAAGAAAGAGGGTTAGACTTTGTTTGTTATATCAATAAATACTAGTAGTTGTAGAAGATGATTTTATAAGAGTAAGACTAATAAATTCAAGTCTGGTTGGTATTTTATAGGTGTGAAACTAATTAATATAAATACTTGAGTGAGTAATTTAATGAATAGTTGAGTTATAAAGAAATTTTTTTAGTTGCTTCACTACCACAAAAAGGGTATTTAAGTCGATCTGTAAAGTCAGTTTTTGAAAAAAATCAACTTTTAATGAATTTAAAGTCGATTTGGTGTAGAATCGACGCTATCCACATAGGACGTAGCGTCGGTTGACGTGTTAAATCAATGCTATCCATGTAGCATAGTGTCGGTTGACACTTGAAACCGATGCTACGTCCACGTGTAGCATCGGTTCGACACGTCAACAGACGCTACACACATGGATAAATTATTTTCTCTTCTTTCTTCCCTAGACTGAAAAGCGTTGTATAACTCTCAAAAACCCAAAACCTCTTCCACTTATCCTCCACTCTTTCTCATTTTTCGACCACTTACGATCACCAATTCTAGCGCCGGTTAGTGGGTTTTTTTCCTATTTAACTAATCTTTTAGATCCCCTATTTTTTTGAGAAAAATACTCAAATTTTTATACTAATTTCTCACTTACAAAACACGATTTTTTCTTCATTTCCTTCATTTTGTAACTTTATTTACTCTTGTAAGTATTTCTATTAATCCTACACACTTATTATTCATATTTTTTCTGTTATTATGTGTTATTATTTATGTGTATAAATTTTTTGTATTTTTATTATTATGTGTTGTTATTTATGTGTATAGATTTTTGTATTTTATATGTAGGTTTGTATTATAACACGAGGAGAAAAATATGATGATTTTGAATAACATAGAACAATACTATAGTAATTTTTCTGCTATTAATTAATATTTTATTTTTTAATTATTTGTATTATTTAAACTATTTTTTAAACTGATTTTATTTTTTTTTCTATTATTTAATGATCGAATACAGGTTTTAATTTCAATATAATAGAAAATGAGTAAATTTTGTAAAAAGAAAAAAATTTATATTGGTTCAACGAACCGATTTTAATACTTCTTTTTATAGTAGTGTTTATAAATAGAATTTCTTTATAACCATTTAAAATCAAGCCATTATGCAAATTCATAAGTAAGTTTGATGAAAAATAATTTAAGTAGTTTTTTTTCTAAACCCCTTCCTCTTCATAAATTTTCCTATTAAATTCTATCTTTCAAAATCCCATGATATAACACAATTCTTTAAATTTCAATATATATATATATATATATATATATATATATATTGAATTAACCAATATATATTAAAAAAATGAGTTATTTTACTTTTGAATTCAGTCAATTAATGAAAAAAAAGAAGTGCACCACTATACATTAGTGATATGTTAATAAAGGATATGTGTATATTATTTTCTCGTAACAAAATTAAGATATTTTGTACTTTACAGTAGTGCTAAAAGTTTTCCGATTTTACAAAATACCCTTCAGAATAAAACAAATACTGAACATATAAATCCATATATATGTCTTTGTGTAATACGTAAATAAATTACTGTAGTATTATTGAACAGATCATACTATGAGATTGATCATGATGAATAGTAAAATATAATTTTAAAACAATAAAGCATATTCATAATTAAAAGAGAGAGAGAGAGAGAGAAGGATATAGAGGATGAAGATGTAGTGTTGATCAGCGAATGTTTACTCTGTAATTAATTATCATATTCCAATAGTAATCCACATATCAAGGGCTATAATTGTGGTTTTAATTTTGACCCAGATTGTATACTTAAGGATAAGACAGAATGGGGACAGGATTGATTCATGGGTTTAAAGAAGAACATATATAATACCACTCACATGCATTTATAGTTACTAATTATAAGCTTGAAATGATTTCACCTTTGCTTTCCTCACAAACAATTAACTTTTTTTTTTAATATCAATTTAAATTAGTAACATTATATCTATGTTCTATATATTTTCATTTTATATTAGTGCTAATTAATGGTATTAAAGATAGATAGAACAAAAATATTAAATAGAAGTCAAACATAATTATATTAAAATTAGAGATGATTATCGCTGACTTCTTCACTCATCTTTTTGTCCCAGATGCCTTCATTAGACTTTTCATAATTGGATTGTACGTTAAATTGTAAATGCAAATGCAAAGAAATAATGCAATTATATATTAATAAAATATAATTATATTATAAAATATAAATTGATGTATGTATTAATTTATAGTAGTTTTTTTTTACACTAATTGATATGTGATGTGAAGGGATTGATACTTTGTAGTATCTATATTATTGTCTATTTCCTTAGAGTTTTCTTAAAAGTATACTTATTATTAAAAGAATAAATGATTTCTTATAATATTATTGATAAATACAATCAAATTTACATAATTGTATCAAATAAAAAAATGTTATGTTAATTATAATTGTGTTATAATTATGATATATATAAGTGCTTAGAAAATTACCTATTTGATCAAAATGATCACAAAAAAGGAAGGACAATTAAGTTATGTTAATTTTTTTATTTTATTTTTCTCTTAAGTAAAATTTTCTCTTATTTTTTTCCATTAAACCTTATAAACCATAAACATTAAACAGTAAACTATTAATCTTAAATACTTAACACTATATTCTAAAGAATAAACATTAATCCTTAATCTAAACACTAAAAATAATAATAAAAAAGAGAGAGTAAAAATAATAATAAAATTTTAAATGGGTATTGTTAAGTCCCACATTGGCTAAGAGTAAGTCAACAATACTTCTTATAAGTCTGGTCAATCTTCTAACTCATAAGCTGGTTTTTGGGTTCAGAGTTAAGTCTGAGTTTCTAAGTTGATATCAGAGCTAGACTCTTGACTTCCTCGTACTCCCATCGACTCTCGTACCGTAAATTCGAACACTAGTCGATGTGGAGAGGGATGTTAAGTCCCACATTGGCTAAGAGTAAGGCAGCAATGTTTCTTATAAGTCTGGGCAATCCTCTAACTCATAAACTGATTTTTAGGTTCAGAGTTAGGACTGGGTTTGGTATCTTTTATATGATTTAGTTATTTATATATTTTGATGAAATAGGTATATTATTACTCAAAAAAAAAATTGATAACAATAAATATCAAAGGATGAATAGGTTTGGTTCCCTATCTCTCTGTTTGTGCATGTGTCTCCAAAACATGCTGAATAATGAGTGTCGGGCAGATATACTTACAACTTTAATTTCATTGCTTATAAGGGACTTTCAAGCTTAACTTTGCCACATGTAAAATAGCACGCTGTCCACTTAAAAATTTACTAAGTTAATTCTGTTAAATATTAAAAAAAGAAAAAGATATTCAAGTAGCTAGTCTTTATTAACAAAATCATTAAGTGTTCTAACTTAGTATACCTTCTAAGTTATGTTCTCCAAAGTCTCTTGTTGCATCATCTTATTTATATATATATATATATATATATTCTTGATTTGTGTGTATATATTGAGATGATCAACAATTCCTTATACTAGCTAGCTAGCCAGTTATTTTCAACTAATAGTGGCAAGACTATCTATCCATCTTGGCAACCGAAGGCCGACGACTTTGGTATGTAATCCATTTTTAAGTGTAATATTGTTCAGTATTGTACGTTTTCAAGCTTTTTTAGTTCACCCTATAATATCGATATATATTCTCTGGTTTGGTTATGCACACACTACAGTTACTCTTGACTATTCATTCACTGATTAGAATACTATAGGATTTGATTAGCTATGTATATTATATATATATATATATATATATTAAAAACTTAAACATAATTTAATTTAATAAGATCTTATTAAAAATTGTTTAAATTTATTAGCATTATTGATTGAATTAATCCTCTATTTCTAACTATATATATATATTTTATTTACATACTGCATGTATATATGTTATGTATAATTGATATGTTATATTTTGTGGTTAACTTGATTATATATAATATTTACATGTCATTTAGAATTTATTTAAATATCATGTATTTGTAACATCACAGCTAGCTAGCTTTTCATCTTAAACTGGATGTCCGTTTCTATATCTGTGTCCATCTTCTTATATCTTGTTCATGATGTGTAGCGCAATCAGGCACTTGCAAAGTTGGTTTGATTAATTTGCAACCTTTTAAATCATTTTACTTTATTTGAGAATATATAAACTTAACATCTAGCTTATCAATATAATACAATTTTTTTTTTGTCTCAGTACGTAAAACTATAAATCTCACCATGCATACTGAATAAAAATAAAGCAAATGTGGCAGCTAGATTACATTTATGAGAAATGTTAAGGAGGAAACATAAATTTATAATCACACCCATTATAATGTTCAACTTGATAAAATAACTTTAAATTGTATGCATTCTTCAAGAAAATTATTACACCTGACACACTATTATAATTTGTATGAGTACAATTTGAATGCATATTTAATTAGCATTTTTCTTACACATGGCTAGCTAAATAGGTAATGGAGCTTACACTTGAAGATCAATATAAAAATGTAGTAGAGTTGTTTACCTATAGCTAGTGCATATATTAGACATGTTACATGTTTTATAACCTGAATCGCTCTTTAGAAAATAAACTTGTATTTAGATGAATGTAGTAGCCAACACATACTATAATACATTGTTGATTTATTTTTCAATTTAACATTGCATAAGTTGAGATTTTTTTTATTAATCTTTTTGGCCGACTCTACATTTCAATTGGCCAAAGTGGCACCAAAGGATTCACTAGGAAAAGTTTATTTTTAATGAAAAAAAGTTGAATTAAATAAATGTTTCATATATTTTTATATATTTTATACTTTACTTTTTTATTTATTTTTAATGATTTAATTCCTTTACTCTTTAATTTTTACACTTTGTTTCCTTTAATTTTTCTTTACAATTAAATCTTTTTATGTTTTAATTTTTACACTTTGGGTCCTTTAATTATTCCTTACAATTTAATCCTTTTATGTTTTAATTTTTACACCTTAATTGGTACTATTATTACTTTCTTTTTTATATACTATTAAATTTTAGTTTCAAGTTAGTCTCAATAATAAGGTTACTAAACAGTAGAATATATAAACATTTATGAACCATTTTTATAGTTCGATCTCAAAAGAACAAAAACGTAAGGGGATCAAAATTATAAAAAAATAAAAGTACTAAATTGTGTGGAAAAAAGTAAACATATTAAAGTGTAAAAACTAAAAAAATAAAGGGATCAAATCATAGGAAAAAATAAAAAATGATCAAAGTGTAAAATATATAAAAATATATGGATCATTTGTTAATTTATTCAGGAAAAAAAAATCATTATTTGTTTGCCACTGATTAATAAGCCAAAATATGATCATGAGAAAGGAATTTGGTTATTAATTACAAACAGAATAGTGCTTACTTTTGAATATTAATTAATTTCCCCTACTTATTACACATAATATATATGAACAGTTAGGGTAGCAAGATAAGCTATGAAATTTCTTGCCTTCTACTCTATGACTAATAATGAGAGGATGCATAAATAGATACCGTCGGTATGGCAAACTTCTTGCCGTTTCATAAGGAAATTAAATGTAGTAAGCAAACATACATTTTCTTTGCTCTCTTAGCACGTTTAAATTTGGAATGTCTCTTTAATTGTGATCAGTGAACTCCCCCCTCCCCCAATGAGAGCTATACATTGTGGAAGTATTTGTCACACTTTAGTTACAGTGTGGATTCAAAAACAAAAAAAAATTCGAACTGAAATATGTGAATTTAGTAGGTGTCAAGAAATCATTAGAAATAAAAAAACAAAGTTCATTCAAATAATAATAATAATAATATTTTTGTTAACGAGTTTATGCTTCAACTGCATGTAAACCATTCGAACATGTAAAAATTTTGGAGTTCGAATTTCAATTCAAATAAATGAGTAATATAGATATTTTAAAACTAATAATAATATTGTTATTTGAAATGAGATACAACAAATTACATATCATAAAAATAAAGAAATATTCTTTTATCATAACTTAATGCTTATATAAGTTCATATGACACACTATAATTGACACTATAATAAGTGATCTTATAATGTTTTTAATATTTAATCTTCTCAATTTAATTAGAGGTGTCAAATGAGTTGCTAAGTTAAAGTTTCTTTATTAAATTCATGAGTTAAAAAAAACTTATTCATCTAATACTTTTTTTTATGAATATAAGTTTTTTGATTAAACTTTTTGATTGGTCATAATTTTTTACACTTTTTTATTCAATCAACAAATTTTTTGTTCTGAATTATTTTTTTTTCATTAATCAACAAATTTGAATCACTAATTTATTTATTTAACTAATTACAATATAACCATCACATCACTATCTACGATTTAGAACTTAATATCATAAAAGTGTCAAAATGATTTCAACAAAAATAATAAGTTAATCTAATCAATATCATAAAAGTGTCAAAATGATTTCATCAAAAATAATAAGTTAATCTAATCAATATCATAAGCCTGTAAAAAAAATCAATCTATTTTTTTAAAAAAGTTTAATAAAAAGTTAAATGAACTACACATGAGCAACTTAGCTAACACACTTAAAAATGAGTTTAACTCAACTCATCTCATCTAAAAATTAGTTGAGTTAAGTTATAACTCATCTAAGAGTTTGGCTAGTCAGTTCAATTTATTTTTAGCCTTTAAATTTAACATATAATATTCTAATACAACACAAACATATTACTTGATGTATACAATAGATTAATATATATAACATTACTCAATAAATAATAGAAATAAAGGCACAAAAGGTTCTACAATTTTTACCAAATGATCACATTAATCTCATAATTTTTGGATTAGGCACCAAAATTTTTGTAATTTTTTTTTTTAAAAAAATTTAGTCCTTTAATGTTAAAGTTAAGCATTATTAGTCATATTATTATGAAAAATAAGTATTTTTAGTTTTATAATTTATTAAAATGAACACTTTAATATATCAAAATGATTAATGTCACTAATTTTCATAATGCTTAATAACCACACTATAGTTTTCATTTATAGTCAGCATTTATAATACTTAATTTTTATAAATAATGGAGCTATAAGTAACTAATTCAAAAATTATGATACTAAAGTTTTTATTTACACATAATAAGGGTTATAATACTAAAGTTTTCATTTACACATAATAAGGGTTTTATTGTGATATATTTTCAAAATTTATATTACCTTTGATAATAATATAATAATTATGAAAATAAACTACTTAAATCAAATAATTATACAATATCTAGTGAACTCAAAACTTTCTAAAATAATTATAAAATCTCTAGTGCACTGCGAAAAGATAAATTTTTACTCGTAATAATAATTAGTTGGAAAGTATATCTATATTTATTATTTTATATGAATGTATTTATTTACTTTTTTATTGTAACAACTAATAATATGTTCGCTTTACCCTATATATGCATATTCTTGTTCATTCAATTTTTTTCCTTGATAAAAAGTCAAATAAATATATCCAAAAAATATCTTGATCTCAAATCCTACTTATAGTGAAACAAAAGCTAAACATAAGTATCCTAATTAATAACATAACGTACATTAAAACTTAATGGGATAATTGGTACATAGTATTAGCCAAGTGCATGCAGCAAATTAACTGAAAGAGCCAAAGTGCTGAACAGTCAAAGTTATAATAATGTAGCTGGTATCTAGTTTAATTATGTACAGAAGAGTATGATAAAATCTCTTACTCCTTTTTCCCACTGGATCATTACTTACATAAATTTCATATCATACATCATATAAGTGTGTATATATATATATATAATACCATATATTATAATATTATTAATTTTTATTATTATTAAGTGCACTAGTTTTGTTTCATAAAATTTCATGCTTCTCCAAATGTCTGATCGATCAGTGATCAGCTTCATGACTAAGTTGAGAAGCGACAAACTTGTCGAGAACTCGCCAATCTGTAAGTTGATCATGAGTATCTGCATTATAAAAATCTTGGCTAGTGATCTGTTGAATTTGATCTTCTTGTGTGAGTGAAGAAGAGGAGGGAAAAGTAGGTGAATTGTTGAGAAATGTATTAGGATTAATAATATTGGAATTATTATTAATGGAGTTGGATTGAACAAGAAGAGGAAGGTGTTGGAGAAAGTAATGTTGATCAGGTGGAACTAATTGGTAGCTGCTGGGCAAATGATCAAGTTCTTTCTTGCAGGGATAGATAGGGATATTATGGTAATTAGACAAATGATTATGAGTTGAATTAGAACTACTAGAAGGGTTTTGCTTTGGAGATTCCAAGTGATCTGATGAAGGCATGAATGAGACCTGATCTTCATACCAAATGTGTGACTCATATTCCTTCATTTTACCAACTGCTGTTGTTCTCTTCTTGAATACTCTACATACTACCCATCCTTCTTCCTACACTTTCATTAATTTATAATTAAATCAACAATCACTTCGATCAATAATAATTAAACTTTTGTTTTTTCAATTTTACTCTCCTAAAAAAAACATATGTTCTTTACAATATTACACTACATTTTTTAATATGCAAACATATATTTTTTTTAATGTATACTATGAAAAAAAAAAAAAAAAATTCACTTGAGTTTATTAATTTTTTTTCCTAACAAAGCACTTGAATTTGATATTGCATCTTCTCAATGTGAAATTATAAGACATTCATAACTTGATTATATGCAGCTTCTTCTTTTTTCTGTCTCTGTAAATCTCTAGAAACAAGTAAACCATTACTAATTACACTATCAAGAAATTAATTAACATTCATTGAGAGTGTAAATAATGTTTAAAAGTTTGAGAGCCTAAGTGACATGGTGTTCTTTAATAACTTTATTTATTGTTATTATAGAAAAGTAGTAGGCAGTTGTATTTTTGAAAAGAAATTTATTTTATTCATCTTTGAACTCATTGGCCTGAACCATATCATCAATTATGCAGAACTAAGATATAAATTTTGGAAATATGTCAGGAAATATATAAAACATAAAGTTGAAAATTTATAAATATAAGTTTAAGGTTTATATATTAATGAAGTACTTGCCTGGGGAGTGGCATTTTCATCAGTTTCAAGACGATATTCATGCATAATCCAATCAGATTTTTGACCATTTGGTGCTCGACCTTTGTAAAAAACTAAAGTCTTTCTCATTCCAATTAAATCATGCTTTGAATAAATAGATTTGTCTCTTCCTGTTGCTTTCCAAAACCCAGCTGTTGTAGCTCTATTTGTGCGAGTTCCGGTTGGGTATTTCTTATCTTTATGGCTAAAGAAGTACCACTCATTTTGGTCCTCTGTGCCTATACTGCATATTTCTGTAAAAATTCAAATATATATATATATATATATATGTATATATATATATATGTATGTATGTATTAATATTCTTCTACTAATTATATATTTGTAATTGATTCAATATATATATATATATATAATTATACCTTGAAGATCCCAAGGCTCAATTCTATAGAGATCAACATCTTTGATAACATCAAGGTCAATTGTTCTGGAGGCAATCTTTCTTCTTAGGTAGTAATCAACAAGTTCTTCATCAGTTGGATGGAACCGAAAACCAGGAGGAACATGTGATAAGCTATTCATTATTTTTTTTTTATTGCACTTCAGTTCCTGAAATTAATATCCAGCTTGCTAATTTAGTCAATTAAATTATTATCTTATTTTGGGATATAATCATACAAATATATAAATAAACTAACTAACTAACTAATAAATAAGGAATTTATATAAAATATTTCTTGTTTTGCTTTACTGATAAATTCAATAAATCATAAATTAAATTAGCGAGGTTAAAATTGGGAAAGGAATATACCAATTACGTGTAAATATTTATAATTTACAATTTTCTTCGTGAGGAAAATTAGTGTACACTTAATTATAAAGAAGAAGAAAAACAATTTACACTAACATTTATTTCTTATAAATCTAACGATTATTTAAATTTTAATAAAATATAATCAGTAATAACAAAAATATCCATCTAAATGGCTTTGATGCCCGAATATACCATATAGACTTACTCGAAGAAGAAATGATAAATCATACAAATTTGCACCAACACTCATTGTGTTGTGCCACATATCAAAATTATTACAATAATTTTTGAAACTCACATTTTTTTTTTATTATTTCCACGGGGCTCAGCTCTCAATTGATAGCTATATGAATTCTAGCAAACTCAACCAATCTAATCTAAGGGAAAGAAAGAAATTAAATTTAAAATAAATTTGCTGAAAACTAGTTTTGTTTCTAGGTGAATTTGATAGAGCTAAATTAAGGTGTGTCTATAATTTCTTATGTCTATATCTGCAAAAAATATTCTTATGTCCGAATACTTGTGGTGGAAATATCATTAACCTTGGATAATATTAATTAAGAGAATTGATCGAATTTTCTTTTATCAATCAATTAGGAGTAGGAGTGTTATATAATATAATATTATATTGATTAATCTCGTATTAATTAACACTAATAAAAAATCGGAATAGAAGGGAGTTTATGTTGAAAATCAACACCAAAATAATAATTAAAGAGGTAGAGAAATAAATGAAGTGATTGAAGAGGCAGAGAAATAAATGAAATGGTTGAAGGTTGTAGAAATAAATGAAGTAGTTGAAAGTTGTAGAAATAAATGAAGTAGTTGAAGGTTGTAGAAATAAATGAAGTGGTTGAAGGTTGTAGAAAAGAGAAGTGTGTAGATAAGATTTGTATGGCTAGAATTATTTTTTAGTTTTATATTTATGTGGTGTAGATTTAATGACTATAAATAAATTTACCAGCATTTGGTTTAATCATTCCATCAAAAACAAATAAGTCTTTGTATTCTTAGTTTGAGTGTGAGTTAAGAGCTTTCTCTTCAATTTGTATTTCTTCAAAGTTATAGTGAATAATATAATACAAGTAGTTTGTTTACTTGTTTGGATATAATATTAGTAAATTTAGAATTGTTCATTCTAAATTTTACTCAACAGGTTATGTGTTTAAAATCATACAATTATAACAATAACATATTTAAGATGTGTATTTAATATTCAATGATTACATTGATTGAACCAATAACATTTGAATTAAATCAAAACATTCAGTTTGTGATATAAGGTGGTAATTGATATTTTAAAAAAATAATAATAAAAAGACTAATTTCAGAACAATTTAATACTTATATTCACGATCTAATTATTAGGTGTTTCTAATAATAAAAATTTTATTCTAATAATAGAAAAAAACAGTTTTAAAAATAGGATTACCCTATATGAATCATCCAATTTCTTCTATTATTTCTAGAAGTTGCTGATAATTTCAACATTTAAGAAACATATATATTAAGAAAATAAATAAAAGAACTAAAAATATCATAGTAAAGCAAAAATCCAAACATGATAATCACGTGTCCAACATTTATCATGATTTGAATCGGATGTAGTTGTCCTTTGATATCAATTCATTAATTATGCTTGAATACAAGTCAATGGCATTTCTAAGACAATTGACATGATAATGCTTTCCCCATATTAATTATACAAGTATCTTATATATACAATAAAAACAAACGGTACCACAAATAAATCTCATTGCTAGGGAGTAGGGACCAATATGTATAGATGGACAAATGTTTTCCTGTATATGATGGACTCGATGATGAAAAATGACATGCAACTATGAAAAGGGGTTACTCGTCTAATTACTTATGAAATAATATATGCTTTATATAAGTACTGGGACATTATCAACAATTGAACCATATATATTTTTATGTGAGTGTTCAGACAAAGGAATTATGAAATAGGGAAATTTAATTATTTCATTTAGTATGCTAAAGATTAAGGTGAAACTTCTTCTCATATTATTAATATGCTTGAAATGATCTGGGTAGAGATATGAAACGATGAGTCTTTTATATTTGGCAAAAAAAAAAAAAAATCTTCTAAAGCAGTTGTTCTTGGAAAATTGAGTGATCTCACAAGATGACCACAAAAGAATTTATTTTGAAGATCGGAAACGTAGAATAAAAACAGCATAAAATTTAGAAGAAACAGAAAAGAAAAACACGAAACCAGAGAGAGAAAGGGAAAGAAAGAAGATCAAAACAAGAAGAGATAGATAGGTCTCACGTATACAAACCTCGATCAAGCTTGAGCTTATAACCAGAGATCGATCTGGATCTTCCTCTCACAAATCTAATATACCTTTCTTCTTTTTCAGTACCTGTCGAGAAACAGTTGATCCTACGAAGTTGGTCTCTTTTGTTTTTTTTGCCGAATTCAGTTAAAAAAGTAATAGCTAGCTCCCAAATCACATAAAGAAACAAATTAAAGGACAACAAAAGGTTGAAAGCAGTCAGTTATATATAAATACAAGTGGGAATTCTCGGGAATTGTAATAAATCACGAGACTGTTATAAAGCTGTTTACTTGTCTTGTCTTGTCGGATCGGATCTGATCCCAATAAACACTAAAGGCGATTCAAAGAAAGAAAGAAAGGAAGAAAAGGTTGAGAAAGAATATTGGAACAACAACTAGGGTTATATAGGAATTGCAAAAAAACCCTAACTTAATAATAATAATAAAAAAAAGGATCGAAATGGAAATAATTAATTCTTTTGGATTTTAGTTTGAGAAATGCTCACTGTCCGTCACATTCGGAGTAAGCTAGATTGGTGGGAAAGAATTGGGCGTGAAAATAGGGTGGCGCAAAGTAGGGCTCTAGCTAACTCATATATTAGAACAAGTAAATTAAAGCATTGTTGTTGTTCACTTTCTAGTTCCTCCTCTAACCGTAACTGATAAAGACCCAAATGTGAGTTTAGGAACTATAATCTGGTCTGATCTGTTCCAAAAGTCTTTATCCCTCTCTCTCAAACAGTCTCTCTATATTATATATATATTATATATTATATATATATATATATGAATGAAATGTAGAGATCAGAGACAAAAGCAAACGGTAGAGTGAGAGAAGAGAACTAACTAACGGCACAGACCAATTACCAGTTATATGAAAACTTACAGAAGACCCCGGCCAAAAAGAGTAAGTAAATTATCAACATTAAGGGATATGGGAGGTGACGTTATTTGACACCCAAAAAGCTAATACACAACCTTAATTCAATTTACCACCTTTTTTTTTTTGGTTATCGACCTCTATATAAATTGTTATTTTCATAATAATATTTTTATTTAATAATAATCAAATTAAAGTATAATTAACACCTTAAATAAAATTGATGTATTTTTATTTTGATATTATTATAACGCTTTTGTTTTAAGGTTTTAATATGTTTCATATATATAATTTTTTGAAATAGAAACAAAAATACTCCAAATATTTGATTTTTTCTTCATTTATGTTCTTTACATGTAATTAATAACGTGGTATTAAAAAACTTTACTATGTTAACGGAAATGGCTAAAAACATATAAATATTAATGGAACTAAACATTGAAGATATTTTTATTACAAGTTAAACATTGTAGTATTTTTGCTACTAGTTCTAAAGATTAGAGATATAAAACATATTTTAAGTCTTGTTTTTAATTTGCTTACATTATTGTTTATAAGGAAAAACTGTATATACATTAAATTTGGGATGTATCACATTTGATATGTCACATCCTCCAAGTACTATTAGTAAGTAAAATTAGGTTCATATAAATATGTAATAAAAAGTTATCTCAATGGTTGAGATTGTAATGAATTTATGATATATAATAAAAATCTATTGTTTTTTTAAAGCGTAAACAATATATATACATCTAAAAAAATAATATTTGTCCTAAGATCGAGAGTTTACACAATTCACTCAGGGGCGGAGCCATCCTAAATGAGAGGAGTCACGTGACTTCCTCGACTTTTTGACAAAGATTTTTTTTTATTGTATTTATAAATGTGTCCCTTTATTTTACAAAAAGACATAGCAGTGTCTCTTTTTAAATTTCTTATTTGAATATTATTATTTTTTCTTTCATTTTATCCTACTACATATTTATTTATATTTTTCATATATTTTTTTTCTTTTTACTCTACTATTGTACAATTTTTATTAACTAGATTTTAGTATAGTAACAAAATTAATATTTAACATAAATTTTAGGTAAATTACAACAAATAATGCTTAAAACTTATATATAATAACAAAATAATACCTCAATAATACTAAATGAGTTCGATTTGATAGAGCTTAACATTAAACGAATTTGAATAATTGATTTTAATTTGAATAGTGTCTAATTTGGTAACATTCAATGTTAAATAATAGGTCAAATTTTTTTAATAATAAAAATATATAAACTTGATATAAATGATATTATTTTTGTTGTTACAAATTTTAATGGTATAATTTTTTTTCTTTCATAAAATTTTACTAATTTAATTTTTCTAACATTTTCTTAAAAAAATTAATACATTTTATCTTGTATATAATTTAATCATTATGTGTTACACCATTGATAATTATATAAATTTTTATTTTTATTTATACCATTTAATATTGATCTTATCTATTCTTTTCACATAATTGAATTTCTTTTATATGTTGTTTAATTTCTTTTTTTTTCTGTTTACGTAAATAAGTTATGTTTATTTAGTTTTATTATAACTTAATTTATGTAGTTTTTAGTTTTTAGATTAACCATATAAAATTATACATTTGACATATGATATTTATGGTGTAATATTCAAAAACATTAAAATTTGTAAATTCTAAAACAACGTAATTTTTTTCATATTATTTTATAATATTTTTATTAAAAAATTCATAAATTTTATCGCAATCAGTTAAATGGTGCTAAAACTATTCATTTTCACTATTAAATTTATGCATGATATCTCCTCTAAACATTAATCTTGATTACGTCTTGAATTCACTTAATGAATATGAGATAGCACAAATCATGAAATGTAATTAGTCTTATGTATCAAATTAGCAACAATATATATATGACATATTTCTCACTACTATTGAAATGTTGGTGGACCCGAGGTAGAGCCCGAACTCCAATCTATCGCCCCAACGATTTTCAAACACACATGTCCTTCAAATACTAACAGTATAAAATTTAGGGGTCATTCTAATTTGCAGAGGATGTAACTTACATTCTCTAATTTGTGACCTTTTCATTTCTTAAAGTTGATATGCTCCATTAAATTATATATATTAGATAGAAAATATATTTATTTTGAAAATTACACACCATACACGGAGGGAGGGTAGTGGGATGTAAGATACATATGTAAGTTAAACTTTTCCAAAATTTAGATGATGCTCATGATTTTGTTTGTTTCAAGTGACCCTCAGTTTCATATATCATTACATATGATATCTTTGTTGAATATATTGTCACCCTTTAGTAGCTATTGGCCCATCAGTTCATGGTTATCATTTCTACTTTAGTGTCGACAGGGTTCATCACATTTTTCACTTGTGTATTGTTTGCAGCACAAAGAGATTAAGCTAGAGAGGCATTGCGCGTTTTTTTTTTCCATTTTTGGCATTTTGGTTAAAAAAAACAATGTAAAACATTTGGCCCTTGTGTAACTATATTTTCCCTTGCATTTGCATAGGTAATAAATATTGATTATGATAAAGAGTAATACTATAGTCACAAAAATTTATTTATATATTTAAACTCATATAAGTTATTACGTGATACATGTTTAAATAATTTTATAAATAAAAAAAATTTACTTATGTTTTAAAAAGATTTATGTATACTTATTATGATAATTAACATTGTATTCTTAATGTTAAAAACTCAGGCATAACTCAACCCAATAAGATTTTATTGGGTTGAGTTAAGCTGAGTTCTAACGTGTTATCGGAAATGATTTTAATTTTTATGTGTTTGGGCTAATGAGTTTCTGCGATCTACCACGATGTTAATATCCACCTTTGTCCGCCGTGTGGAGGGGACCGTTAAGTATCCTTATCACACATCGACTAGTAACAAGACAATAAAACTGCTTATAAGCTTGAATACAACTTAACTCAATGAGATCTTATTATATTAAATTAGTCCTGAGTTTCTAACACTTAAGATGGCATAATCTAACTCGAGTTACCTTAATAACCTTTTGGTCAAGGACGAAAACAGGATTTGTCTTTAGGTGCACCGCGCGTAATGTATAGACCCAAAACGTGAATCCTATCATATTTCCATATAACAAATACAGATGTGCGCACCAGCTCTGTATATAGCTTGTGACCTATACGTTTTCCCTTGTCATGATGACAAGTTTTAAATTATTATATTTCAACAGCTGAGTCCAACGTTAAGGGGCTCAAGTTCCGTTCCAACAGCTCCCTGTTTAGCTTCCGTTCCGTCCTGTATTACTGGCCAGTTTGAATTTTAGTAATCTTAACCTTGTGTCGCCGGCTCAATTTGTCTGGTCTGTTACTCTTGTTTTCATTTAAAATTTGAGTAATGTTATACTAGTTAAATTAGAACAATCTCAATTTCAATTTTAAGTATTCATACAGACAGTTCTCCATGAATATGAAAGATTGAAAGTAGCCGACTGGGAAACTTGAAAGAGTCGGCTACAGCTCTTAACTAACGAAAGCATGGAAATGGTAGTGGAAAGTGGGACCCTCATAGAGGGAATGATAACACTGGAGGCTCTCTTTACGTGGCGGCTTGCGGTCCGGCGTGGGCTAGCCATTATCATTAGGGTAAACCTTCAACTTGTCATTTGGCTGACTTGTTCTCACGGGTTCAAGGCGTGGTCCCTTATATGGACCCACCAGTTCACTGCATTCTTTTTTATTAGGGTTTCTCACTCTTAACTAGCGTTCTACTTATAGCCTTCTAGACATCTTGGTACCACAGTATTACCAATTTCAGTGCCAATCAAGTTAAACACGTGCTCTTCTTTTAGGGTTAAAAAGTTGAGCAAAAGGATTAACACGTGCACAATTTCAATTCTTACTTAAAAACTGCTAAATCTAAGTAGTTTTGAAATATAGTTTGTAGTTTGTACAAAGATTATTAAGATTTGGTATTATTTAAACTATTGGTTTCTCCTAAAATTGATCAATGAACTGTAATTTCAAATCTCAACTCATGCTTAAGAAGAGAGGAAGAGAGAGAGAGAGAGAGAGAGAGAGAGTCTCAAATCATACTGTCATTTAATTTGAAGTAAAGAAAAAAGTGTTTTTTAACTTGTCAATATATACATAACTAACTTCTCTCATTTCTGACAAAATATATATATATATATATATATATATATATATATATATAACTAACTTGTAATAACAGATATATAATCGGTTACCTAATAATTTATAACCATCAATAATTTGTTAGTTTATTATCATGATTCATGACAAAATAGGACTTATAGTCGAGATAAATAATATATTTTTTTAGAGTTAAGCTAGCTCATTAATTATTTTTATAAACACAATAATATTAGTCATGTTCCAAAAAAAAAATTTATGTTAAATAGAATTGTTAGTTAATCATCCATGATATTTTTTGTAAAATGGTAAAAACTTACTACAATATTTTCACATGATAAAAAAATATTTATCAACTATTTTAAAAAATAATTATAAACTAGTTAACACAAAATATATATTAATGAACTGATTCAATCTGATATTATACATTTGCATGCTTTATAAGTATTTTTTAATAATAACAATTACATGATCATACACTTTAATGAAAATGTTCGAATTTATAATATTTTAACAAGAGTATATAATATTATGATAGACGGTTCTAAAAATTAGTTTAACGAAACCGAGTTTATTTTGAGATGTAAAAAATTGGGTTTTGAGTGATAATTAAAGTAGGTGAGTTATAATTATTTAAAAAATTTATTTATATCTGCTGAAGGTATAATGATGTAAATTTTTTTAAAAGAAAAATCATAGAAATTAGAAAGTAATTGAAAGGAAAAAAAAATAAAAATAAAAAAATGGTACTTTTGTGATGTGGGGCGGGGATTCAATGAAATGGGTCCAACGAGGCATAATTACTGCTGTGGGACATCACTTACTCACTGCGATTGGGCGAGCGTCTTATGAGGAAGAAGAGATGTAACTCCGTTACATATAACGTATCACTGTATGGGTAGCTGAACTTGACCGCAACCAATAGGAATGCGGCTTCCATAATACACCTTGGGCCCCACCAATACATCATTCCTCATTTCCTCTTCTCCCAAAAGCTTCTACCCTATCCCCTGGAGCATTTTATTGCGGGCTAATCTATTCTCCTTCAATTAGACATCATATTCCTGCCTTCTCGACAATTTTATACAAATTTATACTTATTTTTATATTTATATATTATATTATTTATTAATATTCTTCATAAAAATTAACGAATCTTTTTAATTTTTAAAAAAATATTTAGAATAAGAGATAACATTATAAGAAGTATGAATAAATTCACGTTTCCTTACCATTTCTCTTATGACTTCTTCAGTTTTCTTAAGGGCCAATTATAAATATTTTACTCCAGGTCTTTAAAAATAGTTAAAATACTCCATATCTTTGGGGGAAAAAAAAACTATATCCTTTATTATTATTATTATTATTATTTCTTAACTTTTTATGAGCTTTATTTATAATAAAATTTGTAAAAATGAAATTCAAGTGATGCTATTGTAATAAAATAATAATAGGAAGGAGTGTAATTCTTTATTTTTTAAACTTAAATGATATTTTTATAATTTTATAAAACTTCAAAAATTCTATAATAATTTCTTTTTTTCTCAATGAACATCAACTTATTTTTGAGGTGTATGGAAAAATTTATATTTCCAATTGTTTATAATTTTTTTTTTCAAACATAGAGAATTGAACCACGAATTCTAAATTTGCTAGTTTTATAAGCAGAATGGGAATGATAAATAAATAAATAAAATATATCTAAAATAGTATAATGTACCAAACAAGAGTATAGAATACTCAAGGTGAGAGTATGAATACAGGGGTAGGCCATATGAGATAGATACATACTATACATAATCATTTTTTGTGTATAGAAATTGAAGGAATGAAAGACCAGGACAGCTTACCGGCTGGCTTTTTCTTATACCTCCCCAAGAAAAGTAGAGAGAGAGAGAAAAAAAAAGGAACAACCTGAGGTGTTGTACCAAAACAAACAGATTGAACTTCCGAGGAGCCAATTGATATTAACATAGTTATGTTGGGAATAGCTTCATTAATTAGTTCATTAAAAAAAATTAACTAATTAATTGTAATAAATGACTGCAAATATTGTCATTGTGACGCATTAATTAGTCGAGCAATATCAGTATTGACTTTAGTGATAAATGATTCTAATTAATAATTGTGTTTTAAGTGTCTGGATCATAAGTTAGTTCATGTGGCCGCTTCTTTTACAAATGGGAGATGGAGATTATATCACTCACCAATATCTGAATAATAATTATATTAATATATAAAAGAGATTTTTATGATTGCATATTGGTTTATATGTCAAACTCTAAATTATAATACCAATTATAACTGTGATCAGCATGATAATGAAATTAGAACAAACAAAGGTTAAAAGTAAGAAAAGCTAAAAAATCATGATTAAGATAATATTCGCTGGTTTCTCAGATAAGTTAGCAATTTTTATTTTTATTTTTATTTTACACAAAAACAGAGATCTACTTCTCTTTTGAGTTATGTATAGGCAACTACTATTGGCCATATATAAATGATTTGTATTCATCTTTAATTGATTACTTGTGTAATTATTTTGAACAATTAATGCTTCATGTTGCATCAATTCCTTAAATTCAGGAAAACAAGGGAAAATAAATTAATGGTGATATAGTGAGTTTCAAGTTGTATATGTTGTTGTGAAGGTTAATCGCTGAATTATTTATTAATATTGAATTAGACGGATGATATGGTTGCCTCAAGTTCCTATTAGTAGATAGTGCCATTATTAAATTTCCTAAATAATTAATCATATATTTAAACTCCTTAGTAATCTCAACTTTCTTTCTTCTTCTTTTTTTTATTATCAATTATTTCATATTGTGTAAGAAAAAATATCCATTATAAAAATGTTTATTTAATTTTTTTTCTTTCTTTCTCTATATACATCTCTCCATTTCTCTTTTAATAAGCATCCCTTCCTCTTCATAATTATCGAAGCTTATTTTTTATAATCTTTATATATATATGGATAAACATTTTAGTTTCCTAGATAATTTTAAATTTTAAATTTTATTTAAAAATTTAATAAAAAAAATATCAATGCTATTTGGCTTGATTTATCATTAATTAAATTTATATTTTATTTTTGATTAAAAAAAGTGTCATATGGTACCCTCAATTTTATAATCGAAAGTTTAAATGATGAAAAAGTTAACTAACTAAATACATGCTTGTTTAGGTTAAGAAAAAAACTATATGATTGTTTAGTTTAAGAAAAAAATTATATGCTTATTTAAGTTAAGAAAAATTTATGAAACTTAATATATCATAATTAATATGAGTATAAATATATGCATACATTTATTTGTATTTAATATTTTTTTTTCAATTTTCACATCTTATTCATTGTATACCAATTAGAAGTGACAATTTGTATTATAGTTCGATTAATCAAATCGAATCTGAATCAAAAACGAATTGAATTAAATTTATATCAAATTTGTGTTAGTTAAAATAACCTAAAAAAATTAAATTCAATTTGAGCCCACCTATTAACCCAAAATAATATTAACAAAAAAAACAGTGTAAATATTACAACTTACATATTAAATTAAAAACTTAAAATTAGAGAAACACATTTATTCTCTATCTTTCTTCCCAAGTGACACTCAAAAGTCTAATAATTACATGGTTGTGTATAGAAAATATGGTGCTAATTATAAATGTTGAAGTATAAATTTAAATTTTTATTGTCTACTATATGTATCTAAATTCTTGTTATATATAGGGATATAATATTGTAAATACATTATGATTTTTGATTCAGTGGTTAGAGAAAATTGAATTGAGATTTGAAACTTTTTTCAAATTATGAGTTTTCAAAAATACACTATGATCTTTGACTTTTGGATGAGAGGTGTTTGATATCGTTTAACTTTAATGAATTTTTAATTTTTTAGAATTGACTTTCTTTAATTTATGTTTATTAGTATTTTTATTTTGTAATTACCTAGTTATTGTAACATAATAGTTGAGTGTAAAGATTTGTATTACATCCGTTGATTTTGTTGCGTACGTGAATAATTCATTCAATGTTAATTTATCATTTGTTTAAAGAATTAATCATTGTAATATTACTTTTCTCATTTTTAGTGTTTCATATAATAATGTTTAAGTTATTGAACTTTAATCATTAAATATATATTTTTATTTATAAAATAATTTATTAATTAAAAAAATATACAACTAATAATTCAAGTTAATTTCGTTCCACGCATTTATGTTTAGCTTAATTCAGGCCCACTTTTAAATTAAATCAATTCAGACAATATTAATTTAAATCGACTCAAAACAATCCAAAATCTTAATAATTAACACCCTCAACCAATGCTTATAAAATGGATTATAAAATTCCGAACCTATTGGGGGCATCTTCTATGAATTTTAGAATGTCTAGTGTCCGATCATGTTAGTAATAAATTGAGCTCTCTAGGCATATTAACTCTTAACTTTTGTAATTGCTCTCACCTATTATTTTGATAAAGAATGATATTAAAATTTACTAATATTAGTTTCCTTTGCAAGATTTATTTTGACTTTCAATATTTTCATAATTCACCAAATGGACGGACGATAACACCTACATTAATACCGTCTGATTTAAAAATAAAATAAAAATTTATGGTTCACACAAAAACTGGACCGAATCGGTTTAAATCGAAAAACCGGTCCAAACCAAACAAAACTGAACAATTTCATAAATGAAATGGTATGATCCGGTCTGCATTAAGTAAAATCAATTTTTAAACGGTCTGGTCTGGTTATAAAAAATTATAAACCAGTCGGACCGGACCAGACCGTTTTTAATAACTAATTAAAAAAATTAATTAAGTAGCATATATATAAATTATAACTTACCATCTTTCATTCATCCTCTACGAGACAACACTGCAAGTGCGAACCTTAGCTAGCCGCTGTCGCCTCCAATAGCACCCAGTCATCCTCGTGTCGCCTCCACCACCAGCCAATCGACCTCTCCTCGCGTCGCCTCGGGATATGCCATCCATGGACAAAATAGTATGTGATTGTTTGAGTTTATAGATGAACTATTTCGTGTGACTTCTCCAAACATTCTCATTACAATTTTGTGTATGAGACATTGTTTATATTTTGGATTGGTTGTCAAACCTTGTTTTTTTGAGATTTTAATAGGATTTTTGGACACCCCTAGTTTTTGATACGAACGTGGTTACAATTGAGGCGGTATTAGCTTTAATCTTGATAGTTCCATCTCCAAAGGTCCTCAAGAATCGCTTAGTCTCTTTGGTCTCACTCATCCTCCAACCTACTCTCTTCATTTTCCCTTTTGTTGGATTTCAACTCCTAGTTTTCTCTTCTTTTTTCTCTCTTTGTTTCTATTTCCATTTTCTCGATAAATCTTTCAATTTTAAGATCTGGATTTGTTTTTCAAATTTGCGATTTTGGGATATGTTGAGTTTAATTTTTCTTTATTTGTTTTTATGTAGATATTTATTGAACGAATGAGTACCGCTTGATATGCTCTTCAAACACTTGCACTGTTGTTGAGAGACATCGCTATGAGAAATTGGTGAGTTCCATTTCATTCCAATAATTTTTTAATATTTAAAATGGTTGGTATTTTTATTCAAAGGCATAGGCAATAGTTAATTTGGTGCTTCTGTTGAAAACATGATCCTTTTTTTCAGTACAAATCACAAATTTTATATAACATAAAAGAATTATGGGTTTGTGTCATACTCTTTCCCTGATTTTGGTTGGGACATCAACATAATGCCATCAAAAATTGAACCCATTAAAATCCATAGGCTTTTCTACTAAGCCCTAATTCCAATTTGTAAATTGCCAATATTCACCATTTTCATTACCTTTGCCCCATTTAGAATAGCACTAATCAACACAACCCCTGAATCATCTGATTCCACTATAAAATCTAAATAGACTAATGATGCCAATACATGGTACCCAAGAGCAAAAAGATCAATATCCTTATAGGTTGAATACCCATTGATGTATACATTAAAGTACAACAAGTTGTGAGCAAGACTAACAATATGACAGAACTAACAATATCAGTTGAAAATTGTTAACCGAATCAGATTAAATCGGACTAAACCATTTGGTTACAATATTTTTAATATCTAAACGGTCTGGTCCGATCTGATTTGAGCAATATAAATGGTCCAATTTTATTATATTTTTTTACTCAAAATCGGATCAGATCGAACTGTAAACACCCCTAGTTCACATTATAAATTTAAGAATAAAACTATTTTAATTACTAGAAGAAGTAACAAGTTTAAAATATACTATTTGCTATTTCATCTATAAATAATGATAAATTATAACTTATATGATATAATATTAATAGCAAAGTATAATCGAACCTATATAATTATATTTAATAAAAAATTATTATATATATATATATATATAAGTATTAAGGTAAAATAATAAGATTCAAATATTTTGTTGTAAACAAAATTAATGGCTGTTCGATGCTAGAAAAGGAGCGAATAAAGAGAGAAATTCATCCATAAATAGTCAACCTTAATATTAACAATCTATAAAGTGATCCTTATAATCTAGATATCCTTTCGTAGAAAAAGTTCGTGGAATAAGTTAAATAAACAATAGTATCTTGATAAGCTCACCATTAATTTTTAAGCCAATCATTATAACTAGGATAAGTATTAAATCAACAAATATTTTATCTAAAAATGTATAATAATGTACAACCAAAAGCGCAAGTGATGCATCATTTTCTCCCAATTAAATAAATAAAGAAATAAATATAACAAACCATAATGCTATATTACTATGAGTAGTACATATAATATGATTAAAGACCCAAGGTGAAAGGTACTCCGGTGCCGGTCAACCATGACCGTCCGGCAATAAGGCTAGCCACCGTAAACTGAGAGGCCACATTTGGGGTTGTGATGAGATGAAATCCACGCCACCTCACTCTATATCTAGTGGATGAAGAAGGTCCAAAATTTTTATACTCTCCATAATACAAAGTATTTTTTTGAGCAAATTTAGATCTCTCCCAAGCCAACCAACCAACCAACCAACCAACTGGGCTTATCAAGCTATCCAAATAACTCTTGAGAAAAACAGTTCTAGAATATTGTTGCCAAGGCCTACCCAAATAAGTTTTAAAGGCCTTAACAACGGGCAAAAGATCAGGAGCAGCTCGAACTTGAGAATTATGGATAGAAATACCAGTGTTTTGAAATGGGTCATTACGACCTTGGGCCGTAATAACATTAACTTGGCCCCGTATGGGCCTTCTCACATAAATTATGCAATTTTGAAAAACCACAGCTGCATTGTCAAAAATGAAATCAATAGTACCATAAACGTAGCACTCTCTATAGAATTGACGTTGTGAGTGAACCATTAGAGTGTCTTGGTATCCCTTGAATGCACAACGGTAGAAAACTGAGAGATCTGAAGCTGATCGAGGAGCCACTGCTTGTCCCTTCCATGGACCTGCTGTGTTTTCGAATGTTATGCCTTTGGCAATAAAGTGAAGCCCGTCTATGCCTGACAATCACATTTTAAACACAAAAATTATTTTTATTAGAGCTTGCCCAATACATATATTAACATGTCCTAATTTAATTTGCATGTAAATTTTGAATAATGTATAATAAAGATGAATCATACAATCTTAAAAGATTTAATTATAAATGTAGATTAAGTCTGATATTATCGATAAATACTATATTAATATCTTTTAATGCGATATAATTTTTTTATACATTAACATCCTCTTCAAAGTAGAGTTATTTGATCAAATATTTTATATTTTTTTAACTTACTTTAATATATTCTAATTCTATTTGATCACTTGTCTATTAATTTTTTTTTCTTGACACATTGATCAACTTAACCTTTAATACTATATAAATTTTATATGATATATAAGAAATATGAGTTATCAAATCTTAAAAGGTTAACTTCTAAACAAGTTAAATATCATATTATTTATAAACACCATATTTGTATATTTTAATATTTGATACTTTTTTTTTATATACTAAATAATACCTAGATATAATTTTGAAGATTATTTAATAAGTGCATGTTCATCCATTCAATATATTCCTAATCTCTAAGCATGGTTGTCCTTTTAATTACTCAATGCACGTTATTAGAAAGAGAGAGAAAAATTACTCAAGTGCTTTTTTTTTTAACTCGAGTGCATGGTAAACAATGCTTATACTAAAATGAAAAGAAGAAACATTCATGTGTTTCTAAGGGTATTTAGGATTTGTATCCAGTACCATATTTATATTGGTAAAAGTATTACTAATTATTTATCAATTATATTATTTTAATTAAAATATATATATATATATATTATGTTAACAAAAATATGTTAAAATTATTGATTTAGGTGAGACATAATTTTATTATATATATATAATTTATTTAAAATTTCATAAATAATATAATTAAAATTTTACATAATTTAATTGATCACAAAGTAACATATGAACATTATATAGACCATATAATTACCATTTACTTGTTATTATTAAGGTAAATTTAATTATATATAAACAGTATAAAAAATATCAATTTAAGAAAAACAAGAAAACTTTAAAAATTATAACAAAATAAATAAATAATAATAACGATCTTAATTATAAGAAAGAATTACCAGCAGTTGCAGAACTATAAGTTGTGTAGCCTCCTTTAACACTTCTACTACCTGTAATAATAGTATATTTTAAGCCATCTCCAACAAGCATGATATTGTTATTAAAATTAACTACCTCTATGTTTTCCCAATATACCCCTCTCTTCACATAAATAATAAACCTGTTTGTCCCTCTTCTTCTAGCAGCAGCATCAATAGCTGCTTGGACTGTTTTAAAATTCCCTGAACCATCTTTTGCCACCACAACATTTGCCCTTATTCTATTTGACCTTAATACCCTTCGATCATGCTTCGAAACCCAGTTGGGAAATTCTTCACTACTATTAATTTCTTCATTCTTGTAATAGTAATCCAAAAGCTCTCCATTAATTTCCAAACTATTGCTTATAAGTCGTGACACGTTGTTATTAAATGTAAAAGGCATAATAAAATCTGAAACATTTAATTCTAATGATCCGGAATTACATGTTTCGATGTTTGTTAAAGCTGTACTTAACCAAGTTTGTGCATCAAAAGTTGTACAAGTACTAGTAGTACTCTTGTTGGTTGGCAATATCAAGCCTTCAAGTGTACGATTAAGTTGGAGAATTGTGTCGTCGTAGAGTTTCAAACAATCAGTCCAAGCAACTTCTTGTGGATTGCTTTGCCATTTTTGACCAAACTTCCAAACATGTCTTTGAGCAGTTAAGGCTCTTTCCATGGAAATTTGGACAAGCATAGATCTGAACTCAGTTGTGTGTTTTGGTGCAAAACGGTGTCGGTTATGGGACATGAAGTAGTTGCATGGTTCTGGGTGTGGTGTCTTCTTACACCACCAGCTTATGTTGCTGTTATGATGATAATAGTAATGATTAGAACTATTCTTGGAAAGGGCTGTTGGGAAGATCAAGAAGAAGAATAATAATACTAACAACATTATCAAGATTTTTAAAATCCTGAAATTTTTGGTATTGGATTGTGAAAGGTCATGTCTTAGAGGGTACCCTTATGTAAGGTTATTGGCTGGCTGGTTTGGGGAAATGTGCAAGACTTGGTATATATGAATACAATTAATTATAGTTATATGATTTGCAGCATAAGATACTCCATGTTGGCTTCAGTCATGTCTCTAAAATATAGAAGCTTTCTTTGCGTAATTTTTTCATAAATGCACAACATGCCAAAGCATTGAGATTTGTATTTTTTTTTCTTCCTCCTGTCTTTATTTGATCTAATCATTGTCATTGTTTTACTTTTACTTCTCTTAAAATAAATAATTTTCTATGTTATAAAAAAAATATTTAAATATATAAAAATTAATTTATCATTAAAACTCTAACATAAATTTAATATAATATATAAAATATTATATAAAGTAATTATATATGATAATTTACGTCTAAAATTCTATAAAATTACGCATTTTTCAAAATACATGACATCTTTCGGACTCATAGGTCCCTTACCTCTCGTACGATTTGTCATCATCACCACTAATTATAGTCCCTAACAAAACAAGAATCATTCATGCAATGAAACCTAAGCAATGACAATTTCATTCGTGATTAAACCAAAACAATATCCTTAAAATGGCTCAATTTCATCACCCAATTTCTCAACTAAACCTAGTTCTTACAATGCTTGTCTCATCACCAAAACCACTGCCTCCATCTTCCCTACCAGTTTTCACCTATTTCTACTAATTCGTACTCATTTTCAACGGATCTCTCATGGAGTAACTATATTCCTTTTATCTATGAGTCATTTGTGTTTATTGAACTTGCTATCAATCCACCATTGTGTGTGATTTGTTTCCTCTAATTTGTTTGTTTGTTTGTTAATTTTTGGTGGTTTTTAGTATAGATGATATATCGAGTAATATGGACAATTTTAACATTAAGTTTAGATTCATTGTTTATGGTATTTTCATTTGTTTTGTTAGTTTTGACGCTCTTATGTTTGAGTTTTGGCAAATTTAACATGATGTTAGTGATATTTTAAATCTAAGAGCATATTATTAGTCATTTTGTTAGCTTAATTGTATTAATTTATATGTTTTGGATAATTGATCTTGGGATTATTAATTTGATTGTTTTTCTTTTAATACAATTTCTCTCTACTAAACCCAAAAAAAGGACGATTTGTTTAAATTTGTCAACCAATTTGGTTAATGTCTATTTAATTACAATGGCGAGAATGTATGTGCCAAGTTAAATGTATATCTATATGTTCATAAAAAAAAGACGTATATGACACTTTAAAATCAACAACTAATTAAGCCAATATATTAAACAAAATAGAGTAGACTTTAAAACTAAAGCATTACATTTCCGTACGAATGTATAACACCGTGTAGTTTATTGTTTTGAAAGATGACTATATGTTTATTTCATTAATTTATAGTAAAATAAAAATTAATATAATAAATAATTATTAATTAAAATAATAATATTTATTTTTTAACTTATAATTAACTTACATATCATAACTTATAATTAATAGATTTAAAAAAAATGGTATTTCTTCATGCATATTGAAAGTAATAGTACCGTGAAAGAAATAATTTTTTATTTATTTATTACATACATTACTCATTTTTCACACTTCACATGGCCTTTAAAGTTTGGTAACCCATGTGCTCTCGTCTCTGTCTTCCAATCTACTTAGCCTGAAATGAAGTTTCATAGAAAAAGGAAAAGGCACTGATTTATCCATACTGGTTCACCAAAGAGTCTTGGATCTTTTTATGTATTAATTGGGATATAACATATTCAATTTCTAAGCCTCTAATTAGTACTTTGTATTTTATCAAGAAAAAAAGTGTTATTACTTTGTAGTAACGCATCACAGTATAAAAATACCTATCAATACATTTAATCCTAAACTTATATAAAATATTAAAATTTGTCACTAATCTTCTAAATCACGTAATTAAGTTCTTAATATTTTTAAATTTAACAAATTTAATTTAAAATTTTAATTTATGTTAAATTGATTTAATAATATTATAACTTAATAATTATATAATTGAAGGATGGATAATCAAATTATAAATTTAATGGTAGGTATTAAATTATACTTTTTAAAATAATTTAAGGACCAAATGAAATAAAAAGTCAATTTTTATCATAATTTATTATAATATTATTAAATCAATTTAACAAAAATTAAATTAGTCAAATTTAAAATCGTTAAAAACTAAATTTTATAAATTAAAAGATTAGGAATCAAATTATGATATTTTAAAAAGATAATAGAGTAAATAAATTGACAAACCTTATAAAAATATAGCTAATAACCATATATAATAACCCTAATATATGATTTGTAATCCATTTTTCAAGGAACACCATTTTGATAAATACAAAAAATGAATTTTTTTAAGCAGATGATATTGTACAAATATTTTTATTATATTTTATAATTAATTATAATTTAATATCACTACTTGTTTCAATAATAATTTAAGTAGTGATAATAAACAAAATATAAGTAAACTATGTAAGTCCTCACATCTAGTTGAAACTATGTAAGTCCTAACAATAAGATAAAAAAAAATATAAGGTCTTTCTCTCACAATGGTAGACAAAACTTACATGTTACGTATAAAGATATAATTAAATATAACTTATTATATATAAAGATAGAATTCAATATAACATATTATATATAAAAATAAAATTAGATATAACATATTATATATAAATATCAATATCAATATAACATGTTACCTAAAAAGAAAGATATGTAAATAATACACCTGAAAGAAGTCACGAAACCTCCGTTCCATTATTAATTGTTGGGTGTTGGGCATCAACATTAATAGCTCTTAAACTAATAGCGCAAATGCATTAATAATATAAAAACACTTAAGAAATAAGAAAAATATTAACATATTTTAGACTAACTAGACTCACTTTTTGGCAAAAAATTATCGTATTTATATTATGAAACAAATACAATAAAATTATTATCTAGGAAAGTATTTTAGCAATTATAGAATATGACAAGCCTAACTATGTTATTTATAAGTAGATGAGCATTCTAACAACTCTAGGGATAGGACTAACTTAAAGATATAGATTTATCTTATGAATAAGAGGATTTAACTTTCAAAAAAGAAATGATAACTATTCATAAAATACTAGTAATAAGAGAAAAAAGAAAGAATATAACTTCTTTAATATCACTAAGTTTATTGTTTTCTAGGATGTCTTATACAAGCATAAGACGTAGTTATTTATAATTGAAAAATTCATAAAATAGTTTATAAAATTTCTATGTAGGATTCTAATAATGCAAACAAACAAAGAACTTTAAATAAATATTTCTATGTAATACTCTATTAGTACATAAGAAATATAACTCTAAACAAAATAAATAATTACTCTAATTAAACTTTAAATAAAAACACTAAATAAAATAAATTGTTTTCTTTCTCTTTTTATATCCATTTGGTATCATATCATCTAACATTTCACACTCATAAAAGATAAAGTAAGTGTATATAAATCACACATTGATAAGATATCAATGTAATTATGGACTTATAACTGTACTAGTCAAACACACATAATATTTAACTTTTTAAAATAAAAGTTTATTGCTCGTTGAAACACAAATAGTATGAAACCCCTATGATTGTTATGTTGTATCAATTTAAGAAATGGGTGTTTGGTGAGCTTGAAATGATAATCCTCTAAACCTTATGATAGTGTAAGCTCGTTTTAAAAGTTGAACTTGGAGAACTCTCAAACATTGTGCAAATAAAGTTGGGTTAAGGATAAAATTCAAGGAAACTAACCATGAAAAATAGGATGGGTTCGCATGTTTAAGAGTGTAGACCTAAAGAATGTCTTGTTTGAGAAAGAAATTATTAAAAGTAAAAAACAAACAAGTCTTATATTTATAAAATATTAATGAAATTATAAGATATAAATGTATGAATTAATTTCACTTAATAGATTAATCTTTTTATACGAAATAATGATATATTTTATTTTTCATATTTTATTCTATATTTTCAATAAATAAAGAACCAAAACACCTTAAATTAAAAATAAATTATAATTTTAAAGAGTTTAATTTTTTAATAGATATTAAATCCTATTCTTGTGTATTTTTTAAGAACTTATTTGGAAGAAGAAAAAAAACATGAACATATTAAAAACAATTTCAAAACGCAATAGTACTACGAGAAAGGCAAACATTGCTATTAGAGTGAAGGAGCTGCTATATGACAATGCAATATACTCCCCTCTTACAAAACGGAAAACGAAACAAAAAGGTCCAAATATTTAAAATAATGCTCGTTAGACCAAATTTTTGGCTCAAGTCCAAGAATAGCCCAACCAGACCCACCATTATAATTATTATTTTCCCCCTCAATTTTTAAATAAACATTGCAGTTATTTTGTGATTTCTTTGGTCCTATAGTTTTGTTCACGTGGATTAAACTTACAGTAATTATCAAGCATGTTCTTTTAACTTAATTTCTTCTATAAACATAGAATGTGTGTGTGTTTTTTTTTTTTTTTTAGGCAAAAGCAATGCAACAAGAGTTAAGATTAAAAAGAGAGTTAAAAAGTCCAGGAACAACACCATTGGTCAAGGAGCGTTTCACGCCACTACGGTACAGTGCATGTGAACCTACCGCTCGTCACTCCAATGGTCCGATGCTCTTTGTTTCCATGTGTTTCCATCTCATACAATAAGCCCACGTGTCATTTCAGAGTTTTCTTTATTCACATGTGATGATGTATTTAACTATCTTATTACAATTAAGTATCACATTTAATATGTGTTATCAATTTGATCGACCTGACATTAAGCCTATAAATTGGGTTCTCCTCATCACTACAAATACAAAATAATACATAAAAAAAAAAATGGAATCTCAAATTCTCTCAAGCCTGAACCATCTTCCCTTATCGTTAATTATTCTTTTCATATCAAACAATGTTATTGAAACAACAATGGCAGCTACTTCATCAACACAAACTTTATACAGAACATATGTGAAATCAGCTTGCAATTCCACTGTATACCCACAAGTTTGTTACAAGTCTCTATCATCTTACGCCTCAAAAATAAAATCAAATCCACAAAAGCTATGCAGTACAGCTCTCACACTAGCACTGAAAGGCTCAAGAAGTTGTAGTAAAACAGTAACAAAGCTAGCTACAAAGAAATTGTCGCATCACGATGCAGAAATCGTAATGGACTGTGTGGAGAATATGATAGATTCAATTGACGAGCTGAAACAATCTTTGAACGCTTTGGGTCAACTTAACGACTCAAGTCATACAGTTGAAGATATAAAAACTTGGGTAAGCGCTGCTTTAACAGATGATAGTACGTGCACAGATGAATTCGATGAACAAAATGTTAGTTCCAAAGTTAAGAAGAAGATACAGAATTGTATTCTTGTTGTTGCTAGATTAACTAGTAATGCACTTTCTCTCATCAATGACAACATTTACTAAATACCCCCTATCGTTATATAATTCATCGATTCTTTGTTTTTTTTTTTTTTTTTGTTTCTTATTGGAGATTTTCATCACTTGGTTAGACATATGCAGCTTTATTAATTTCCCGGTTTCTGATATTGTTAGGTTGTTATATCTGATTTTAAAAATATTAATATTACCTCATTTTGTATTTATAATATTGATTTTAAAATCTCGACCCGTATGAATTGCACTACTCAAATTTATTTGTATCTAATATTATTCTATATAATTAAGGATGGTTTAAGTGGTTGCAATATGATGTTAATTCTTAATTATAAGCCGTACTGATATTGCATTATTGTATGGGTATTATAGCTACTTGTTCTTAGTGTAGTCGATTTTTTCCATTGGGTGGGTGACCTTTGAGAAAACTTGATTTTTTTCACTGATTGGGATAATCTATGGTGTGTTATGTAGGGTGTGTTAAGAGATTATACTCACCGTTCTATCAAATCCCAAATCCGGATTTTTTTTTTGTAATTTTATATAAAAAATTTCTATATTTATTTAAGAAAATATAACATTATAATTAAAATATATATTTTATTTTAATTATTTAAAAATCATCAAAATAAATAATCTAATTATATATATTACACTATATTTAATATATATCTATTACACATATTTCAAATTTATATTATTTTTCAAGATAAATTTTATTAATTTAAAATATAAAAAATATATATATATATGTTGAGTCACACATCGCCTGGAAAATCACCAACTGTCTTTGGTTATTAGTCAAGCGGCACTCTTTTCCGATAAGTGCGTTTTGAGGAAACATCGGATCTTCACTTTCAATTTGGTATCAAAGCTGATCCTGGAGTCCCTATGTACACGCTTCCTACTCGGCTCCGTGTCCGTTGGTTACTTGGCGCGGGTAAGCAGTCGACGAAGGTGAGCACGGCTCTCCCGTCCGATGTGAGAGGGAGTGTTGAGTTCCACATCGCCCAAAGAAGTCAACAATGTGCTGGTTATTAGTAAAGTCAGCCCCTTTCTTTATAAATGCGTTTTGAGTAAAACATTGGATTGAACAATTTTCAATTATATATATATATATATATATATATATATAATAGATACTTGCAAAAAATCTTTACCCGTCTCTAAAACATTTATCGTGTCAAATCCGGTCACACCCCATCCTATTGACAATATTATTTGTTGTCACCTAAATATTCATCATATATGTACCGTTGGTATTAAACTAACGAATAAGCATCGTGTTTCATTAGAAAAAGTAATAATAATAAGCATTGTGTTTTATCAGGTAAAAATAATAATAATAAGTTTCATATTAAAGAAATATTATAATCGGTTGTGTTTGGGTTGATGATAATACTATCAAATTTATAAGAATTTTTAACCTCTTCAATCTTTACCATATATTAGTTAGTCTTTCAGAATCCAACTTATGATACTATTTAATTTTATAAATTTTACATTATATAAAACTTCAATCTATTTAGATATATGAATCATCATATGCTATTAGGTTAATCTTTTAGATATATAAATGATCAAATAAGATTAAAATATAATAAGATACTTAAAAAGTATAAAATTAAGATTTTATATAAGATATAAACTCATTGGATATTTGAGGTAAAAAAAGAAAGTATAACATCTACAAAAACAATACAATAATAAAGTATATGAAAATTATCTCTCTTTTTTAATTAATTTTTAAGATCCAAATCTTATTAAATTTAATATATCTTTTTAATTAGACGAGGGGCAATAAAGGTATTATTTTTTTGTGAAATATTTTGTTTTAGTCCTGTTATTCTTAAGATAGAAACTATAAATCTTGTTATTATTAAAAATAAATAGGTTTAATCTCATAATTATTAAAAATAAATAAGTTTAATCTCGTAATTATTAAAAATGAATAATTTAATCATATAATTACTTAAAATCATAAACATTAATTACATGATTACGTTGTAATTAGTTATTTCTGTAATTATATTATTATGATATAAAAAATTAAAAATAAAAACAAATAAATAAATAAGTGATGATATTATATAAAATATATTTATCTTAATTTGATAATAATTCATAAATAATGTGTTATAATATTTTTACTAAGTATAAATATTTAACAAAAAAATGTCACTTCATTTATAATTATAATATATAAAAATGTTCGATAACATTTTTGTTTTTGTAATTTTAAAATTCAACATAATTTTTTTAAAGAAAATAGTATTAAAATCCTTTTTTTATTCAATAAAAAGAATATTATACTAATAGGATTAGAAAATGAATCTATAATAATAGAATAAAAAATTATACAATCTAGATCCATTCAACATAATATTTTTTAACAAAATCTATAATTGATTTGGTTTACATATTTGGTTTGTCCAATTGTTTGGAGGAAAATAAATTCATAGAATTTTACACTTAAATTTACATTACATTTAAATTAATAAGTGTATATTTGATTTTTTAAAAGTTATAACTTAAATTTAGTATAATATTGATAAGTTGAGATATAATTATAATTTTAAATACAAATTTAATGTTAGGTGATCAACATCCTTTTGTTCAAATGAAGTGTTTTTATTTTTAATTCCCCTTTGTTACTCTATTAAAGTGTGATAGTAAATGTAACCTTAAAATGAAGTAAAAAGGGGGTTTTGTTCGCTAATCGATTAATATTTTAATATTATGATTTATTAACGTAGATTTATTTAATCTTATAGTTTTATTTTTAAGTTAAGTTATTTTAATTTTTTTAAAAAATTAAGAGTAAAATTAATTTTTTTAATTAAAAATAATAATTTTTTTTTCTTCACTTCAAATAATATTATAAATCAATATATCTAACTATTTTAGCTAACCTTTATCGATCAAAAATGAATTTTTGAATTTTTTCCATTAACGATGATTCAAAATTAAAAACTCATATTTATTTTAGTTAAAAATTAATTTTACTTTTAAAAAATATTATTTTAAAATAATAAATTAACTTGATAAAAATTAAAATTATCAAAATAAATTAACTTACTTAATAATTATAAAATTAAAGTATTAATTTAATAATTTTATTGGATTAAACAGAATCTATAAACAGAGTCTAAAATAAGTAGAAAATAAAAATAGTACACGATTGAAATAACACTGCATAAAATGTGAAGAGATATCATGTTAAATTTGATGCGATATTATTTATCGTTGTAAATATTATTTTATTTTTTTTAATTTAAAAAATATTATTAATTTTTTTATTATATAAAAAAATTAAAATTAAAAATATGATATAAAATGAATAAAAAATATATTAGAATATAATATAAATCTAAAAAATTAATATAAATCGAATAAAATTTTAAAAATATTATTAAATTTTTAATTAATTTGATGTAAAATAAAATTTAAGATGCAAAATATCCTCACCAGTGAGTCGTCAACACACATCAAGTGGTCTCGACAAAAAAAGAAGTAAAAAGTACTCGTCACGTGGTCACTGTCCGACTGTCAAACCATCACTCCTCCATGACATGACATTCAGAGTCCCAGTCTCTCAGCATAAGACACATTTTCTATTGAACTCGTATATTGTATACATTGTTATTTTTCTCTTTCAGGGAACTTTTTTTGAATTATAAAAAATATTATATTAAAATTTATAATAAAAAAATATCAGTTATTATTTATTTAGAAAATATTTAACATTAAAAATATTATAATAATTATAATTTAATTTAAATAAATAATATTCAACGTATGATTTTTTGCGGGTATCATTTTATTTTAACACTACAAAAATAATTTTTTTAATTTAATATTATTTTAATTTCTTAATATATTATTACTACATATTTTTGTACCTGACTTGTCCTACTATATGCATGTATAATAATATCATAAAGGTATTAAAAAACTCTTAAAACAGGTTAACAATGATAACTCATTAAGGGTTTTAAATTAACAAAAAAATATTTTTGTAATCTTAAAATAAAATAAAAATGACACGTTCAAAGAATTATATATAGATAAAATCCCTTATGCTCTAAAAATTATATATAGTTTATATATGCATGTTCTTATGCTCTAAAAATCAATCTTATCTTTATCTTATTAAAAGAGTCACACACAATAATTAAAAAAATTATCAATTTTTTTAAAAATTTACATTATGAATAATATTTTAAATATTGTATTTTAATAGTGTTAATAATACAAACAATTATACATAACTTAATATAAACTATCAAAAGCCTTTAGAAAAATATGAATGATTTAATTTTAAAAAATTAGTAAGTTGCACAAATAATTCATATATTCTATATATCCTACACTTTTTTCTTCTTATTATTTTTTCTTATAATTTAATTTATTTAATTGTTAATTTTCATACTTTTATCAACTACTTTTTTACTTACAATTTAATTCTTTTTTGTTTTTTTAAACACTTTGATCTACTTAATTTTTTATTCTTTTAAAAATTTAATTCAAGTTATTTTCAAATTTTAAACTAAATATATTAACATAATTAAATTTATAAACATTAAGAAGTGAAGGGACCCAAATATTAAAAATAAAAAAATAAAAAAATTAAAGTGTAAAAAATAAAAATTAAAGATATCAAATCAAAACAAAAACAAAAATAAGATCAAACTGTAGCATATAATATATATATATGAATTATTTGTATATTTTAACCTTAAAAAAATTGTAATTATATATATAATAATAATAATAATAATAATAATGAACATAATTTCTTACATCCGTACCCTTGCCAAATGTTGAACCACACGGATTTAGTAACAAGCCCTTACCAGTTTCTCCACATTCCACAACCTTTTGGAACAAAATGATTGGGCAACAAAATGATAAACATATATATTGTCGTACAGTAAATTTTCCGCAATTTTCTATTGAAGGATTTCAGTGAATTAGAGAATGCCTAATTTGGTTATTTTCACTATTGACTTTCTCAAACTGTTGGGAATAAACCCAATTTAAATCTGATAAATTTAGACCATTTCAAATTAATTGAACCATGATCACGAATTGACACCGATAACAAAAATGGGATGGAGATTTTAGACTTTTTCACTTATTCCTATTATATATATCACAAATTTATAGTACATACAAATGGAGTGATATTTATACTTGTAATTGTTAAAATTTTCTATTTTACTTAGAACCCAGAAGAGACGGCACAATACACATACATTTATCTTAAAAAGACTAAGAGGAATTCTATCGTATATATATTATAACTAAATATGTAAATGAAAGTGGTATAAATTAAAGTGAATTACGATGACGGTTTAATTTCGTCGAAACTGAACGAGATTAATGGTGAAAGAACATTAATAAAATATTAAGTTTTCTTATTATTAACTTTAAGAATTTAGATACGTCGTAAATATGCAGAGAATAAATATGAGAAATCAATTAGAACATCAAATTGAAAATTTATTGAAATTTTTTGTATAAGTAATAAAATTTAATCAATGACAAGAGTTATATTTTCAATCCATTTTTATTTCTACTGCATTTAAATTATATGAAAATTATACGTTCATATAATTTTCTGAACGTTTCTTGATTGAATTGTGATCTTACAATATATACATAGAAATTACGATAATAAGATATACAGAAGCGATATTTTTCAAAACCCTTTTGAATATGATGACTTAGCCTGATCAGGATTGATCTTTATTTAATCAATCCTTGTGGTACTTTTCGGCGAATCTGTTGCAGAGTGCAAGAGCATTACTAGTTAATTGGATAAGGTTAAGCACTTTTGTCCTAATAGAAGTCTTAGTTTTTCCATTGAGAGCCTTGCCTTCGAACCCATCAAGACAAGTATTTTCATCAGTAATCGCAGCACTAACCCAAGTTTGAGCATTGCTCATGTGAAACGAAAAATCTTGACCCTTATATTTCCCAATGTTCTTGAGCTCTTGAACCGATTGGCTAATTCTATCCACACTATCCTTAATCACTTCAATGCAGTCCTTAATAGCTGCATATTCTCTTGACTTAAGCTCCTTAAGCTTTGCCAATTTTGACACAAATGTTTTAGTGGATTGAGCGCAGTCTAGGCTGAGTGACAAGGCTACTAGTGCCAATTGACGAGTGCTTGTTTGAATTTTACTGGCATAACTTGAGAGAGATTGGACACAAACTGTAGGATATGTTGTGGTACTACATGAAGTCTTTATGAAATTTGTTGTACTGCCTGATTTGGCAATTCCAACTGAAAAATAGAAGAAGAATAAGTAGATTAGACAAAGAGGGGAAGCCTTAGCCATATTAATCTATTATTATGCTTTGTAGCTCAAGTAAGCAAGAGCTATTCAAATTTAATTTTATGGGTTGAAATTTTTGATGTAGATTATGAAGTTTGCTCAGACACCTCCATATTTATAGTTTTTTTTTTTTTTTTTGGTGTGGAGAGTTTAACTATTGAGGTCATTGAAAAGGCAGTAGAAACTGGAAATTAAAGAAAAAAATATAAGGCTGCAGAAATATTTGACAATGGTAGGGAAGTTGGTGTCATGGGTTCCGAGTTCCGACTCTTGAGCAATAATTTAAGCTCGATTCACATTTTGTTACCGACCTCATATGTCATATATAAAATAGTGAATTTTTTTTATTTAGTTTTATTATTCTTAAAATTACATAGTTTTTCATAAACTTTCCTTTTTAATATTTCTTTAAATTAAATGGGCACTGCATTTTTTTTAATATAAAAAATAAGAAATATATATATTTACATTATATAATGCAATTAAAGGTTGAGTTATAGTTTTATTGAAACAGGTCAGCCAGCGGGAAATACTGATGATGTAGGACCTGCATGTATAACTCTATATATATAATTAATTGGATATATATATATATATATATATATATACAACAAGTTGATTAGAAATGTGAAGCAGAATGTGGCGTATACTAGCTAGAGTCGACTAGATGTGTACATCACATCTATAGTATATAGATCGTAGCATATTATGAATTATGCAGCAATATTTTAATTTTAGCATAAAAACGTGAAGCCTTAGAGAGTGTCTAGGAATATGCTGTTCTAAGATTAGCATGCTACCGTACAAATTTATCTGCTTCTGTTTCCCCAAACAAAAAAGAAAATTTCCTGAGGCTAATTAAATATAATGTGAGTTATGGTCCCATTTATAGATAAAGGGAAGAAAGAATTAGAGGATTAGATTTACTTTCAAACCAGTACTACTATTCGTTATATTTTTAGTGTGTTATTTGTAAATTTTATAACAAATATATGAATAAAAATTATTAAAAAAAAATGAGAATTTGTTCCAAAAAAAAAAAATGTGAACTATTATGTTCATATATCTATCAATTATGGTACTTAAAATCCCATTAAATGTTACGCTTCTCTTAGGTTGTGAAAGGGTAAAAAAGTTATAAAAATGTTAAAAAATTATATAATATTTTTGAATTTTTATACTCATAAAAATAATATTCAGTCTAAATATTTTGTATTATAGTCATTTAAGTTAAACTCTGATTAATTAAATTCATTCGATGTTTAACTCTACCAATTCCGTTCAATATTATAGTTTTTTTTTAATAAAAACAACAATTCTTACTCTAGAAACTTATAACCATGAAAATAATATACATACGTCAATTTTATAAATTTATACTATTACGTAATGTTCAATTAGACGTTTTTAAAGTTAAACTATGTTTAATCATATTTATATTTTAAAATTTATAACAATAAAAATAATATTTTTTATGTTCAATTAATAGGTTTTTACTAAAAAAAATCTTTAATTATTCAAGTTAAACTCTTATTAATTAATATATTCAAAATTTGTAATTATAAAAATAACATACATATATCAAACTTACATATTTTTACTATTGAAAAAAATATAAAATGTTATTTCATATTGAAAAATATTTAATTAAACGTTTTTTAAGTTAAATTATAATTATGTACACTCATTTATTGTAGAATTTAATATAATTAAATCATATTTAATATTATTTTTATTATTATAAATTTTAAAAATATTGTTTTACTTAATTTTTTATATATATATTTTTATATAATTTCAAAATAAAATAGGGAAAGTAATGTGAAGGAAAGTATCTTCACATCTTTTTTTAGAAAGAAAAAAAGAAAAGAAAAGAAAGAAAGCTGTGAAAAATGTCAAAGTACCAATTACCGACTGCAACTACATTCCCCCGCCAAAATTATAAAGCAATGCAGATTGCAGATTACAGACTACTGTATCTCTACCGACTGCTCTATTATTACTTCACTTATTTGATCAAATATGATGTGTAATTTAAAAAAAAATATCTAATTTATTAATATTATTTTAAATAATAGTGAATTAAAAAGTTTAATCCAAGTTGAATTTCATATCAACGGTAAAAAATAATATTATTTATTATTTGATTATATTTATATTTTAAAATTTATAATAAAAATAATAATATATTTTTTTATGTTTACTGATAAATTAGATTTATTCAATTTTAGATTTTAATCACTTGAACATTATTTAATATTATAGTTTTATTTTTTAGTAAAAATAACAAAATAATATCCTCAAAATTTGTATATTTAATATCTAATTAAAAATTATTTAAATTAAAATATAATTATTTAAATTCGAAATTGATTTATAATTATTATTATTTAAATTATTTATATATTATAAATTTTAAATATATTATTAATTTTAATATAAAGTAGAGAAAGTATAAAAAAGCTTTGGAAAACTGTCAACCACCAATTACCGACTACAACATTCCCCACCAAAATTATTAAGCAACGCAGATTGCAGGCTACTGTATCTCTACCGACTGCTCCATTATTACTTCACTTATTCTATCAGATATGATGTGTATTTTTATAAAAATATCTAATTTATTAGGATTATTTTAAATAATAGTGAAGTTTAATTCAAGATAATTATGATATAAATGTAAAAAAAAAAATATTAATTATTTTTTGATTACTAATTTTTTGTCAAGAGAGCTTTCACTCCCTTTCTATAGTAGATTAGTTAATTCATTAACGCCACAAATTGTAGACATATTTATCAAAGAAGAATCATAATTAAGGAAATGCATAGATTTTTTTTTCTTTCTTTTTAAATTGAGTAAGTAATGGAAAGGTTGTTTTCAAGTTGTTAATGAATTATTTTGACGTTACATTACTCACATATATTATTTTATTATTTAGATATAATATTTAGTTTAGTTATTTACAAATTATTTTTAATGTTTTTTTTTGTTTACTTATCCACTATATATTATTATTTATATTTAAAAACCAAAAAGTATATTATTATTTTTTTATAAAAATTTTCTTATTTTATTTATGTAAAATATAACATTCTTAGTTTTTTTTTATGAAAAGGGGAAGAAAAAAAATTAAGATGATAAGAACATTTTGGTAAAGTTATTATTTATATTCTTTATTATTGTAATTCACCATGTTTACTTGGCATATAATAGGAATATAATTATTGTTTATTTCGATTCCCAAAAAAAAATTTAATAAATAACAACAAATGTAAACATTTTAAGTATTTTAATTTATCGATATTTCGATTTAGATTAATAAACGTGCCCTTAGTTACTTAATTACCGGTTACAACCATCCAAGCCCTAGCTAGTTAGTTAAACCATTACACTAATTATAAAGGGGCCGGATTGAAAACCTGGTTAAAAATATCTCTAAAATTAATATGACAAGCTAGCCCTTAGAATGAAGACTGAATTAAGATAAAGTAATAAGGCTAATTATAAATGATTTTTAACTGGAATTGATGGTGATTCTTTAGGGCCGGCACTTGATGACATATCTTATTTGCCTGCTTATAATTAGTTATTAGTTATTTTGACTGTGACATAGCCGCCACAGTCAATTTTTGCAACGCTTAAAGACAAAAAAAGTCTTCAATTTAAGTGAGCCTAGCTCATTCCTAACTAATTATTCCATATCCAAAGGGCTCATTGTGATGCCAAAGAGCAACAATTAAAAGTTTCTAATTAATTAAGATTCTATATGTTATAACCAATTACAAACACAAATTAATTAAAAAAAATTATATAATATGTTATAATTTTAATAATAAATACAGTCGGCCTAATATAAATATAATAAATAAAAAATTTCTATCCTATTTCAAGTAACACTCACACATCTCACGTTTTAAGTTATAGTTTTTAATCATGTAAAAATATTATTAGATAAAAAAATATATAAATTGTATAATATTTTTAAAAAAAGAATAGAAAATAATTTTTTTTAATAAAATGTTCATTTAAATTATTTAATTGAAATTCGTTCGATATTATTAAAATATTATTTTTATTATTATAAATTTTATAATTGTTATTTTCTTTAATTTCCCTAATAGTTGTTATTCTCCTACAAAAAAGACTAAATTTCTTCTCTATATAGCAGACATGGAAGGTTGCAAGGCAAAAATGAGGCCTTTAGATAATATAAATTAAAAAAAAACAAAGAAAAAGTAGCAGTTTTAATTATTTGAACAATAAATCCAATACTTCTCTACAGGGGCAAACGCATTTATCGGAAGAGGTACGTCCATCATCTTAATTTTTAATAAATAATTTTTTTTAAAATAATATAGATAAAAATATATATAAATTAATACATAAAATATAATTATATGACAACTAAATTTTAATTTTTAATTTTTTAAAAAAATTTAATAATTTGAATATATTTTTATTAAAATAAAATATATATAATATATTTTTTAATTAAAAATTAAAAATAATTAATATTATTTTTTAATAGGTATATAATTTACATTTTAGATGTAAATCTTAAATTTGAAGCTATTCTTTTGGAAGAGACCGATGAGTCCGCAAACAGTGGACGACTTTGATGTGTTAATTATGCGACCTACATACAATTAGCAGTCTATTTTTAACAGATATTATGTATTTAATTAATTGTCTCCTTTCAAAGCAATTTGAGTATAATGGTAATGGAGGATTCTCAGCCATCAATGATCAAACAAGAAGAAGAAAAAAAGAAGAGGAAATTAATGAAAAGACTTGCCAAACAAGACACTTTTGTATAGCTAGTGGAGCATCAATGAAGACAACCAAGTTATGAGTATGAAATCGTGCTTATTAACCGAAATAAAATATTATTATTATTATTATTATTATTATTATTATTATTATTATTTTCCTTTTTTTATACACATACGTGAATATTCTAACTTATCTTATGTTTCTCTATTTCTCATGTATACTGGATAGTTATTGTCTTATTGAAATATATATATATATATATTTAAATAATTTTAATGGTTTAATGTTCCTTATAAGTTTGATATACCATTTTCTAGAATTAATCATACATATAATTACATCTATATCTTTTGATATATATTATAAATTTTAATTTAATAAATATAATATGATAAATAATAAATTGTCGGTAGAAAGTTTCATGTTATTAGATAAATAAAGTTATGAGATAATTTCTATAAAAAAAATAATCAATAATTAATGGAAATAAATAGTTATGAGAAATTTATCTACACATATAAAAAATATATATCAGATTAATTCTACTCCCTATATACAGTAACTATTTTATGTCAAAATATTATATTTTTATGATAATTATCAGTATATTTCATTATTATTTCTGTTCTGTTTTTCAAGAATTTACAATATATGTATATAAGGAAAAACGAAAATTAAACAATTACCATAAAACCCGCATCAGGGTTTACTGGATCCCAATTAATATTATCATCTGCTCCATGTTTCACTCCATCTTAGAAGTTCCGCTACTATTATAAGACACACCAACATTCTCCTCAAGTTGAGTGCGTATATGTCTCTTATGCCCAACTTGTCTGAAGTCATGTAGAAGTTCCGCATACGTATTTTGTGAGTATATCAACCAATTGATCTTCTCGATTTAACAAATGTAAGCTTAATAATCTTTTCTTCAAGATTCATTTGATGAGTTCGATCCACTTCAACGTGCTTACGATAGTCATGTTGGATTGTGATATATGTGATGGATGCTTTGTTATCACAAAATAAGTTCATTTCAGAGTTAGGAGCAGCACCAATCTCGCTTAGAAGTTTTTTCAACCAAAAGAGCTCGCATGTTCCTCGACCATTCATCGAATTCACCTTCAACACCTTTGGATAAGGCAACTACATTTTGCTTCTTGCTTCTCCATGTGACAAGATTGCACGAAAGTAAAGTATCCAAGCAGTAGATTTCCTATCCCTGTATTCCACCGAGATACGTATATCCGAGGACTTCCAATCAATTGGCCATTCTTTGCAGAAACATAAGTCCTTTCCCGAGGAGGATTTTAAGTAATTCGAAGTATTCGCATTTAATCGCATCCATACGGTCTTCACTGGCGGTGCGTGAATTGACTCACGACAATGCTCACAACATAAGCAATATCAGGTCCAGGTGTGAGATAAATATATTTGAGTTTACCTACTTAACCAGATTGATATCTCTGTTTATCTCTTTGGTACTTGGTCCACATATTCTCCGAAGTTTACGATTTTGAACCATTGGAATATCGACAGGTTTATAATCTAATACCCTTGCCTATACGCTAGTAGTCGCCATAGTATATTTCCTTTGGGAAAGACATATGCCTTGTTTTGATCTTGTTACCTCAATACCTAAGAAGTATTTGAGCCTCCTAAGTTCTTCATTTCAAACTCATTTGACAATTGTTCTTGAAGCTTGTAGATTTCTTCTTTATCATCCCCGTAATGATCATGTCGTCTATATAGACTATAAGTACATTATCTTCCCTAATCGATGTTTTAGGAAAAGAGTATGATCGAGTTGCTTTGTTGGAACCCGTATTTCTTCATTCTTTGAACTCAACCTACCAAACCACGCTCGAGGTGATTGTTTTAGTCCATACAATGCTCGTTGTAATCTACGTACTTTCTTTTCTCGATGTAACGGTATATCTGGTAGGATATCCATGTAAATCTCTTCTTGCGTCACCGTGAGAAGGAAGGCATTCTTCACGTCAAGTTGGTGCAATGGCCAATCTAAATTTGCCGCAAGAGATAACAAAACTCTCACAGTTTTTAGTTTAGCCACAGTGAGAAGGTTTCTTGATAATCTATCCCGTGTTTCGTATATCCTTTTGCTACAAGCCTCTCCTTGTAACGATCAACTAACCCAACTTTATACTTAATGGAGAAAATCCACTTGCATCCTACCATCTTCCTCCCTTGAGGCAACTCGCTTAACACCCACGCGTTATTCTTTTGTAGTGCCTCGGAAATTCCTCTTTATAGCTTGAGCCCATTTTGGATCGATAAGGCTTCATCTTACTCGGAATTTGACACAGGAGAGTGTTTGTGCAAATTCCTCAATAGGTTCCGATAACCTTTGGTAGATACATAATTTGCTATTGGATACTTGGGTTGTCGTTTCTCTCTTCTCGAGTATCGATTTGGAGGTTTACCTCGATTGTATCCGAAAGGTAAAAACATAACCAACCGGATGTATCTATAGCATTAGTCTCAGAAGGTGTGATAGGATAGCTTACCTCGTGAGTGTTCTCGGCGGGAGGATCACTGGGTACTAGAGAATGGAGGGTACATCAACCACTTCATCTTCGGGAGATTCAATTACTACTTCGACTTCAGCCGGTTCAAAGTTCGGTGGGGTCTAGATACGGGCTCCTCCATATTATTGGCACGATCCGAGTATGTTGGACTCGTGTCTAATATTTCAAAATCAAGCCAATTTCGTTCTTCACCATAACTCTCCTCTGAAGAGTGTAATTGAATGCGAGTGATGGGAAAAAACATTCCGATTCGAGAAACGTGACATCCGTGGTAGTATAGTTTCTTTTAGTAATTGGATCATAACATCGGTATTCTTTTTTGTACTATACCCCAAGAATACACATCGAATAAAGACACGTAGGATCCAACTTAGTGCGTTGATTTTTATGGAGGTGGACAAAAGCAACACATCCAAAAATTCGTATGAAGCATCAAAATAGTAGGCAAGAGGAAGATGATCGATAACACCTTTAATGGGTCTCAAATTGTAAGGTCTTTGTGATTCGATTCGATACACATTTAGTAGTAATGAATTACTCCAGATTTATTAGGCATATGGCGCGATTAGTAAGGCAGAAGCGGGTTTCTAAAATATGCCGATTTTTTCTCTCCGCAGTCCCATTCTGTTGTGGGGTTTGTGAACGTGAGGTTTTATGGTATACCACGTAGTTGTCAAAGTATGTCTGGGAATTGTTGATTAGCATACTCCCTTCCATTATCGAGACCTAAGTATCTTAATTTTTTTCAAAATCAGGTGAAACCATGGCGTGAAACACGTGAAACATGTGGAAACGTAGCAAATACTTCATCTTTATGTTCGAAGGTAAAGCCCATGTCATTCGTGGTACAATCATCAACAAAAATAACAAACCAACGATGACCAGATGGCGTAATGAGGAAGCGTCCCAAACATCGTATGTACTAAGCAAAATGAGTCACACTTTTATTCATGCTAGGATACACGTCCATGACTTTTTCTAGGATACAAGAATCACATTTGAAATCTGAACTGTGTGATATTTGAAAATAAACTAGGAAGTAGGTGCTTTAAATACCCGAACGATGGATGCCCAATCTACGATGACATAGCCAAATCATCCTTCCTTGTTGCAATGAGTTGTTTTGCATGTGATCGCTCTTCCCGAATCGAGGTCATCCACATAATATAGCCCCTCCTAGTACCACGCCCAATGATCTCCTTGGTGAGAATATCTTGTGAAGGCGAAAAGTAGAATACATCGGCATTCTTACGGTTAAGATCACAAGTAATTCGACTTACGACATTAGTCGGATGTGAGAAGGACAAGTAAAGTATTAGATAATGATAATGAAGGAGATAAGGTCACCGTTCGACTCACTGTAGCTGGATAAGTGACCCAATTTGCATTGTGACACGACTCGTCTTGGTGAGTTGTATTGGAGAGATCATTTGGGTCGAATGTCACGTGATCTGTAGCTCCAGAGTCCGAGAATCCACTCCTCCTTATCAACTTTGTGGTAGAGATGTGAAATACTTTACTTGAAATACGGATCCTGGGAAGATTTGGCACGAGAAGTAAGGATAATGAGGCATTATTGGTAGCCACAATGACTCGCCCGTGGTGTCCCGTTTCTTCCGTGCTTAAGATCATTCCACCATTCTGGATACCCACGTAGTTTGAAGCCGGTTTTCACGGGTGTGTTTGAGTTTCCGCAACGGCCACATTTCATGTCGAAGATGGTGGATTTCCCATGGATTTCTTGCTACCCGAGGAAGTTCCTTTTTGGTGGCATTAGATTATGGTGTCCTCGACCCCTTTAAAAGCCATAATCGCTCCGGTGTCATATCTACACCGTGATCATCACGGTCTGCGCCCGACTCTTTCCGACGGACGAATCCATGGAAGGCTTGTTCCACCGTAGAGAATGGTTTGATCTAAAGCACATCACTTCTCAGGTTTATCCAATCTATCATCAAGTCCATCGAGGAAGGTATACACTCGATCTTCCGTGCACGATGGAGTTGTATTTTTTGTATATCAATGGCACACTCCATTGGATTAGGACGACGGAAATCAATTTCACGCCTGACAACCTCAAGGTCATTGTAGTATTTTTTCAATGGATCCACCCGCTGCCGTGCGAGGGACTTGACGGCGAAGATCGTACACTTGAGGCATCGTCCCATCGTAGTAAAAGTGGTAGCCACCGAATCCCAAACCTGTTTTCTGGTTGGGAATCGGATAAAATTTTGCAATTAGGGAGGGGTCCATTGAATTGATCAACCATCCCGACAATGGCATTTTCAAGACACCATCTCCTAAATGAGGTGGTTTTCGAGGTTGAGGAAAGTCCCCATTAATATATCCCATTGTCTTTCCTCGAGATATACATCTCTACGCACTGGGACCATAAGGCATAATTAGATCCTCCCAACTTGATACTAATGGGAGCGATCGACGCTCATTGACGGAGGTTGTGAGCTTATTTGAGCTCTAGTTAAAACTTCTGTCATTTTCGCCGTCAAATCTTCCAACATAAAATTGGTAGTTAAATCTCTAGATTCCGTCATGAAATCTAAAAATTTTTTTTTCCTTAGTTTTTCCTTTTACAAAGCGACCACTTATATAAAGAAAAACTTATAACCCTAACCCTAATTCTCTCGCGTGACGCGCCTTTCTTCCTCACAAGGATTTCCTTGGCCAGATTGAAGAAAAAAATTTCCTTCCAAAGTCGCGGTTTCCACTGCGTTCACTCGGTGAATGCTTCTTACGCGTTCCAAACCCTAGAGAAGTTCTAAACTCACGCAGTTTCTTCTCACCAAAATCTCGCGATACTCTTCTTCTCTCTTCTCTCGAGATTCTTCGCGGTGGTGGCTTCTTCTCGCAAACCGCATATCGGTTTTTTCCTTCATTCTACTCGAAATGGTAGTTTTAAGAACACGGACCACCTATTCTCGTTATTCTCGAACCCATCAATAGGCAGCGTAGGAGTACTCGGTTTCCAAATGGGTCCGACCTTCTTTCTATGGTTCTTCGTTGAGTTGGTGTTGCGAATCCCTTGACTCTTTGTAAGTTGTATGCTGATATATTTGTTTTTTTTTAAGTGTAACCCGTAATCGTCTATTGAATTTCCGAGCAAATAAACGTGAAATAACTATCTTGCTTTCATTTCTGAGCTGGACATGTTCGGTGTTTGAAAGCTTACAAAATTTGAATATAAACCAATCGTAACTAAAAAAGCGAAAATCATTCTGATCGATAGCCAGAAATCGGTAATTCGACCATCGGCTTAATCTAAATCGTAATCAATTTCAAATCGGAAATCAACGTGTCAGTCTGCCAAATTTGCAAATCAGCAATAAAAAAAATGGTAGTTTCATCATAAATCGGTATGTAGTTCATTAGTTAGCAATATCCCTGCTCCTGGTACCATGTCAAAATATTGTATTTCTCTGATAATTATCAGTATATTTCATTATTATTTCTGTTCTGTTTTTCAAGAATTTACAATATATGTATATAAGGAAAAACGAAAATTAAACAATAACCATAAAACCTGCACATACAGGTTTTATAGCTCCACTAATATTATTGTTTGCTCCATGTTTCACTCCATTGAACATTTGTGTATGTTATTATTATAACACACACCAACATTTTACACATTTATACAACATCTCTAAAATCATCTCATAATTAATTATCATATTATAAGTCAAAACTACAATCACAAATACTTTATTTCATATTCTTCACATAAAAAAAACCCATATATCATATTCATTATACAATTATATTACTCATTTAAGTAACAAATGTTTATTGATTATCAACTCAATGGTCCTAAGTCCGCATGAAAATGTCCATGGCTATTATCTCAATGATTTTAGGTACTAACGAATTTCTTTATTTTATAGATCCATGAAGAATAATTTTATATAATATTGATAAAAAATTACGACCATATATATATATATATAATTTATTATAATATTATATCTCGAGATTTATAAGGTAAAAAAAGAGTAAAACTAAATATTTTTAATCTTGAGATACGTCAGTATAATAAATTTTATCATAATTTTTTTACATTCATTCTTTATATATATTCATGTACAAGAGCAATTGCACAGGGAACAATACTAATCAAAAACTATCATTCCAAGACCAATTCAACAATAACACACCCTCGTCGAATAAGAAACTTAATTTTTATTTGGACGGATGATTAGAAAATAATTAGAAAGTACGGAGGAAAAAAGTATAAGCAAATACGGACGAGAGATTAATTAAAAACCCACAAATTTCTTGTAACATAAGACTAATAATTATTATACGATTGATCCCAATAGCAACTAAGGAAAAACATAGTCTACGAAACACACACTAATTAACAAATGCTAACTAACAGCTAACAGTTATGATAATAAAACAAAAACTTAACATAGGCTGACCACCTATCAGCGAATTAAACATGTGATGTGATTTTATATAAATATAAAAATACTTATAAAATAATAATTATCATTTCTTCAATGTCACTTTTCCTCGGGGTTAACAATTTGTGTAATTCTGTGTTATCTTTAATTTTAAATATTTATCATAAACGAACCATCTAAAAATTTATTTAAAGGTTTGTATATATATTATTTATCTCAAATAATTAATACTATTGAAATTACGAAAATATACGTAATTAGTTATATAAATAATAAATAATTTCATAACAAAAGTTATCTTATTGTTTAAAGTTATTAACAATTTATGTTAACATTTATTAATATATTAATGAGTTTATTAAATTTAATAAATGAAAGCTTTGAAATTATTTTAAAAGAAAATAATATAAAATAAATAAATATAAATTGAATACGAACGTGATATATATGTAATCGTGTAATTATCATCACTATTAACCTCCTTTTCGATAAAGTTGATTGATTAGGATAAAATTGTATCCTTTAGAAAAAAAACTGTAGCGAGAAATCAATGATAATGATGCATATGGTTTAATACAATTTGTGAAAATAAAAAAATCAATGTATACTTGACACGTCATCTCTCTTTTAGGTCCATCACAAGAGAGATTCTATTTTATAGAGTATTTTTTTTATATTTATAAGATATAAAAATCAAAACCTATTGTAAATAAAATTACTAATATTACAGTGGAAATAGTATCATTATGCAACGCATGTTAAAAGAATATGGTAAGTTAGGATAGGAATAAAATATCAAATATATCCATTTTATTTCTAAGGTAATTTATCTACTAAATAAAAATCATAAAAAACTTATAAAAGATCTAGAAAATCAATATTTTTTTGATAAATATAAAATAAATAATTTTATTTAATTATAATAATAATATATATATATATATATATGTATAAAATAACAATAATATTATATTAATATTAACAAACGCTAACTAACAGCTAACTGTTATGTCTCCTTTTCAGTTTTTAATGTCACTGGTTAAAAATCCACGTAATCCTGCATTTTCCTATAATGTTTTATCAAAACTTTAAAGATTTTAATTTATAATTAATTAACGATATATTTTAAAATATATTTCTTGTCCCATTATACAATATGCTATAATTAGTGACATCTTATAACTTACTTATATTTTACATATTTATGTGTAATACATTATTTCACTTAAAAAATAATGATAATGATGCATTTTCAATTAATATAATATATCAAAGAGTTTGATTTATAATTTTTATTTTATAAAGTAATATTCAGTTGTTTTACCAAATATCAAAAACGAAACAAAAATTCCTCTAAACTAAGTACCGAAGTATCGACCAGTACAAAATTTTCATCCTGGTGCTTATACGCTTCCATTAGCTTCCTTTTGACTCCTAGCATGACTTTGACGCTTTTGGCACATGTTGTTTTTCCTTTACTGATGATAGTTATATATATATATATATATATATCTTTCAAAAGTTTAAGCTCGATAAACTTGAATGTAAGACATGTTGATTGCGTTATATTCATTGGATTATTCTACAAAAGACCTAACATGGCTGCCTTCCCTACCACAATTCCACCACCCATTATCTCATTCTATTGCAGTAATATAGTAAATATTTATGTTGATGGATAGTCCCATGCATAATACTTCTCTCAACATATAAGAGATAGATTGGAAGAACAAGAAAATTAGTTTAAGTAATGAATACGTCAACTTCAAAATATAAGTTCAAACCACCAACAAATACTATTTAATCTATTATACCAAAATCTTTAGTTTTTAGTTTTGAAACCAAAGAAAAGTCTTGAGTGACACAAAGTATTATATAACTAAACTAACTAGAGTATGCATGAAGCATACTACCGCGAAAGATTTCCACAAAGCATAGCCACACAATAAAAACTTCTGCATTTAAAGTACATCGATCTTGTTGCAAGGACAACAAAGACAGACACAGGATTCAACAGAGCTTATCCCAACAACGAAACTAATTTTCTAAGGGATTTAGAGAGAGAGAGAGAGAGTCAGAGTGAGAAAGAAGGAGGGGAGGGGTTGACTAGAAGACTGCAATTCTCTTTCTCCATTTATCCAAAAGAGACATCTATATATAATATTTACATGAAAGAATGACTTCAGAATCAACTACCTACCATCTTTATAGCAATATTCCGTCTCCTAAAAAAAAATAAAAATTGGAAACTACACCTCATCAATAGTAACGTACGTTGAATTCTGGACTAATCCCTTCATCAATTTTTTCAAGATTAGAAATTCCTTCATCAAATTTCTGTCCAAAGTGATGACGTACATTAAACTAATCTCCATCTAATCAATATGTTCAAAGCTACCAGTTCCTTGCATTGGAATAGGTATTCCATGGCGCTCTTCACAACCAGAACATAATTTGTTTGTAGAAGCTAGCTGAGACGGATTCTGAGAACACAAGTTAGTTTTCACAGTGAGCTGCATATTATGCAAGATAATCCATGCTTCCTTCGATGAAGTGGCATTCATAATCCTTGGAAATATCTTTTCATCGACAGCTTGTTGAAGATAGAATAGTACCTTTGCAACCTTTCTCTTATTTTCCTTCAATCTTGCAGCTTCGTCACGATCTGTAAATCCTTCTTCAATAATCTCCCACAAATCTTATGACTTGAATAGCATTCTCATCTTCACACTCCAAGATTAGTATTTGTCTCTATTAAAAACTCCAATAAGAAGCTATGAAACTAAAGACCCATTTGCTGTCATTTTTGAAAAACTCTTTCAATCATCCAGTTAGAGACCAACCTGACTCTAATACCAATTTGTTAATAATTGCACAGAATTTTACAAAAAAGAATGAACAAGAAGATAAGAACACAAAGAAAATTTCACCATGAAACTTATTGAGCAAAACATTTTTCCTCCCTTCTTGCTTTATTGAATGCAAAGCATGCTTATTATATAGGCCGATTACGAATCAATTGCTATAAAATACAACATGATAAATCTCAAACAAAAATAGATAAATAAATGATCCTCATCTTTACTTGTAACAGAAAATGCCATAGGAATAAGAACATAAATGGAAACTGAAGTTGGAATCAGTCATCCTCACTTGGTGACCGAAATTATTTGAGCTATGGATGATATTTTCTAACACCGTAAAATTTGCAATTTACGAGGTTTTTTTTCTTCTTTTTTTGTTTTTGCCAGTTTTTAGCTTTGGTTTCTTATCACTGTAAATTCTGTAGTGGATTCCGTGGAACTTTGTAAACACGCTCACTCCAACAGGTTCTTCTTCTTCTTCTTTTTTTAAAACGTAAGTTATCACTATTACAAAAGAATGTATTTAAGTCGATATTTAAAGTCAGTTTTTGGAAAAAACCAACTTATAATTGTTATAAAGTTACTTAATTTAAGAAGCAAACATAAAGCAAAACAAGGAGCAATTCATGGACCAAAACAAGGAGCTTAATTTAAGAAGCAATTTAAGGAACCATTAATTTAAGAAGTAATTCAAGAAGTGAATTTTCCTATAAATAGATGTGTAATTGTAATGAATTAATCATCCAAAGTGTTCATTCTAATTGAGAGAAAAGCTTTTGTGAGAGAAAATTGAGAGTAATTTTCTTGGGTGTTATTGGGTTGTAAGTTGTGAGTGTTGTAAACACTTTGTGTAATTTCTCCCCTTTCAGTAAAAAGATATGCAGCAGGTCCGAAGACGTAAGCAAGATTGGCCGAACTCCGTTATCAAATTTGTGTGTTATTTTTCTATTCTTGCTTTCTCATAAATCTAGCTTATTGAGAATTTGCGTTATTTCCCAACAACTGGAAGATTGACTCAGAGCAGAATGAGTCAGTATTTGTAGATACAGATGATGTCCCAGATACTTCCGCAACAGAACCAATTGTAACAAGCCCTCAGCCAGAGGAACTTGTTGGACAAAGCAGTATACAACATTCTGACACACCACAACCTCTTACTCAAGCTCCTGTATGAGAAGGTCTTACTCGACCTCACATGCTGCCTAACGGGAGATACATGAACTATATGTTCTTGACCCGATGGAGGGGAGCAGAATGCTATGATGAAGCTTGTCGGACTCGAGATTCCAACAAGTGGGAGCTTCTTTATGAAAGAAGAAATGAAATCTCTCATCTCCACGACCGACGTAGAACTAGTTGAGATTACCTATGGGAAAGAAGGCAACTTCATGACAAATGGGTGTCTTGGGTGAAAGAGAGAGGGCGTGATGGTTCCCAAGAGATACAAAGCCCGCCTAGTTGTCGAAAGGGTTTCAACGGAAGGAAGGAGTTGACTATACCGACATTTTTGCTCCCGTTGTGAAGCTTAATACTATCGAGATCGGCATTGAGCGTTGTAGCCATCGAAGATCTTCATCTTGAACGGTTGGATGTGAAAATTTGCATTCCTTCAGTGGAGATTTAGATAAAGAGATATACATGTACCCGAGATGGTTTCTCGAAAGAGGGAAGAAGAAACGCATGGTCATGCGGACTTAAGAATAGTTTGTATGGCACATGAAACAAGCCCGAGACAATGGTACAAAAAATTTGACAGATTCAATGCATGGAAGGTTTCAAGTGCAATCTTGATCATCATTTGCTACTTCAAGAGATATAGGTCCATTATAGCATTTTACTACTTTATGTTGATGATGATATGTTAGTAACGAGGTTCGGATATGGATGATATTAAAAGGTTGAAAGCGAAGAATTGTCAAAGGAATTTGACATGAAAGACTTGGGTCCAAAGAAAGAAGATTCTTGGAATACAAATCACAAGAAATAAGAAGAAAGGATCCATGTAGTTATCTCGGGCGTACGTCAATCGTGTTTTGCAAAGATTCAACATGGGCGATGCGAAGCCGGTTAGCACACCTTGTGTCAGGTCATTTTCACTTCCATCCGGGGATCGGTCCCTCGAGACGAAGAAGAGAGAGAATTCGTGGCTAAGGTTCCTTACGCATGCCCTCGGCCATTGGAAGTTTGATGTACCTGTGATAGTGCATGCGTGACCGGACATTGGCCGTACGGTGGAGCTTGTTAGCGATTTATTTCAAATCCGGGAAAAATTCATTGGGAAGCGATCGGCGAGTGAATTTTGAGGTATGCTATGAACACTGCAGAGAAAAGTGCTTGTACTTTAGTAAAGGAGAGTTAAAAGTACAAGGTACGTAGAAGCCAGACTTTGGAGGTGAAGTTGATCACCGAAGGTTAAGCACCATCGGTTATATATTTCTTGTTGGAACTACAACCCATTTGTTAGTTGGATGTCACAAATATAGAAAATTGTCACTCTATCCATCCTTATAAAGTAGTAAGTATGTAGTAGTAACTCAAGCTAGTAAAGAGATGATATGGCTTCAAGGTTTGTTAAGCGAGTTGGGATTGAAACAGGGAGAAGAATATTCTGCGTAGTGATAGTCAAAGTGCAATACACTTGGCGAAGAATTGACATTTCATTACTATAACAAAGCATATTGGACTTCGTTATCACTTAAATCAAATCTTTATTGGAAGATGATGTGTTAATATCTTGGAGAAGATTCAAGGAAGCAAAAATCCAGCGGATATGTTAACAAGGTGGTGACTATTGACAAGCGAAGTTGTACTCAACTTCGGTTAGTGTATAGAGTAACAAAGACTAGAAAAGGCTGTAGCATTGATCAAGGTGTGAAGAAAGATTGAAATCGGTCTTGAGTGGGAGATTGTTATAAAACTCGCTTAATTTAAGGAGCAAACGTGGAGAAAAACATGGAGTAAAACAAGGAGCAAAACATGGAGCAATTCATGGAGCAAAACAAGGAGCTTAATTCAAGGAGCAATTTAAGGAACCATTAATTTAAGGAGTAATTCAAGGAGTGAATTTTTTTATAAATAAATGTGTAATTGTAATGAATTAATCATCAAAAGTGTTCATTCTAATTGAGAAAAAAGCTTTTGTGAGAGAAAATTGAGAGTAATTTTCTTGGGTGTTATTGGGTTGTGAGTTGTGAGTGTTGTATACACCTTGTGTAATTTCTCCCCTTTCGATGCAAAAGATCATGGCAGTCCCAGGAAGACGTAGCAAGATTGGCCGAACTCCGTTATCAAATTTATGTGTTATTTTTCTATTCTTGCTTTCTCATAAATCTGGCTTATCGGGAATTTGCGTTATTTCCCAACAATAATGAATTTAAATTTGGATTGACACATATAACCGACGCTACATACGTGCATAAATTCTTTTCTCTTCTTTTCTTTTCATATAGAAATATTTCAAGCACTGCATAACTCTCAAAAACTCAAAACCTCCTACACTTCTTCTCAATTTTTCCTACACTCTTTCTCATTTTTTGGCCACCTACAACCACCAATTCAAGCGCCGGTTAGTGGGTTTTATTCCTCTCTAACTAATCTTTTAGATATCCTATTTTTTGAGCAAAATATTCAAATTCTTTATACTCATTTCTTACTTACAAAACACAAATTTTTCTTCATTTCCTTCATTTTGTCACTTCATTTATTCTTGTAAGTATTTCTATTAATCGTACGCACTTATTATTCATATTTTTTTATTATGTGTTATTATTTATGTGTATAAATTTTTGTATTATATATGTAGGTTTTTATTATAATATCAGGAGAAGATTACGATAATTTTGAATAACATAGGATAACACCATGGTAATTTTTTTACTATTAATTAATATTTTATTTTTCAATTATTTATATTATTTAAACTATTTGTTAAACAGATTTTTTTTCTACTATTATTTAGTGATGTAATACAAGTTTTAATTTGAGTATAATAAAAATGAGTAAATTTTGTAAAAAAAAATTAAAAATTTAAAGTCAGTTCGGGTTTAAAGTCGATTTTTAACCGACTTAAATATCTCTTTTTATAGTAGTGTGTAATTGATGTTTTATAATCTTATTGAGCATATTTTTGTACCTTTGTGATAGGGATTTTGTCGAGAAAGCAAACAAAGCATCTATGAAAATTAATGAATATCTACGTGTCAGGTGATCATTTAAATTTGAAATGCTATTTTTTCCTTATTTTAATGTTGTTTTATCAAAAACTCGGGTGTGTTTGTGTTGTTGCATTGTGTTTTGAGGAGCAATGTACATGAGTATGAAAAGTAAGGCATCAAGTGCCCATGATATGGAAGGTAACTCACACACAAATTGTATTCAATGAATACGAAAATATATATCTCGCAACAAGAAACATAATGATAACAAAATATTATTCTCGTATAGATTATATTATTATAAACTAATTTTTTAAAATTAAAAAAATAAAAAAATCAATTTTTTTATGTTTTTATATTTTAAAAAAATCAAAATAAAAATAAATAAAATAATTAATTAAATCATATATGATAGCTAAGAAGATATATGAAAAAATATTTTGAAATACTTAATCTCACAATTTTTTAAACATGTGAATTAATAAAATTCTCCCAATATAATTACTAATCAATTACATGTAGAAAATTAGGTTCATAAAATCTCTATATTAATAAATTAACTAGACATGACTTTGTTCATAAATCTAATATTTTTCATAAAAAAAACATAAAAATTGATAAATAAAGGAGAAGAAAAAGAATAAATTCAATCAATATTTTGAATTGTAATACTAATATTCTCTTGAATTTTCACCAAAATTATATCTTCTTTTCATTTTTCTCTCTTCTTGACTCTAAAATCTGATAAAAATTATGTTAATTTCAATTTATTAGGGTTTATGAGATAATTAACGGGCTAAATATAACTCAAGTGAAATCTGTACCGTCATATCAACTTTATATCAAGGGTTGAGATCAAAAAAGAAAAACTTAACAGCAATAACTAATAGGAGAGTGACACGTGACATATAGGGATTTACTAGGAAAATCAAATTGCGACGCGTGGTGGGAAGACTGGTCTCAATCAACTGATGCTTCACAATCACGGATTGTGTGGCACACGAGTGTAATGAATTGACGAATCAAGTGAAACCACTTGGCGAGCCGTTGACCAAACAACAAACTTGGAATGAACGTCGTACTAACATGTGGCATGATGTTGTGTCATTCAGAACATGCGTCATTGGGTGATTCGCCTTCTTTGATTGCATGACGTCCACGTGGTTTGCTCTGTCAGCTTTGCTACTTGCGTAGCGTCCATGTTGTAGCTTTTGATTGGTCATGTGTTACAAATTCAAAAAAATCTAAAAAAAATTCAAAAATTATATTTTCACCTATTTAACTAAAAATTTCATATCATAATATTTTTAATTCCAAAAATATTACTTATTGAATAAAACGAGAAAATATTAAATAAACAATTGAACTGATCATGGAGTGACCAAAAGGTAAGGGATTAAGTGTCCACTTTTAAGCTAAGAGACTAAAGTGTCCCTTAAACTAAAGATACAATACCCAAGTGTACCTTCATCAATTTTTTCATGGTGTGGACAAGAATACGAAGCATTAACTATACTGAAAAAATAGAAATATGGTTGACACGATACGCAAGAATTAAATTGATAGATGTATGCATTTGGAATTACTCAAGCTAATGTTTTGATATTCTTTTTTCTCATTGTCTTGCAGCATCTTAATACAAATCATGTTATGTATGATTCAGTGAAAAAAGCTGAGAAAAAAGGTTATTTGCTTACTTAGGAAGCCCTAAATGTGGCCCACTACACCTGTGTTGATTTTGAAAGGGGTGCAATTCATTTCTGACCTATTATTAATTGAAGAAATCGATATTTGAAGAAATAATCAGAAGAAGAAACAAACATTTTTCTTCCTATATATTTTCTTAATTTGTATCGGATATGTACATTGTTTATACAGAAAAATATCAATTACTATTTCAACAACCACCATGATTGAATTACATGATTTACAGCTGCTTGGTAGGCACCGTGTATATTTGAAAAACGTTTGGCGTTGGTGCAGTATTTGTTGAATAAGTTACAGTGTTTGTTGAATTCAACACTCCCCCTCAAGTTGGTGCATAGATGTCTTTCATGCCTAACTTGACTGAAACTTCTGTGAATACCCGATATGAGACTACTTTAGTGAGGATGTCAGCCAATTGATCTTCTGACTTAATTTTTGGCAATTCCAATGAATTTTCTTCTAACTTTTCCTTAATAAAGAATTTGTCAACTTCAACATGTTTTGTACGATTGTGTTGAACTGGATTATGAGCAATATCACATAATGCTTTATTGTCACAAAATAACTTAATTAATTCTTTAGCAGGATATCCCAAATCTTTTAAGAGAGATTGTAACCACAATGCCTCATAAAGCCCAAGTGTCATGCCTCTGTATTCAGCCTCTGCGCTTGAACGGACAACAACATGTTGTTTCTTACTTCTCCATGTTATAAGGTTTCCCCCTACAAAAGCGAAGTAGCCTGATTTAGATCATTTATCATTTATTGATCCAGCCCAATCATCATCAGTATATACTTCAATTCTAGAAAACTCGGAGTTTTTAGTGAACAATACTCCTTTTCCAGGAGCAGACTTTAAATACCTCAAAATACGAATAACTGCATTCATATGTTATTCTCCAGGGTTATGCATAAATTGGTTGACAATACTTAAAGCATAGGCAAGGTCTGGTCTTGTGTGTGCCAAATACATCAACCTTTCAACAAGCCTTTGGTATCTTTCTTTATTTGTTGGAACTTGATCAACCTTGATACATAACTTTAATCCTTCCTCTACTGGTGTATTAGTTGGTTGACATACCGACATACCGATTTATTTTAATAAATCTAAGGCATACTTTCTTTGAGATAAGAAGATTCCTTCTGTTGATCGAGAAACCTCAATCCCAAGAAAATATTTTAAGGAACCAAGGTCTTTCATTTCAAATTCTTTGGAGAAATAAGTTTGTAGCGCTTTCCTTTCTTCAAGATCATTTCCTGTTACTATCATATCATCAACATATACAATAGGTGCAGTGATCTTACCATATCCTTTTTTTAGAAATAAAGTATGGTCTAAATTGCTTTGCTTGTAGCCAAATGCCTGCATTTACCTTATGAACCTACCAAACCATGCTCTTGGGATTGTTTCAATACATACAATGATTTTTTAATTTGCACACCTTTTCATCATGGATTTTGGATTTCTTGATTCCTGGTGGTAAATCCATGTAGACTTCTTCAATATAATCTCCATATAGAAGGGAATTTTTTACATCAAACTGATATAATGACCAATCAAAATTTGCAGCTAGAGATACCAAGATCCGAACAGTGTTAATTTTGGCTACAGGTGCAAATGTTTCTGTATAGTCGATCCCATATGTTTGAGTGTATCCTTTTTCCACCAATCTTACTTTATAACGTTCAATCATACCATCTGCTTGATACTTTACTAAAAAAATCCATCGACATCCAACAATTTTCTTTGTTGGTGAACGATCGATAAGTTCCCAAGTTCTATTTATTTCTAAGGATCTTAGTTCTTCATTCATTGCATCTTTCCATATTTGGTCAGGTAAAGCTTCCTGCATAATGTTAGGAATAGATACAACAGATAATTGATTCACAAATGATATGTTTGATTTTGACAAACGATGTTTAGACATATAATTACTCATAGGATATTTGACTTTACTAGAAATCTCAGGTTCATACCTGGCTTTAGGAATACCTCTGTTAGGACGTGATGGAAGTATTTTTCTGGCTGGTTCAATAGTTGGAACATCCTATGCAAACGATTGGTTAGGTATATCAGCAGCTTGTGGAGAAGGAAACTCGTACTCACTTAGTGGTAGTAAGAAACTTGCTTGATAATCTTGAAGTTGATGAGGACTTGATTCCATTTCCCTTTAGTCTTTTCTATATTGAGAGTTATTACCATCTAAATTCAAGTTATTTGTATTTTCCTCACATATAATTTGTCTTTCTTCATAAGGAAACAATTTATATGTAAGGGTCTGAATTTCAGCATGGTTGTACTCCCCTTGAAATTCAGGTGTAGAAGAGAAATACATTGTATCTTCATGAAAAATAACATCCATGGTAGTAATCATTTGTTTTGTAGTAGAATGATAACAACGATACCCTTTTTGTTGTATGGAATATCTCATAAAAAGACAATGTATTGCTTATGGATCCAACTTGCTATGTTGTTGTTTATGTAGGTGTACAAATTCCACACAACCAAAGATATGAGGAGGTAAATTAGGAACACTTGGTGCAACAATTGCTTCAGTGATGGCTTGTAGTGGTGTTTGGAAGTTAATGCGACTGGAAGGTACCAGATTGATCAAATATGCAACAGAAGTAATTGCTTCGCTCCAATAAGATAATGACATATTAGCTTCGATCAATTAGGCACAGACAACTTCCAACAAGTGTCAATTTTTTCTTTCTACAACTCCATTTTTTTGAAGTGTATTAACACAAGTAGTTTGATGAATAATCCCTTCTGATTTAAGCTATTCCTGAAGCTCAGAACTTTTATATTCTCCTCCATTGTCACTTCTTAGAACTTGAATCTGTGTTTTATATTGAGTACGAACCATTTTATGAAATTTTCTAAATAATACGTTTACCTCACTTTTAGATTTCATTAAACAAACCCAAGTCATTCTACTAAAAACATCAATAAATATAACAAACCAACGTGATCCTCCCAAAGTAGAGACTTTGGAAGGACCCCATACATCAGAATGTATAACTATAAATGGAAATGGACTTTTATTTAAGGTTACAGGAAATGAGGAACGATGACTTTTTGCTAGTTCACAGACATTACACTTTAAAGTAGAAAGATCTAAGCTCAAAAATAAACTTGGAAATAATTTCTTTCAATATCCAAAAGAAGCATGATCCAATCTCCTATACCATAGCCATATATTTGATTCATCCTTGTTAGATCGAGTTGCTACTAATGCATGATTTGTTGAATCCAAGTCCAAATAATACAAGTTTCATTTCCTAACACCACGACCAATCGTTTGCTTTGTTTGAATGTCCTTGAACACACAAAAGTTAGGCCAAAAATTAACAAAACAAGATAAAGCAGTGGTTATTTGAGAAATAGATATAAAGTTATACTCTAAAGAGAGAACAACTAATACTAAGTCTAAATTCAAAGTACTAGTGAGAGACAAAGATCTTTCCCCAATGACTAAGGTTGTGTTACCATTGGCAGTGCAAACAGTTTTGTGTAAGGATGGTTTTGAGATTTTTCTAGAATTAAATGTTATATGATCCGTTGCACCTGAATCAATTATCCATGTATTATTAAAAAAAGGATAAAAACTTTAAGCATCTTAACAACATTTGCTGAGGAGTTTACAACATTATCCTTTGTTGTTTCAGCAATGGTGGCAGTAGACATCTGTCGTAGATTTTTCTTTCGAGAGTCACGGTTGTGATCCCACCAGTCAGGATATCCGACAAGTTCAAAACATCGTTCTTTTGTATGACCCTTTTGATGACAATGGGTACATTTAAATGATGATTTATCAGTCACCCTTTGTTCTTTTTGATTTGAAAAGGAACCATTTTTAGATATCATGGCGGAAGTTTCAACATATCCAGATTTTTCCTTCAATTAGATTCGACGTACTACCTCCAGTCGAATCAAGGAATCACAACCTTCTAAATCTGGGATAGTGTCTTTTTGCAAAATTTCTCCACGAACCTACTCAAATTCAACATCTAATCTAGCAAGGAAAATATGTATCCTTAGTCTTTCAACAGACTCTTGATATGATATTAGATCATCAGGGTCTTTCATGACCACCTTATCACGATGGTCTAGCTCTTGGAAAATTTCAGTTAACTCTTCATAATACTCTCAAAGTGATTTTCAATTTTGTCTGGAAGTAAAGGCTTTTTGGTTTAAGACGAATACTTGTAATTCGTCACTTCCATCATAGAATGCTTTTGCCAAAGCACCCCAAATTTCAAGAGCAGTAGATATGCGTAAATATCGCTTCATGATTTCTTGACTCATTGACATAAGTATCCACTTGTTATAATTGTTTGATGTTTTTTCTGGTTTCAAATTTTTGTCATGAATATAAGAGAGTTTTTCTCTCTATGTAATATGCATTTCTATTATTTGAGACCAAACATCATAATTAGTCTCAGCAAGAACAATTCCAGCATTAAAAACACCTTCAGACTGCATAGATTGTACAACAACTGGAGTTGATTGCTCCATAGGTAACGAAATTATACCCTCTATCATGATATTATGGTAAACACACTAGAAAATGGTGTAATAATTCAAGAATTGAATTGTTTTTTTTAAACACACTAAATCGGATAAAAAACCACAAAACCGTGTAAAACTTGGTTTAAAAACTTAAAAAACTGGACCAAACCGATTTTAGAAACCCAAAACCGGAAAAAAAATCGGGTTCAGACCTTGAAAATGGACCGAACCAAACAAAAATGGAAAAACTGTGAAAAACCCAGAAATCTGGGTTCAGACCGAACCGCTGGTTGAACCAAACCTGAGTCAAACCGAGATGCGTGCCGGCTACGCCCTCGAGCCGAGCCACTCCGAAATAGCCGAGCCAAGCCGAGCCGCGCTGAATGACACGTCATCTTCTTCAACCTCCAGACGGAGCGTGGAGCGCGTGAAAAATATTTCCTTCACTTTAGGTGGCACGTGGGGGCACGTGTTGAACTTTTCTTCTACTCTATTTTTACCAAATGTTCAAAATTGTGTTTAGAATAATCTGGTAAAATTAGGTGGGATAAATACCGCTTCAAAAATGATGTTTGTAATTAATATTTGTACAAGTGTTTGAATGAGATTTTTTTTCACGAGAAGAAATATTTTTAGAGAAAGAAATCTCTGTTTTAGAGAACAAGAGTTTCAAATTTGTATAAAGTAACGACTTGGCTCTGATACCACGAAGAAATCAATATTTGAAGAAATAATCAGAAGAAGAAATAAACGTTTTCATTCATATATATTCTCTTAATTTGTATCGGATATGTACATTGTTTATATAGACAAATATCAATTACTATTTTAACGACTACCATGATTGAATTATATGGTTTACAGTTGCTTGGTAGGCGCCATGTATATTGGAAAAAACGTTTGGCATTGGTGCAGTATTTGTTGAATAAGTTGTAGTGTTTGTTGAATTCAACACTCCCCCTCATATCGATTTTCGACCAAGGATATGGAGTGCCTCCCCCTCACACAGGCGCAGGGTTTGTCCTCTATAACCGGCCGGGTGACGACCGAGTCACCTGGCTTTGATACCATGAAGAAATCCATGGCCTAACTTCCTTCCTCTTTAAGAGCTCTTTTAGAGGAGTTATGCCATGGATTTTTTTATGGTATCAGAGTTAGGTGATTCGGTCGGTATCCGACCGGTTGTAGAGGATGGACCCTGCGCCGGTGTGAAGGGGAGGCTCTCCATATCCCCAGTCGGAAATCGATGTGAGTGGGAGTGTTGAAATTTCACATCGACTGAACATTTGGTTTCTGGTGCACTTATAAATTTATGATAACCCTTCCTCTTTAAGAACTCTTATGGAGGGAGTTATGTCATGGATTACTTCACTAATAGCATCTTTTTTTCTTCTAAACTTAGCTGCTCACTGATAGCTGTTTCAGATAAAATATATTCTCTCTTTTTCTTTACAGAGAAATTAGATCAAGTAAATCAACTGAATATAGAACTTTCTCAGCTCCGTAGAGAACAAATATGATATTTAATTTATTGTTGTGTAATTATATAAATTACATTTTTATAGATGCTCTTCAGCAGGATGTATCATTTTTGGTATGCAATTAACACATATGGTATGCTAAAAATGACCCTGCAAGACCAACCAATCATTCTTTAGTGGACATTCTCATGCAGATTATCAAGGTCATCTATCTAGTTTGAGTCCTTGGATTCAACTTTTCCAAATTTCTTCATGGTGGACTGATAAGGACTGATTATCATTTCATTAAACTATAAACTCCATAATTATTAATTTCACAGTATTCACTGGATCTTGATGGTATGAATCAACCTTAGAGAGAGAAGCAATAAATATGAGTGATGATGTGTGGTTCACACCCTTTGTTATTGATATATAAGATATTACATATGCAGATGTCCTAGTAGAGGGTACATATAAGAATGTGTCAGACAAATGCACAATACAAAATTTCAGGTGCGTCCTAGTAGTGTAAGATCCGGGCTATAATTTGGTCTTTAATGCCGATTGGTCTTGCAAACAAGAGATTGAACCTGTTCTTCAATGCACATGTGGATCATATGTCAGACCATACTTTATTCTAAATCAGTTCTCTTATGCCCTAATATCTTAATATGCTTTGATGTTTCACATTGTACCTTAAGACTGCAGTGAGTGATCTTTGTTGTAAAACGGTAGAATAAAGGGCCATTTTTTTAAAAGTGGCATATTTTTTATAATAATTTGAAAATTGGTTAAGATTGTTTTTAATTTAAAAAAGTCACATTTTAACCTTAAACTTGAAAATATATATTTTAAATAATTTTATTTAAAAATAAATAAAAAAATATATCAACTCTATTTTACAAAATATTCTATTTTATAAAATATTATTATTATAAACATAAAAAAATATTAACATTTTATAAATTTATAATTAATTTTAAATACACAAATCTCTTTTATCATATTATATATTAAAGTTTTATTTTAAAAAATAAAAATAATTTATTTTATAATAAAATAAATATAAATTTATATGAAAATGACACGGTAAGTATTTTGATAATTCATAAATAATATAATATATTATTATTATTATTAAATATAATTATAATTATAATTACTACAAAAATTGAAAACCTCTATATCTAACTTTTTATAAGATATAAATACAAATATAGAATATTTTGATGCAAACTTTGCATCAAAATATTATCTAATATAATATTATTATAATTATTTTTATTATTAATATAATAAAATATATCTACTCAATTATATTTTAATATTTAAATAAAATTATTATTAATAAATATTTGTTATCTTAATAAAAATAAAAATTATAATAATATTAGAGATATGTGTTATAATTTAATCTATTTTTTAATTTTTTAATCTTAAATAATTTATTTTTAAAAAAAATATCAATAATTTTTCATAAAAATGGTTGTAACTATTTAGTAAAGTTTTTAATAATTTAAAATTTTATAATTTATTATTATTATTTTAAATTATTTTATAATAAAATTTTGATAAGTTATTTGTTATAAAAAATTATATATTTTTGATTTTTTTGAAAGAAAAAAAAAATATCTGTAATAACCCTTTTTAAAACTATTATAAAATATATGTCCTTCTAGAAAAAATCCACTAGGATATATGCGGGTGCATTCTATATTTACAAACCTTACATGAAAACAAGCATTATTAAAGTAGTCCAGCCTTGTCATCTTGGTCTTTGTCTTCATCGATCATCAGGTATTTAATTATAACTTGGTTATTATGAATCTAAGATGCATATGACCATTCACCATCAGCTGTGTCATCTGACTATCTGACTAATGTAAGTCTCACACATATCTGGCTTACTTTACTAACTATTAAGCTCATGAAAATTTGTGAATGAGATGGTGTATTTCTATAAAATACTTTACAATGAAAATGAAAATGAAAATGAAAATGAAAGGTTGTATTATGTGGTGGGTGGTTGAATTGAATTATGTTGGTTGGTAGCTGGAGCCTAAAAAGGGCTCTTCATTGCAAAATCAATCAATCGTGCGTAAACCACAATTACTAGTATCTATTAATGATCTTTGTCAAAATCGCTTTCACTGTATGTATTGTCAACTATATCTTTATTTTTGTACGATTAATTGTTAGATAAATATGTAATTAATGAAAAATATTTTAATACAAATTTAAGGTGTGACACTATTATCACTCTTCATTTTAGTCATATCTATATATATTTTTACTATAAAAATGAGGGAAACAGTACTAGACATTTAGCAACTCTCTGAGTGTCTTTTAAGGAGTACAAACAACCAGCTTCTAAGCAAAGGAATCAAATTTGTGTACACTTAACAGTAAGATCATATTTACTATTGTTATAATTATTTTTGTTATAAAAAAATGAATTACTTATTTTATTTTTATAAATAATTATATTTTGTTATTAGAATAAAATTATCATTAATAAAAAAAAAATAGTTTGTAACAATAACAAATAACAAATGAATTTGTGCTACATTGTTATTATTTTTGCCTTCGGCTTCTTAACAAGTGACAGTGTATATGTCTGACCAGTTATATTATTAGTAATATTAACGTTGTATATGCATTACAATACATTACAAAAACAATAATTGCACTAAAGAATCATGACATGCATTATTATTTATACTCAATATTAATGAATAATTTCTCCAGATCCATCCAATAGTACTTAGTGTTAGTTACTTTATCAAAGTTGTATGACATTGATATGGATGGTCCCATCTTATAACTTTTATTATTCTCTTTTTTTCCTTCCATCCTTTTTTCTCTTTTCAATGTTCTAATCAATTTCAACCTACTCTATGAGTGTGAGGTGGGGTGGGCACTTTCTTTTCCCCACTATTTTTCATTTTTATCCCCTTTTACTTTTTGTGGTAAATTTAGGGATTTACTGATAGCATTCCAAAAGCTAATGGTTGAATTGAACATTGATTCCTGTTTTTTAGCATCTAAATTGAATTTAATGATTTTAATATGAAACCGATTTGTTGGAATTTTATGGAACATATTAAAATAGATTATATATTTTTTAATTTAAATTAATTTCAATCATAACTTCAAAATAAAACTTTTCAATTAAATGAAATTTTTTTAATTTAAATAAATTAATAAAACCATTTAATCATTAAACTTTCGATACGTGGAGTTGTAAAGAAACCTTTGAATATATGGAGTTGTGAATTAGTCAAAATTAAAAGAATGGCTTACCCTATTCATCCACCCATTTTGTGAGTTCAATATTTGTTATTCTATATGTACCCTGGATTGCAAATTGACGGATATTATTTAGCTGGACACTGCTAGCCAGCTGGTTTATCCCCCCAAATTAGTTTTACTGTATATCTTTCAACCCAAAAGATTTAGGTTAGGATAATAATTATAGTTTAATTTATTTCTTATTTTTGTATCATTTTAATTATTTTATTTTGAAGAATTGATGGTATAAAAATAAGTGTTTTAACTGTTTTATTGTTTTTTCTTAACTGTGATCAAGGATGGAGCCACACATGGTTCAGAAGGAGTATGTCAGTATGTGCTCTCTCAACTTCTTTTTTTTTGTTTTACAAAAATATATAACAATATCCTTTTTCCGAAGTTTAACATATGGATTTTTTTCTTTTGTTATATTACACGCTCATTTAATATATATATATATTTTTTTTTGCATATTTTTAACTTTTATTATAATATTATACAATTTTTATTAACTCAAAATAAAAAAGTTTAACATATAAATTTTACTATTTCAATTTTCTTATATTACTTATTGTTTCTTAAAAAATCAGTTTTTTTTTCTTTTAAGTTAGCTATTCTTTGTTATAGCTCGTATAATTATATAGCTATCAATGTTATTTATAATATTACTAGTATTTTTTTTTCTTCTTTCATGGGCTTGGGTATTATTTTGAGATAATAAGTTATGTTATTTAGTTTTATTATAACTTAATTTATGTAGTTTTGACTTTTTATTTAAATTAGATAGAAATAGATATTTGATAACTAATACTAGCGGTATAATATTCAAAAATATTAACACTTTTTAAATTTTTACAACATCTTTCACAAATTTTTAGTACATTGTTTTGTATTAATTGGATTGAATAAATCATCTATTTTTACTATTAGATTTATACGTTATGATCCCCTAAAAATCAATACTTGTTATGTACATGACTATGATTGAGATAAAAAAAATATAAATTATATTTAGTAATATACAATAATAACTATAAAATTGATAAAAATAAATAAAATAAAAAGTTCAATTTTTTTATTTGTTATTATGCTATCATTTTATTATATTAAGTCGTTTTTTTATAACAAAATAACTAAATAACTACAAACTTAACAATTAATTAGATTACTCTTAATGACATAACTAAGCGACTCAATGTGTATTTCTTTCAAATTTTTATTATTTTTGAACTTTAATTACAATGTTTTCATCTAAATCATTATAAGAATTTGAAAATTAGGTTGGTTCAGTTTTGAAATAAAATTCAAACCAACTCAATCTAATTGATTCTTAAAAATTAAAAATTGACCTAAATCAATTAAAGGTGTAAAATTAATTTAAATCGAACCAAAAAATTCGAGTTGGTTTTAGTGGGTTGTATTGGATTTTGAAATTTATTCTTAATAACTCTTTTTTATAAAATTAACAAACTAAATGAATTTGTTTATAATCTAAAAGATTTAAATGACATAAATGACCTTATTAAAAGACTTCTATGATATATATATATATATATATATATATATATATATATATATATTATATAATAGCAAATAATCTGATCAATCTGATTAAATTAAGAAATCTAATCCAATCCATCGTATTGGGATCAGATTTGAGTGATAAAATTTATAGTTAGATCAATTTTAGATTGAAATTATACAATCTGTTCGGATTTGAATCATTTTTAAATTGATAAATTTTACAATTCGTTTTATTCGATCAAGACCCAATTACATTAGATTATAAATATATGTATATTTTATTTTAAAATATCTTATATTTAAATATCATGTATAACATGATTATATGATATTATTATTTTAGATTCAAAATAAATATAAATGTTATAATAATTTAATAATTATACCGATATATTTCTTGTTCTTTTTTCTTTTTTTAGTTACAATTATAAATAATAATATTTGTTTCAAAAGTATCAATTTAAAATTATAATTTTTGTACGTCGTATTTTATATATTTTAATAATTCACAAATAAATTTTGATATCAATAGTACCTTATTTGATCCGAAAAAATCCAATCTGTTCGAAATCATATTGGTTCATATTGATTATATTATTAGATCAAATTTGAATTAAAAATCTTTAAATCTGTTCGAATTGAATTATATTCGGATTGATCAAAAACAAATATTTTAGATACGTTGTTCATTTTTAATATATATATAGTATTATACTTGATAAGGTTTAAGTTAAACATTAATCTACAAACATATACTAATTTAAATATATCTATCTATATTTTATATCGTTCATACAAGTATAATTAAAATAAAATAAAAAGCTTAAAATTATAAATAGTTATGATTATATATATTACTTCGAATTGTTAAATGGAATAAAAGATTAATTATTTATAATCAAATAAAAAATAAATAAATAAAATTAATATATATATATATATATATACACACACGAGAGTTGGTTTGATTTTTTAGATTTAAAAACTTAAATAAATTATATTTAATCAGTTTTTTTAAATTTAAAACCATACTCATCCAATAATCAACATAGTTTACCATATGAGACTTTACGTGTGAAGCTATTTTGATGAAATCAAATGGATTATTGTGGATTATATAGCAAGACTTTTGTTAATTTGTCATGAGTATGTAGAGTAGGAGCTCAAGCTGCGCTAAGAATTTTACTTGAATTCTATTGGTGGGAGCACAAAGCTTTTGGTGACTGAACTGTGTCTTTTGGTAGGGTTGTAAAGCAGCGGCCTTCCTTTGGTTGTTCTCTTTGTTTTCTAAACAAAGCAAATTCTTCTGCTTTTAAGAAAGAAGGAAAACAGGGAAGCGAAATCATGATCCTTATGGCTTTAGGGCTCAAATCCCTATAAATGTATCGCAAGTAAAATTGAAAAAAAGAGGTAAAAATAAGCACTTAAAAAAAAAGAAACTACTAGTCAAAGTATTAGCTTTGGATTAACACTTATAATTTTGCTACGGATAGTATTAATAGTTCAATATGATTATTATTTTTTTGCTTTTATTTTGTACATTATTTGAAAAATATTTTATAGTTTTGAATAACAATTAACTTCTTGCTAACTCATTTAATAACTAATATGACTATTTTGTTTTTATAGGCTCCGTTTTGTTTCTCCTACTTGTATGGTTCTATATTACATTAAATTTAAAATAAAAACAATAAATTATCAGTTGGTTAAAAAAAAAAAACAGATACAGCCTAGAGTTGTTCGATCAAACACACAGCTTGAATGAGAACGAAACAAGCACTTGAAGCCTTCAATGAACATTTTGAACAAAAAAGATATGCTTTTGAAAAATTTAATTGAAATTTAAATTCTAAAACTTTAATTTATTTTTTTTCTATTTTACAATAATTAAATAATTAAGATGAAAATATTTAATCACGTATCAATACATTATTATATTTGTTATTTACAAGAATCTCTCGTTAATCATAGGACATCGTATTGAAATTGGGTACGAACTCAAAATTTCTATACATTAATAAATAAATAAAAATCACCAAAGTTGAGTTGATGGCAGCAGCAGCAGCATATAGCATGGACTAAAATACAACCGCCATTCTTTCGTTACATTCATCTGCTTGCCTTTTAGCCCAAACAAACTTTAAGATCTTCTCCTATCTAAAATCTATTCAACATCCTTCTTATACCTCTATTAATTAAATCACCATGTACTATTAGGAACATTGAAATTTGTCTATATTGTGATTAGATTATTAATTAATGATTTTGCGTTATGGTTTTAAACCAAAGGTACTAACCATACAAACTTAACTAAAACCAGTCTTAATATATACAAATTAAGGCCTATATTAAAACAGTCTATATTTATACATAATATAGATCTTCGACGGTATCGTAATAATTTCGATAAAATATCGTTATTAAAAATATATAATTTTCTTTCAAAATATCATGAATAATATAAATATTACATTGATATTGTTAACAAAATATCATGAATGTAATTTCTTATTAAAAAATAATTTTATTTTATTTTTATTTTTAAAATAATTTCTTTAAATTTATTTATTTATAAATTTTATAATTTCAATATACTTTTTTATATATTCTTTTATTTTCTCTATTATAAAGTTCCTTTTGCTAATATTTTTAACATAATTCAAATATAATATTTATAATTAAGATTTATTCATTTATAATATTATTATAATTACTATCTTCATAATTACTTTTCACATCAACTATATATTTTATAAATTTTAATTAACTAATTATTTAGGGATCAAAATAAACACTACATATATTTATACTAATTTAAAATTTAAATATTTAATTATTTTGATACTTTATAAAATTTTATGAAATGTTTTAAAACTTTTTGTAGAGAACAATATTCTCGTATTTTCTTAAAATTTAAATATAGATTAAAATTAACATTTTAAACCTTGATACACATACAGTATACACATTAATATCATAGTTTTATTCAGATAAATAACATTCTTGAATGCCATTAAACTAATTCGTTATGCATCAAACAAACAGCTTCAAAGATAAAACCATAACTGCAAAAAACCAAAATATAAAATTGGGGAAATTAGGACAACAAAAGTAGGAAGAAAAAAAAAACAATATTACTAGGAAAATTAAGAATTTAATTTCACTGATCAAGAGCATTGGGACCAGTACAGTAGCTCAACACATGACTCCAAACCCACTGAATCAAGAACCTCCGTCTGATACCATTCATGTTAAACGTGGCACCATCTTTAAGGTCCGTCAATAACTGTCCCATGTAAGATCCACCACCACCAGTCCCGTATATCCCTTCACAAAGATCCGCTATCTCAACCGGTGCGGTCGGGTCTTGCCCGGCGTACCAAGCATTGATAAACGGATTGGTTGCAAGCTCAGCAACCTCATGAGCTATCACACTTATCATTCCATCTACACCTACGTCACCATTCGGTGACTTTACCGCCTTAAAACCCAGCATATATGCGGGTACGGAAAATGGATACGCACACACGCCGGGACATTGTCTTGCCGAGTTTCCAATCCATGCGTACGGCAGAGTGTACCCAACAATTGAAGGAAACGTGAAATAGTGAAATCCACACATTTCTACAAAAGTCCTCGACGTAGACGTCGTCCGACGTTAACAAAAGGTAGAGTCCACTCTGTGGGTTGACGGGTAACGGCTTGGTCTTCGCGGTGACGGCGCCCTTTATCACGGACTGTAAGGATAATCGCGTGAGCATTTTTCCGTGCGAGTAAAACCGGTCGTTTTTCTCCGAGCCAAGCTTCACGGTTCGCGTAATGTTGGCGCCGGTTTGGTCGGTGTAGAGCCGTACGGTATTCCACCATTCGGCGACAGAGGGGTGTTTGGAATTGATGGCTGAGATAGAATTGATGAACTCGCGGATGACCTTCTTTTGGGTCCTCTGCCACCGGCCGTACCATATAACATGGACTGTGATATCGGCGGTGAGGACTGGACCCATGTGGTATTTCAAGCGTACGAACTCGGACGATCCCTCGAATTTCTTTGAACTTCCGTAGAGAAGCTCTGAGCTGTTATGTGATAGAGAGGCGTTGGGCCATGGACGCCATGAAATGACTGGTTGGGTGGAGAGGGATAGGGCAAGTAAGGTGAAACCGAGATGCAACGGAACTGTTGACTTATTAAGCACGCTGGATAACCTCGGACGCATTTTAGCGGCAGTGGTCAGAGTGAAATATTGGTAGGTGTCTTTGATTTGTACGTGAAGCTTTGAGTCTATATATAGAGCTGATGATTTATTTACTTTTTGAAACTTAAATATTGGGAAATTTAATTTAACATAATAATGTTATTAAATACGTAAAAGTAGAACACTTTCAAATAAATTTATTATCGAAACCATAAAAAGTGACACTTTTATATTTACATGTTTGTTAAATTTTGTTTATTTATTTTTGTTTTATAATTAAATTTATTAATGTATTATACAAACATTATATAAAGGTATAGACTCTTAGATAGATGAAATATAATTTTTTTAATTTAATTTAATTTATGTATATATTTATTTAGATTTAATTTACGTTTGTTTTAAAGAATTGAATTGAAATCAAAATCAAAATGAAAAAAATTTATTTGATCTAATCAAAAAAGAAATCAATATTATATTATTTGATTTATAATTAAAAATAAAAAACAATATATATTCCTTTAATACTCTTATATTCAGTAAATTTTAAATAATATTATTAAAAAAAAAATTTGTTAGATAAAATATATTATTGAAATAATTTTTTAAATAATTATTACTTAAAAAGAAAATATATTATTAAAATTATTATTTTTTTAAATATGGTTTAGTTTTTTGGGATTTGATGTTTAAATTTTAGAATTTAAGGTTATATTTATAGATTAAATTTTATGATTAAAAGTATTAATTTTCTAAATATAATTTTAGATTATATTTGTGTGTTAAGATTTATAATTAAAATTATTATTTTTTTAAATATATTTTAAGAATTTGGGATTTGAGATTTTAAAATTTAAGATAAGTAATTTTTGGATTTGTGATAAGAATTTATTTTTCGTTCGTTCCAACTAAATACAATGCTAATTACATTAATGCAATTTGAAATGACATTGTTATTTGAAGAGGAGCATTAATTCAGCATAAAAAGTCACAAACCATTCATTTTTTTTTTTTTGAACAAGAAAGTGTAGGCCACTTCAAATGTAGATTGCTAGTTAATGGGCTGCGGCTTAGTCGAAACGAGGAGAGAGAATTCGAGATTGAATAAAGCTTCTCTCGTTCTGAGGACATCGATAGGTAGGTACGAGAGATTATGCATTTTTTTTTTAAAACCTAAGTTATTATTTTTTAATATATTTTTAACAACTATATTTTTTCAAATCCAAAATTTTAATATTATATTACGATGACATATAAAACCATTTAAGCTACGTTATTATCTTTATACCTTAAAAAAGTAATCATCTTTATAACAATCTTTCTGTACTATTATTTTATTGGACTTCATCTTAACGTTATGTACACATGAGTTATTGTTTTTATGTTTTATTTTATTATATTTCTTTTGAGTGGTCCATAGCTTACCATTTCTTTTAGGAGTGAGAGTTGTATGAAATTAATAGCTTTTATACATTTTATTTATAAAAATTTAAAGCTATAAAATTTATAATATCTTTATTGAAATTAAAATGCATGATTTTTAAAATAATTTAATTAAAAATTACAATACTAAAACATTTATTTATTTGAAGTAGGGTTAATAGTAAGATGAACATTTTAACTAAAAAAATTGAAAATGTGATTAATTATAAAAATTTGATAATTTTTTAAGAAAATAAATAAGACTTATCATGATAATATTTATTTCAATTAAATAAAACTGAACATATATTAATATTTTTTATATAAATATAATTACATATAAAAATAAACTTTTAATAATAAAATACATAATACGTAGAATAATTAAATTAAATTTTATTTATTCTTACGTTTATATATTTTATTTTATTTAAAAATATGTGTTAAATATTTAAAAATAAGTAATGTTAATTTTTTAAATAATATAATAGAGTAAAAATTATGTTAAGATTTAAATTTTTTAAATTTAAATATATTTTTAAATAAATATTAAAAATAAAAAACGTGATTAGATAATAAAAAAATATTATCAACTCATAATTGATACTTATTAATTAAATGTATATTAAATTAATATAAAATAATTATAATTATTAACATATGTATGACAATGTACAACACTCGTTCCTACTACCACTATTGTTTTAAATAATTCATGTATTAAATATGTATTTATAATAATTAAATGATTTAAATTTAGGGCGGAAAAAGAATGCAGACGTACAGTAGCTAAATTTTATATATTTTTATATTCAAGTTGTTTATATTATGATATATGTTAATATATTTTAAAAAATAATTTTTTATTTTTTAAAATATTTATGAGATACAAAAATATATAAAATATATGGTGGTGTAAAAACCAATAATAATAGCATTTCTGATTACATATATCATTTTATAAATTGAAAAAATTTAATCATATATAAATTTTACTTAAATTTACATATATCAATTATAATATTTTATATAATAAAATAAATTTCAAAAATTATAAGATTATTTATTTTTTAAAAAAATATTTTACGTGACATATAGTAAATAATTAGTATAAATTTTAATAAAAAATTGTGTGAATAACAAATTATATTATAGCACAAAGATATATATATATATATATTAACATTTTTCTAGAAATAGTTATAAAATTATTATTATGATTATTTTAGTTGGGTTAGAGTAGGGCATTGGGTCGTGGATAATGGAGAAGAGAGAATTCTCGGGTTCTTAAACTGGATTGGTGGAAGAGGTGTGAGTGGGACTACAAGTCAGAGTAGGGTAAGGGTTTTGCATCATATATCATGACCATCATAGTGATTGTTCTTGGACAGATTTGTGATTTCATCCTCTGTGATTTTTGCGTTTTTCAAGCATTTTGTTTGATTTGTAATTTTGTATAACATAGTATTTATTGTTCAGTCTTATACTCTCACGCTTCGCTCTAGGATAGAAATGTCACATCATCTTGTTCTCTCTCTCAGGTTATTTTTAAAATATATTATTATAAACTTTTAAAAATAATATATATATATATATTTTTTTAATTTGATAAGAATATTCCTACGGCCCCACAACAGGCCCACACCAAAAAAAAAAAATTAACCTAAAATCATTATAGCATTTTTCATGAAATGTTAATTAAATTAAAATTAAAATTAAAATTATCTTTATTTATTTAATATTATTTTTATTATTATAAATTTTAAAAATAATATATATTTTTTCAATTTAACAAAGATATTCTAACGGCCCCACAGGCCCACACCCAGTTTGGCATTTTTACGAAACTTTTAAATTTCTTGGCTTGACAAAAATCTAATCTCAAACTGAAAGGCCACTAATCCACTAAAACTGTAATATTTTAGAAAAATTTAAGTAAAATAATATCTTAAAATTTATAATAATAAAAATAATTATAATAATATTAAATTATTGAAGTTTGATGCAAAGGAAGTATACTTTATAAAAAATATTGAAATTTGATTTGATAATAATAATAATAATAGATATTTATAATTATAAATTTTAACAATTTTATAAATATTAAGTTTTTACTATTTTATGTTTTAATGTAAAAAGATTTTATTTATTTATTTATTTTAATAACATTTCTTCATGACCAATAAACACAAATATGCTGTTTACCCTACGTTGTTCCTAATTAAAAGAAATAGGTAGCTATGATTAATTAAGACCACCGCTTTTTAGATAATCTCGTATCTTCATCTTAGATAGATAAGAAATGGATACGAAACTTTATGAATAAATTCCGACAATTTGTTTTTCCCTAAAACAAAACCCGACAAGTTCATCATTATTGGAGATATTTTGTGAATTTCAATATTATGTTTTACAAAAAGAAGAGAAAAAGCCCATAAAAAGTTGTCCTCCAACTAGGGCTCTGCAATATAAATGGAATAATATTAAAAACATAAATAAATATAAACAATAGAGTAAGTTCTGCGTTCAGGTAAGTTTGGCCATTAATAAAGGAAAGAATATGTTTGAGTTAGATCTCAAATTAAATTAGATGGTACGATGTTATTGCGAGTAAACTGCTCCAACTATATCCATAAATTATATAAAATAATACTTTAAATATATAATAAAAAATAATAACATGATAATATTAAATAAAATAAAATTTAATATTATATAAATTAACATAATTATAATATAATAGTTAGTAATACACTTTTTTAGTATAAAATAAAGATATAATAAAAATATATAAATACGATTATAATTCGTTTAATTTTAAAAAATATTATTAAAAATATAAAAATAATATATATATATATATAATTATTAAGATATTATTTGATTTATTTTATAATAATATATTTAATATAAATATATCATAATTAAGATAAGTTAACTATTAACACTAAATTTAGTTTAATTCTTTTTGGTAATTAAAATATATTAATTTTTTAAAAAAATGAATAAAATGTCTACATTTATTATAATGAAGTAATTAAAATATATTAAATTTTTTTTAAAAAAATGATTAATTTGCTTAACACTAAAATATCATGCGACCTATGGATTCTTTAAAGAGAATTTAGAATTGAACAAGCTACTAAAAAGTGTGAGAAAATAAATATAGAAGAAAGGAAAATTTTCAAACCAATTAGACGGTACAGCAGTACGGTACAATTTCAAATCAATATAATGTAATTATTATTACATAGAAAAAAAATATCATTTAAATATCAGATATTAAGTTTAAATGTGTGCTCAGTTCTTCACGTTTAAAAAAGTTTGTTCAGCTGGTTTAAGTTTTGAGGAAAAAAATTAATTGATGATAAATAATATTAAATTTATATTATTTATTGATTTATTTTTTTAAAAATAGAGATACTATTCATAATCTTTTAAAATATGAAAAATTAAACGATAACAATTTTATAATAAAAGATTTACTACCTCAATTCCAATTATATTATAACTTATGATAGTGGTTTGACAAAGTATAGGCATTTCATACTAGAAAATTAAGGAAATACATTTTTAAAGGATACTTTTAAGTATCAAAATTAATTAATTATAATTAATATGATATTTTTTATTAAATATAATTATTTATATTCAATTATACTTATAATAATATTATGTAACGTAAATTATAATTTATTTTAAATAGAATTTTACTTTTTTTAAAAGGCTTTAAAATTCAATTGTTAGCTACTTCAATTCGCTTTTTTATACTTAATTTTTGAAAAATTAAGTAAAAAAAAAGAAAAAAAGAGAGAGGTATAATGAGATCAGTGATCATTGAAAAAAAATAATTCAAATCAGTCTTAAATGAAGAAGAAAGGTAGAAATAAGAAGACAGAAATGACGGAGTAAATTGCGGAGCTGCTAATTATGTGTAAGAGTGAGTAGCAGTTGTGATCGTACAAGCCTGATCAAAAGCGACCACTTCCTGTGCTCTACCGGATGTAATTAAAATCTGGCTTCTGGTGAGCCAACTTATTAAAAAGAAATATTAAAAAAAATAATATTCATATAAAACTTAAATGATAAAAAATAATAATATTCAACAATAAATATAAAAAATATATCAGATTTTTTAATAATTAAAATATATAAATAGATGTAAAATGTTATTAATTTATTATTATTAATTTTAAAAATATTATTTAGATGAATCTTTAATATATAATAAAATGTTATTTTAAATTGATATAACTTTTTTCTTAAAATATCCCATAAAAATTAATGAAAAAAATTTAATTAATTAATAATATATCTCACGAATAATAAATTACAAATTAAAGTATAATTTTTAAATTTTAATTAAATTTATATATATATTTTAAAAAAATTAAAACGTAGGATTTTATTTTTAAATTTTTAACTTTATACATAAATACATAAACTTTTTAATCCAGTAATATAATCCATAAAAAATTAAGATTTTACAAATATATATTTATTAATAAAAAAATTATGATATATTTAAAATTTTAAAATTTATAATTAAATAGTATGTTTTCGATTTTCAAAGATTTATCTACAATATTTAATTAAAATTTAAAATGAATAGGACAATTTATTCTAAATTATACTCAACTTAGTGGGACCAAGCGGTGGAATATGACGTTAGTAAGTCTAAAAGGTACACGCGTGCGCTGACATGTGTGTGACACCATACGAATTTCACGCGCGCATTTGAGTGCTAGTAAGACAAGTTTGCCAAATCTTTTGTGATTTCGGTCGGAAATTTTACAGCTTTTAAAAACAATATTGATATTGACAACGTTATTTTTATTATAATATAAAACTAAAATTTCATAAATTAAAACTATTAATATCGATAAAATATAAATTTTTATTGTGACAAATATTCAAATAAATATAACTATTTAAATAGAAAATGATTAAAATTAATTAAAATACTAAATTATTTATAAATAATAATTAAAATTAAACAATTTAAAATAAATTCATCAATATATTTAATTTTTAAAAATAAATGCATTTTCCTTTTAAAAACTCACATGACACATAATTTGACTGTGCATGAGAAAGGGGAGGGGGAGGTACCTTCATCTCATTTTATAGCATATTTGTGGATGCACAATGTAAAAGTATTTTGACAAGTCACATTGTGTTTAATTTTTTGAAAATAAGTTACTTATAATATATTATATATTTTTAATTAATATCAATAATGGATTTTGATATTATTTTTAACTTATATTTTTTAAAAAATAAAAAATCAAGAAAATTATATGGTACCATATATTATAACTTATTGTGTGCAATATTCTCTATTAATTTAAAATTTAGTTAGAATTTTTTTTACCATATTAAGATACAAAATTTATAATTTTTAGATTAATATTTTATTATAATCTCTTATAAAAATTATTTAAAAATAAAATAAATATATTAAAATTTAAATTTAAGATATAATTTAGATATTTATATTAAAAATATATCTTAATCAACAATCTAAAAGTGATAACTAAAAAATTTCATGAAAAAACTAATAAGAGTAACAATAAAGTATTAAAATTTTTAGAATAATTTAAATAAATTAAAAAGATTATTGAAATAAGATGTTAAATAATATAATCTATTATATTGTTAAAATTGAAAGAGAAAAATATTATTAAAATTTTTAATATGAGAAAGAAAACAAGTGAAATTTTATTGTTATATATAGATGAATTAAAATTATATATTTGAACTAATTTTTATTTCCATTATGTTATAAGTTAAAATTTAAGATATCATAACATGATATATATTTTATAAATAAAATAATTGTATTTAAAATTAAAATATAATAAAATATTTTTCTTAAATGTTATATGATTCATTAATAGTGTCGATTATTTAATCTTCGATTGTTACATTTTTTTAATTATAAATATGAATTGTTAAAATAAATTATTTTATTAAGTAATAATATCATGTTTCATGTACGATTATTTGTTAAGATAAGTACGTAGAATATTTTGAGTTAATTTTTTTATTTTATTTTAATTTATTATCGAATGTGTAACTAATTATTAAAATAAATGTAATAATAAGTACTTAAAAAATGAAAATCCGAGGGATAAGCGATGTATATATGAATAAATAGATATAATATGCATGATTTGCATTTCACGTTTTTCGATCTAAAAAAATGTAAATTAATAAGTTACATCTAAGGAATAATATATTAATATCACCATGGTTACCAAATATCTCGTAGAATCTATTTTTATTTTTATTTTAATAAATTTACTTAGTAAATATATTTTGATATTTATATATATAATTATGAATTTTGAATTAATTTTTTTTTATTAATTTAAAGAAATATTATTAGAACGAAAAATATATTATATGTAGAGAATATTCTTAACAATTTTTTACTTCTCACTAGTCACTAAGGTTAAATACTTGGGCCTTGTAACAGCAGCTCTCTTCCGAAAATCATGAGTATGATTAGGCCCAGAAAGTCCACAAACTAGTGGTATAAAATGGGATGGGCAGCCTGGCCCAGCATATTCCAGCTCACTTGGAGCTCGTCCCAACAAGTTTTATTATTCATTATTATTATTATTATTATTATTCATTATTATTATTATTATAAGGTTACGTGCACGTACAGAGACAATTAGGGAAGGGTAGCATCTTTTAAATTAATCAGAATTAAAAATAAATTAATTGGACAATTTGCAAAAACTAGCTGTAGAATATATACTTTGCTCCTAAACAGCAAACAAAAGTGATATTTGATATGATGGTCAAACATTTTCTATAATAAAGAACCCCTTCCCCTTGCTAAGGATGTAACATAAGAAGCATACAGTGAATTTATTGTTCGTGTCTCTTGTCCTTCACCATCCAATGTCTCTTTAATTCGTTATTAAAACCCCAATTTTTTTTTAATTATCTTTAAGTAATTCATCTACAATATAATTATAATATATAAATTATAAATGGTTGGATATGAAAGAATCTACTATATCAATATAAGAGAGAGAAGGTGACAAGAAACTGAAGAAGTATGCTTCGGCCAAAATTCAACTTTTTTTAGATTTCGAACTATGAGTGCTTGTGCACGTGTGGCACGTGCATAAATAGCTTTTGACAGTGTTTGATTATTTGCTAGTGGTCATGAGAGTTGTTCCAGATCCAGTTACAAGTTAGAACCATGAATGTAATTAATTAGCTGTTTTTTTGTTTCCATTTCTTAATTTTTTTAAAAAAAAATAAAAATTGTTCTTCGAAGAGATCGAACGGTCAAGGTAAGTGATGTGGTTAATGATATTTGATTTATATGAAATTGTGTTTTATTTAAGCATGACTGCTATTACATATTATAAATTTTATACGAGTATACATAGTTATTATCATTTTAATTAATTTATAATTATTAAAATAATATTTTCTTTTATGTTAAATTCATATTTTATTTTATTATTAAAAAAAAAATTTATTCTCTTTAAATTAAATTACGATTATTTTAATACTTTTAATATTAAACGATTTAATTTAATAATATTTGATATTATTTTTGTTATACTTTGATTACTGTCATTTTATGCAATTTTAAAATTTGAAAAAAAACGTCAACTTTTTTGTGGAAGGAAAATATTGATTAATTTAACACTAATTATTTTTTTTTTATATATTTTGAATCACACAATTATTTCCTGTGCGCTACTTTTCACTATGTAGTAATATGATATAAGGTCATCATAATCTAAAAAATGCAACGTATATATATATCACGCAAATTTTCATTTAAAAACATATCACACAAATTAAAATTTCTATATACGAGTGCAAAAATGGTAGCTAATTGATTCAATGCTACGAAACGAAAGTAAAAACTAAGTAATTCAATAAAAGAAAAATGAATGATTTATTTGCCGGGAATTAAAAGTGACGACAAGTCGTTTCCTTATAAACTGTTTACACCAAGCTTAATTGTTTATCTGATTTAAGCTTAAAAAAATTAACTTGTTACAAACTTATTATTTGATTTTGTTATCTTTTTGAGAGCAACAGATAGATTAGGTTAATTTGTGTGGAATTTTAAATAGTTGAAATTTGAAAATTAGGCTCTTTTTTTTTATATATATAATTTCTTTCTGATATTTGGATATCTAATTTGGATGGCATTAGATTACTTCTTGAAGCATTTAAAGTTATATTCTTTCATCAAACCAAAGAAAATGATAAAACTAACTAGGGATAAAATGCTAAAAAATTAAATGCAAAATAGTTCTTCAATATATAATATATGATAGGCAGAGTTAGGCAGAGTTGATTTTACATAAATTTCGGCTATTTACATTTGAAACTTGAAACTTGATCGCCTAATACCTACATCTCAATACATCATTAGAAAAGTTGCAATCTAATAATAATCTTTAGGCGAAAACTATGATATAGATTATTACTATATCATCTCCCAAAGGTCTAAGATTGAACTCCTCTGCCTGGTGGAAGTCTTACTCTGAAGACATGTTCTTCACCTGTGCATTTATCAACTAATTAATGGGCTGCGGCTTAGTCGAAACGAGGAGAGAGAATTCGAGATTGAATAAAGCTTCTCTCGTTCTGAGGACATCGATAGGTAGGTACGAGAGATTATGCATTTTTTTTTAAAGCTAAGTTATTATTTTTTAATATATTTTTAACAACTATATTTTTTCAAATCCAAAATTTTAATATTATATTACCATGACATATAAAACCATTTAAGCTACGTTATTATCTTTATACCTTAAAAAAAGTTTTTAATCACCTTTATAACAATCTTTCTGTACTATTATTTTATTGGACTTCATCTTTTAGGAGTGAGAGTTGTATGAAATTAGTAGCTTTTATACATTTTATTTATAAAAATTTAAAGCTATAAAATTTATAATATCTTTATTGAAATTAAAATGCATGATTTTTAAAATTATATAATTAAAATAATTTAATTAAAAATTACAATACTAAAACATTTATTTATTTGAAGTAGTGTTAGTAGTAAGATGAACATTTTAACTAAAAAAATGAAAATGTGATTAATTATAAAAATTTGATAATCTTTTAAGAAAATAAATAAGACTTAATAATAGTTATTTCAATTAAATAAAATTGAACATATATTAATATTTTTTATATAAATATAATTACATATAAAAATAAACTTTTAATAATAAAACACATAATACTTAGAATAATTAAATTAAATTTTATTTATTCTTACGTTTATATATTTTTTTTTATTTAAAAATATGTGTTAAATAGTTAAAAATAATTAATGTTAATTTTTTAAATAATATAATAGAGTAAAAATTATGTTAAGATTTAATTTTTTTAAATTTAAATATATTTTTAAATAAATATTAAAAATAAAAAAACGTGATTAGATAATAAAAAAATATTATAAACTCATAATTGATACTTATTAATTAAATTTATATTAAATTAATATAAAATAATTATAATTATTAACATATGTATGACAATGTACAACACTCGTTCCTATTACCACTGGTGGTGTAAAAACCAATAATAATAGCATTTCTGATTACATATATCATTTTATAAATTGAAAAAATTTAATCATATATAAATTTTACTTAAATTTACATATATCAATTATAATATTTTATATAATAAAATAAATTTCAAAAATTATAAGATTATTTATTTTTAAAAAATAATATTTTACGTGACATATAGTAAATAATTAGTATAAATTTTAATAAAAAATTGTGTGAATAACAAATTATATTATAGCACAAAGATATATATATTAACATTTTTCTAGAAATAGTTATAAAATTATTATTATGATTATTTTAGTTGGGTTAGAGTAGGGCATTGGGTCGTGGATAATGGAGAAGAGAGAATTCTCGGGTTCTTAAACTGGATTGGTGGAAGAGGTGTGAGTGGGACCTACAACTCAGAGTAGGGTAAGGGTTTTGCATCATATATTAAGTTTTTACTATTTTAAATTTTAATGTAAAAAGATTTTATTTATTTTAATAACATTTCTTCATGACCAATAAACACAAATATGCTGTTTACCCTACGTTGTTCCTAATTAAAAGAAATAGGTAGCTAAGACCACCGCTTTTTAGATAATCTCGTATCTTCATCTGAGATAGATAAGGAATGGATATGAAACTTTATGAATAAATTCCGACAATTTTTTTTCCCTAAAACAAAACCCGACAAGTTCATCATTATTGGAGATATTTTGTGAATTTCAATATTATGTTTTACAAAAAGAAGAGAAAAAGCCCATAAAAAGTTGTCCTCCAACTAGGGCTCTGCGATATAAATGGAATAATATTAAAACATAAATAAATATAAATGCGTTCGTTCATGTAAGTTTGGCCATTAATAAAGGAAAGAACATGTTTGAGTTATATCTCAAATTAAATTAGATGGTACGATGTTATTGCGAGTAAACTGCTCCATCCATAAATTATATAAAATAATACTTTAAATATATAATAAAATTTAATATTATATAAATTAACATAATTATAATATAATAGTTAGTAATACACTTTTTTGGTATAAAATAAAGATATAATAAAAATATATAAATATGATTAGTTTAATTTTAAAAAATATTATTAAAAATATAAAAATAATATATATATATAATTATTAAGATATTATTTGATTAATTTTATAATAATATATTTAATATAAATATATCATAATTAAGATAAGTTAGCTATTAACACTAAATTTAGTTGAATTTTTTTTTGGTAATTAAAATATATTAATTTTTTTAAAAAATGAATAAAATGTCTACATTTATTACAATGAATTAATTAAAATACATTAATTTTTTTAAAAAAAATTGATTAATTTGCTTAACACTAAAATATCATGTTACCTATGGATTTTTTAAAGAGAATTTAGAATTGAACAAGCTACTAAAAAGTGTGAGAAAATAAATATAGAAGAAAGGAAAATTTTCAAACCAATTAGACGGTACAGCAGTACGGTACAATTTCAAATCAATATAATGTAATTATTATTACATAGAAAAAAAATATCATTTAAATATCAGATATTAAGTTTAAATGTGTGCTCAGTTCTTCACGTTTAAAAAAATTTGTTCAGCTGGTTTAAGTTTTGAGGAAAAAAATTAATTGATAATAAATAATATTAAATTTATATTATTTATTGATTTATTTTTTTAAAAATAGAGATACTATTTATAATCTTTTAAAATATGAAAAATTAAACGATAATAATTTTATAATAAAAGATTTACTACCTCAATTCCAATTATATTATAACTGGTATGACAAAGTATAGGCATTTCATACTAGAAAATTAAGGAAATACATTTTTTAAAGGATACTTTTAAGTATCAAAATTAATTAATTATAATTAATATGATATTTTTTATTAAATATAATTATTTATATTCAATTATACTTATAATAATATTATGTAACGTAAATTATAATTTATTTTAAATAGAATTTTACTTTTTTTAAAAGGCTTTAAAATTCAATTGTTAGCTACTTCAATTCACTTTTTTATACTTAATTTTTGAAAAATTAAGTAAAAAAAAAAGAGAGGTATAATGAGATCAGTGATCATTGAAAAAAATAAATTCAAATTAGTCTTAAATGAAGAAGAAAGGTAGAAATAAGAAGACAGAAATGACGGAGTAAATTGCGGAGCTGCTAATTATGTGTAAGAGTGAGTAGCAGTTGTGATCGTACAAGCCTGATCAAAAGCGACCACTTCCTGGGCTCTACCGGATGTAATTAAAATCTGGCTTCTGGTGAGCCAACTTATTAAAAAGAAATATACAAAAAAATAATATTCATATAAAACTTAAATGATAAAAAAATATATCAGATTTTTTAATAATTAAAATATATAAATAGATGTAAAATTTTATTAATTTATTATTATTAATTTTAAAAATATTATTCAAATGAATCTTTAATATATAATAAAATGTTATTTTAAATTGATATAACTTTTTTCTTAAAATATCCCATAAAAATTAATGAAAAAAATTTAATTAATTAATAACATATCTCACCATAATTTTGATTGATAGATGGTCGGCGATGGTTACCAAATATCTCGTAGAATCTATTTTTATTTTTATTTTAATAAATTTACTTAGTAAATATATTTTGATATTTATATATATAATTATGAATTTTGAGTTAATTTTTTTTTATTAATTTAAAGAAATATTATTAGAACGAAAAATATATTATATTTAGAGAATATTCTTAACAAAAATTTACTTCTCACTAGTCACTAAGGTTAAATAATTGGGCCTTGTAACAGCAGCTCTCTTCCGAAAATCATGAGTATGATTAGGCCCAGAAAGTCCATAAACTAGTGGTATAAAATGGGATGGGCAGCCTGGCCCAGCATATTCCAGCTCACTTGAAGCTCGTCCCAACAAGTTTTATTATTCATTATTATTATTATTATTATTATTATTATTATTATTATTATTATTATTATTATTATTATTATAAGGTTACGTGCACGTACAGAGACAATTAGGGAAGGGTAGCATCTTTTAAATTAATCAGAATTAAAAATAAATTAATTGGACAATTTGCAAAAACTAGCTGTAGAATATATACTTTGCTCCTAAATAGAAAACAAAAGTGATATTTGATATGATGGTCAAACATTTTCTATAATAAAGAACCCCTTCCCCTTGCTAAGGATGTAACATAAGAAGCATACAGTGAATTTATTGTTCGTGTCTCTTGTCCTTCACGATCCAGTGTCTCTTTAATTCGTTATTAAAACCCCAATTTTTTTTTTTTTGTAATTATCTTTAAGTAATTCATCTACAATATAATTATAATATATAAATTATAAATGGTTGGATATGCAAGAATCTACTATATCAAAATAAGAGAGAGAAGGTGACAAGAAACTGAAGAAGTATGCTTCGGCCAAAATTCAACTTTTTTTAGATTTCGAACTATGAGTGCTTGTGCACGTGTGGCACGTGCATAAAAAGCTTTTGACAGTGTTTGATTATTTGCTAGTGGTCATGAGAGTCGTTCCAGATCCAGTTACAAGTTAGAACCATGAATGTAATTAATTAGCTGTTTTTTTGTTTCCATTTTCTTAATTTAAAAAAAAAAAATAAAAATTGTTCTTTGTTCTTGATCGAACGGTCAAGGTAAGTGATGTGGTTAATGATATTTGATTTATATGAAATTGTGTTTTATTTAAGCATGACTGCTATTACATATTATAAATTTTATACCAATATACATAGTTATTATCGTTTTAATTAATTTATAATTATTAAAATAATATTTTCTTTTATGTTAAATTAATATTTTATTTTATTATTAAAAAATAATAATTTATTCTCTTTAAATTAAATTACGATTATTTTGATACGTTTAATATTAAACGATTTCATTTAATAATATTTGATATTATTTTTGTTATACTTTGACCCACGTTTGGTTGGAGGGAATGTAATGGAATGGAATGAAATCAGAATCGATTCCTTCCATTTTGTGTGTTTGGTTGGACAGAATGGAGGACGGAATTGAATCTGATTACTAAAAGAGAAGGAATCACAATTCCTTCTCCCACCCTAAAACCCTAAACACTAAACCCAAAATTTCAAAACCCTAAATCCAAATCCTAAAATCCTAAAACCCTAAACTTTAAAACATAAATCCCAAAACCCTAAGCACATAAATCCCAAATCCCTAAACCCTAAATCCTAAACCCAAAATTCCAAATCCTAAAACCCTAAATCGTAAACCCCAAATACCCAAATCCCTAAACCATAAACCCCAAATCCCAAATCCCTAAACCCTAAAACCCTAAACCAAAAAACATAAATCCCAAAACACAAAGCCCTAAAACATAAATCCCAAAACCCTAAAGCCCAAATTCCAAATCCTAAAACCATAAAGCATAAACCTTAAACCTTAAAACCCTAAAACCCTAAATCCAAAATTCTAAAACCCTAAACTATTTTTAGAAAAATAATAATTTTAACCCTAAACCTTAACCTACAAATATAACCCCAAATTCTAAATCCCTAAACCCTAAATCACACATCCCAAACCTCAAAACCTTAAATCCTATTTAGAAAAATAATAATTTTAATAATATATTTCTTTTTAATTAAGTAATACTTATTTAGAAAAATAATGATTTCAATAATGTATTTTGTCTGACGAAAAAATAGTAATTAGATGACATTATTTGAACTTTACAGCATGTAAGGTTATTAAGGTTATTTACAGCTTTTTTCATTCCATTCCAGTGGTAAACCAAACACTATAATCCTGATTCTGAGCTTGATTCCAGTGGTCAAACCAAACAAAATTGTTTCCATTCAATTCCGATTCCGATTTCGATTCCGATTCCATTCCACGAACCAAACGACACCTGAGTACTGTCATTTTATGCAATTTTAAAATTAAAAAAAAAACGTGAACTTTTTTGTGGAAGGAAAATATTGATAAATTTAACACTAATTAATTTTTTTATATATTTTGAATCACAAAATTATTTCCTGTGCGCTACTTTTCACTATGTAGTAATATGATATAAGGTCATCATAATCTAAAAATGCAACGTATATATATCACGCAAATTTTCATTTAAAAACATATCACACAAATTAAAATTTCTATATACGAGTGCAAATGGTAGCTAATTGATTCAATGCTACGAAACGAAAGTAAAAACTAAGTAATTCAATAAAAGAAAAATGAATGATTTATTTGCCGGGAATTAAAAGTGACGACAAGTCGTTTCCTGATAAACTGTTTACACCAAGCTTAATTGTTTATCTGATTTAAGCTTTAAAAAAATTAACTTGTTACAAACTTATTATTTGATTTTGTTATCTTTTTGAGAACAACAGATAGATTAGGTTAATTTGTGTGGAATTTTAAATAGTTGAAATTTGAAAATTAGGCTCTTTTTATATATATATATATATATAATTTCTTTCTGATATTTGGATATCTAATTTGGATGGCATTAGATTACTTCTTGAAGCATTTAAAGTTATATTCTTTCATCAAACCAAAGAAAATGATAAAACTAACTAGAGATAAAATGCTAAAAAATTAAATGCAAAATAGTTCTTCAATATATAATATATGATAGGCAGAGTTCGGCATAGTTTATTTTACATAAATTTCGGCTATTTACATTTGAAAGTTGAAACTTGATCGCCTAATACCTACATCTCAATACATCATTAGAAAAGTTGCAATCTAATAATAATCTTTAGGCGAAAACTATGATATAGATTATTACTATATCATCTCCCAAAGGTCTAAGCTTGAACTCCTCTGCCTGGTGGAAGTCTTACTCTGAAGACATGTTCTTCACCTGTGCATTTATCAACTCTCACAACCCAATGACTCCTCCTCCCAAAACTACCCGAACTTGGACGCTCTCCTATTTCTTTTTTGTGACCATTTGCTGCAATTCTATTAAGCAACAATCCTTTTCCAATTGGCAATAACTGAGTTTTAGATCCAATGGACGGCCATGACCCTTTATGAAAAGCATTGTAGCCCACAACAACACCACCACCATTAGGCTTCTTACCCATTTGAATTGCTCTAAAAATACCCTCATGATTTTCAAGATTACAATCAATAAGCACAAAATCAGCCTCTTTGTAATGGGTTAGAAGTAGATTTTGAGCATTCCCAATAACAAACTCTATATGACACACGTTGTTTAGACCAATGAGTTTTTCAGATAGTTGTAGTTCTTGATTCCCACGAAGAATGCAAATTACTCTGCCACCTGTTTGATGAGCTGCCGCAACCAGGGCTAGTATGTTGGAATCGGCAGCACCGGAACATGCCACAACCATAAGTTGTGCATTATTGCCTGCTGCTAGTGCTGATATGAATTCAACAACATCTGGTCGATTTGCTCTGTGAGTGTGACCCTGTTCAATTAATATCACGGAAATCAAGTTTAGAAAACAGAACATGCATTTTGAAAAACAATAAGACAGATTACGAAAACAAAATTATTACTGCTTACCATATTCAAGGTTTTGAGGTAGGCTTTTGTGGCATTCTCAGCAGACCAAACAGCCATGTTTTGTTTTGTGTATTCAAACCAAATGAGGGATGTGAATGCCTAAGTAGTCTTGGGCAATATTACTTTTATAGGAGGATAGAATGGGATGGGATTGTTGATTGAAGATATGTATTGCCATGTTTTGCTGCTTGTCTATCCAACTTGGCCATGTTAGAACCATTATTTGAAAAACATATTTTCAAAAATATATAAATGTTTTGTATATTAATTATAAATTAGGGGAGCTTCCAGGACACACCTTTTGATTATTTTCAAATAAAAAACTATCCTACACAATCAAGTATCAACTTATTATAATATCTGATGATTAAAAAGAAAGAAAAACTTATTATAATATCATGGTTCTACACAATTTTCAAAAGAATCTCAGCTATTAGCTGTCATGTTGTCCTATGGGTCTTATCCTATGGGACAATAAGATTTTAATTACTAGGTTTTAAATTAATGTTTTAGAAACACATATTAAGTAGTTACCACATCTTTCTAGGCACCAGCTAACTATTAGACAATAAATTAGTTTTCACAAAATTCACTAGATTACTAAATTATGTTTTAAATTTTTCTTTTAAGATTTCATAAATGTGAGAATATAGTGATTAATATAGTTGCAATGGTGATATATAAATGTTAGAAATTTAGAATGATTAATGACATATATATGTGTATGTATAATGTATATAAGTGGAATGAATTTTATATATAATTAAACTAATACTCTGAAATATCAAGGAAATGATAGGGCTGTAATTAAAAATAATAATATTTATAAAGAGGTGTGGTGTCATGTTTGCCCCCCGAAAACAAAGAATAGAGATCTAGATTGGATCCAATTGTTTCCCCTACCAAAAACATTGACAACAAAACAACTTGATGATAGTCGATCATCATTTATGTCTTCCGATCTCTCTCACAATCTCTTGCATTATAAGACATATGACACAATAACACGATATGATATTGGTAAAAAAATTTATTAAGAATTAATCAATAATTTTTTCATATTCTTAAAATTCTTATTATTTTACTGTTATAAATAAGAAAAAAAAATCAAATAAATTTTTCATATATCAACTAATATGAAAATATGATACGATAAATGTTGAAATATGATAGGAATAATACGATATAAACACAACTAATACAACACGATTTTCATCTAATGTATATATTATTTGACAGAGAAGATCAAATGATCTTAAAACTTCTTAGAGTGTAAATTATTTATATTTCATGATAATTATAATTATTAGTTTTTTTGTGTCTATATGCTAGGTGCACTATTTTGGCTTCCAAGAATGCGATGAGAAACTATTAAGAGAGAATAATGGGGAAATGGAGGTGTAATATAAAGTACAAATTAAGAAGTAGTGGGTCTAAAGATTTCGTTTGGATGTGTGAGTTAAGTCGAGCAATCCCTGGAGAAAACATGTTTTTTTTAGGTCGAAAGGAACATGTTTGCATGGGTCAAAACAAAAGACGTTTATGAAACACTGAATATTTATCATCACTGTATGATACCATACCTTGTTATTTATGTAAGACACTAAATTCTAAAGAAAAAAAAGGGGGCTGCATTAGACTGTACATATACATGTATACATACATGTAATAAAAGTTTATATATCATACACGTGTGATTAAATTCAAATGATATGATAAAGTGTTATTAATTAATACATTCAAATTTACGTAATTATATTTAATAAAAAATATCACTACGATTTATTTATAATATATAAAAATAATCATATATATATATATGTGTTTTTAAGTATATACAAATACACATATTTGTACAAATACACATATTTAACTTAATTTATGTTAGTTAATTAAATATTGATATTATTATTAAATTTCTTGGATTTTCTTTTATTTAATTAATTATCTATCCTATCCAATTTTTTTTAGCACAATGAAAAAATATTTATGTAAATAATAAAAGATATATAGGTACCAAAAATAAGTATAAGAGAAAGAAAATATAGATAAAAGTAATTAAAGCTCTATCAACTAAAATAATATATATAGCTTATAGTTATAGCTAAGAAGGTGGATTGGATGACCAATCTGGAGGCAGATATTGTAGAGTCGTAGCTTAAACTGTTGCTAGCATGTAAATGTACAATTTTATAGGTGTTAAAAGTTGTTAGGTAGCAATTTCTTTAAAAAAAATTAAACTATTCATATATAAATAAACACTATTTTTATATATTTATTATTTTTTTATAAATATTTGTTATGTTACATTTGAGATTATTGATTATTACTCTAATTTCTTATGATATTATGTTAAAAATTATAAAAAACAAGTTATTTCAAAATTTTAACACAAGACTCTAATTTCTTTTGATATTATGTTAAAAATTATGAAAAACAACTTATTTCAAAATCTTAAATTAAAGAAAAATAACTAACAAATTTTTTATACATCATGAACGCAACTAATTTGATGCACTTGCACATTAGAGAATAGTATACCTCTCTTAAACCGAAAATGATACTAGGAACCAGAGCATATTCACAAATTAAAAAAATTAAAAATCAACTAGTGACTTAAAATAATCATGAGTTTAATTTACTTTGGTATCTAAAACAAATGTTGCTGTATGTATATACACACAAAACTTTCAACTAAATTAACCATATTATTTGATGTGTTCAAACATGTAATTTTGATATGGAAAGACGGAGCCTTATGCGATATGTTCAACTTATGGATAGCAACTAAGGGACAAAATATTTGTAATTTATTTCATCCTATGTTTTCATTTTAGGTATAAATATATTGATTTTTAATATTTTAATATTCATTATTTATTGCCTAAACATCTTTTAGGGTAATCAAATTTTGGTAGATTTTACTTAAAACCGTCTAAGTTTTTTTTCTATACTAAAAATTTATTTTATTTACATGTAAATTCTTTTATATAATTAATTCTTATCATACTAGTTAATTAATACGTGGTAATTAGAGGTGGATTTATATCGGACTTGTTGGACACACATTTTTTCTCAATTTTTTACTTAAAAATTTAAGTGTAATATTTATAAAATTATAAATAAATTACGTGTATAAAATAGAACTTTGTCTTCTCTCAATTTTAATTTTTTAATTTTTACTATTCAAGAACTTACTACAAACTTAATAATTTAATCATATTTATACTCAAATGAAATACATATAGTATTTTTAAATTAAAAAATAATAATTAAAAAATAAGTAACTATGTATTTTTATTAATTATACGTTATTCATAAGTATAAAGGTTAAATCCATCGTTGATGTGAGCAGCATTAGGCAGAGAAACAAAATTTCAAATATTTTGTATAAAATTTACGGAAGTTTAAACATCGGTGCTCTAATTACGTTCCTATGCAGCTTAGAGAACACCAACGCTCACCATTTTCGTATAGAAAAAAAAAATTACTAGGCATCCCTAATTGATTAAGAATTACTAATTAAAATTATGTGAATTTGACGTTCATGAAATATGATAATTCTATGGAGTAAGAAATTGAAAAAGATGACTGAATTTTTTTTTTTTACTTTGTTTAATTGTGTACAAATAATTTGTATTCTTACTTACTTTGAAGTACCATTAATCTATAGGAAATTTGTTATTGGTTTAATTGTATGTAATAATTTTCTTTATAATCTTATTTTTAATTTTTTTTAAATATATTCATTTTTATTATAATGTAAATGAATATACGTTTTTTTATCATGATAAAAATTAAATATATTTTTTTTTACTAAATAAATTAAAATAAAATTAATTAAATAATTAAATCATTTATATTTATTATAATAAAAATATACATCTTTATATTCCTTTCTGTTAGAAAATAACTATTATTCTTGTATGGTATCTCTATTGGGTGAATTGATACTCGCCTAAAATTGCAAATGGGTGAAAAGGATTAAATATTTAATTTCATGGTGTATGATTGAAGGGAAAAATTTAAGTAATGTGTGTTGGAAAATTACGTAAATTTTTGATAAGTCATATTTATGAGAAAACAAGAATAGAAAAATAACACAAAATTTGATAACGGAGTTCGGCCAATCTTGTTTATGTATCCGGACCTACTGCATATCTTTTTACTGAAAGGAGAGAAATTACACAAGGTGTTTACAACACTCACAACTCACAATCCAATTACACCCAAGAAAATTACTCTTAATTTTCTCTCACAAAAGCTTTTCTCTCTAAGCTTTTCTCTCAATTGGAATGAACACTTTGGATGATTAATTCATTACAATTACACATCTATTTATAGGAAAATTCACTCCTTGAATTACTCCTTAAATTAATGGTTCCTTAAATTGCTCATTGAATTAAGCTCCTTGTTTTGCTCCATGAATTGCTCCATGTTTTGCTCCTTAAATTAAGGAGCTTTATGACAATCTCCAACAATCTCCCACTTGAAGACTGATTTCAATCTGTCTTCACACCTCGATCAATGCAGCAGCTTTTCTAGTCTTTATTACTCTAGCAGACCAACTGAAGTTGAGCACAACTTCAGTTTGTCAATAGTCACCACCTTTGTTAACATATCTGCTGGATTTTTGCTTCCTTGAATCTTCTCCAGTATTAACACATCATCTTCCAATAGAGATCTGATGAAGTGATAACGAAGTCCAATATGCTTTGTTCTAGAATGAAATGCTGAATTCTTCGCCAAGTGTATTGCACTTTGACTATCACTATGCAGAACATTCTTCTCTTGTTTGAATCCCAGCTCAATTAACAAACCTTGAAGCCATATCATCTCTTTACTAGCTTCAGTTACTGCTACATACTCAGCCTCTGTAGTGGATAGAGTGACAATTTTCTATATTTGTGACATCCAACTAACAATTGTAGTTCCAACAGTAAATATATAACCGGTGGTGCTTCTTCGGTGATCAACTTCACCTCCAAAGTCTGCGTCTACGTACCCTTGTACTTTTAACTCTCATTTACTAAAGTACAAGCACTTTTCTGTGGTGCCTCACAGATACCTCAAAATCCACTTGACTGCTTTCCAATGAGTTTATCCTGGATTTGACATAAATCTGCTAACATTTCCCACTACATGGCCAATGTGTGGTCTCGTACAGACCATTGCGTACATCAAACTTCAAATGGCTGAGGCATAAGAAACCTTAGTCATCAATTCTCTCTCTTCCTCTATCTGAGGGGACTGATCCTTGGATAGGCAAAAATGACTAGCCAAGGGTGTGCTAACTGGCTTGGCATCGCCCACGTTGAATCTTTGCAAAACACGATTGATGTACTCTGCCTGAGATAACTGCAAGGATCTTTTCTTCTTATTTCTTGTGATTTGCATGCAAGAATCTTATTTGCTGGACCCAAGTCTTTCATGTCAAATTCCTTTGACAATTGCTGCTTCAACCTTTTAATATCATCCATCTGAACCCGTTACTAACACATCATCAACATAAAGTAGTAAAATGATATAACTGGACCTATATCTCTTGAAGTAGCAACAATGATCAGCATTGCACTTCTGGAAACCTTCCGTGTGCATGAAGCTGTCAAACTTTCTGTACCATTGTCTCGGGGCTTATTTTAGGCCATACAAACTCTTCTTAAGTTTGCAAACCATGTTCTTCTTCCCCCTTTCTGAGAAACCTTCTAGCTGGTACATGTATATCTCTTCATCTAAATCTCCATGAAGGAATGAAGTCTTCACATCCAACTATTCAAGATGAAGATCTTCAATGGCTACAATACTCAATACTGATATGATAGTATTAAGCTTCATGATGGGAGCGAAAATGTCAGTGTAGTCAACTCCTTCCTTCTGTTGAAACCCTTTGACAACTAGGCGTGCTTTGTATCTATTGGAACCATCATGCTCCTCTTTCACTCGGTACACCCATTTGTTGTGAAGTGCCTTCTTTCCCATAGGTAACTCAGCTAGTTCCCATGTCTGGTTGGAGATGAGATATTTTATTTCTTCTTTCATAGAAAGCTCCCACTTGTTGGACTCTCGAGTCTGACAAGCTTCATCATAGCATTCAGGCTCCTCTCCATCAGTCAGCAACATATAGTTCATGTATCTCCTGTTAGGCACATGAGGTCGAGAAGACCTTCTCAATACAGGAGCTGGAGTAAGAGGTTGTGGTGTGTCGGAATGATGTGTACTGCATTGTCAAACAAAGTTCCTCTGGTCGAGGACTTGTTACAATTGGTTCTGTTGCCGAAGTATCTGGGACATCACCTGCATCTACAAATACTGACTCATTCTGCTATGAGTCATTGGCGTCTATTTTATGCATGTCCTTATACATCACTCTTTCGTTGAAAATCACATCTCTGCTACGGATAACTTTCTTCTTTTCGTCATCCCAAATGCGGTAGCCAAACTCATCCTCACCATAGCCAATGAATGTGCATTTCTTGGATTTGGGATCAAGCTTATTCCTGCCTTCATCACTGATATACACAAATGCTACACAACCAAAAAAATTTAGATGTGATAGTTTCACCTCTTTTCCGCTCCATACCTCATCTGGTATTCTATACTCCAATGGAACAGAGGGCCTTGGTTGATCAAGTAAGTTGCTGTGTTGACTGCTTCTACCCAAAACTTCTTCAGTAGCCTGACTGTATACGAATGTTTCTTGCTCTTTCTGTCAACGTTCGGTTCATACGCTCAACTACACCAATGTGTTGAGGCGTGCTTGGCACAGTTCTTTCCATTCTGATCCCGTGCTCATAGTAGAAATTTTTGAATCTAATGTCTTCATATTCACCACCATTATCGGTTCTAAGCTTTTTGATCTTTAAACCCGTCTCATTTTCCACCATAGATTTCCATCTTCTGAAAGCCTTAGACTTCATACTTATGCTTTAGAAAGTAAACCCATACCTTCCGAGAATGATCATCGATGAAAGTCACAAAGTAGCGTTTCCCACCAATAGATGAGACGGTCGTTGGTCCCCAAACATCAGAGTGAATAAGCTCTAGCCTTTCCTTCTTTGGGATTCTGCAACTTGTCTGAAAACTAACTCTCTTTTGCTTTCCAAGTATGCAATCTTCGCACATGTCTATCTCCGTAGACTGTAGACCTGGAAGTTTCCCTTTGAGTGCATAATCTTCATCCCTTTCTCACTCATATGGCCTAGTCTCTGGTGCCACAGATTTGGTGTTTCATTGCCTACTGCAACTATAATTGAACAATATGCCTCTGCTGTCATGTAAAGAGTGCCACTTTTTTTGCCTCGAGCAACTGTCATTGCACCCTTTGAAATCTTCCAATCATCACCATGGAAGATCGTAGTGTAGCCTTCACTGGCCAACTGCTCAACTGAGATTAAGATCCTTCTAAGATCGGGAATATGCCTGACATCCTTCAACTCCTAAATAGATCCGTTCAACTTAATCTTCACTACACCTTTGCCAATAATAGCACATGGTTGATCATCACCAAGATATATTGTTCCAAGGTTTCTCAGGATATATTTCTCGAAGAATTCTTTTTGTAAAGTAGCATGGAACGATGCTCCAGAGTCTAACACCCAAGATTCTTCCTTGCTCTCCAAAGAGCATATCAATGCATTGTCTCCTCCTGAGGTGGAAGTAACATTTGCTTATGCCTTCACTTGTTTATCCTTCGGTGCACTCTTGCACTGATTTTTGTAGTGCCCGGTTCTTCCACAATTCCAACACTAGATAGTCTTCGAGCTATGGGAATTATTAGGATTCTTGGATTTAGACATCCTGTCCTTTGATCTACCTCGATAGTCTGTTCTGCCACGTCCATTCCCTTTGGTTGAATTTCTTCCTTTTAACTCTGTATGCAAAACTGAAGAAGTTGACGATTCACCTGACTCTCTACGTCGGATCTCTTCATTGAGAACTAAATCACGAACATCGTCAAATTTTAACTTATTGCTTCCCGACGAGTTACTCACAATCGTGATAGTAGCATTCCAACTTTCTAGTAAAGAAGACAAAAGTATTAACGCTCGTACTTCTTCATCGAATTCAATTTCCACTGAACTCAACTGGGTTGTGACTGTGTTGAGTTCATTGAGATGTTGAGCTACCGATGCGCCTTCATTCATCCGCAAATTGAACAAACGCCTCATCAAGTGCACTTTGTTTGAGGCTGATGGCTTCTCATACATATTGGAGAGAGTTGCCATAAGACCCGCCGTGGTCTTTTCCTTTGCTATGTTGAAGGCAACATTACGGGATAGCGTCAATCGAATAACTCCGAGGGCTTGTCTGTCTAAAAGATTCCAATCTTCTTCCTTCATAGCTTCTTGTTTCTTCCCTGAGAGAGGTTGATATAGATTTCTTTGATACAGATAATCCTCTATCTGTATTTTCCAAAACCCAAAATCTGTGCCATCAAATTTCTCGAGTTTCACCCTTCCTTCATCTACGGACATTGCTCCCACTAAAATCTGACTTCCTCTGAATCATTTCTGACTATTTCTGTAAACCATCGTGTATTAGAACACCTCCGTCAACGAACAAATATCGTCAACAAAATTTCACTATTCATGTAATTCACTATAAACGTAAATAGTAACCTTGCAGAAAATTGACAGAAATCACCACCAATAGCTCTGATACCAATTGTTGGGAAATTACGCAAATTTTCGATAAGCCAGATTTATGAGAAAACAAGAATAGAAAAATAACACACAAATTTGATAACGGAGTTCGGCCAATCTTGCTTACGTCTTCGGACCTGTTGTAGATCTTTTTACTGAAATGGGAGAAATTACACAATGTGTTTACAACACTCACAACTCACAACCCAATTACACCCAAGAAAATTACTCTTAATTTTCTCTCACAAAAGTTTTTCTCTTAATTGGAATGAACACTTTGGTGATTAATTCATTACAATTACATATCTATTTATAGGAAAATTCACTCATTGAATTACTTCTTAAATTAATGGTTCCTTAAATTACTCCTTGAATTAAACTCATTGTTTTGTTCCATGTTTTGCTCCTTAAATTAAAGAGTTTTATAACAATCTACGACAATGTGTACGCATGAAATGATTTATTTTTATTTTCAAGCCAATATTATTTGTGTTTAAAGTAAAATAACCTCTTATATGTAGAAAACTTAATTAGATTCTCAATATCATCCATACAAGTGTTTTAAAACTTTCTCGTAACTGCAATAGAAGGCAACTAGAATGCGAGCTTAAAACTTTCTCGTAACTGCAATAGAAGGCAACTAGAATGCGAGCTTAACATATTTTTGGAATAGGATCAACATTTTCCATAACCTCTTACATTATTCTTTTTATAAAAGAAAAGAAAAAAACATTATTTTGGACTAATAGATCTTATTTTCAGATATTTGTATAGTTATTGCCTATTGCGGAGTAGGCTGCTTTAGTTTTCTAATTATATATATATACACTTTTTCACAAGAAGTTAATGATTTTATTGTTAATAAAAAGATGTTTAAATACAAGTATAATTTATAAATAATATATAAAAACATATTATATGTAATATGAGAGGTAAGTTAGAGAAGCAGGTTAAAACCCAATTATGCATCAACGACAAAATCTTTGATACGTGAACAATTCAATCTATCGCCTTATAATGACATTATGTTTAACATGTATTTACACATTCATAAAATCCTATAGACTTCTATTTAAATTAAAAATAAGATTGAACAATTTACATGATAAGAAAAATTCGTTGTATGTCAAAAAAGTAAAATTTAACTAAAAATTAATACAATAATAATAATAATAATAATAATAATAATAATAATAATATGTGTATGAGACATTCTAATAACTAAGATTGTCATGACTCAATGAGTAAATCAATTATTTTTAAAGAAAATATAATTTTGAAAGTTTTTTTAATAATAAACATGTAAGATGAAGTATAAAGAATTAAATGATTTTAAAAAATAAAAAAATAGAGTAATTTTTATTTTTTTTAATAAAAATATTATGCAGGTGATTTTTTTCCCTAAGAAATAATTATTGCTACTTAATGTGAAAATGGATGGTTTACATATTAAAAAAAGATGTAAGTAAATATTAACACATAAAACATAAAAAAGAACTGGATAAAGAATTAAAAAAAATGGATGTATATATTAATCCAAAAACTAAGAAAATATTATGATTAGCACAAAAGAAACTAGGAAAATAATATTAAAAAATGAAAGTTTTTGCAATTAAAATTGAGGGAGACTGTAAGAAAAAAATTACTTTTGATGTTGAAGACTCACCTAAAGCATGCCAAAAAAACATAAAAATTAATAAAAATATTAAATAAATGTTATTAATGAGGATCTAACATCAAATGGTTTTTATAAGATACACAAGTAATAAATAATACGTATAAAATAGGAAAGTAAAAAAAAAGAAGAAGAAGAAAATAGTAAAATATTATTTTTGATTATCATTATGCCTTATATTTTAAAAAGAAAGAGAGAAAAGTGTAGATACAATTTATAAAGAGCAATTTAACATTACGTATGCGACTATTGCAATTAATATCCTTCGTCTTAATCTTTTATACTTTCTGTTTTTCATATTCGTTTAACATATAAATAATCAAATTATTTAACATAATTTTATTTTTATATAAATTAAAAAATATATATTTATTTACGTAACAAGAAAATAATAATATATTTATATATATATATTTTTTAATTTTTTTAAAAAGATTAAAATAAAATTATATATATATATATAAATAAAATTATATTATATAATTAAACCTCACACAGTAAGAAAAGAGATCAAGATGTGTGGTAGGTTGCTTTTGAAGTAAAGGAAAATGAGTATGGAAAGAAAAATAACCATGAATTTAACATGTAAATTTTTGAGTGAAAGGGTTTGGTTTGAAAGTCTGGATTGGGAGTGAAAATGTTTATAGAGAAAGTAAATGCAATTTAAATGACCCAAATGAAAAAATAAAAAGGAAAATAAAAAAAAAGGAGAGAAACGCTAATTTTTTTTTTTCTACCGAAGAACCCAAATAAAGATGAGTTCTTTTTGAGTGAACAAAAACAAGATCCAATCAATGAAAATTAACATTCCTGGAGATGAACCCAAAATAATTATGGATTGCACCATACACTTTTAAATTTGGTATATGCATTTTTTTTCTTCATTTTATAGGTTTAATTTGATAATTTTTAGATAAACCCAATATAATCAATTTATTTTTTAACTGATATTTTTCTAAGTTTGACTTAAATTTTTTCTTAAAAGTAACATTTTTGATAATATTCCTAAAAATAACATTAATTTTTTTTTAAAAATATATTCTCTTACATCAAATAAAAATAATTTTTCTTTCATTTTGAGTCTTTTTTGAGTCTTTTACATCAAATAAATGATATTTATGTTTGTTAAAAAAGTTTGGTTTTTTCTTTATCTTAATTATAAATTCGATTATTTTATAATTAAAAATAAAATTTATAATATTTTTATAAATAAATTATATATATACAAATATAATGAGAGGACAAATAACATTAAGAAGACAGAAACATTAAGATAATAAATTGTGATAAGAGAAAAAAAATTGTATTTTTTAAGAAAGAGTTTTTTTTTTTACTTTTACTTTTACTTTTAAGATAAATTTAATTCTATAGTTAAAAAAAATATTATATCAGATTAACTCAATTTAAAAATTACCTACAAGTCTTCCCATTTGAATGAAAATCCTAGTTTATTATTCCTTTGTGAATTAATTTGCAAATAATAAGGTTTAAACTTTAAATTAAAAAGAATTGAAAAACAAAAGTTGAAATCGAACATCAGCAAGCAAAAGACTTTCGCTTCGCTTCATAATCTTCTTCTTTTAGTTTTCACAGAGACAACAAAGAAGGATTCAAAGTTCGAGAGCTACAGAGAGAGATGGGGAACATATGTGGTTTATTTTGTGGGTGTGTGAACCAATCAACCGTAGGCGTCGTGGAGAGATGGGGTCGCTTTGAAAAATTGGCTGAGCCTGGTCTTCACTTTTTCAATCCATTTGTTGGTGAATTTCTCGCTGGTGTTCTTTCCACCAGGATCTCCTCTCTTGACGTCCGTGTCGAGACCAAAACCAAGGTTAGTGTTCTTTAGTTCTCAACTAAACTTTAGCGGAAATTAAAAAAAAAAGGTTTACTTGATTTTGCGTGTTAAATTCAGGATAATGTGTTTGTCCAATTACTTTGTTCAATTCAATACCGGGTCGTCAAAGAGAACGCTGATGATGCATTTTATGAGTTGCAAAACCCCAAGGAGCAGATTCAGGCTTACGTTTTTGATGGTAATAAATATGCCTTACCCTTAATTTACTTTTTGGAATAACTAATTTTGTCCCTTTTTTATTAACCATGGGATGAAATGGTCAGGTTTTTTATATTATTGGGTTTGGTTAATTATATTTTAGTGGTTCGAGCAATTGTACCCAGAATGATTCTGGACGAGCTTTTTGAACAAAAGGGTGAAGTTGCTAAATCAGTTCTTGAGGAACTTGAGAAGGTAACTTTGAATTTTCCCGATATATACTTATACCACGATCTTCCTCTGTTTATCTTATATGATCTTGAATAGTGCTTGTGTATTTTAGTTGCCACCATGGACAAGTTTTGTTATTGTTTTTAGTTTTTACTACCATTGCTTGCAAACTGCAGTAGATTTTCGTCTTGAAGAACTTGGCTTTAATGCTGTTCCTCCCATACAAGATTGTTAGTTAAAATGTTAAATTGAACTGGCTTCCATAAATTTATGAATTGCGTTTTTATTGATGCATCAGTTCATGAATATGGTTGGATTTATATTATTTCAAAATTTCTTTAGTAAATTTCATTGTCCGTAAAACAAAGATAAATTTTTGTCTGGTCTCATAAGACAGTTTCTAAAATATCTTTAATAATATTAATCTCTTCAGAACGCTCTATCGATTTCATAATTGTTGGGTGCATGGGGATTAGATAACGGCAAGAATTTGTGTGCAAGACATTTTTTTAGATTGAGTTTTAGATAAAACCTTTATCAGTTTATCTTATTAGATGGTGTGGCTACCTGGGTAGAAGAACTTTATTTTTATTTGATGGGGAATAAAATTAGATAAATAAGAGGTTTTTATTTACTAAAGAAAAATAAGCAGTAGAAGTTAAAGGTCTTGGTTTTTTCTTATGTATCTTATGTGGTTTTCTTATGTATCTTATGTCCCATATTTTGTATGAACTTTGTATCTTATGTCCCATATTATTTTTGTATGAACTTTGTAAGAGACTTTTGGCCTCTAATATAGACAAGCTCATTCCATGTACTAGCATCCAAGACAATACACACATTTCTACATTTGAGAAAGTTCTCTCTTGTTTCTTTTTTTTATATTTCTTCTAGTTTAGGAATATCTTATTCTCTTTTCCCTTTGGAAGTTGAGTTTTCTTATATGTGAGATAGAAGAATATCTATAAGTTAGTTATATTCTAGAATTGCTAGAGTGATCAGCTAGAAAGAAAGATAATATCTCTAAGTTAGTCCTATTCTAGAATTGCTTGCTAGAGTGCTTGTCTAGTTGTGAAATATTAATAGGCTTGTTCTATCCTAGATTCACTAGAGTGAATGTCTAGTTAACTAGTTGCCTTGTATTTGTATTTGTAGTTATCATACAAATATGATGAATTCTTGCCATAGAATAAGTTTGGTTAGTTTAATCTTTGTTCATCCATTCATAATTTCCAAAGTGCTTCCATATTTGGATTACTTGCGCTTTCATCCTATGTTAGGTGCTATCAGAGATTCTATATTTGAGCATTAGTGCTTCTGTCTTGCGTCCTTAATTGGTATTACGTGAATGAGTTGGATTAAGTATGATTGTTGTGATAATCTTCATACCCTTATGTATTAACTAAAAATGTTTGGTCAGTTCTCCTTGTTTTCCTTGTGTAGCTCAACAAATCTATACCCTGTAAATTTATTTTGAATCTTTGTATATGAAATCATGAACTAGGTGATGGGAGCTTATGGATATAGCATAGAGCACATATTGATGGTTGACATTATACCTGATGAATCTGTACGCAAGGCAATGAACGAGATTAATGCTGGTAATAATCCTTTATATTGTGTGTGTTTTCTGGTTCCATTCGCCAACAGTGTTTCCCTTTAATATGGTTTGGAAACGTGCATGCGAATATCAGAATATTTAATGACTATCATCTATAGCAAGAACTAAGAAGGTTCATGTATTACTGTGTATATGAGTTAAAAAAATGAACTTGTATTATACAGCTCAAAGGCTCCAGCTAGCTAGTGTGTACAAAGGAGAAGCAGAGAAGATACTCCTAGTTAAAAAGGCAGAAGCTGAGGCTGAGGCCAAGTACTTAGGAGGGGTAGGTGTGGCCAGGCAAAGGCAGGCAATTACAGATGGCTTGAGGGAGAACATATTGAACTTCTCAGACAAAGTAGAAGGTGCCTCAGCAAAGGAGGTGATGGAGTTGATAATGGTGACTCAGTACTTCGACACGATTAAAGACCTTGGCAATTCATCCAAGAACACCACTGTTTTCATACCTCATGGACCTGGCCATGTTAGAGACATTGCTGGGCAGATACGCAATGGAGTTATGGAGGGAAACAGTGCCAACATCAACATGGAGTAATTTTTGCGCATTTATATGGTTTATATGAAGTAGTGAGTCTAGTTAATACTTTAAATTTACACAATTACAATTCAATAAATTTACTTTGATTCCAACAGAGAGCAAACTGTTGAAGTTGAGATGTCATGTTCCTATTTGGTTTATCAGACAGTTGAAGTATATACATTTGTAAATACTTTTTGTCTCAGATTTCATTAGATTATTCTTTATTCAATGATCTAAGTTGCTATGTGTCTCGACCTAAAAATTATAGGGATGTTCACTTGGTATGTCTTTTGTTTTGATACGCAGTCGTGTTAGACTTTGGCTCACCTAGTTGATTAGCTGTAAGATTCAGTTTTTTTCTTCTTCATGTTTTAAGTTACATATTCGACCATATTGAATCGTTTGATAAAAATTAAAAAAAAAGTTTAGTTAGAGATGTAGGGATAAAAAATGGAGAATTGTATTATTCTTATTGCTTTCGATTTGAGTATTTTAATTCTAAATTTTTTTAAAAAAGTGCATCTTAGTTTTAAAAGAGTATATTTTTTTTTTCTTCTTAAAAATGGTGCATGTAAATCTTGGATTTTGAATTTTTAAAACTAAAATTTACAATTTTTTTTTTAAGTAACGAGCCTAAAAGGCTAAACACATTTTTTTTGTAAAAACTATGATACCATTCGTTCCTCTAACATCTAAAAAATAATATTTGGCAAAGGGAATCAATAACACGATTAAGATATGATAGGAAAAAAATAACAGGAAAGTAAAAAAATTTAAGATAAAATAATATTGCTAGGATTGCTCCTTGTAAATTTTTTTTAAAATAAAATAATGTTGCTAGGATTGCTCCTGGTAAGAAATAACCGTGAGCATATGCATGAATTACCGACAGAAATCAGTTATATTGTAATACATGGATTAAGTTGTTATATAAAAAAAAGATTCCTTACCATAATTGGGTAGAATGATTTTTTTCTTCTTCTTATCTTTGATGTTACGTTTTGCTCTTTAGTGAGTTTTGGTACCTCTATTGTTATTAAATTGTAAATATTGAGTAAATAATTGCAATGATTATATTGTAATATAGTGACAGTGGTGAGAGGTAGTTATTTTCTTGAAAAATAAAAATAAAAAAATGATTGTTTTCCACCATATCAAACTTCGTTTTAGGAATCATGCTAAACATGTGCACTTGCGTCCTTTATAAATTGTGTAATTAAAATTATTCGAAAATCATTAAGTTATAAGAATGTTTTTTTATCAATAGCGATTATTAAAAAATATCCAAAAAAAATATATTTTTTCAAACTATTTAAAATTTTTCTATTAAAATTAATACAATAAATATATAATTAAAAATGAATAATTTTACTTCTAACTTAATAGAATAAATCCAAAATTAAATTATCGACACACTTATAAATGAACATCACATATACAAATAAAATATTCTAAACTTATACAAATATTGGAAGCTATATATATTTGAGAAAGATTAAGTACAATAAGTAGAAATTCTATTTTTCGATTATTCTTCAATTGCAAAAATCAAACATATAAAACTATTTTTATAAACCAAAATAACAAATTAATTAATCAATAATATAATTTTTTTTACCTCAACATCATTTTCTATAATAATAATAGTGGAAACAGATGAATTAGAAATAACATATCTTAACAAATTATAAATTATATTAATACTAAATTAAATGATTAATAAATAATACGTAAAATAAGTGTTAATAAAATATAACATGTACAATACTAAATATATAGACTTATACATTGTTTATGAATATTAGCCCATGATCAATTTTGGGTATACAATAAAGCTTTCAATGTGTTTTCTTTAAATCTATTATAATATTTGCTCACTACTATACCATTTATGCTAAATGTAGATTTTGAATCAACTGTAATCATCAGAATAACCAAGATATCTCTATCCATGTCAAACATTATTTGATACTTATGTTCGTTGCACTTTCACCAAAACAATATATCAAACTCTTCATCCGAAATTTTCACATCAGTTTTCTCTAAATAAGAATCCAACTTAAATTTCAAAATTCTCTATTTTGCATTAATTTTTATTGTTTATACTCAATTATATTGCTAGGATTTCGAACAAAAGTACTTTTTAAATATTAAGACATAGTGGAACGTGTTAAAAACTTCATTTATCGAAGATGATATTAGTTCATGGTTCATACGCTTTTATTATTACTATTACATAAAATGATGGTAGAGTTTTTATATCATTGATTAATCAATTTGTTATTTTGGTTTATAAAAATGATTTTATATGTTTGATTTTTGCATGACACTCATACCGTTGAAGACTATTTGGAAGAGATAATTTTTGTTTTATTGTACTTAATTTCTCTTAAATTTATGTAGTTAATTTCTAATATTTGTATGAGTTTGAAATATTTTATTTGTATACTACTCATTTATATGTGTGTGGACAATTGAATTTTAGATTTATTCTACTAAGTTAGAAGTAAAATTATTCATTTTTAATTATTTTTTATTGTATCAAGTTAGAATAGAATTTTTTTTAAAAGTTTTGAAAAATGTTTTTTTTTTTTCGCATAATTTTTAATAACTGTATGAATTATTACTCGGAGTTAAAAAACTGATCCCAAACAGTAATAATTTTTGGACGATTTCGAATATAAATTTTATAATTTTGTTTAAGAATAATTATATCAAAATAGTTCCGATATTTAACCATGTTACTATATCAAACTTTATTTTCGGAATAATTATATGTTTTTTTTTTGGGTTTTTCCTCGCAACTCGCAAGAATGACTTCATTTTGTTGATTCATAATCGTTCTGTCTATTACACTCGAACTCGTTTATTCAAATATTAGGTAATTAAAATTAAATGTTTGTTAGAAATTATATTCCATTAAGACCACTTACCTTGTAGTCGTGTGATGATAGATGATCATTTGAGATAAGTAATTATCATTGTCTAACATACCCAAACTGAATGATTAGATTCTCTACTACTTAAAATGGCCAACTAAACGTATTATTACTCACACTTGATTCTGAAATGAACAGTTTATTTTCCCTCTGGTCCACAAGGCAAGGCAATTAAGTAATGCTATTAATAATAATCTCTTATTTTTAAAAATAAAAAAAAAAAAACAAAATCTCACTTGTTGAAGAACTCATTATGTTGGCTTTTGCTTGATTAATGGAGGTGGAGGTAATCTCCTTGATACGCAATGCACACTATAAAAGTATTAATACTATCTCGAAAAATGAAAAATGTTAGTATCTATCTAATTTTATATACATTTTTATACCAATAAACTTTATAGGATACCATGAGTCATAAAGATACACACTTGAGTACTGGGCAACATATTAAAATTCAAGAAATTTAATCAATAATATTTGTAATATCTATTTTTTGATATGTTTTAATTAATTTAAAAATTTATATAGTAAAAGTTTCAAACACTTAGAATTAAACAAATATACAAAAAAAAAAAGAATATATCAAGTTATTTGCAAGACATGTAAGATTTAGCGGTAGTAATTAATAGTATGATATTAATTACTCTCTAATTCTTACTTGCACCAATTTTCAAGTTAAGTGTGTAAACTTTATTTATTTTTAACTCTTTTAAATATATTTAAAGAAAAAGAATATAACAAATTATTTGCAAGATATGTAAGATTTGCTAGTAGTAATAAATAATATTACATTAATTACTCTCATTTTTATTTGCATTAATTTTCAATTAATATATGTAAACTTTATTTTTTTAAAACTTTTTAAATATTTAAAAAAAAATTAATGTATAAAATGAAATAAAATTTATATGTATCATTTGAATAATAATACAAGTAAAAATGAGAATATGATAGATGTTTACTTCTCACAATAATTACATACCGACGGCAAGGAAGGCCTACAGCCAATAAATACTACCATTTCATTTCAATATCATTAAACAGTACATGACATGTGCTTCAAATTCAAAAACAATCAAACCATAGTATAAGTGGAAATTAAAGATGACATAAAGAAGATTAATCATGGGAGAGCATTAGTGTCAAGATTCTTGTAGAAAGACTCTTGTCTTATACTAATAATTAAATCTACTTTCTCTTTAACAAGATCATGAGTGCATATAACAATTAGAACATACATACTATACCATTTACCAACAAGTTTTCTCACTAGTTGTTGTGCAGTCAGTATTTTGCCTGTTTATGCCAACAAAATCCACTGTCCCTAGAATTTACTAAATTGAGCATAAAAGTCAAATTTAACACTATTATATATCACAAAATATAACAAATGCAATTTACCTTTTACAATTTAATAGAATATGTGCCCAATTATACATTAATTTGTAAGGATTAGCATTTTTCAAGGCAAATTAAAGGTAAAACTAGAACAAACTATTATCGAACAGGGAAAATAATAAAATTTATATTATTTACAAGACGTTTCACGTTTATTTTTCTTATTAGATGGGAGTAAGTAATTGGGTAAATCTATAATCCATTAGAAAGGTTAAAGAGTCTAATTTCTTTATTAGTTTTAACCTATAATAGTAAGTTAATTGTTATGTAAAATATACTATTTTAAGACGGTAAGTATTTTAAATTTTTAAATGCATATTTAAATATCAAATGTATTTATTTTTTAATTTTTTTTAATTTTTATCAATTTGAAGTATCGAGTATCCACACATGTCCATGTCGTATCCGTTAGAGAGAGATATATAATAAAAAATGAAGATTCTATAAAACATAGGTTAATTGTGATCTTCTAAAATTTCTTCTTTCACATTTGTAACATGAGTCAATGTCATAATAGTATTTCCATACTTGGAACATTGTTCAGCTACAAGAACTTTAACCAGTGACTAACAAGTACTCAGCTAGTTTTTGTCATACACTATCCAACATCTCACGTTTTCATCTCCTATTATTGCTTTATCAATTTTCAATTTCCTGATATAATAATAAGAAGAATGCCATTGAATCTCTAATGATTCACCACCAGAGACAGAAACTGGGTTTATAGAAAATTCTAAAAACAAAAAATATGATAAATTGATAATGGACATGAAAGGGGCAATGGAGCTATAAAACTATTTACTCAAGACTGAAATTCCACCTCACCAGAACAACCAAAATTGGTTAGGCACACTTTTCTTGACTGTCTCCACATGTTAGGTATCCTATCAATCAGTGCAGGCCTGAAAATAGAAAGATCATGCATTAGATAAACCATTTCTTTATATTCTTAGCAAAATATTCTTTAGAAAATAGACTAATAATTTTGACTCAAGCTAAAAGGACAGTTACTCTAAGTCTCAACAACTTGTAACAACAAATATATGTACCAAACATGTGTTGTTTCACCTGGACCTAGCTCTACTCCTGAAAACGCGCTTGCAAGGGTGAGGACTGTCCAGGCACTTCCCCTCATTTTTATTTCCTCAACACTTTCCCTGGTCGATGTGTGACTTATTTCCTCAATACTTCCCTTCACATCGACTGTGCCAATGGACGGTGGTGGTCTTATGGTTGCCACGGGTGGTAGTGCCGGATAACTCCTCCACCGTCAAGTGTCCCTGCTTTGATACCATGTTGTTTTATCTGAACCTAACTTTATCCCTGAAAACGCACTTATAAAAGTAAGTACTGTCCAGACTTATAACCAACTCTTGGTGGTCCCCTGATCAATGTGGTACTTATTTCCTAGAGAACATGTTAAAAGAAGGTCTAGCATATAACTTACTAACATAAGAAACACCTATCTACTACTGAGAGTCAACATTGCTAACGGCAAGGTTCAGTTCAAAATCGTCATGATATCCTTTCAGCTATCTTAGTGCAAATCCATGCCGACAAACTTTCTTGCTTTTGCTTTGCCCAGATCTTTCAGCAATCATGAAAAGCCTAATTAAAAAACAATGTAAAGTACTAGTTTCCACTTTGAAATTAAAAGTTCAGAAAAGGGCCCAATTTGAGAGCAGAATGTCAAAGAGTGGTAATGTTTAAAGGACAAGTTACCAAAAATTATAGGGAATAAGCCAAGCAGAAAGTTTAGTGGGAGATGATGTAAAGTAGAGAGAAAGAAAGAGAGAGGAGAAAGAAGGCCATATCTCACTTTTGTTTGACCTAGCAAAAAAAAAAAAAAAAGACTAAAATGGACATAATTCATGGTGGGGCTCCCCATTTTCACAACCAGACACATCAGGAGATAGGTGGAAGTAAATCTGCAATAAGTGCTCTTTTGGCCACAAATATCTGTCTTGATTTCTTCTAAGGTTGATCCCTAGAATGACTTTAGTCTCCTGTCTTTTTTCCCAATCTTTCAAGTAAATTATAATCTTCAGGATGACTAATAAAGAAAGTTTTGAATTCTTACACAAATATTACTTATGGAAGTAAATAAAAAAGCATACAATGGTTTCATTTGTTATTTTTCTTACAACATAAAATAACATGTCTTACGCAAAAAAAAAAAAAAACACATGCATGTTCCCTTTAAAAAAAATATATGTTTTTGGTAAAAAATATATATTTTTTACATAAGAAACACAACATATTTTTTTTTTTGAGTGAATTAAAAGTGAAACTCATATATGAAAAGAGGTTATGTAATGCAATTAAACAAATAAAAAATTAATGGCTATACACCGTAACAGCCATATAGCTCTCACTCTGTTCCAAAAGCAAAATTTCACTGCATAATCCAACGATAGGATATTAAAATATGGCTAGGCAGAATAGTCTGCAGTTCAAATTAGCTTCTTGTTTCTCCTACATTATGAAAAGAAATACCAATGACTTATTTACATAATTTCAGTATGAGACAGTAATTAACTGCTTCGTGTGAAATCCCTAGTCTCTATATACAAAGTAAAAACACAAAAATAATATGTTTTTAAAAGGTCCAAAAAAAAAACTACATTTCTAGTGAATTAATATCATGTATTTTATTTTTAGCCAGTTAATCCCAGTTCTTCAGCATAAGTTCTGTTTTATTGATCACCGATTCTCATATTGGATTGAGATTCAGATACCCAAAGAGGATAAGAGCGTGTAAGTGTTAATTGCATTAATTACAAGATCTAAGGATACTGGGATTGAGCTATTCATTATCTGTATTGGAGCTTATAAGCCTAAATACAGTTCAATGCCATGTAGCATATGCACAACAGCCAAAATCACCAATGTCTAGTTCAGTGCTTGTTGAACACGTTTATTACGTCTAGACTTTTTCTCTTTTCTTTGCTGGCAATAATAAAATTTGCCTCAAGTTACACATGGAAAAAGGAAAGAAAGAAGATAGAATAATGCATCAAGGGCAAATAAAGATGAAAAAAACGAAGCAAATCTATTCAGACATAAGGGAGGATGGAGTGAAGAACAAGTTTCTAATAGATAGTAACAAATGGAAGCAGATTTCAGAACATTTCACTCAGTATCTTTCTCTATGGATTTCAAGTTAATTTCTAAACCAAGTATTTAGAACTTTTAACACAAAGGTCAGTCAGTTATCTTCAAACTGGGGATGGGTTTTGGAGGTGAAGCAAAGAATGTCCCAAAGTTGCAAAAGTCAAAATCTTATGTAGGCCTTATAAACTTACGTAACACCCACTTCACCCAAGAAGCATGTGATTTTTGGAGCTTAATACTTTATCTTCCTCATTTCAACATGAAAAATACATAGTTTTCTTAGAAACTTTGTAAATACTAGTCTCTTTGAGAGTAAACAATTTGAATGAATCATGCAGAAAGGCCTGGACCAGTGAAATATTTTTCATTCACGTTCTATGCCCTATTAACCACCATTTTCAAAATATGTAAAGGAATATAACAAAGACATAATTGAGGAAAGAATTAAATAAATCCTAGAGTTACAAAGTTTCACAGAAATTGAAAACGAAAACATTACACTGAGTTGGGTGCATCAGCAAAGACCTCATTGAGCACATAATCATCATCACCAGTAGCAGCAAACAAGTCTGCATCCTTCTCTTCTTCATTATAATCTCTTTTGTCCAGCTTGGCATGAGCTGCTATGTATATCATCTTCTGAGCTCTCTCACGACCTATCCTTGAATGACTATGCACACAAAGCCAGTTCATTAAAGATCGATTGCACTTAAATCCACACGCAGTTGCCTGAAGGAAAATAAGCCTTACTGCAACCTTACTCAGGGACTTAAACTCACTTAGACAAGTTTCCCACACAAGTCTGCTACTCTGTGGGTTTGCAATTTTCATCTTTCCAGTCACAGAGTCTCCCTGTTTAACTTGAACTGCTTGAGCATAAAGTGGATCAAGTCCTTCTGATCTCCATTTCATGAGCTCCATTAGTGCAATATGAGCTTCTTCTCGGTTGACTAACCTGATAATGAGCTTATCCACATCCTTCTCTTGCTCATTTGTTAACAACTTAAATGGTGGAAGGTATTTCCCACTCGTGTTCTTTACCAAATAAAGAGGATCAAGTATGAATGCTGCTGCCCATGCTGGGTGGTAGTTTTTCCTGAATCTCTTTTCAACTATTTTCTCAACAGGTCCTTCGCCAATGCAGAACTTGGAGCCCCAATGCTTTATTTTTGTTCTCAGTTCCTCCCAGAGAGGTAGACATTGTCCAATTAAAGGCCTCTCAGTTTCAATCTCCTGAGCCATCCCTATGATCAAATTCACAAGCGAATAAACAGCCTCCAACTCGTTCCAAAAATCTTTACTTTGAATAATTTCAGCAACTGCTCTAGCAACTGGGTTCTTCCCAAAAGTTGCCTTACAAGAATCATCCAGCACTACCATTTGGAGTGTGCGGGCACAGCTTAACAAATCATCCAACATTGCATAAACAGGTGTAAAGTTCTTTGAAGTGTCACATTTAGGGGAAGGAACTCGGAGCAACCCAGAACAACCAAGCTCCTGTATCTTGTACTTTTGGAATATAATATTCCTAATGTCTGTTTCGGTATTGATGAAATTGGCTACTTTTAAGCAATTTTCAGTGACAACCCTGAAAAGTGAAAACTCATTATTAAAATCCTTAATCAACACGATAAAACCCTGAAGTTGACAAGAGATGTTCACCATCCAGTGGTTTTGAATCTCAAAATTCCTCAATGCCTTGGCCTTATACTTGTCTGCAACTATTCCGACACATCTCTGCACTGTACTACCACATGTACTGGTAATGGTATCCCACAAAATCTCCTCAGCATACTTGGAAGATACTGGACTTCCTATAAGCACAACCTTTTGGAAAACACTAGTTTGATTAGGAAGATTAACAGTAAACTTCACCATATTATCTTCACCACAGGGGAAACCAGAAAAACTCCTGCTTTTCCAACCGCTAGAAGCAACTTGAAAAAACATTGCATCTCTAATTCTAGCTTCTGATTTTGCTTTAGCCTCATCAAACTTAGCATCAAGTCTAACACCTAAAAGTTCTCGCATAGATACTGCAGGCAAACCCACCCGATTAAGAAAGGCCCTGAACTTGGGTTGTTCGAGGCTTGTTAAAGAGACCGACCCACATGACTCGTAGAACCACTGGGCTAGCAACTCAAACGCAGAATCAATCTGTTGCTTACTAAGCGCCGGACCGTACGACGCTTTAGGACTCTTTAACTTCTTCACACTATTTTCAAATATGATCAACGGACCCATGTCCTTTTTCCCACTCGATAACATCAAATGGTTCTGATATAATCCACAATTATTTGAAGTACCAATTGGGTTTTGACCTGGTGAGAAACCGAGTTCGTTGCTGTACCGCGAAGACTCAACCATTGCCAAAGAATGAACCTCTAACGAAGTACTAGGAAGAGAGGGAGGAGTTGAAGGAGAAGTACCCATTAGAGAGCCTCGCTTTCTGTGATTGGGCGAAGATAGAGGAGGTAACGTTGATAAAGGCAATGGCGAAACAGATGAATTGGGTCCAAGAATGGAGTTGAAACTACGACAGGTACCCCTTTTGAGATGCTCCGTAGCTGTTCGTGAAGGGTTAGAAGCAGAGAAAACGGCGTTGCAGAGAGAACACTTGAGTTTGACAGCTTTTGGGATGTTAGTGTTGGGATTTCGAACGAGAATGGGCTCGAAATGAACCCAGTACCAAGCTCCCTTGCCTCTTATGGCCTTAGTTCTGACCATGACTAGGCCTTCGTAGCGCTTGCTCACTGCTTTGGCTGCTAAGTTTTCTGGCGAGGAAGGTGGGGAGGTGGGAGTTGAATCCGCTGAATCCATTAGTGGAAATTGGATGGAGAAGTAGAATGTGGGCAATTGGTTAGTGGTGGTTCTATACTTGTATGAATTAATTAGAGAACCATAAATGTTGTACACCGTAAGGTTGAGTATGTTCTCTCATAGACCATGGTGGTGGTGGTGTTTAAATTATAGGTATTCATAGGAAGCATCGCCGAAGACGAGGGTGGTTTTTGAGGGACGATGACGTTCCATGATGAAGGAGGCGATGCTGCTCAAATTTGAAGAGTTTTGTGAGTAGATGTGTTTGTTGAAATGCTGAGCTCAACAGCATGAATAGAGATGGAAATGAAAAGAGAGAGCATGAAGTAACAGACCGCGACTTGCTTATATGGAAGAATTCATAGAATTTATTTATTTTTCTTTTCAGATGAAAGAATTCATAGAAATCAAACGTGTATTTGCTAAAAAGAGCTCAATCAAGTGGGTAACCATACTTGTCATTAGCAAATTAGGTATTAGTTCAAAATGATATGTAAAAACCCTTAAAATCGAGTCTCAAACGTGTAAATTATATAATCATTTATTTTAAAAATAAAATGTAGTTAAATTAGTTGTTATATATATATATATATATATATATATATATATATATATAATGTCATACATATATATTAAAATAATTTAATTTTTTTAAAAAAGATAAAATTTTAAAAATATTAAAAATTATGAATAAATAAAAAGTAAAAATTGGTTGAATTTTTAGTTGAAGTTTACTTATAAAATAAGTAATAACAAGAGCCGGTGATAATATCAGGATTTTTTTTATTATAATAATAATAATATTTTAATAAAAATAATATATATCATTATTAAATAAAGTATTAATTTTATCAATACTAAATAAAAAAAATTAATTATTTATTATTTATTATATCTCTATAATTAATTATATTTTATAATATATAATTCATATATGTATTAATAACAAAAATAATGGTAGAAATATATCTACTCATAATAACATTTCAAATTTATAAAATAATTATATAATTAATGATAAGTTTATTCTAATTATTATTTAAGCTGATGTTGTACATTTATCACAATTTAAATATAATAAAATCCTTATAATTTGTCTTTAAAAAAAAAAACTATGAAATGATCAGTGTACCTGTTAAGTAATAACTAAATTGCAAAATTTAATGTCCTTGCTTTGTAGTAAACATGTAAGCCGGATTACAATTAAATTATATTACAATCTGTTAAAAACACGTTGATCTCCTGTCTTTATCCATTTAGTTTTTTTATTTTTTAAAATAAAAATATATCATAAATAGTTTTTAGAAAAGAACAACGTGACATCAAATTTCAATTTCTAACGTTGAATGGTATAGTCTAATAATGCTCAACTTAGGTGGAATAGAACTAAAAAATCCCTCTTCGTTTTTTTTCTTCTATAATTTATAATTTAACTATTATTTTTATTTAAAATCTTTACTAAAATATACGGGAGATATTCAATGAGAAACAAAAACTCAACGGAAATCCAATTAATATTTTAAATATTATTTTTATTTTTTAAATTTTTTATTTTTATTATAAATAAAAATTATAAATATTTTATATTTGAAAAAAATCAATATTTTAAGTCAATAAATAATAAAAATAAATTATATTTATACGAAAATAAAAAAAATAAAATATATATAACAAAAAATACTAAATCATTTTATATTAAATAATATTAATAATAACTTGTTACAAACTAATTTGAAATAATAACAATAAATTATAAAATAATTATAAGATTTTAGATTTTTAGAATTTAAAAAAATATTTTGAATAATTTTTATAAAAGAAAAATTATTGATGTTATAATAGAATAAAAAATAAAAAATATATTATTTATAATTAGTTTGAGTTTAAATATAATTAAATTTATAAAAATATTAAAAATATTAAATTTTTATATATTTATTAAAATATGATATATAATATCGGGAATGAAGTAAGATACGGATGAAAAATTATTCATTTTTTTTAATATGTGTTATTATATGATTTCTATCATTGACTCGTCTTATGTACGGATCTCTATTATCCGTTTTTTTATTTTTTATTTTATTATCTCTATCTTTACTTGTAATCAAATAATCTTGTAAGAAATTATCTCATCTGTAAAAATTAACAAACTTATCCAAGGATGAAGTAAACTCAATTTTTAAAACCTTAAAACTAATATTTTTTTTAAATAATACAGAACACCGTGATCATTTTTAAACTCAATTTTTAAAACCTTAAAAATAATATTTTTTAAATAATACATAACACCATAATCATTTTTACATATTATTAGTTGTGAGTTTAAAATAGTAAGTTGGATTGAAATCCACGAAAACTTGATGATTATATAAATTTTAACTCTAAATAACTGCCAAATATTAACAATCTTGGCGTTCTGATAGTAATTTGAATTTTTAGTTTTAATCAGAGTTGTTTGGCTTATGAGAAAATAGAAAGAAATTTTTTTTAGATGTTTTTGTACCATGGTTCATGTTTTAGGTTTTATGGTAAGTTATTTGAATTCTAAAATATTAAGAAATATAGGAAGGAAAAATCAGGATCAATCTTCAAAAATTTATTTATTTATTTATTTATTAAATAGAATTTTATATTTTAAATTTAAAATAAATTTTTATTTTTTTCAAAAATAAAATTGTTTGGATGAAACAGATTTACATATTACAAGTTTGGTGATAATTGTTTTTACTTGATATAGATTTAAAAAGATTTAAGTTTTACCAACAAAGAAAAGAAGATCAATAAAAAAATATTATCGATAAATTAATATTTTTATCGTTGTTTAAAATATACATTCTAATTAATGATCATTTATTTTTATTAATTTTCCTTTCAATAATAAATAACATCTATATTATATCCAAACTTTTAAGTTTTAGATGTGTAGTTATTTTATATGGGATTTTTGACTTAGAGATGGGAGGGCCTGGCCGTCCCATTTTATATGCCTATAATGTTGTCTTGCGATAGAGATTAAAACAAGAAAAAGTCAGATTCTAATTACATCCTATAAAGTTTTTAAATACATAATGTCCAAAATTATTAAGAATATGCTATTTAGATGATTTTGTCGGAGGTAAGAAGAATTTTCTCAAGAACAAAGAAAGAGAAATTGATGATGGACATAAGGTCCAAATCATATTGGGCCAGATTGCCATGGCTTATCGTTAGTTAGTTAGGGCCCATAAAATCCTCAGTTCTGTAGTAAAATAGCCGCCCTCCCTCCTTTGCATTCAGTTTTTCAACTACACGTTTTTAAACTGCTCCTCTGCATTCTTTCTCTTGATCACAACTCACAAGTATTTGCTGCATGCTGCACTTAAAAGCTGCAAGGGTCTGTTAATGCCAAATATCGGTGTTTCATTTAGTAATCTTACTATAAGTTTCACTCTTTTTAATTTTCATTCTAAATTTTTTAATAACATGTTAATGTATATCTAATAATATATTAATATCTGCTATTTACTTTAGGGATATCTATATTTAATAACTTTATACATATCTAGTTTACTTGTAATTCCTATATAAAGTCACCATGTATATTCATTTAATCACAGAATATAATACAATCATTAAGTATTTCTAACATGATCCGCTGTCACAATAGCCGCTGCAATCATTCACCGTTTAACCTTCGACGTCTTTCAGCCGTTTTTCTTAGGTTTCGGAATTACAGTGGCCGTTGTTAAGGAGTTCCGCACCATAACGTCTTTCAGCCTTTTTCCTTAGGTTTCGAAATTACAGTGGCCGTTGTTAAGGAGTTCCGCACCATACAAACAACTGCAATCACCACCACCGTCGTGCATATTGTTCCAAATTTTTTTCTACATATACCATTGTGATCGGCTCGACCGGATATACACAACCGTGGAAATATTGCAACCATCGGACACCGCACGCTCCCTCATGCGCCGCACAACCAATCTGCACGTCGTTAACGCGTCGCCGTTAATATTAACCCAACGACCTATCTTCAGATACCACTGTGATCGGCTCGACCGGATCTACACAACTGTGTAAGTATCACAGTCATCAGACGTCGTACGCGCTCTCACACGCCTTCAACATCCACTGCGCGTGGATCTGATGCGCCAAGCCACCGCGCTCTGCTCGTGACGTCATCAGTACTTTGCGTAGGACTGATGTCATCATCGTCTCCATCTAACGTCACATAATCGATCTGACCGTTGACCGTGCTGTCCGTTGACCAGACTTCCAGTTGACCATTGACCGGACTTCCCGTTGATCGAACTTCCCGTTGACCGTTGACTGGACTGTCCGTTGACCGGAATTTTGCAATACAGGTTCACCCTACCCAGTTTTTCGCGTAGATCTCATTTTTCGGTCTATTTTTGCATATTGTGTTTTCAAATGGATAAAAAGGATACTTTTGTTTCTTACCCTATTAATACTATATTGGAAGGGACTAAGAATTATTTATCATGGTCTCAAGCTATGCGCAGTTTTCTTAAGGGTCGTATGCTCTGGCATTATTGTATTGGTGCAATTAGTATTCCTGATAAAGGAGCAAGTGAAGAAGATGCTATCTTTCTTCGTCGCATGATTGAATGGGATAGTCACAACCACATGATCCTCACATGGATTCGGAATACTTCCATTCCATCCATCTCCAATCTATTAGGCAGCTTTGGCGATGCCAAATCAGCATGGGATATGTTGTCCAAAAGGTACTCCACTATTCACGGATCCATGAAATATCAACTAATAGTTGAATTGCATAAACTTCAACAGGGACCAGGGCAATCCATCAATGACTACTTTGATCAACTTCGCTTCCTTTGGGACCAAATTGACCTTTGTGATCCAATTTGGGCATGCTCAACAGATGCTTGGCAATATGCTACTATTAGGGATGAATTTCGTCTCTATGAGTTCTTGATGTCACTCCACAAGGACTTTGAGCCAATCCGAGGTCAGCTTCTTAATCGTAGTCCTCCTCCCTCTCTTGATACTGCTGTAAATGAGTTGGTTAGAGAAGAAGCTCGACTTGCAACCCTTCAAGCCCAAAATAAGCTCAATGTTTTGGCTATTACTCCTCCTGCTCCTGCCATTGAACAACCTCAGCAATCAGGTGATTCCTCTGGCTTTTACAATCGTCGCAGGCAGAGCAATAAAAGGTTCTGTAATTATTACAAGCGTCATAGCCACACCATTGAGACTTGTTACCGTCGTAACAAATCTACTACTGATGTTGCTAATACTGAGCCTACTTCGTTGATGCCTTCTAGTTCAACTAAGTCCCAGTCTTCTGAATCCACTATCAACCTCTCCTCCATTGAACTACAGAAGATCATAACTCAGGCTGTTCAAATGGCTGGTAATGCATCTCTTTCCACTACCCTCTTAGTTTTGCCCGGTAAGTCTTAAACATGGTTTTTTGACTTTGCATGTTGCAATCACATGACACCTCACTCATCTTTATTCTCCAAACTTGACCCTGCACCACATCCCCTTAATATTCATATAGCTGATGGTTCCACCATTCATGGGAATAGTCTAGGTTTTGTTTCGACCTCTACCCTCTCTGTTCCTGGGGTTTTCCATGTACCTGACCTATCCTATAATTTATGCTCTGTGGGCCAATTAGCTGAACTAGGATATCGCCTTATTTTTGACTATTCTGGGTGTATTGTGCAGGATTCGAGGACGGGGCAAGAGCTTGGGACCGGTCCTAGGGTCGGGCGTATGTTTCCCGTAAACAATCTTCATCTTCCACTTGTTGCTCCTGCCTCTGTTACTGCTGCAACTGATGCAGTTTCTTCCTTACCTTCTCTCGCACTTTGGAATTCTCGTCTTGGTCATGCCCCATCCTCTCGGGTACAACAGTTAGCTTCTAAAGGTCTATTGGGTTCTGTGTCTAAAGATAATTTTGATTGTACTTCAGTCAGTTAGGAAAACAGCCAGCTTTACCTTTCAATAATAGTAAATCTATCTCTAATAGTATTTTTTAGTTGATTCATTTTGATGTTTGGGGACCTTCTCTTGTTACTAGTATTGGTGGATCTCGATATTTTGTTGTTTTTATTGATGATTATTCTCGTTATAGTTGGATCTTTCCAATGAAATCTCGTTCTGAAATCTTATCAATATATAGTAACTTTGCAAAAATGGTTGAAACACAATTCTCCAAACATATCAAAACTTTTCGATCTGATAATACTCTCGAATATACTCAAAATGCTTTTCAAACTCTATTACACTCATATGGCACTGTACATCATCTAACCTGTCCAGGAACCTCTCAACAAAATGGTCGAGCCGAAAGAAAACTTCGTTATATTCTTGACATTGTTCGTGCTCTTCTTCTCTCTGCCAAAGTTCCTGCCCCATTTTGGGGTGAAGCTACTCTTCATGCTTTTTATGCCATTAATCGCATTCCTAGTGCTGTCATTCATAATCAGACTCTGTATGAGCGCCTTTTTGGATCATCTCTTAACTATCATTACCTTCGCTCATTCGGATCTGTTTGTTTCATTCTTCTTCAGCCTCATGAACACAAAAAACTTAAGCCTCGATCTAGACTTTGTTGTTTTCTTGGTTATGGTGAAACTCAAAAAGGGTATTGATGCTATGATCGTGTCTCACATCGTCTCCGTGTTTCCCATAATGTTGTCTTTTGGGAACACCGCTTATTTGTTAAACTTTCTTTCTTTCGTTCTTCCCTAACTAATTCAAATGTTTTGGAAATTTTTCCAAATGAGTCTCTTGTTCCTTCTACAGATACTTCTAATCCATCTTTGGACTTCACTATTCAATCTTCAGATATTTTTGATGATTCTCCTAGACAGGTCGTAGAAGAACATGTTAATAATGAGCTACCTCACCTTGAACATAGGTCCCTTGCTCCTGCTCTGCCTGAAGATCCTCAACAAGACATTCCACCTCGCCACTTAACCCGGGTAAGATCCATTCCTACACATTTACTTGACTATCATTGTTACACTGCCCTTGCTACACTCCATGAGCCTCACACCTATCATGAGGCACCTACTAACCCTTCTTGGCAGATTGCAATTAAAGAAGAAATTGATGCATTAACCAAAAACCATACTTGGGATCTTGTTACTCTCCCTCCTAGTCAATCTGTGGTTGGTAGTAAGTGGATCTATAAGATTAAGACTCACTCTGATGGGTCTATTGATCGCTACAAGGCTCGTCTTGTAGCAAGAGGTTTTACACAAGAGTATGGGATTGATTATGAAGAGACTTTTGCTCCAATTGCCCATATTTCCTCTGTTCGTACCCTCTTAGCTGTTGCTGCTGCTAGTAAATGGGACCTTTTTCAAATGGATGTTAAAAATGCATTCCTTAATGGGGATCTGCATGAAGAAGTCTATATGCAACCACCTCTTGGTATTTCTGTTGAAACAAATAAGGTTTGTCGTCTTCGATGTGCAATTTATGGCCTTAAACCAGCTCCACGAGCATGGTTTGTCAAATTCAGTTCCACCATCCTTCACTTGGGTTACACTACCATTCCTTATGATTCTGCCTTATTTCTTCGTCGTAATGATAAAGGCACCATCTTGCTTCTTCTATATGTGGATGATATGATCATAACCGGTGATGACCTCAATGGCATTCAAGAACTCAAGGATTTTCTTAGTCAGTAGTTTGAGATGAAAGACCTTGGACATTTAAGCTATTTCTTGGGACTTGAGATCACTCGTTCCACAGATGGTCTTTACATTACTCAAGCAAAGTATGCATCTGACCGCATATCTCAAGCTGGACTCACTGACAGCAAGACTGTTGACACTCCAGTTGAACTTAATGTAGAGCTGACACCATCAGAGGGGCAACCATTGTCTAATCCTTCTCTTTATAGATGATTGCTTGGCAGTCTAGTTTATCTTACAGTTACTCGTCCAGACATCTCTTATGATGTTCATCATGTGAGTCAGTATCTGTCTATTCCACGATCGACTCATTATGCTACTGTTTTGCGTATTCTACGATACTTGAAAGGCACTATCTTCCATGGCCTTTTCTACTCAGCTCAGTCTCCTTTAGTACTTCGTGCATTCTCTGATGCTGATTGGGTAGGAGATCCTACTGATCGTAGGTCCACTACAGGTTATTGCTTTCTCCTTGGTACTTCTTTGATTTCTTGGCGAAGTAAGAAACAAACCTTTGTGGCCCGCTCCAGTACTGAAGCAGAATATCGTGCTCTTGCTGATACCACATCCGAGCTCCTTTGGCTACGATGGCTCCTTAAGGATTTGGGTGTGTCCACATCTTCTGCAACTCCTCTTTATTGTGATAATCAGAGTGCCATTCATATTGCTCACAACGATGTCTTCCATGAACGGACTAAACACATCGAGATTGATTGTCACTTTATTCGCTCTCATCTTATCCATGGTGCTCTCAAGCTTTTCCCTGTTTCCTCCAACGATCAACTTGCAGATATTTTCACTAAGGCACTTCCCAAATGACGCACTCGTAATTTGGTTGACAACCTCAAGTTGGTCTCACATCCACCTTGAATTTGAGGGGGGCTGTTAATGTATATATAATAATATATTAATATCTGCTATTATATATCTATTTACTTTAGGGATATATATATATTTAATTACTTTAGACATAGTATTGGAGATAAAATTAAGGAGTAAATTAAGGAGTGTTAACTTCTTAATTGAAGTAGTAAATCAAGAACCCTAATTCAAGGAGTAACTCAAGGAGTTATCATCCTTAATTTAAGGATTAATTCAAGGAGAAAAATAAGGAATCTTTAATTCAAGGAGTAAAACAAGGAATCCTTAATTCAAGGAGTAAAATAAGGAATCCTTAATTCAAGGAGTAAAATAAGGAATCCTTAATTCAAGGAGTAAAACAAGGAATATTTAATTCAAATAGTAATTTAAGGAGTAAATCTCTTTATATATAGCTATAGAATTGTAATCAAAATATGAAAGAAAGAATACAATTTTGAGAGAACTTGTTTTATTTGGTTAGACCTAGGAATTGGCCTTCTCAACACTAATTTTCAACACATATCTAGTTTACTTGTAATTCATATATAAAGGCACTATATATATTCATTTAATCACAGAATAGAATACAATCATTAAGTATTTCTAACAATTATAATACAATTTGATTAAGGTTTAATAGTAGTTCATTATTGATATGTAAATAGGGCTAGTTTAAATTTAAATTTAGAAAGGAAAAAAAGAAGGTTAAATTTACTAATTCCCACAAGTCTTCGACGGAGTGAGATTTTGCTTCCTGATGTCAATTTGATGACAACAAAGCAGAAACAGGAAGGTTCCATGTGAGGCTCTTAAATGGATTTTAAGATTAAATAAATTGAGAAAAGCCTCCTCATTCAATTAGATAGAAGCTTCCCAACTTTATTTTTAATCAATAACTAAGCAAAATAATTAAATTAATATTAAATTTCTATTCTCTGTCTCTACACGACAACGAGTATTAGCTATAAATACACTTGCATATTTCAAACTGCCCAATACAGTTTTTCAGTAGCTTTCCTTTCTTGATTATTCTGATTATAAGTTGTTCTCTTCAGTTATTTATTTTCCAAAAAACATGTTCGAGTCCACTTTGGATTTGATAACTAAGACTGCTTCTAGTTCTCTATATGTGTTCTGTTTCTGCAACTTGATCATAGTGATTATCCTAGTGGGTTCAAAACCCACCTCTAATTTGGATCAACAAAGTGAAATTCCTCTAAGAGTGGTCAACAGCCCACATACAATTCATAACATTAATCAAGGAATGAAAGCTAAAGTACCTGTCTTTGACTATGACGAGGTCAACCAGTCACCAATGATTAGAGACGTTTCAATTTCAAATGAAGACAAAGTCCTTGCTAGTGACATTGAAGACAAAAGCAATTACAACGACTATGATGAAGATGATGTTGATGAAGATAACCGTGAAAATGATGATGATAATGAGCTGAGGATAAGAGTAGAAGAGTTCATTGAAAGGGTTAACAAAGGATGGAGGGCAGAGTTGTTGAGAAGCTCACAAGAGAATGTGATTTTGTGAATATGCATGTGTCTAATTTGTTTAAGTGAGATGATCATGCTAGAAATTGAGTTTTGTAGTATAGGTGTCAATTTGTACGGTAATTCAATTGATAAAATAAAATTCTAATAAAAAAAATCTAAATCTAATTAAATTATAAACAAATTTGTGCCGAATCAAACAATTTTAAAAAATTGAGCTAGACATTAATATGAAATTAAATTAAAAATATTATGCTTTCGTGATACATGTATAAAATATTATGATTAAAAATTACTCGAATTAAAAATATGGTATATATTATTTTGAATCTTAATGTTTGAATGATGATATAATATGATGCTATTAATATATTTTTTTATAATTAACTAATTGTTATATAATTATTTTTTCATATTTGTTGTTTCTTATAATGATGTTTGTATTAATAAGTTTTAATATCATTAAAAATATTTTTATGTTATAAAAAAAAAGTTTTAATTAACTAAAAATCATTAAGTAAATAATTTGAATTAATTTGTGCTGTATCTGGTTTTGATTCAAACCCAGATTCAAATTAAACTCAATTTAAGCTAAGTTTTGAAAAATTTATATGGAGTTAATTTATACCATTTCAAACTAATATAATATGAAAGAATTTACATCTCTAATCAAAGGTGACGAAAGGTGAGAGAAATTTATCAATAATTTTTTTACCGACTAATGTCAAAAGAGTTGAATAGTAGTTATCCGAAGTTTCATGGTATCTGCTTTGTAAGTAATTAGTAGCTTGATTAATTCAATAAGAAACAGATTAATATGAGATCGGGACTAAAGCCTCTTTAGTCATTGAATTAACAACGTTGAAATTTTGTTAAGGAAATGAAAGAGAAAATAAGTGGTTAATAAATATAAAAAAAATAACATTATTATTATTATGATACAAACTAAACCCTTTCCATAATACGAAAAAACTCAAGACATTTGTAAGATTTTCATTTTATAACCATAAAAATTATATTTTTTATATCCAAAACATACTTTTATTTAAAAAAAATCCTAAGTCAATAAATTATACATTAAGCCATATCCTCGTTCAAGTAAAATTTTAATAAAATAAATTTATTTAATATTAAACTCTAGACAATTAGATTCATTTAATGTTATTAAAATCTTATTTATATTGTTATAATTTTTAAGAGTTATTTTATCTATTTTAAAAAAATAGTGTTATATGTTATGATATTCCATATTAATTAAAAATCAAATCTTATCTTATCTCAATTAACTTTTTATACAAAGTAACAAAAATGACCTTAGTTTTCATTGATCAATTGTGATTTAATTTTCATTATATATTTGTCCAATTTATTCAATCAAAATTAAACGATTATCCAACTAGTTAGAATTTAATAGGTCGATGATACCACTCGTCGAAGCTAGTTAGACATATATCCATCTAGCCAGAGTTTGGTTTGTTGGTGGCTTTATTCATCAAAATCGAGTTGGACACATGTACAAGTAAATTAGATATTTGTCTAATTTGTTAAATTTTGATCGAACAATAACCCCATTTATCATAACTGAATTAAAAATATGTACAAATAAACTAATTAAATTTTGATTTATCAATAATCATATTCACTAAAAACCAAACATATATTAATCGATGCGACTCCAATTTTTGATTAATATGTATTTGAATAATTTATTACAAATTTTCTCAACATTTTTTTATATATTTATTTGAATAATTATTCAATTATATTATATAAAATTGGATACATGTATCTTGTCTTTGTTTTTTAGTTTGATATATATTCAACTTTATTGTATCAAATTAAACATATCTAACTATGTATTTATTAAAAATATAATAAAATAATAAATCGGATATCCTATCTAAAATAAAAATAATGATAAGAGACCATGACAACCTTTTTTTGTAATAAAAAAGATTTTGATGGCTTTGCAGTTTGCTTGTAGTCAATTCTATTGGGTCAAAGTAAACCTTCCACTTTTCCACGAAAGAAAGCCCAGCCTTCACCGTCTACTCCCCAAGGTCAATTTATTATTTGGTACAACTAAATTTATTATTTATGTTAATTAAGAATCTAGACCACACAAAACAGTGACAATAAGATTTTTATATACACTGGGCGATATTCATTTATTTAGAAAGTTGTCATTATCTTTTCTTCAAAAAAGAAGCAATGCAGCAAATTAATCCCTTAATTCAGACGACCAGAACAGCCACAACTAAAAACATTCACTCAAATTAAATAGTTCTGTTACAAAGGGATAAATCAGACAACTCACTTGTCTTCGTACATCTGAATGTTACAACATCAACACAACACTAACAATACATAATCACAACAGACAAAATAAAACCTAACCATTAGGAGTCCTACCTATTGTATTGTAAGGAAAGCAATCTTGGGTTAAATCCAACATGATTGTTTAAGTCTTAGTTGGCCTTTACGATCGAAGAGCTAATGAATCTATATTCGTGTCAGCCATGGTTGAGCAAGCCTTGTCACTCAATTCACAGAAGATAGTTTAGACGACAAACACATTAAGACTGAAACAAATCAAAAATAAACCTCACAGTTTGTATGGTTAAGGCCTTTAGATTCCTCCTCTGGTAAAGATGATTTATTCTCTGGAACAGAGTTGTTAATGCCCAGCACATGGTTAGGAGAGGTATTGTTTGCATGGAAGGCGGTTGATGTCATAATGGGCTTTAATCCACCATAACTCCCTTTGATTTCTTCACTTGATAGAGAATGGGTGATGTGAGTTGACATGGAAAAAGGATCGGTTCTCTGCTTTTTGGGCTTCTGTTCCAACTGGTGACCTGGTAGAAAACTACCCACCACAACCTGATACACTCAAAAACAGTTTGAATCAATTACAATAGATTTCTACAAGTTATAATACAGAGAGGGCATATTCATGTTGAAGATCATCTACATTCTATGAGCATGAAAGGAGTTGCGTTGGTTTTCTTATTAAATGCCTTTTCCACTTAAACTCACAATGAACATTTAGAAATGGCATACCTGTACTGGACCAGAAGCTACCAACAGTCCAGCAAGTCCTCCTCCCAATACTCTACCATCTGGACCTGCCAAAGAAACACTCATCCCACCAGATCTGCTTTTTGTTCCTGCATTCTCAGTTGGCATAAAAGATCCTGACAAGGAAAGTATCTCAAAACGACCCTGTCAAGTTGTTTGGCAAGTTATTTTGGAAAAGTCAAAGGAAAAGTAAAGAAATACACATATATGCCTTAACAAAACGAGTTCCATGGGTTCCAGCTACAGAAATAATGCTAGGGTTATAGAAAGCCAGACCTCATATATCAAAGTACCCCCAGAAGATGTTGGTTGACGAAGTGTAACATTTGAGATGGTACCATTTGCGGAAAGTATGCAAATGGCTCGGGCAACTTGTTGAGAAAACGACATAACTTTCATTGTAACATCCTAAGAAACATAAGCATTATCAGAAATCAGTACAGTACAATTTGTCAATGTGGACCATTATTGAAAAGATGAAAACTCATCCCTAACAAATTATTGAAACAACGGACCTAGCATGTTATATATCATATGCATCAAAGAAAAATAATATTAACGTTCCCTAACGAAGTTCCCTATTCCCTACTGCTTAAACAGCCTATCAATATATTCCATAAAGATGGAAATTTGTCAACAATATTGATCATCTTACTCAAATTTTCTAAAAATGTTACACTGACTGAGCACAGGGCACAAAGCGGAGGTTGGTATGTTTCAGGTACCTCATTATTATTTTGGTACCCTTGTTCTCAACAATACCTTTGGACTACTCCTATATATATTATTGGGACTCATTTTAGTTAATATCAATAATAATGATATCTCTGAAATACCCTAATTCATTGAGATTATTGTTGAAATTAACCAAAATGAGAAACAGTGACCTAAAAAGGGGTACTCCAAATGTACCAATTGATAATAAGAGTAAAAAAGGATGCAAAAACAAAAATAGGAATACTTTAAAGGTACCAATTCCAACAAAACAATTATATAAACTCTAAAAGGAAAAATGATGAATTATACTTGGTTTTGGCAGAGGAAAGATATACAAGTGATAAGGTTTAATTGTATATCATGGCTTTCTCTTATAAATAAAATTTTATTTTTAACCCCCTTCACATGGTATACATGTTTTTTGTATAATGTTTAAAAAAAAAGTTTTCTCACGTGCAAAAATACAGTACAAATTTGTTTTTGTTTTTTTAAAAGGGGGTTAAAAGTGAAACTATGTATAACTGAATCATATAAAAACCAATGGGCAATAATAATCAATTATCTATGGAGTAATGATCACTCAGCATATGTAGAAAACAGAAAGCCACATGAAGATTGATTAGATTTTGATGCTTCAAACTAAAGGCATACCTCGCCAGCATTAACGGTGATAACATGAGGTGTGAAATTTGCACCAAGAGAGTATGCAATTCTATCACCTGATAAACAGAAAAACCGAGTTCTCATCGACATATTGCAAAATAAGCAAAAAAAAAAAATTAAAAGCTAAAGTAAATACTTTGAGATTACAAGAATTTAGAAGATAACAATGAAGCAAATATTTATCATGCCAATCAATGAAAAACTGGGCAAAACATGACTGACCACCTTGAGGGTAAACTAGAGAAATTGATCAATCATTATTAGAGTTTCAAGGGCAAAGTTGACAAATGAAATTAAGTAATTGATTTACAAACTGGCTGAACATAGAAAAGAGTAGCAGACCATTTAGGAACATTGTGTCAGTGGGATAATATATAATTTGAAAAGATTTTTTTTTATAAAAGGTAGACATGGTTTGGGTTTATAATCTAAATCTTCAACCTTTTTCCATAAGTCTCCAAAAAGATATATTCTAATCATATAATCAAATTGTCATAAGAAGATAATCCCTATTTGAGTAACGGAACTAATTAATTAAAACATTCCCACGAGCCTATATGATTGACTCTCCCGTGTTTCATTACGACCACAACATAATACAGAAACATAGTCTTAGTAAAAACACTCACCAAATTTCCAAAATTTCATAGACATTTTAAGTTCTGGGTGGCAGAGGCTTGGGTCAGTTCATCAGAATCAGCTTCGTATTGATTGTTAACTGTTGGTCTAAATCATTGCATTCCTGAGAGACAGACATCCGTTGATTCTCAAGCACACAGCTTCGTAATACTTGCTAGCCGTTGGTCCCAACTGTTGTAGCTTGGGAGACAGACATCCATTGATTCTCAAGCACATCGTTGTCTTCAAGGATACAACAGTTCAACCCAACAGCTAGCAAGCATTATGAAGTTGATACCGACGAACTGAGATTGTCCCAACCTCTACCACACAGAACTTAAAATATCTATATAATTTTGAAAAATTGAAGAGAACTTTTTTACTAAGATCATGTTTCTGTATTTTTTTGTGGTGTTAACAAAATATAGAAGAGTCAATTCTATTGGTTAATGAGGACATGTGTTTTAGTTATAATATAACTCAAATAGTGACTATATTCGTATCACAATTTGGTTATGATTATATCCTTTCTGGAAACTTATTTAAAAAGTGAAAAATTTAGATTAAACCCAAACCATATCTATTATATATAGTTAGCACTCTGCCGAGTGCCTTATTTACCTTTCATAATTTCTTTTTCCTTCCCAAATTAAATCAAATCTAATCTTTTAGCGTAAAGATACGTTGGTTTAAATTAAAAGTACGCAAATAATCCGATAAATCTACTTAAATTGAGAAATCTAATCCGATCTATCGATTCTAAATTGGATTAGATTGATAAATTTTATAATCGTATCAAATTCAAATTGAAAATTATACAATCCATTCGTATTCGGATCGACAGATTTAATAAACCGTTGTATTCGATCCATACCGAATTACTATCAAATTATAAATAAATGCATATTTTACTTTATAATATATTATATTTTGAATATTATACATACTATAATTATATTAGGTAATTATTTTAGCTTAAAAAATAAATATAAATATTTATAATAATTTAATAATTATACAGACATACCTCTTATTGTTTTGATTTTTTTAATTGTGATTATAAATAATAATATTTGTTATAAAAATATCAATTTAAAATTAAAATTTGTATATGATAATAATTCATAAATAAATTTTAATATCAATCTGACCTTATCAATTTGAAAAAATCCAATTTGTTCGGATTCAGATTAATTTAGATCGATTATATCATCGGATCGAATTCAGATTGAAAATCTTCAAATCCATTTAGATTTATCAAAAACAGATAATTTGGATCCACTGCTCACCTTTAGTTTAAATAATCTTATTAGGTGAACTTTTGAAATCAATTTCTCATTCAACCAAAGATAATTTTAGGTGTTACTAATCTATCAACACAAAGTTTTGTGAATCCTACTCAAAATTAAATCTCTATTAACTTAAAAATGATAGCATGACATTTTAATCAATTGAGTAGATTAATTATAATTCTTAAAATTAGTGCACTTTAATCACATTATTGTTATAAATTTGTACAATTTAGTTATTTTTAGCTAATTTTGGTTTTTTTGGGTGAAAAATAAAGTGATTAAAAATCATCAAAATTTACCTAAACTATCCATAAATATAACAATAAGTGATAAAGTGCACCTTTGTAAAATAAAGTGACCAATATATTCAATTTTAAAAAATAAAGGGACTCAACTGCAATTTTTTCAAATAAAAAACAATGTTTATGCTGAAATGGAGTTTCTTTATTACATCACCTCCCCCCCTCTCAATATATATAGTCCTTTTTTTTTATGCACTCTTTTTAAAAATATATATATTATTTGTTACAAGTTTGTGAATGATTTATAATTTTTTTTTATCTCTCTACGTAAATACCCATGACAATTAGTACGGGAGTCGACAATTTTGAGAAACCAAGCACCAAATTATACCCGTCGAACCCTAGTCACTGTCACCCGACTAGCGGACTCTACCTCGAGCAAATTGCCAACTAAAAATCTCACCTTTCTCTTACCTCGTAAGCTCCTACTACCTCGTTCCTTCATGGACCAAATTATCTATACCCGTAGATATTTGGACAACATGAGTAGATACTTAAAAAAATTATGAAATTGTTGTTAAAATTTTACAAAATTCTTAGAATTTATTAATTTATAAAAGTGAAACACTTCTTCTACAAGCTTTTATAAAATGAAATTATAAACTTAAGGTGACGACATTACAACTCCTCGAATTGTTATCATTTTATTAATAATAGTGACAGACAGTCAAATATAACTGATAACAAAAATAAAAATAATATTTTTTTATATTTTATTATAACAATACCATTATGCAAACTTATTAATTTGAATATTATAAATAATGTCATTCATATTTTTTAATTATAAAAATTGTTCGATGGAAATTTTCAATCAATATTAAAAAAAAAATAAAACAACATTTAACCAAAACCAACATAACCAATATTTCCAAATGAACTAAACCATATGTAGATATCCATAATTTTGTTTTCCCTAAACTATTTGGATATATATATATATATTTTTTTTCTTTTTTTTCATCCATGCGTCCCTTCACAAAAGCAAGGTGTAAATAATATTAGCTAAATAATCAACGAAATGTGCCTCAAATTTATTTTTTTATTTGTTAAAAAAAAAATAATTAGTTATAAGAAAAACACTTCTTCCAGTGAAGGTCGCAAATGTGTTATACCATAAATTTCAGATCTGATACAATGGTCCGTACCAAACTAATTCCAGCAAAACATTCCTTTTAAAGCTAACTGTATAAAACTCAAAACCTAAATCCAAAAAGATCAATCATACAACCTAAAAGGCCAGACTGACTCGAATTTCAAGGTTTTCCAACCACCAACTAACATTAACTAGCTAAATTTCAGACACCCGAAATTTACAAAGGTAATCAGATCCTGATATCAATTCAAACAGTAAAAAATAATTTTAAAATTGAAAATACTCGGAAATGAAACAAGATCGTATATTTTACCTGGACTCCCAAAAACCTCATTCTTATGAGACTTCTTGATTGATTCAATAGGCTTTCCTCTGCTTCGTTTCCAAGCGGAAAAATCTCCGGTCAGGGGAATCGAAGACGAAATTGGCATCGGCGACAGAGCTAACGGCGTACCATCTGGTCCATACTTTCTTGGCCTACCTCTCTTCTTTTTCACTTCCGTACTGGGCATAACTACGCTCACCGGCATAGGTGAGGCTTGAGTAGCAGCCGGCACCATAGTATTAGCAGGCTCATCTATTTGGTTAAGGTTAGGGTTAGGGTTAGGGTTGTCGCTTCTTTGTTCAACCCTGAAGCTCTGTGGAGCTTCCTCATCTCTCACTGCAACCCCAAAAGGCGAGCTATCTTTCTCCTCCATGAATATATAAACCTCAGACAACAAAATCCCAGCAAAACCTAAAAAAGTCTTGAGTACCAATCAAAGTTTTACAACTTCCTTAAACAAATGCAACCAAAAATTAAATTGAGCTAAATGCAGGACAAGGAGCTCAAAACCCAAATCCCTTTACGAATGCTGTAAAATCAAGAACGAAATATTCACAGTTCCAGTACTTCTATGTGAGTTCAACCTGCACAAAGCTACAATGGCGGACACGAATTTCACCCAAAAAAAATTATGAACAAATACCAAGAATTACTACAACAAAATCTGGTTATGATTACGGAAAAAACTTCCAGATGATGTGAATTTAGGGTTTTCCAGGTAAAGTAGAGAAATAAATAAAGTTGAAAATGGAAAATAAAAATAAAATCATATAAATTATATAATTAAATATTGGTGAAATTAATTAACAATTAATATTTTAATTGCAAGATTCAAAGTATGAATTTTGGTTAAGAAAATGGTTCACGTCCGTCTTGGAAATTTAATAGATGTGATTTAATAATAAACGGGGAGGTATACTAAATTTTAAAAATGTTAAAAAATAAACGAATTTTGGAAAAGAAAGAAAAAGCTTTTCTTCTATTTCAAAATAACCATTTATTTATCTAAAGTTCCATAAATGATTAAATATTGCATTTAAAGCTGTAAAGCTAACATTATAGTCACACCAATTTTCCACCTACTGACAACTCTTTTGTCTTTTCGGTTAAATTACGTTTTACAGAGGAAACTTAATTCGAGTTTATTGCCCTCTCAGTTTGAGATATATACCGTTAATGACACACTCCATTTTCATTCCAATTAAAAAAAATAAAAAAAAAGGGTTTTTTTTTTTATTCTTATTTTCCTCTTTCTATGCTAAATTACCAAAAAAAGATGATCTGATATGGGCAAAACAGAAAGAGTACTACGGCTTGAAAACTTCTTCTAAGCAAATTTGCAAGATACCTATCTGCTTCCTCCACATTAGCTCATTAGTTATTAGTTTGAAAATTTTGATAAATGACAAATTATTTAATGTTATATTATTAATAAGTATAATTAAATATATTTAATAAAAAAATAACATATAATTTATAATTTTGATATGATTATGATATATATAATTAGTCTATTAGTTTAATAGTCCTGAAAATTCATTAAATCTCATTTAAGTCACATGTTAATCATTTATATTTTCATATGAAATAGTCATTTTTATAGTTTTTCTTTTAACTTTCTCATTAAAAAAACCGTCTTTTAGTTAAAAAATTATGTGCATAGGCATCCCTTATTAAAATTTTAAAAAACAGGGCTCCATTGGTTCATATCATCATATTATATGTTCACGTTCAGTACTCCCTAATAAAGTACATGAATAAGCCAAAAAAATGGCAGAGAAAGATAAGAAACTACTTGTGTATTAAACTCGTATGGAATTCACATTTGTTTTTGGAAGCAAAAATTCCATTCTTCTTTCCTCAAAGGAGTATTCAATTTCCTCAGTGTTGTCTTCAACAATTTTTGAGAGAGCTGGGTCATAGTAGTCTGCATTGGCTCAGCTTTAGGAGTCTTATTCTCTTCATCTGCAATAATACGACTAGGAGTGGTGAAATGAAGTGATTTCTGAATTGTCTCACATGTATTCAGATCTTTTGTATCTGTCTTCGACGATACATTGGAAGAAATTGGAGAGAATGGTCTCGTCATCTTTGGTGATTCTCTTAAAGAGTGTTTGTGGAAAGTGTTTGAGATAGTCATTAAGCTCCTTAATTTGAGTAGCAAAACATTCGTGGAAAGTGTTGTAGATTGTCATTAAGTTCCTTAATTTAAGTAGTAAAATATGGAGTTTAATTCAAGGAACAATTTAAGGAACCATTAATTTAAGGAGTAATTCAAGGAATGAATTTTCCTATAAATAGATGTGTAATTGTAATGAATTAATCATTCAAAGTGTTCATTCCAATTGAGAGAAAAGCTTTTGTGAGAGAAAATTGAGAGTAATTTTTTTGGATGTAATTGGGTTCTGAGTTGTGAGTGTTGTAAACATCTTGTTTAATTTCTCCCCTTTCAGTAAAAAAATCTACAGCAGGTCCGGAGACGTAAGCAAGATTGTCCGAACTCCGTTATCAAATTTATGTGTTATTTTTCTATTCTTATTTTCTCATAAATCTAACTTATCGGAAATTTGCGTTATTTTCCAACAAGAAAAACAAACACATTGAAACCCCTCCTACCAGAATGAACATTAAAAAGGTAAACACACTGATTTCAAGTAAATATATATCCTGTGTGAATCATGTGTTATTAACTTATTACTCATTTGTGAGAAAATTTGTTGCAGTGAGATCCAAAACCACGGGTTTATTTTCCAGATTGAGCGAAAAATGTATCAAATATGTCGATTTTGCTACGTCCGTTCAATCTTCAAAAACCCGCAATTTAAGACCCAAACTTAAAAGATTCTTGAGTAAAAGGATCCAAAACTATAATTGGTCCATGAGCATCCCTCCATTGATAAAAATAATCAGCGAGAGAAATTTACCAGAGGATAGAGCTCTGAAGCAATCATCAATGGTTCCCATTTTGCTCTCTTTGGTCACTCTTCTTGCTAATGAAAGTGAATCAGATTTAGGTGTTTGATGCATGCATTGCTCTTCCAAGAGAGATTTTTCTGTTGCTTGCACTTCCTGTTGACATTCTAGGAGCTTTTTTAACACTTTGAGGTTTCATTGGACTAGGTTTTGACCATCAGATTTCCTTTCCTGCATCTCTCCCAGTTGTGGAAGAATTTTACTAAGATCTTCCTTCAAGCTTTCCACATTTTGATCAGACTGTAATAACCATAGATTATAAATATTGAATTAGGCGACAGTAAAAACCTAACAATAATAACACATTTGAATTTACAAACTCCCAATAGGATAACAGTTTTTTAAAATAGAACAAAGTATTCATCAACGTGACTCCGATTTAACTAATGATTTTAACTTGATCAAAACTTTATATTTTGTATCTTAACATCATATCAGTAATTACCTCTGTCAAGAGATACTATATATTCCAAGGACCAACGACTATTAAAACTAAACTTTGCTATCATAGTACTTCAGAACGTCTAGAACAATTTAGTTAACATAATGTTGTACATTTTATACCATTGCAAAGATACGAAATTTACCAGAGACTAGAAGAGGAATTATGGATGTTCAGTTTCACATCCTAGACAAACTCTTAGCTGTAACCCAATTCAAATCCTTATTTCCTAATCTCTCTGATATGTACAGGTCGCTTCCCCATTGCAGAGCAGATGGCTGCTAATTCTGCTTCAGAATCATCAATTACCTGCCTTATCTGAGCTCTACAACAATTTGTATTGGCTGCTAAGGATTCCTTGTTTTACTCCTTGAATTAAGGATTCCTTGTTTTTGTTGTGGGCGGAAGCAATAAATAGCGGTATATGAATATATCAAAGCGATAAAATGAACACATAGAATTTACGTGGTTCGTCAATTAGCCTAGGTCCACGGGAGTCAGCAGATATTATTTGAACTGAGTAGGAAATATACAGAATACAGATACAGATTTCCTCACTAATAATATCTCTCAAGTGTTTCCCAAAACTCACAAGTATTTTCTCTCTTTGAGTTTGCTTATACTCTCTCTGATTTTTTCTGATTTTTGCCTTTTTCTTCAATGCATGAACTCTTCCCTATTTATAGATGAAGAAAGGCTCCATTTTCTTAAATTGTGCCATAATTTAAGCCTTAAATTAGGTCACCAATTTCCTTAAATTATGCCACTATTTTCCTTAAATCATGCCACAAATCATGCCACAAATTAGGCCACTAATTTCCCTAAATTATGCCACTAATTTGTTACTTTTAGAGCCAATATTCAACAATCTCCACCTTGGCGAAAAAGTTCATAACGCTGCCTCCAAATGCGCCCTAGGCGCCCTAAGCTCGAGAGATGTTGATCAAGTTCAAGCAGTGTTGAAACTTGATCCATGTAACCACCTTTGTAAGCATATCTGCAGGGTTATCTACAGTTCCGACTTTCTGGAGTATAACATTCCCTTCATCGACGATTTCCCGAACAAAATGAAATCGAACATCGATGTGCTTGGTGCGACCATGATGAACTTGGTTCTTTGCCAAACAAATGGCACTCTGGCTGTCGCAGAAAACCTCCACGTTCTTCTGAACAATACCCAAATCCTTACTCAACCCGAGAAGCCATATAGCTTCTTTGAATGCTTCTGTTACAGCCATATACTCTACCTCTGTAGTAGACAAAGCTACAGTTGACTGCAATGTTGATCTCCAACAAACTGGTCCTCCTGCCATTGTGAACACATAACCAGTTGTAGATCGACGCTTATCCAGATCTCCAGCATAGTCAGAATCCACATATCCAACTAGGTGTTTACCTTCAGTCTTGTCTCTCTCAAACTTCAAACCAATATCCACAGTACCATAGATGTACCGTAGAATCCACTTCACTGCTTGCCAGTGTCCTTTACCCGGATTATGCATGTACCGACTCACCATACTAACAGCGTGGGAAATATCAGGTCTGGTGCAAACCATTGCATACATCAAGGCACCAACGGCATTTGCATATGGAACACGTTCCATTTGCTTCTTCTCATCGGTGGTGCTAGGTGACATTAATGCACTTAATTGAAAGTGAGGAGCAAGCGGTGTACTTACTGGTTTGGTTTTTTCATCAATGTCAAACCTTTGTAGTACTTTCTTCAGATACTGAGTCTGTGTCAGACAGACTGTACTTGCAACTCTATCTCTTGTGATTTCCATCCCAAGAATTTTCTTAGCTTCTCCAAGATCTTTCATTTCAAATTCTGAACTCAACAGAGCCTTCAATCTGTCGATCTCCACCTTGCTCTTAGATGCAATCAACATATCATCAACATATAAGAGCAAATAAATGAAGGTACCGTCTTGGAGTTTCCGAAAGTATACACAATGATCAAACTGACTACGTGTGTACTTTTGCTCTCTGATGAAGCTATCAAAGCGCTTGTACCATTGTCGCGGTGATTGCTTCAAACCATAAATTGACTTGTTCAGCTTGCAAGCCCAATTCTCTCATTCTGGAATTTTGAAGCCATCCGGTTGAGACATGTAGATTTCTTCGTTCAAAGTACCATGGAGAAAAGCTGTTTTGACATCGAGTTGAGCTAACTCGAGATCAAATTGTGCTACCAAAGCCAATAGTATCCGAATAGATGAATGCTTAACAACAGGTGAGAATACCTCATTGTAGTCTATTCCTTCTTTCTGAGCATAGCCTTTTGCTACCAGTCTGGCTTTGTATCTGATGTTGTCTTTACCAGGAGCACTTTCCTTCTTAGCATAGACCCATTTGCAACCAATAGTTTTTTTTCCTTTGGAAATTTGAACCAACTCCCAAGTCTGATTCTGATGTAGAGACTTCATCTCTTCATCCATTGCCATTTTCCACTTCATACTATCAACTCTTTGCACGGCTTCTCTGTAAGTGCATGGGACATCATCATCAATTACTGGAAGTGCGAATGCTACCATGTCTGTGTATCTGGTAGGCTTCCTAATCTCCCTTCTCGGTCGAGTAGTGGCAATAGATTCTAGCTGCTGATTAATCGGTAGTGATGGTGAGAGAACCTCCACCTCAACTGAGATCTCTTCTTGATCATCAATTTCATCTTCACCACGATCGGTAATTGGTGCAATCTTTTCTGGATCTTCCGAAGTCTCAAGCATCACCTTAGAAAGAGTATTTGGACTTTCATTCTCTTTCTCTGAATTTGTTTGTCTCAGCATAACAGACTCGTCGAATGTAACATCTCGGCTTAAGACGATCTTCTTGGATTCACCACACCAAAGTCGAAATCCTTTAACTCCTTCCTTAAAGCCCAAGAAAACAGCTTTCTTTGCTCTCGGATCCAGTTTGGATTCACTAACATGAAAATATGCAGGACATCCAAATATTCGCAATGAATCATAATCAGTAGCAGGTTGTCCAGACCATACCTCTTTAGGAGTTTTTCCATCTAATGCAGTCGTAGGAAGTCTGTTGACTATATGAGTTGCATATGACAAAGCCTCAGCCCAAAATGCCTTGCTCAATTTGGAATGAGATAGCATACATCGAACTTTCTCAACCAAAGTACGATTCATTCGTTCTACAACTCCATTCTGTTGTGGTGTACGAGGAACTGAAAAATGTCTGATTATCCCTTCATCTTGACAAACTTTAAAGAAAGGATCTGATTTATACTCGCCACCATTATCAGATCTGAGCCTTTTAATCTTCCTGCCTGTCCGAGTCTCGATCATTTTCTTCCATTTAAGAAAGATATCCAGAACTTTATCTTTGTGACTCATAGTGTATATCCAGACATATCTAGAGAAATCATCAATAAAAGTCACAAACCAACGTTTACCTCCAAGTGAAGCATTCTTGGAAGGTCCCCAAACATCCGTGTGAATATAATCAAGAGATCCCTTAGTACGATGAATGGCAGTGCCGAACTTGACTCTTGTTTGTTTTCCCATTACACAATGCTCGCAGAAATCAAACTTTCCAGTCTTGGCACCTTTCAAAAGACCTTGCTTCATTAAGCCTTGCAAAGCCTTTTCACCGACATGCCCTAAGCGCATGTGCCACAGGCGGGAAGAATCATTTGCCTTTTCTTCAGAACTACTTGAGACAGCTGCCCTTCCTGTAACTGTACATCTATCTAGGAAATAAAAGTTTGCCTTACGAGTACCCTTCATTGCTACAAATGCACCTCGTACAACTTTCAAGACTCCATTTCCCAATGTAACCTTGTAACCATCAGAATCTAGAACACCTAAAGAAATAAGGTTTTTCTTTAGGTCAAGAATATACCTTACATTTGTAAGTCGTTTGATTGTACCATCGTGCATCTTTAGTCGTATTGTTCCGATCCCTTTTGTTTGACATGCATTGTCGTTGCCCATAAGCATAACTCCTCCATCGAGCTCTTCAAAACTCGAAAACCAATGTTTGTTTGGACACATATGATAAGAACATCCAGAATCAAGGATCCACTTATCTGAGTAGGTTTTTGATGATGAAACTGAAAAGGCTGATTCTTCATCTTCATCGGCCTTCTGTGCAACATTTGCATTTGACTTGTCCTTGTTTGGACAATCTTTCTTCCAGTGCCCTTTCTGGTGACAATAGGCACACTCCTCCTTCGCATGACGTCTTCTGGATGACTCTCCTCTGGACTTTGATCTAGATTTTCCCCTATTATTTGATCCGCCAGATTTTTTGTTGTTAGTCCTACCTCTGGCTGCCGTCAATGCTTCTGATATTGAGTCTCTGTGATCATGTTGATCCTTCTTCCGGTACTCGTTATTTACCAAAGCATTTGAAACATATACGAACTTAACCTCATCCTTTCCATATAACAGGGTTGTGGTTAAATGCTCAGAGCTCTCAGGTAATGAATTCAACAACAACAAAGCTTTATCTTCATCGATAATTTCAACATCTAAATTTTGCAGATTGGCTAAAATTTTATTGAAATTATCTAAGTGCTCAATCATAGGGGTACCTTTCTTGTACTGGAAACAGAAAAGTTTCTTCTTCAAGTAGAGTCTGTTCTCAATACTTTTCGTCATGTATTTGTCTTCTAGTTTCTTCCAGAGAACTGCGGCTACATTCTCTTTCATGACAAAGTACTTCTGATCTTTTCCTAAGCACAGTCGAATTATACCACAAGCTTGTCGGTTGACATAATTCCAATCTTCATTTGAATAATCTCCTAGCCTAGTCTCCAAGGCTATATTAGATCCTTCTCGGAACAATAGATCTAATACTTCACATTGCCACATGCCAAAGTTATTTATGCCGTCGAATTTCTCCACCTCAAACTTTGCGTTGAACAACATAGTTCTTCGAGTAGAACTTGGTTTGCCATAAATTCTATGGTAAACTTTTTCACCTTCTCCGATCTTTCCTTTATCAGCCATAAGTACAAACTGATAACAGAATTTTTGCACTTACAACTTAAAACAGTATTTTTCCAAATTTTATACCTTATTTGAAAAAACGGAGTCCGTAGTTGAATTTGGAATGGTCCAATTAGCTAGGAATAGATCCAACTCAGTTGAAAACGGATGAAAAATAGACCAACTCGGTCCAAATATCACTAGTGACTGAGTTGACTCGGTCCAACTCGGCGAGTTGACTCAGTTGCTGGCAGCAGGACTCCGGCAGCTTCTGGCGGTGATTTTGACTTCCGATTTGAGCGATTCTTTCACTGTTGCGTTCGTATTGTCGAAAGCTTCGATTTGATATATAATACTACTATATTTGGCTCTGATACCAATTTGTTGTGGGCGGAAGCAATAAATAGCGGTATATGAATATATCAAAGCGATAAAATGAACACACAGAATTTACGTGGTTCGACAATTCGCCTAAGTCCACGAGAGACAGCAAATATTATTTGAACTGAGTAGGAAATATACAGAATACAGATACAGATTTACTCACTAATAATATCTCTCAAGTATTTCCCAAAACTAACAAGTATTTTCTCTCTTTGAGTTTGCTTATACTCTCTCTGATTTTTTCTGATTTTTGCCTTGTTCTTCGATGCATGAACTCTTCTCTATTTATAGATGAAGAAAGGCTTCCTTTTCCTAAATTGTGCCATAATTTAAGTCTTAAATTAGACCACCAATTTCCTTAAATTATGCCACTATTTTCCTTAAATCATGCCACAAATTAGGCTACTATTTTTCCTAAATTATGCCACTAATTTGTTACTTTTAGAGCCAATATTCAACAAGTACTTCAGAACGTCTAGAACAATTTAGTTAACATAATGTTTGTACATTTTATACCATTGCCAAGATACGAAAAATACCAGAGACTAGAAGAGGAATTATGGATGTTCAGTTTCACATCCTAGACAAACTCTTAGCTGTAACCCAATTCAAATCCTTATTTCCTAATCTCTCTGATATGTACAGGTCGATTCCCCAATGCAGAGCAGATGGCTGCTAATTCTGCTTCAGAATCATCAATTACCTGCCTTAGCTGAGCTCTACAACAATTTTCTTGATCCACTTTTCTTCTGCACACTTATTAGACGCAACTTCATCCCAAATTATTTGATTTTCAGAATAAGAACACAATATGAGCTTGTATCTTCATTCTTCAAACAAAATATTTGTATGGATAAGCTTAATCTTCTCTGCAATGGGGAACCTGAACTTTAAGGCATCACTTTTTTATATGAAAAGTTTCAATGATAACCTGAAGCTCGTTTAGAAGGGTCCTGCACATTGTTTCCACTCGTGAAGCGGATCAACTTGGAAACTATGCATTTTCAAGGAATCCTACCAGCCAACAAAGAATTTTCAATATAAATCATGCGCAAAAGCTAAAATCAATCAAACAAAAAATATAATAATGGATGTCACTTTCTAAAAAGGGATACCGATGTTACGATCCTATTACTAAAAGAACTTACATTATCATGGATATCACTTTCCTAAAATCTGAATGGTTTTTTCCATCGTTAGTATCCAATTACCCTCTTCAAGGGAAGAGTTATGGTGAAGAACAGAATTGGTTTGATGTTGAAGTATTAGACATTAGTAATAATCCCACATACTCAGATAATGTCAAAAATGAATTACAGTATGTGATTTCTAAACTTGAAAAACAGCTCACAGAAAGCAAAGCAATTAAAGATGCTTGTTTTTTTGTAGTTTACAGGAACCAATGCGTGAAGATGGTAAAGCCTTTCATTAGGTTTTTCCCTTCTATTTCTCTATGTAAAAAAATTCTTACAGTAAGACCCTTTACCAGTTTTTCGTCGATACTTGAAACCATCATCATCATCAATCTGATCACTACAATTTTATTTTTTTGGTTTACAGAATTGCAGGGCTGAAGAACAGTACAGTTGCCTCACAGTAATAGCTAGAATGGAACGTAGGGACTGTGATGGTTCCAACGAACAGCTTGAACGGCTACCCCAAATCCCGACCAAATAATCGGCCAAATACCCACAGATTAACACAATCTGTTGAGCGTATCACACCAAATCAGCCAAAGGAGAACAGAATCAGCGTAGCAGGTAACTTATTCTTCCATTATGACAACCAATAACTCTACTCTGATACCATGACGAATATTATCATTTCTGTTAATTATTAATTATTTCATATATTTTTTATTCTGTTTCTGTACAAGAGTTTAGTTATATGTATACAAAGAAAACGAAAACTAAACAATAAACTTAAGTGCTGCACATACATGTTTTATGACTACTAATATTATTGCCTGCTTGTTCCACTAAACATTGGTGTCTGAAACTGTTACAGCATGCACCACAACAAACACAAACATAAAATTCATCATGAAAGACAACAATCATAATTAAGTGCCTCATCCCCTAGTATGATGTGTTATTCTCATAAGGTGGAACTCCGTCCCATGCTCAGAACCAGAAAGAATCGCAAAAAAGACATCTATAACTACTAGACTGCAATTTGTAATTTGGGCATCATGTACATTGACCACCTGTGCAGAAAACAACAGAATAATTTTCTCTAGCAGAACCCTTCATGATCTACAGCTACCTAGGAACATATGGGGTTTGCTACCAAAACCAAAACCCAGGGAGAAAAATAGGTAAGGAAATCCCCGACCAAATCCCCAAGAACACATGAAATCGCGGTAATTTACACAAATGGCTGATTTACCATAATAAGATTGTTCCAAAAAAATTCATTCTCATCGAATTCAGAGGGAAAATGTCGAAGTGCCCAACGTTCACATTCAACCATAAATAATTTCTCTATAGAATTTTCTTCGTTGCACAGCTCAAGAACAAATGAGCTAAAAGGACTCGTTAATGTAACCACTTATATCTTTTTAAAACAATACATACACTCTTTTTATACCCTAATAATTAAAAAAAAAAAGCTAAAAAGTTGAAAGCCATTGAGGAAATAAAGGAAATTAAATTTAGGAAAATAAGAAAAAATATATATTGAGAAATCATTAACCGAATAAAAAATGCGAAAATATGAATGTCTCCTCAAACATATATTTTGTTAATTCTAGCTAGCACTTTTTTCCGCGAATCACTTGGTAATTAGAAATAAGAGCAAAAAACTGAGAATAATAACATCACGAGGAATCCGGAGACATACCTGAGAATAATAATTTTTTTTCGCATTTGTATTTTTTTTTTTTAAGGAAATTAGAGGGGGAGAAAAGGAGTGAAATAGCCTTGAGAATATTACATAAACGACACGTGGCGATGGGAGGGATTTATGTTTGACTATTGTTTAATATTTTATTTTTACATGAAGTGTAAAAATAACGATGAAACCAATAACTAATATCAAGAGATCAGACTGCATGTAATATATTTTCTAAGTTATTAGAGTTATGACCAGCACACGTTAACAACTATTTTTTTTTTTTGCTAATTTGATTTAGATATAATAATTATATTTGAAAATTTTTAATTTAAATTTAATCGGATAATAAAATGATTTTGAATTAATTTAAATTTAAATATTTCATATATATTAAATTGATATTAAAATTTATTTACAAATTCTTATCATAAATAAAACAAAATATATACAATATTTAAATTTAAAAAAAATATATTTATAGTAAAATTTATTATTTATAGTTACAATTATAAAAATAAAAAAAACATGTGTGTACAATTATTAAATTATTATAAATAAAATATTTATTTTTAAATTAAAATAGTAATATAGTGTAATTATGGCATCTATAATATTTAAAACAAGATATATACAATATTTAAATTTAAAAAAATATATTTGTAGTAAAATTTATTATTTATAGTTACAATTATGAAAATAAAAAAAATATATTTACAATTATTAAATTATTATAAATAAAATATTTATTTTTAAGCTAAAATAGTAATATAGTGTAATTATGGCATCCATAATATTTAAATATAACATATTATAAAATAAATTAAATATTTATTTATAATTTAATTATAATTCAATCCGAATTGGATACAATGAATTATAAAATTTATCAATTCAAATTCAAACAAATTATATATTTTTCAATCCAATTCGATTATAAAATATGTTAATGTAATTTAATCTAAATTTAACATATCGATCAAATTTCTTAATTTAAATGAATTAGTCAAATTATTTATCCTCTAATGTTGAAGATTAATATTTTTGTTCTTCTACCAATGATTTTAATGATTGATTTGTATTCGAATCGAGATATTTATTTTAAGATGTTACGTTCCAATATACGATATTTGAATTTCAAATTCCTTAAAGAAAAATTAAACATGCAAAAGACTCCAATTCTATGTTATTGAGTTTATCATTGTTATAACTAGAGGTTTCATAGAGTTTGTGTTAGTCTATCCCAATACATCTTAGTGTGTGAATTAATGTGTTGTATTAATCTCTAATCCATATACGGATTATACCATATCTTTATTCTTAATATATGGGTTTTACGGTGTTATATTACATTTAACGGATAAATATAATGATCTTTTTAACCTTTATCCACTATACTACGTTCACATTTGATAATATATAAATATATTTATATATTTATATATAATTTAATTTTGTGCTAGCACGACACATAGGTCATGTTTTTTCTCAAGTATTATACTATGACAAATATTTAACGGATTATACCCTCCCACCTCGTTAACTTAAAGAACATAATGTTTAATGGGTTATGTTGTACCATTCATAGTTATAACTATACAGTGAATAGTGTAACACGTTATCAAATCATAAGAAATTTTTTTATGATATATTTGGAATGCTAACGAAGAGATACTATTAAGAAAAATATAAACAGATAACCTTAGACTCATTCATATATTGTCAACTTTATCCATTTTTCGCTCTTACTTATTGTTGATAATTATTTTGGTAAACATCCTTGGGATTTAAATCTACTAGAAAAACAAACTATTACCACTTTAGACCATATTATAAAGATAATATTTGACACTCTTACTCTTATATTTAAATAAGTAAATATAAAAGTAAGAATAAATGAGATTTATAATCTCTCTAATAATATATATATATATATATATATATATATGAAGACTATTTGGATATGATTGTTTTTCATGAGATTTAAGAGATATAAGAGTATTTGGGTATGATTATTTGTCATGAAATTTAAGAAATATTTTATGTTATAATAATTGTGTACATGTATAAATATATATAAGAAAAATATTTAACGTGATAATATTTCATGTCGAAATAAGATTAAAATGTAGTTTCGTAAACATTTATCTTTTTTAGACATCTATCAAAATATATTCTTTAAAAATTATCTCATTAAAATAAATAACAGATAATCATTAGAATTTCATCTATTTAGCGTAATTAACTAGTGTTTATACTTATATGATAGACGGTGCATTTATTGAATTTGATTTATAACAATTTATAAGTAAAAAGTATCCGAATACTTATTTGTTTTCCTCTGAGAGATTACACACTCTTATATTGAAAATTCTCGAACTATAGGCTGTAGACTATACTGCAATCATCGTTGAGTCATCTACTACCTCCTTTATGAGCTGCTATTTCATTGCTGTCCGCACTTCACATTAGAACCGACGGACAAATAATGACTAATATGTAAAAGTATTGCTAGTGGAAAGTAACATTAATAACGACATAAATTTTATAATTAATTAAATTTTTAAAAATATGTTAAATCATTAAAGATATCACACTTAAATGATATTGAATAATTTAACAATATTTTCAAATATTTTCCGATATGTAATCATGTACACACAAATTAATGCACAATATTTGTTTTTTTTTTTTGAAAACTTAAAGCAAAATAATACCATCAAGCTAATTAATAGAGAAATTATTTATTATTTTTAGAACATGTATATTACTTTAAATTAATAAAATTTAATATTAATAAAAATATTTATTTAAAAAAATAAATATCCAATAAAAAATATAGAAAAGGAAAAAACAATATCATTAAAATTCAGAATTTATCATTCCATTTCATGTAGTCTTCCTAAGATTTTTAATCACAACCATTTCTAAGAATATTTTCAACTTTATTGGTGGAGAAGCTATAATATTGAATTGTTGAAAAAGATGATTATATAAGTAATTTTACTTAAATTATTTTAGTGAATGAAGTATGTCATGAGATGAATAGATTAGGCCTTTAGTATTTATCATGTTTCAAATTTATGTGGAGCATAACTCATAATCAACTTTTTCATATTTTTTTTTCTTTTTGTTTGATTTTTTAGCAAATAGTATTTGATTCATACATGTAACTCTAAAGAAGATATTAGTAAATCTTACTAACAGGTGAACCAACTTTTTTTTTTAATTGATGCGACCTACTAGTTGCTACTAGATTCATTACTAGTCTTATGCATCCAAAATGCAAAAGAAAAACGTTAGGTTCGCCCTTAATAGTACACAAAACAATTATTGCATACTACATTATACCTGTAAATTATAAATTATACGTCAAAATATTTTTTTACCTGTTTGTAACTTTGAGGAAAAACCACCAAGAGGCATACTCCATCAAATTTGTTTTCCATATGTTGCCCTTTGCTTAACAGAAATTACTACTAAGCAACAGAAGATATTCAAATTTACTCGATACAGCCATGACATTCAAGTAAACAGTGAACTCCAAGAGCAGTTGTTTTCATGCAGAAGCAAAATGCAAAAGGAATAGCCTTAAGCTTGAATCTATATGAATAATTATAGGAACTTGCACTCTTGCACAGTAGTAGACGCTATATCTTCCACCTGTTACAATAAATTCTCTCTATAAACTATATACTAAGAGTGGAACAAGAAATTATAATGTATCCATGATTAGGTTGCCCCTTGCTCTAAAATTAAAAGCAACCCTAACAATTGGCCGTTACCCTTTCAAAAAGTTAACAGCAAAAGCTACAATGCACATTGTAGGCACCAACCTCATGATGGGGAGTTCATGTTGCCTTCATATTCTCTTCTTACGATTTCAAGCACAAGCTCGTTCCAAGTATCAACCGGACCAGGCATACACCAATGTAAACAATCCTGTGGTGGGGGCCTTCCATCAGGACCACGTTTTGTAAGCTTATGTGGATCTTGGTTTCTATAAGGGCCTGGATGCCCGTCATGGCGGTATTCAAAGGCTTCAGTAATATCCATCAGTGCCATCTTTGATTTATTTGTCGCCTTCTTAATTGCATTGTAGAAACCTGTGACCTGTTTTTCATGCATTATTTTCGTAAAGCCATTTTCTACAATTTCACCAGCTGCAAGAGGCTTTACTTTTCCAGTGCATGATCCTCCAGAATTCCATGCACCACCCTCATAATGATCAGGTGAATATGTGCGAACAATTGTAATTCCTGTATAATTTGGATGTGTACCAAGAGCACTGAGTATTGTCTGGACAGATATTCCAAATGCTTCAACACTGTTAATCTTCACAGGTCGAGACTTGTCTGGCCACCACAATTGTCCTCCAACAATCTCATTGTTCAAGATGTAGACAGATTGCTTGGCAAACCAATGGCCAGATGAAAGAACAACCACATCAAACTTTGGGATGTGTTCCATAAGGTGATCATCAGGGGCATCAAGGTGGAGCTTCGCAATACCCTCTGGAGCAAAATCAAATGGTTCTGATGTTTGCTTGACAAGCCATGAGGACCAAATGCGAATAACCATCACAGATGTTGACTTAAAAAAGTATCGTTGCATATTTCGGTTCCCCCTGTTTTTTGGAGCTTCTACCTGCAAAACAAATTGGTATTTTTATATGAAAAGCTATCCACAGTGATACAACTGGAAGGGGAAAAAAAGAAGTTAAAAACATATAAAGGGAGTCTAAAAAAGGTATGCAGCCTTTCTATATAGTGAAAAACTTTTGAGCATGTAACAACCATAAAATCACCTGGCATCATCCTATGTTTATTAGATGTTAATTAATGCCCATCAATAGTGGAATAGTGAATGTTCCCCATAAGCAGTTCATAACCAATGACTATAATAGCTAACAGAATGCCATCCATAGTTTCTAAAACTTGGACAAATGATATTTTTTTTATGAAAAAACTTTGGACGAATTTTTATTTATTTATATATTGTAATTAGAGTAATTAAGTACACTAATAGGTGTAAACTTTCTACTGCAGTCCTTGAATGAGTATCCAATTGATCATTGAAAGCAGATTACTCGAGCTACCAGGAGTGGAATTTCTCTAGTGACACGTTTAATGGTACGAGGTGTGACAATTACCTGCCAGAGAATGCACAGCAATGATTCCATCTGGTTTCGAGCAACTGAATCACCAATAAAAGCAATTGTCTTCCCTCTCATCAACTCTAGAAATTTCCTTCCATCAAAACGTGGAAGGTCGCACTGGAAAGGCTTCCATCGCCAATTCTCATAGTCCCTATCAGGTCGCCCATTTCCCTGGCAATTTTGCATTTGCGTCAGGACAGGGCATGTATTATTTGTATACAATGGTCCTGAGGAATCATAAATCCAACTTCCGTGGTACAAATCACAGCCTACATTAAACACACAAAAGGATATCTTATAAAAAAGTATTAAAACATAAAACTCATGAAAAAATGAATTAGATAAAGAAAATCCCAAAAGGGGCCTTAGACAAAGGGAATTGTTAAAATACTCCCTGCCATAAATTATTAACGGTAAGAGAAACATGATAAATTGATAATGATAAACCAAGCTCTGGGAAATACAAATCTGATCCATATTACTCAATCAGTTAAAATTAACTCACAAATTTCGGTAAAATGAAACATGCTAAAAGATATAGTTAAAATCTAAGAAATAAGAAAAGTACCTGAATATGCTGAACCAGCTTTGTTTGCATCACTGGCAAGAGGAGCCGGCATAGCACCTGCTTGCATTTCAAAGGAAGCAGAGTGGAAACTATCATTCAATCACATACGAAAAGGTTGCAACTATTTAGAAAACACATGAAAACAGAGTTGCCATATTTACCAGTGCTGATCTTATCTTGTCTTACACTAGAAGATTGCACTGGAGCTGATGCCACTAGATCTTTGGCCTTCTTGGTATCAGAAATATTTGATGGATCAGCTGAATTCATGGCTACTTGTGAATTGGAATCCTGTGTCAAATTCTTGTCTATTACTTTATTACTGCCATCAAATGATGAAACAGCTGAACTCGGGGACACTACTGCTTCTTGATCCTTCATCTCTTTTGTTCCTGAAGCAATCAATGGACCACTTGAAATTGTCGGAACTTGTAAACTGGAATTCGAACCCAAATTTTTATCAACCGAGGTTACTGGGAAGCTCGAGTCAAATGACGCGTTCTTATCAACCACATCTACATGAGTATCAACATTAGTTATATTGACCGACGAGAATGACAGATCCAGCTTCCCAGATCTATCTATGCCATAAAAATACCCGTGAACTGTGGAAACGATTGGGTTTGACAGTAAAACCCAGGAACCAAAAATTAAGAACAACGCCAACGCTCCTACTAAAACTGTAATCCGAGCAAGAGTCTTTGGAAATGCATTCATTGCAAGGGAATTCTTCGGTGAGGCCCAAGCCATGGCTTTCCAAATCAAGAACGTTCTTTCATCCAATGTGAAACGTGAACTCCACTAACTAAAATTATCTACTTAATATGGAACCCTACAAGAATTTAAAATTTTACTGAGTCGAGAAAATTTCCAAATTAAACTTCTTTCTCAACCCAGAGCTCAAGCCCCAAATTTTCTTTTAACAAAATAATGGCGATCGAACTCAATCTCCTTCAAAAATCCTGAAAATACATTAAGAAACAATAAATTTTACATAAATCTCGAAGATAATTAAACTTTACCTTAGTCTTTAAAGAAATCGACGAGAAAGTTTATATGAATGCAAGAGGTATAACCAAGGATTCCAAAAATAGAAACATACGAGATTTGAGATCCAGGCCAGTAAAAGAATAATGATTAATCAAAAGTAATACAAGTTAACAAAGAATCTAACCATCAATCACAGTCTACCATGTTTGATTTGGCTATTATGAACTTACCTTTGTCGGAGGGGATTGGAAGCTCTCAACTCTTTGATGTTTGGTAATTCAATGAGAGAAATTTGGAAACGCCAATAATTGTGTCAAATATATTTTGAGTTAAATTTATAGGGTTGGGAATGAGGTAGACTGGTATTCGAGAAATTAAATGGCGGTCTTTGAAATTTATGTAAACAGTCCAACCAGATTAAACTACATCAACATCTACATGAACCAGATTAATTACGATTCTAATAAATTAAGAAATTGATTGGAAGTCGTAACAATATTGGTATTTATTTTTTTTTTTTACGCTAAAACACGATTTTTAATTGTGAGTCTTGTTACTATCCACACTTTTTTTGGGACTAAATTTTTTGTAATTTTTATTTTCACATTTATTTTATTTTTTACATTATCTCGTATAATTTTAATAAATAAGCTAAAGTTATTATAAAAAAAACATAAAATTATGTTTCCTAGTATTACTCATTCTTCAAATATTAGTATTTATAGATATTAAGGGTTTAATTTCATTCAGAATATAGTAATGATTTTGATAAATAAAAAACTATAACTAAAAATTTGAAGTAACTGATAAAAATTATTATAAGCATAAAACTTTGAAAATTTAGTGTTAATCGTGATTGATAGTATATTATTATTGAACGATAATTTATTTCTTTTACTAACTAGTCTAATTAACATAACTTATAACTTATTGATAGTATATTATTATTTAATGATAATTTATTTCTTCTAGTTAAAATTAAATAATTTATATTTTTTAATTTAAGTATTGCTTTACAAGTACTTGTAATATCAATGTTTAAGAAACCACACATTTGTTTTTTTTTAATTTTTTATAGGATTTTTCAAATACCAACGTCTTAAAAAAATTCTATTCAATTTTGTAATAATTTAGTGTGTAATTATTCTTGATAGATATGTTTTAATTTTGAATTACTAGTATGAAAACATATATTTAACGTATTTTATAAATAAAATAAATATTTTTTTTAATAATGTAATAAATATATATATTTTTAGGGATAAATTTTTTAAAAATCTATGACCAAAAAAAATAATTTTTAAAAATTTAATTTAGTTGTAAATGAAATTTATGAGGCTTTGTTACGGAGGAGCCCAATAAATTGTTGTTCCTAAGTATGATTTCCCTTTATTTGGACCCATTAACATAGTCCAAATAATAAAATCAGTTTCCGCATTTGATCAAATTCTATTTAAAGGTTGTCAAACATGATTTTTATTTGTGATGGTATATCATTTTGTTTTCTCATAGGCAAATGTATAAGAAATCTATTTTAGCAATAAAATTGAAAATTGTAAGCAAAATATTTTTTATAATTCTTACGGTAAAATATATTATATTAATAGTACAAATATAATAAAATGTTACAAAAGTTATTTACATATGTTTCAAAATATAAAATTCATTTATTATGAAATAATACTATAATAAAGTATTTATCAATCAATTATGTAGATAAAATGATGCAACTAATAATAAAGTTAAGAATATCCAAGAAAAATAGTAATGTATAATAACAATTAATAAATATAAAGAATAAAAAAATGATAAAAAGATAAAAAGATATAAGATCATATATTATTTAATATTTATTATTCATTTAAACTAATATTTTTTCTTTATATTTTTATAGTATAATTTATTTTAATTTTTTGATTTAATATTTTTTTTAACTTTTCTTTTCATGTCTATCATCTAACAGCTTAGTGTTTAAGTTTTTAAGTTGTTTAAAATTGTCATGGAATATATTGATTGAAAAAAAAAATAACAAAAATAACTTATTCTAAAATTTGTAACAAGAGCATCTCTAATTGTAATATATTTTTGTTATTAAATAAAAATTCAATATATTATTTTATATTAAAAATCATCTAATTTAACATCAAATTATAATTGTTTAAATTTATTTAATATTTTTTTAAAAAAAAACCTATCAAGTACAACTCTAGATCATAGACTATTTTTATTGATACCAATGTGATGTTCATATTTCATACTAAGAGGTTTGTAGCTTACAATACAAACTATGTCATTATCATATTTCGAGGTTTGTAGCTTGCAGTAGAAACTATACGTTTAAATCATAAATCGTTCATTAAAAAGATTACAATGGTTTTTGTCTCTATTTCAATCTTTAAATTGTATTATCATTCTATCAATATAATTATGTAATATTAAATTTTATTTAATTAAATTTTATTTAATATTATATCATTTGAATTCAAAAAATGTTGCTATAGATATTATATAAAGCTAACAGTGTATTATGAAAAATTAAGGTAAACAAAGAGAACGGAAAGAGCATTCTGCATTTACAGCTTATTTATTATTGGACTAATAAAAGGAAATAGCATTATGAATTTACAATTTATTTAGTATTGGACTGTTAGAATGCAGTTGTTATTAATTATTTTTAAAATATATTTTTAATTAATTATATTAATTTATTTTTATTAAATTTTATTTTTTTAAAAAAAATATTTTTAAATTTTATTTATTTAAAATATGACGTAATCACGTATTTAAAAACCTAATATAAAGCATTTCATCACAATATAAATGAAGCGATAAATTTTTATTAAATATAATTAATTATATAATTTAAAATTTATGTTAGATACACAGTGTTTTACGTTACTAAAGCAATAAAAGAAAGTGCCGGTTAACTAGCTGACGTGGGAGGAGGGCTAAAATAAAGTAAATTATGACATCTATAAATAATAATAATTTTTTATAGATAATTTATTAATTTTGTTTTATTTTTAATAAAATAATAATAATTTAGATATTTTATTTATTTTTAATAAATTTAAATGAGATAAATAATAAAAAAATATAAAAAATAATAATTTATAATGTAATTTTAGTAAGAAAAAAATGATATAATATATGTTTAAAGTTAAATTTATTATTATTATAATTCAAATAAGATAAAATATATTTAAATAAAATTAGATAATATTATACTATAAATTCGTTAAAAGTATTAAATAAGACATAAAATAAGACGAGAAAATTAAATTTACACTTATAAATGAAAAAATGCTTCTTAAACAATCAATAACCTGATTCTCTGTATTGATGTGTTTTACGACAATAGCTCCTTCAATGAGCACCTCGCAATACCCAACCCCAACAGCGTTGCTTTACCGGTCGCTATTCCACCGCACATAGAGTAATTACCAAACTTATCAGCTCGGCTCACTCCCACTCTATCAAAACCTAACATTTGTCGCAAGCAATGCTAACAAATCCAACACTACCGCGTCTTGCATTACCTTGGATGACTTCTTCCACATACCTATGTAATTCTTCAAATGTTTGTTTTGTTTTTTATTTTATTTTTTTCCTAAAATTCCTTTTCTTTCTTTGGTAGGGGTTAGGGTTTTCTCTTCTTTTTTCGATTTCCAATATTTTTTTTAATATTTAATATATAGAATTCCCTCAATGTGATCACGTGACTAATACATGATCAACTCTTTTAAAAAATTTGTTAGCTCTGAAGGCCTAAAGTAACAGTAGTATTTTTTGTAGTAAGTTGACATTAAAAAAAAGTTCATTAATAAATTAACACAATTAATAGTTTTAGTTTTAAATGAAATGCTTGCCCATTATTATTTGTTTTTCACAAAACTAGTTGCCATACATTTTTCCTAGAATCAAAGTCAAGACAACCCGCAATGACAATTTCTTCAGGAATTTGTATACTGCACATGCCTCGTGGCAATGATTTCTAGGGTTAACATGGTCCTAGAAATTTTCGAATTTAGCGAGCTTATCAGATGAATTACTCTATAGTTGAAGAGGCTTCTGCTGATGCAATAATTTCGGTTGTCAATCACAAATTTTGCAGTCAATGGTCTTAGTTGTAATAGTACAAGGTTTCGTGATAGCTAATGGAAGATAGATCAAGACCCTTGCAACCCCATACATAGTTGTTGGCCTTTTCACTATGATTTTAGTTGTTAATCCCATGGACATTAATTCAAATTCAAAGTCAGCACACACACCATTCTCTTTCATTCACAACCAAACAAACCCGACTTATCCTCTATGCATCAATTGAATTTGATAGAGTGACATCACATAAAACTTAAAAAGAGCAATTTCTTGAAATAAGACTTACACTTAATTCAAGACTAACAATTAAATCACTTAAGAGCGATAAAAGAGTACAAGACTTCCTCCCTGATCCAGTTTCTGTTCATGTTGTGTTTGCATTGTGCCACCCTTTGGTGCATGGTGGAATACTCACGAACTCGTCAAATTCCTTAACATGAATGTCACAACACTTCCACTGCATTATTCATTCAGAAATTAATGTCATTGTCTAAATCATAAAAAGAAAGAAAAAAAATCACAGTTCGACTTGAAAATTCCAAGATTTGTTTATATACAAACCCCTCGAATTCGGTCATGAAAAACCGCAGGCCCAGGATGGTAACTGCATGCAGCCTCATGATTATCCTTTTCTTTAAATGTCTTGTCACAACCTTTATTTCTGCATGTTTGAGACTGGTTTATGTCAACCTTCTTTGCTGGAACAGAAAGCATCTGATTATCTATATCAATTTTGGCAGGTGGAGTTGTGGCTGTGTTGCAAGGTTCCAGAATCATAGTTTTGGCTTGAGAACCTAAATCAGAAAAGAAAAAGAAGAAGAAAAAGTAATTAAACCATCAAGATAAAATTGAGTTACTAAATAGAAAAACTAACCGGCGAGGAGTTTATAAACTGACCCAGTTATGACTATAATTGATTTGAACGAATAAATAAATGTCAAAAGATGTTATGAAAGTGCGCAAAGTGCAATAACTCCCAGTTAACGCACTTGCACAGTCACATAGCTTGGAACTAACTACTCAACAATAACTGATTATTGAAATCTCAAATTTTGCATAGCTTCTTCACACAAAAAGACTAAAACCATTTTTCAGAACACACAGCTTCATAAACTATTGCACTTGACTACACCACAATAAAAGTAATCATTCTTTCGGATATCAAGTCTCCTAGTCATCACAATTATGAACATTTTAAATTTGACAGCTTTACGGCTTTACAAAAATTTGATAAATGGATAATCTTCTAGCACAGTTGCAACAGTCCTTAAGATAGTTCCCGAACTCTGGACAAGATTAAAGCTTTCATCTTTCCTGGAACTAATCCCTAAATCCAGTGGTACCTTTAATTTTGTGAAGCATCTGGTGGCACTTACTACAGACTTAGGATCATTCCTACACTTTTGACAAGTTTTCATTTTCATCTTTCCTATAAATCGTAGGTATGGAAATCACACATCCACACCATCTAATACGGGACAAAATTAAAAAAGAGAAAATAGTTTATTTTGTATAGGATTTTTGTTCAAAGTTCTATTAAAATAATAACTTATTTTGTTTAGAGTTATAATTTTTTATGTACAACTAGTCACACATAGAAACTTTTATTTAGAGTTCTTTTCAGTGTGTATTATTAGAATCCGACGAGAAACTTTATGAATTATTCTAGGACTTTTCAACTATAAAGAAGCCTTATGCTTGTATAAGAGATCTTAGAAAATAATCAACTTAATAATATTAAAAAAGTTATCTTCTTTCTTTTTTTATCTTATTCTTAATTTTTAAGAATAACTCTTTTTTCTTCCTTTTGAAAATTGAAGTCCTCTTATTCGTGAGATAGAGGAATATCTTTAAGTTAGTTATACTGTAAAGTTACTAAAGTGTTCATCTAAAGATAGATAACATAACTAGGTTTGCTCTATTCTAAATTTACTAGAGTGTTTGCCTAGATAATAGTTTTTTTGTGTTTGTTTCATAACACAAATGCGTGGACTTCTTGCAGGAGTGTGAGCCTAACTAGTATAAACTTTGCTCATATTTCTCTTATTTCCTAAATGTTTTCATATTATTGGTGTATTCATGCTTACATCCTGAATCAGGTGGTATTAGAACGAGGTTCATATGGATCCAATGGAGCATAATAAAAGTATTCCACGAAAAGAATTTCAAGAATTTCGTGAATTTCGTCAAGAGGTGAATCAAACTCAAAATCTAGATCTTGTTTGAGTGGGAAAGAGGATCCAACACAACGTTAAATATGAACCACAAAAAAAAAGACTCACTAAAGCTTTAAAAGTGGAATAGCAATCTTTTGAAAATAAGGTTCTTGAGATAGTTTTGGTCGAAGACAAAAATGATCATATTATTAAGACCAACAAACCTATGTTAGACATCATACAAATTCAAAAAAAAAGAATTTGAAGAAGAAATATCTTCACAAGATAAGTTAGACCCAAATCTCAAAATTATCTCCATAAAAGAAGATTCAAATATCATGACACTTGTAGATATTCTTGAAATTAAAGAATCAAGTGTATTCACTATTATCAAATGCAATCAATTATTTGACACCACAACAAATTATTTTCCAAAGCAACAAGAGTTGTCAAATAATCTTCAAGATACCGAGTCATATTTCATTATTCCAGAACTAGTTAAAAATATTAATGTTGAATGTGAGAATGTAGACAATATTTGGCAAATATTGTTCAAGGAAGTGAAACAACAAGAAAAATTAATTTTAAAGATCCATGAATACTACAAGTATTATCATCCTTATTTGAAGAAAACTTGAGTATGAGTTTTAAATAAATGGAAGGGAATAATACAAGACAAAATTAGAAAAGAGAAGATAGTTTATTTTGTTTACAATTTTGGTTTAGTTCTATTAAAATAATAGTTTATTTTGTTTAGAGTTATAATTTTTATGTACTACTAGAGTCCTACATAGAAACCTTTATTTAGAATTTTTTTTTTTTGTGTATTACTAGAGTCCCACATAGTAACTATAAATAACTAAGTCCTATGTTTGTATAAAAGATCCTAGAAAATAATCAATTTAGTAATATTAAAGAAGTTATTTTCTTTCTTTTTTTCTCTATTCCTAATTTTAAGGAATACTTCCTATTTCTTCCGTTTGGAAGTTGAAGTCCTCTTATTCGTGAAATAAAGGAATATCTTTAGACTAATCCTACTCTAAAATTGCTAGAGTGTTCGTATAAAGATAGATAATATAGCTAAGCTTGTCTTATTCTAAATTTATAAGAATGTTTGCTTAGATAATAGTTTTTTTGTATTTATTTCGTAACACAAATACGAAAACCCCTTGCCACATAATGAGTCTGACTAGTCCAAACTTTGTTCGTCCTTTTCTTATTTTCTAAGTGCTTCCATTATTGTTGTTTTCGTACTTCTACCCTACATCACCATCCCACCACAATGTTTCTCTAGTTCATTTTTTTTTTCCATTTCATTAGCTTGGCATCCTATGTGCATTTGACAAATTAACATAGGTAAAATGCAATATAGTAGAGATTACCCAATTGGCTCTGAAATAATCCAAATGAGATTACCATGATCCGAGCAAAAGAAACCTTGGCGGCACCTAGAGCAAGAGTCTTTTGAAGACGCATTGGTCGCAAAAGTTGAAACAGGGGCAATGGAAATCCTAGGAGTTGGTGCTGCATTTGCTGGCACTGGTTTCTCTGTTGTATGTCTACCTGTCTTGCATCTTCACCAAGAGATAACAACACAAATAAGTACTAGAACAATCCAACAAATTTCAAAATAAAGAAACACAAGCAAGCATATTAATTCTAATGTTATAAGGGAAAATAGAAGCACAGATTGGGGTGTCAACGGTGTTGTGTTTAAAAGTGTTCAAAAGATTGTATTCATGTTTTGTTTTAAATCCAAATTCACATATTTTAAATGTTATCAAAATTATAAATTATTTTTAGTCACTTATTTACTTATAAGAGCAAAACAAATACCAGTCGATTCAAACCAAAAAATAATAATCTGTGACATATTGTTTCCGTGTTTTGTACCGTGGTCCAAATTGCCTTAGTTAAGCACAGACATGTTGTCCTTAATCCAGATTGTAATGATGTGCAAGATACGAGAAAAACCGAAAATAGCAAGGTGCCATAGCTGGATTCAAGAGAACCCGAGTATGAAGACCAAAGCAGTGAATCCAAACAACAACAACAAAAGGAAGATTTTTGTAAATTGTAAGTACTAAAGTGCTAATTTTAACAGTAAGCCGTAGTTGAAGTTCCAAGGAGAATAGAACTGAAAAGCTTACCCTGGAATTTCCAAAAATATGCTGAAATCATGACTTCTTTTCTTACAGCAACGCCACTCCTTCGTCCCATCATGAAACATAGGCTGAAAAATAGCATTACAATGTTTTTTATCAATGAAATTCATTAGAAAAATAAATTTACTAATTACCCAATTTGATTTTTTAAGAAAATAAATATAATTATTAATACATAAATAAACACTAACTCACTGGAAAACCGAACATGGCCGCACCAACGCATTCAGAACAAACCCAAAAATGCAACGATTAATAACTAAATTAAATATCAAAACATTATTTTATAATATTATTCTGGAGAAATTACATTAATTTTTGTAACTGTTAATACAATTAAGATTCCGCAAATTCGAATCCACATTTAAACCTGGAAAATAAAGTACAATTTATTTATGACAAAAAAAAATGCTCGAATAAATTTCGAAGGGGGATCCAGAATCGTATGAGAAAAAATCTGAGGAAAAAAAAAGATAAAATTTTGAGGAGAGAAAAATAATACAGCGTCGTGGTATTGACAAGAGCCATCGGGATTGTCGTCCTCGGAGAACATGGCGTTGCATCCAATTCTCTGGCATCGAACCTTAACAGGCTGCTTCAAATCCATTATCTCAATCTCTCTATCTAAACTCGATTTTGAGTTTCTCTCTCTACAAATAACAAGAAAAGTAAGTCAGTCTCAGTCCCCAACTCCAAGTTATTCCGCCTTTTCTAGACACGGGCCGCACGGGGAGTCAAAGCCATAGTTGCTTTAGTAAGGATTTTTTTTTCAATTTACATCCCTCAATATTATTTAAGATCTATCAGACTTAGGATATGTAGATGATATACACGGTAAAAATAATATCAAATAATCGTAAAAGAAATTATTATATAATTCATTTTAATAAAAATATTTATAAATTTTAAGTTTATTTAGATTTAAAATTCAAATAACTCATAATTATATTTTATACATATAAGTCATTTATAATTTTACAACTTCTCATTTAATTATAAAGATATTATATATCTCATTTTAATAAGTTATGTTTTAATTATTGATTTTTTAAAAAATATTGAATATTAAAAACTTAAAATTTAACATTCAAATTAATAATAATTATAATTTTACTTTTTTTATATAATTTATTTATAATTTCATAACTTAAATCTAAAATTCTATTTACCGGGAGTTGAGTCATCCCAACGTACATCTGCCTGTGGTTTTAAAATTAACCATGCAAAGATGATGAAATGGTGAATTTGAAGTATCATTACAGCTCAAAAATGCTTCTCAGATCCACCTTTCAGTGTTATACAATTTCTTTAACCAGTAATCTGTTAATCAATCAGGTTACAGAATTGACATGGATATGCAAGAGGCTCAGAAAAGATTCCTATTTACATATTCGAAAAAATACAATAAAAGATACATAATATGTACATGAAAGCTAGAACCTAAACTCGAACATAGCTCCGTATCCTGAGTTGTTGATTCTCCGTTCAAACCCACGTATTCACAAAATTGTTGTTGATTCTCCGTTCAAACCCACCTTATACGACCAGGCCCGAGACTATCAAAACATGGTCACAAAATTCTGTTATGTAATTCGATTATAGCAGTTTTCTCCTGTAAACATTGGACATGAATATTATAACTCACGTTTGAAAAAGAAAAAAAGATCAAGCTCCCAAACAGTGCATGACAGAGATAGAAAGAAAGTTTAAGACCTCGTTTTGCATACTGCTGTCTGGAGGGAACCAGTGCATGAGAACCCCCAAGTTCATCACACCAGGTATCAATTTAAACAATAGAGGAGTTGTTACCTGTAGATCCTTATTTATTGGGCTTAATATTTGATAGAAAATGACAAAAGCTCTTTAACAAAGAGGAAAAAATAAGAAAGAACAAGAACAAGGGAACCAACATAAGAAAGAAGCCTACCAAACTGAGAGCTGTTGTTCCAAGAAGCAGCAGATACATCTTGCCCTGTTAAAAAAGGTAATCAAAATTAACAACCAAAAGGAAAAAAAACAAATAAGGAAAACGTGCAAATATTATAGTCATGGTAGCACATGCCATACAAATAGCTTGCGAGCCCATTTCAAACATGATACTTTCAATTTTCCAGTGTTAGAGAGCTCACAACAAATAATCTTCCTGCTGATACAGGTTTTGATTATATTCCTATATATTTCAGCTTTTCTATAGGTGTCTTGTTTTGAGGTTCAGAGTTTCCTTGAGTGTCCTCTTGTTGAATGTAATCTACAGTTTTTACAATGCTCTTCCATGATGTGGGATGTGCGCATTTCAAAGTTCAAAAACAGGGATTTTTTGTTTTTTAACGCACAAATGTCTGGGTGAATAGAAGCAATCCAGTATTCCAAAATCTTAATCCCCCAAAAGCTCAGTCATATACCAAATTTTTCATCAGGGAAAATTCATTATACTGAATGTTTTTAGTTCTTGTCCCTCGAACAAGATGGGAAGAGCAAAGGAAGAGAAGAAATAAGAGGGGTCACCTCAACAAGATGAAGATTTGAGGCACGACTGAGAAGAACAAAAGCAAATTCACCTATTTCAGCAAGCAAGACTCCCACCTACAAGAAGTATCCAAACTTTGAAAACAAACAGGAAAGAAAAATAAAAATAAAAACTCTAATTCATCCATTAATTATAAATAACATGCTTAAGTATAGAAAATAAACTTACGACAAATGATGTTCTAATGCTATATCCAAAGGCCTTAATAACAACTGTAACAACAGTTGTCTTAACCACTACAACCAGAATAACAGATGCCAGAAGTATATCCACATGACTCCAAAGAAAATGAACATGTATGAGCATCCCAATACTTGAAAGGAAGAGAGCTGCAAAAAGATTACGAATAGGCTCCACCTACAATAAATAAAAGAAGCACTTTTGATGTTGTTGTTCCTGTTGTTGTAAAGGAGGGAAGAGGGAAAGAAAAAGAGAGAGCAAGCCAATACCACCTTCAAATATGTTAATTTTTATGGCCACCAATTTAAAAAAGTTATCATGTCATCATAAAATATCAAGCAGGTACATTGTGTATATATGCCTGACTTGATAAAGGGGAGGAAATGACTTTCTTTGTGATCATTAAAAAGCTTAGAGGAAAATTGTTAATCACCCGGCTAACAAGAAAAATATTAAGCTACCTAGGAATGAATTAATCATTCACGTAAGCTAGATGGATGTCTTTTAAGTTGTTGATGGCCACAAAAAACCATAGCAATAAATCAGTTTCAAGTTGAATACAAGCAAACAAATTCTTCCAGTGAGCTACATATTGACAAGTCATGAATTACTGAAAGGAATGAAATTGATCCATCCTAAACTAAATTATACATTTCACACGAATGTACAATTCAAAGGACCAAAAGGGGGGAAATGGCAGAAGAGAAGAGAAGAGAACCAAAAAAAAAAAAAGAAGAAGAATACCTGGTCCAAAGTATGTTGCCCAAAGTCAGTGGTAGATATCATAACTCCCGCAACAAATGAACCCAGCTCAAGACTTAGCCCCAGTTTATCACTGCACTGAAACAGTTGGAGGAGACTCTCTATGTATCAAAAAGATGTGGAACATGGTAAAACCTATACGTTTGACAACCTATAAATTCACTATTGTTGCTTTCTATAATATTTAAGAGTTAATACAGGGCTTGCAATCACATTTCTAGTCCTAATAGATTATCAGCCATCAAGACATATATTTTAAACAGGATACTACACCATTTACCAACAATATTTTTCTCTTCTAACCACAATACAGTAGATCCAATACCTCTTTTTCCATTTTATCACCGAACTTCATGTTCTCAAGATATTCAGGTAATTCAAGTTGAACAACCTAAAGCTTAATTTTCCATGCTCAAGCCACAAATCTCACCATAACTAAGCATATGGTGTGCAGTTTACTTAAAGAAATCACCAGTCAACATAACGTATGCATGAAGTAAGAAGCAACTGCTACACATAGCACGACAACAAAAAAAATTGTGATGCCAGCAAACAAACTTACCCAAGCAGATAACAAACAAAAAGCCACCACAGCAAGCTGATAAAGCTCATTTGTCTGGTTCACAAAGAATAAAAATGAAACATTAAGGTAGATAGAAGCCATTCTGGAAGACAGCTAGGAACTCTATTAAGAATTTGGAACATACTTGAGACGATAACTGCACCATAAGCTTCAGAAATCGAGGAACAAAGGACCATGACAATACAGACGCCACAGTGAGATACATTGACAATACCACCATCCTGAATTAGTTAATAGAAATTGTCTATATAGAATGCTTCAAAAAGTATAAGTACATAGTTATAGTAAAGAAAGAAAAAGAGGAAGGAAAGCCGCGAAGATTAACTTCAATTTTTTTTCCCACAGAAAAAACAAAAAATGCCAAGGACGCATAAAAGTGCAAAGACATAAATATAAAAAGATAATGGGTGGGGGTTAAGTTTTCAAAAGATTCATAGAAACAAACTCACAGTTTTCCCATTGAAATGATTCCTTGAAGAAGACCACTATTACCACCCAAAACTGGGAGCAAAGCAAAAAGTAAACCAACAGCACAATCCTGAAACAAAGTAAAAGCCTCCAAATATAATGACCATTCAAGCCACATGCTATCTGACTACAAATGAAGTTGCCATGAATTTCGTGATTACCTGAAATATAAGTGTTCCAATAGTAACTTGACCATGAAGAGCATTATTACTATTCCGCTCTACAAGAAACTTGACCACCTGTAAAATCAAATGAAGAAAGCAAACAAACAACACCAAAAAATTTACAATCATAAACCTTTAAGGAAAATAGGTTTTGTAGTATCAGAGAATGGTCAGAAACGTACTACTGCTGTTGAAGACATTGATAAGAAGGAACCAACAAAAACGCCCTCAGACAATCTAGCTCCACATAACTTCAATGTTCACAATTGAGTAACCAAAATTTAGACAAAGACAACCTTAATATAAAAAAGCAAAACAAAATTAGAAAATTAAGGGGAAAGTACAACAAGATGGTATCCATACTATACCATAGCACTTATGCCACACAAAAACATAAACGATATGATTTGAAGAAAACCTCCAAGAACAGCAACAGGCCCCACAACTTTTAACTGCATGAATGAACTTAATTCAACTGAAGGGAAATCTCTAGATGCAAACCTTTCTTTATAAAGTATGCCATTGCATGCGACTTTCATATAAATTAACATACCTTTGTCAAGGAAAACTCTAGTCCTAGGGCAAAAAGAAGAAATACAACACCGAATTGTGCAAAAGTCTCAACCTGCAAGAAAAGAAAGAGGCATGCCATCTAAGTAATGATCTAAGGTAAAGTAGTTAAGGGAATACACAAGGATTTACTAGAAGATATAATGCTAATTGTCTCTTTTCAGAAGAACAAAAAGGAAGAGTAAGCACAGTAACAAACTTCTTGATTACTTTATTTCCTGTTAAGATCATGCCTGACATTGAATTAAAGAGCAAACAACTGGCCTGTTTTTACAAGGATATTTAAAAGAGCTGGAAAAGATGCAGCTTAATGTTCTTAGTCTAATATTGGGAATTAACCATATAACAAAATCCAACATGTAGGAAACTGAATAAAAATTGACAGATCACAGGTTTGGTACAACTAATGCTCTCCAGAATCTATCACTTTCATTTTATTTATTCTTTTCATTTTTTTCTTCCTTTGCCAAAAATGAAAATTCAAAATAAGTAAATACAGAAAATAACACTATAAGAGTGAACGACCTTGACTCTAGAGCACAGCATACCTGCACCATTTCACTGACGAAATTAAGACCACCTGGTCCAATGATTGAACCAGCAAGAAGATAGCCCACAATAACCTACCATGAGAATCAAACAAGAAAGAACAATGCTAAATGTCCCAAGCAATTGTAGTTCCTGAGTGTACCAGCTGTTTCTTACATATGCATTAAGTATTATCGAAAGACTAAAAAAATAATATAAGAAAACTTTCCTATTGAATTCCTGGCTTTCCCAGGCTATTATAATAAGTTTTTTGAATAAAAAGTAGAGCCGTAACAATTTTGCAATATTTGGCATGGCTCTAGTGATAATAAATAACCTTTCATTTTATGGATCAGTAGATATGGGTCTTAAAGTGAAAATTACTCTAAATACCACATTATAGCAAAGTCATTTCAGCTTGTGTGCTCACTTTATGTACATCAATACGTCAAACCGTATAATATACCCCATTTGTATAGTTGAACAACTAGTTCTAAAGTTGTACGATTGGGTATAAAGTGAAAAAGGTGTGTTTTTTTATAGAAAGTAGATATAAATCAATTACATTATGGCAGCACACAAGCTGGAATGACTGAAACTTACAGAAGCTGTAGAGCTAATAAGAATTGAGGAAACTTACCGGTTGTCCCAAACAAGAACACAGAATACCACCAACAGCAGCAGAAACTATCACAACCACTAAGTCTGAAATTAATCTGTGAGAATATGAAAGATCATTATAAACCATGTCAAAATTATTTAACTAAAACTACGAAACCGTAGTTATGATTAAAATATACAAAATCATTATCACAAGCTTGTAGCACAAAATCTTATGACCATTTCAAATTATTAAAGTAGTAACACCAACACTTTCAAGTTCTTCACATAACCTGATATGAAAAAAAGGCTAGCCACCTGATAGGCTATTTTGATCACAATATTATGTTATTTCTTAAAAGTTGTATCTTGCTGAAGAATTTTAAAATAAAATATTTTTTATTTAAAAACAAGTCACTACTCAATATAAAGTACCTATGCTAAAACAAATAACTTTTAAATCGACTTTCTAACTAAAAAAATTTAATCAGTAATGAAATTCTTGAAGGTACAAAAAACATTCATTTGCGCCTACTGCCTATCATCTAGGAGACCATAAATGTAATAGAACTATACCTCAAATCAACTTGAAGTATTGGATATTTGGATTTCTTGTTTGACATCACAAACACATTGTCCTATAATTGAAAAATGAAATCAACAAGGATCAAAGCAAATCAAGACACAACTAAGAATCACTCCAAAAGTTGTTTACCATTCAAAGACCATTCTAAATTCTATACCTTTTTGTCAATCAAGGTCATCATGTCATCAGACTCTTCATTCTCCAGTGAAAAAACATCATGAAGCTGGAAAGGCTTGGTGCCACTGACAGACAAAGATATAAAGATAAATTCACTAATTAATACTTTGGTTACAGGATAAGTAACTTCTTATGACCCCCCATCTCATTCGAACATAAAATCAAAAAGCATATCTCCACAAATATGTCAGAATGATAAGTACTTGTACATTTCCATACTTAGCCTCTTGTGTATCATTTTTCTTTCCCTTCTCATGAGTAATTTTGGCTACTGTTTCCAGCACAGCCTGTAAAACATAATAAAGAATAAGATGACTCATCTGCGAAATAGTTTATATGGTACATTGCCCAACCCAATTTAGAAGGCATTCAGATCCCAGGCAAAAGAAGAACTTACTTGCTGATCAGCTACACTGCTGTTGAAGCTACTTCCATCAGAACCTATAAATGCAGCTAATATAGTAAACACTTGAAAACGGATTATAAATGCAATTATTGAAAAGAGGAGAAAGCAAAGAAATGAATTGATTTGATGCTGACCCAAAAAAGAAAGAAAGAATTCATTTGCTTGTTTACCAAAACAAAATAAATCAATAAGTGCATAGAATAACCTTTTCGTAGTCAGAGTTTTACTGTTTCATTTTTAACGCGCTTGACACATGTACAAATTTTTATAATGTTATGAACATATTTTTATCATGTTCGTAAATACGTTAAAAACATGTTTGTTCAATGCAGATTCTCAACAAATTTCAAATTATGGGTAGAATATAAGTTCATAATGTATAAAAGTTTGAGCAGTTCAATTCTGGACGGGTTATAAATGAAACAAGTAAAAAAAAAATGGGTTACATATAAACCGAAAGAAAACACGAATTCAAGACTAATACACATATCCAGTCGATAACTAACAGTTCAGACATAACAACAGTCCATGACACTTGTAATCAAATTCGTAAAAATGTATAATATATTAAATTTGTGGATTATATTCAAGACCGATCCAAAAACAGGCTTCACTTAACAATATAACGAGATCTACAATATCGTAAAGAAATCTATAATTTCATTTCCCCATAACTTCTCGGCAAACAAAACATATTTATGAAGACCCAAACGTGGCTAAAGAAAGCAAACCTTCAGACTGATCATTGTCGGAGAACTCTTTCTCGAGGACCTGGTCAAACATTTTGGCAATGCTTGTGTCATTAGTCTCTGGTGAGGTCGAGTTGATCAAATTACCATAAAACCTCTCTCGGATCTCCTTATCCGCTCTAGCGGAACACGAAATTTTCGCGGAAATCATAATCAAGAAAAGGCAGTACCAAAATCCAAACATTAGTCTTTTCTTCGCCATCAATTTTGGCCAAAATCTAATCTCTTTCCCTCTCTCGATCTCAAAAAATCTTAAATCTGAGAGAGATATTTTGCTACGAAGCAAATATGAGGGAAAAATAAAATAACAACTAACACGAGAGATACAGAGAACAAGAGAAAAGTCTAAAATAGCATTTTCCTTGGATCGAAAGGTTGGAAGGGTGTGTAGTGAAGGATTTCAACGGGATGGGGCCGGTCTATCACCCGTTTAAATAATTTTTGGGATGGTAATTCATATAGGTTTATTATGATTTTAGATTGTATTTCAAAAGTATTAGTTGACGTTCGTTTAAGTAAAGAAAAATGAATGGAAATAAAAATTAAAGTGAATATAAAAATAATAATATTATTGTTATATTGTTTGTTTTGATCGTATTAATAAATAAAAAAATTAATATTATAATATTTAATTTACAATTAAAATATAACTAAAATATAATGAAAAATATTTTATATTATCTTAATATTTTCATATTAAATAAATTTAAATAATTTTATTTAATTATTATTTTTTTCTCAGACAAAAAATATATTATTAAAATAATTATTTTTTAAAATAATTATTACTTAAAAATAAAATATATTATTAATTTTTTTTTTAAATAGGATTTTGGATTTTAGATTATATTTATAGATTATGGTAAAATTAGAACAAAAAATTAGCATAGAAATTGAATCATGATTCATAAAAGAATGATGAAATTCTTATTATTTTTCTTTTAAAAATTAATTTCATTACATTATCAATTTATAGTAAAAAAATATAAAATTATAATGAATTAATTTATTTTCATTGTCATTCCTACAAAACAAACATGATATTAATGAAAATCAATTAAAGATTGAATGAGAAGAAATTAGAACATTATAAAATTAAAATAAATATACTATTTTTTTATAATATTAATAATTTAAAAATTTAAAATAATTAAGAAATGGATTATCTTTGAAATATGGAATAAACATTCAAAATGAAATTCAAAGGAATAAAGTTATGCTTTATCAAATTATCCTTATAAATAAATTAATGTTTATGTTTGAGTTTAATTAATATATTAATTTTATTTTAAAAAAAATAATTAATATAATAATATCTATAATTTTAATTAAAAATTAAATTTAACTTAATTAATCTTTAAAGATGCTCTCATGTCTTATTCAATGCCTACGATGGATTCCAATATTATTTTATTTTATTTAAATATCATCTCACTCAATTTCATCTCATTTAAATCATAATTCTAATGGATCTAACTTTGAAAATATGTTATATTATTTTTCTTATTAAATTTATATTATAAATTATTATTTATCATATTTTTATTATTTTTGTATTATTATATGTCTCATTTAAACTTGTTAGAGATAGATAAGATATCTCAATTAATATCATTTTGTTATAATCTCATTTCATTAAAAATTAAATAAGATAAAATGAGATGAATTTTATTAACATTTCATCTAATTTTACACATCTATTCATAATTATTTTATAATAAAAATTAAATAATAGAAATCTAATGAATTTATTATTGAAGATGTGTAGAGTAAATATGTCTTTTTATTACACTAGTCTAATTTTAAAAGATATTCATGGATATTATATTTTTTAAAAGATAAAATTATCTTAAAATTTATATAAAATAAAAAGATAAGTAAGAAAGAGACACCATTTTTTTTTTCCTTTTCTATATATCTTTATCAAATCAATTCGAAAAAGAAAGTCATTCTTAAAACACACCTTTAATTGTTTGGGGGCGGAATGGTAATTCGTATATGTACGAGCCTAGGTCACGTAAAATACGGCATCAGAATAAAGATAGCGTGATTTTGAAGGCTAAAAAAACTAAATTATATTTAAGTACTAATTAGCTGAGGTGGCTCTTTCTGATTCGTTATTTTAAAACTCTGTACGAGGAAAAACTAATATATATATATATGATTACTGTTAAACTCATATTTAATAAAAAAAAATTATGACATCATTAACATATAATACTATTATTTAAAAAAAATATCCATAATTTTAGAATATGAATGTATATAATATGTTTAATATCAAAGACATAATTAGCAAAATATAATATAAATATTATTTATGTATATAATACATTTATTTTTATATAAAATACATCAAAAATTTAGTGTAAATAAAGATAAAGTAAAAATATAAAAATATATATTGATGGGTTGATTTAGGAAATACTTTATTAAAATTAGGATAATGAGATATATATTAATAAAAATATTAAGATATTATTTAATGTTTTATAATAATATAAAATCTTAATAATAATCTTAATATAAATTGATATAATTTAATTTTTAATATTAAACTTAATTTAATTTTATAATTATATTTTTTATTATTAAATATTTAATATATATTTACATTCGTAATTAGTTTAATTATGTATTATTAATAACAATGCAAGGTGAATCATACTTTTGATCCAATAATTTTTTGGCTTTTAATATTTTGATCTCTTGATTAATTTTTTTATAATTTTTTATTTACTTATTTTTCATATTTAATAATTTAAATTTAAATTTAAAGATATTGGATTAAATATATTACTTTAAAAATATAATAAATTAAATAATTCAAAAATAATTTTTTTAATATATTAATTATGAAAACTACAATATAATTTATTTTAAATTTAAACTAAATATAAAAAATAATTGGACGAAAAGTGAGAAAATTTATTATTGTGACTACCTATTTGAAACCGACACTTTTTTTCTTTTGGAATACAGAACATATAATGACGAGGGTTGGGGATGGACCCTTGCGCGAAAGGTACGAGTTAATTCCTACTTTTGTTTTGTCGGATTTTGGCAAGAAAGTGTATATCATAAATTCTAGATATTTTATATGAAAAATTTGATATTTAACTCCATCCATAATTGAATTTCAATTATTCATCTTTATACGAAAAGAAATAAAAATCTAACAATTTATTTTGTAATTTTTTTACACTTTACAATATTTTCTTACTATATAATTTAACGTTCCATATATAATTAAGATCACACTTTATTTATTATAAATCATTCTTAATTTAGTTGAAAAAAAATATATTTTATATTTAAAATAAAAATATATAATATATATAAATTTAACTCCAATTATACTTCAATAAATGTTTTTAATTATACTTACATATAATTTTAATTTTTATATTTTTTATATCTACTACTATGTACTAATCGACTCCTGGAAATATTTCTAGTCATTACAATTATCCTATGTACTCGCTTACTGTAAGTCGTCAATGGAGCTCGCTTGATCCCAAGTACCTGAATATAAACAAAGCTTGGTAATAGTTAGTCCGTGTGTCTTGGTACTTATATTGCTGATCTCATGTGGATCACCCATACTCCACTTTTTGAACAACCCACTAAATTGGGCCCTTAAATGAGGGCATGCATTAACGACAGGCTGTTACTAAATACTATTTTTTTGGCAAAGTACTTAGGTTGTTTGGATACTTGTCTTACCACCTGGATGATACTAAATAGATAGGTATTTTGAGTTTATATCTGAAGGTGATTTTATTTATGGCTTGCATGATATATTACATACATTCTCTATCACCTATATTGTTGTTTTTTAACAAATAAATTTGGGGAAGAAAATAAACTTTTGCTAGACCTAATTATACCATATTGAAGCATTTCTTTTACTAATATTTCAATTTCAATTTTTTTTTAAAGTAATCATAATGATATTGCCTTACAGTATAGCTTTATCTTATTCCTTGATGTATGTTCTCAAACTGGTGGAAGTACCTTTGGTTCGCTCAATACCCATTGGAATTGTTCAAGAAGTTGTTGGACTCCACTTTTTCCCTGCTACTTCACCACCCATCATTAACAAGAAAAAACCCATGTATTTTTTTTTTCTTGTCGCCTTCACCATATGCATGACTTTGATATCTTCATGATACGAGTGATTCATCCTTTTTAATGTGACAAAAACACCTTCTCAGTTCATTCCTTTTAATGTGACAAAAACACATTCTCAGTTTAAACTCACGTGAAGCTTGGTAAAGTGTATTGTAAAATAATAAAATAGAAACGAAGTTACCAAAATTTGATTGAATTATTCAATCTTTTTAATTTGACAAAAACAACTTCCAAGTTAAAACTCACGTTAAACTTTGTAAAGTGTTATCATAGAATGATAAAATAAGAAAGAAGTTATTAAAATTAACTTGTTAATTGAGATTTAAATTAGATCTATTTTTTTAATATCTTTTATAACTTTGTTCAATATGCACAAACAATCAATAACAACATCGTTCTTAAAACAAAATAATTCAAAAAATATTTTATCTCGAAAATTAACTGCATTGTAAAATATCAAAATACTACACCGTTAATAAAATTGTTTTGCTCAAAATCGAAGAACAAAAACAAAAGTTAAAAGTTTTTTCTCTATGTAGAGAGAAAAATATCAAATAAAATAAGTTATGTTGTATTATGTAAACGATCTCACTTAATGTCGAAAAAATGTTTAAAAAAAATATGAAAGATAATAATGATCATAATTATGGGCAAAGAGAGACTAGATCAATAAATTAAATTTGAATCTTTTTTAATTGTTTAATTTTATTTTTAATTCATAAAAAGATAAAAATGTATTTAAAAATAAAGTGTATATCATCACAACATACCGTCATTCAACTTTGTTGACAAAATGACAACACGTATGTGTATGAGTTAGATAACAATTATCTATCTCTTCTCGGCTTACAAAGGTGGTATCCTTGTACTCAATTTCAAGTCTTTAACTCAATGACTTATAAATATCTGATAACTACGATTTCTTCCTTCTTTTTTTTCAAAGTTCATTTTATCTAGGATATTTCCAACGTAAAGTGCCACTGATATAAGACCCAAAGTTCTCACTCATTGGGTCCCTCGGACAATGTCATCCTATCAAGGGCATGGCAAGGAAATCAGCTTCATTTAGTGTTTTCTATAGACATAATGGAACATTTTTGCAAACTTCAGGACTTGTAAGTTTCTCCCCAGATGCCACGGTGACCTCCTTCATCCCTTCTTCACCTTTGGGTTGCAAGCTTAATCTTTGAGCCATGAAAGAACTGATGAAATTGTGTGTACAAGCTGAGTCTACCGAAACCTACTCATTATTTTAGGTGCATTCAGTCCAGCAAGTGCATGAAGAGAGATTTTTGGAGCCTCATTAGTAGATGGGCCCTCACCTTCAATCTCCATCTCAACATCTTCTTCTTCTTCTTCCTCCCAGCTTGTTTGAATCAAAATGAGCTTCTTACATTCATGTTCAGGTAAGTACATGTCATTACAATGGAAGCACAACTCTTTCTTCTCCTTTCGGTCAATTCTTCTAGTGTCATCTTCTTCACTTTAGGTGGAGAGACATGTTCTGATGTTGTTAAATGGAATGCCTCGCTCATAAGTATTTGGGCGAGCATTAATAATAGGAATGTTGAGAATTGATTCAGAGGACCATGCTCGGCTCTGATACCAAAATTATTGCAACACAAACTGAGTATAAAAGGACAAAGTAATTAATAAGAAAAAAAGACAGTTGTTGTCTATTCGAGGGACCAGCTCCTCTCAGACAAACACAAGGTTTGATAATTCAAAATGATTCCGACGTCGTTCTCTTGTCAATGGTGCTTACATATAATTAGTAGTTCTTGGTCTAACTAAATCCCATAAATACATGAACAAAATATCTTAAGCAAAACAGAATATATTAAACAACGGCTAATAATTTGAGAAATGAATCAAAGAACAAGATAAAGCTAAAATAATTCAGATAATTATTGATTGAGTCAATAACCATGTGTCCTAATATCTGGGCACTTGTAACAGTAGGTGAGTTTTTGGGTGTAATGGGATTTAGATTTAAGTATCATTTTTGGATGAAATATCTCTTATTTTTGTTGTTTGGAGTAAAAAATCTTGCTAGTATATATATACATGCAGTATAACAGATTTATTTTGATTTTTTATTTTTATAAAAATAAAAAGATATAAGAAGTGAAAAATGTTGGAAAATTATGGATCAAAGCTCTCAAAATCAGCTAACACTCAAGCATCACTCAGAACAATTTTCCAAACACTCAGAAATTATTGAATTTTCGTTTCTGGTTTTTTTTACTTGATTATTACATTGCTAATGAGAGGTATTTATAGAAACAACAAATAAATCTAAGCCATACAATCTAAACCTACCAAAACAATCTAAACCATACACTTATCTTCTTACCTTAACCCATTGATTTTTCTTCTTCTCACCAACTACGAAATTGTATTCTTATCAATCCAGATCACCTTGCCTTCCATTGAAATGGACTTCAAATGGGCTAGAATTTTTCAAAGTTTATTTTGATTTCTTTGGGCTTGTAAACAAGTTTACAAACCAACACTCCCTTAAACTTGTTTTTTTACGATGCCGATTGAAGCGAATTTCTCAATCGACAAAGTCTTCTTGCTTGAGTCGATTTAGTGAAGATGCTCAAGCAATTTGATCTTGTGATTTTACATACCGAGTTGTACATCCTTTCTTGTGATGCACTATGTAAATGATATCGAGTATCATGTGTTTGCCTGATCATGGAAAACAGGATTTTTGGCAAGCGCAATGGTTGACTTGTTATCGACACAAATTTTGGTCGCTCTTCTTGTGTCATACTTAGCTCCTTTAACAAGTTTCTCACCAAATTGTATGGCAAACACGTAGAGGTACATATTCTCGCTTCACAACTGACAAGGTGACAATCGGTTGCTTTTTCGACATCCATGTAAGCGTATCTCGCATGAACAAATCACAAATGCTTTTTCGATCGCTTCATATCTCCACCAAAATCGCTATCACTATATCCAACAAGTTGTAATCATTAGAAATTTGAATAGAACAAGCTAAAAATTAATTGTACCTTTTAGATAGCGTATGATTCTTTTGACTTTGAAATGCGAGTGATTGTCGGTTTCTCCATAAATAGCGGTAATTAATCCAACTAAGATACGTGATGTCGTGCGCTTGTACCGCGTGAGATAACGCATTTGACTAAACTTTGAAAAATGTTGATCCACATTTTCACCCGTGCTTCACGCTTGGATAGTTTGATTCCACATTCCATTTGGTGTGTTGATCGGCTTTGCAATCATTCATCTTGAACTTCTTTAGTATCTCCTTTGCATAGCTTTCTTGAGATGAGACAGATACCTTCTTCCTTTTGCTTCACTTCAATTCCAAGGTATGCCATTAACCCGACATGTCCGTCATTTCAAACTCTGGTCATCACCTTCTTAAAATCTTCAAATAGCTTTGGATTACTTCCTGAAGATGAGATCATCTACTGCGTATAGACAAACGATTAGAATATCGCCATCTTCAATCTTGATGTAGAGTGAATGTTAAATAGGGACACTTGATGAAGTTGTTCTCGAGAAAGTACGATGCGGTTATTCCATGCTTCTTGGTGCTTGCTTTAACCCATAAAGAGCTTTCTTCAACTTCAATACCTTGTCTTTGTGACCTTTTGCTTCATACCGATGGTTGCTTAACGTAGACTTCTTCTTCAAGCGGACTTCAATTTAGAAAAGCGATTTTACATCCATTTGATGTATCTTCCACTTATTTTAGTACGCGAAAGAAATGATTAGTCTTATAGTTTCTAATCGAGCAACAGAGCAAATACCTCATCATGAGTCAATTCCGGCCTTTTTATATCCTTTCTCTTACTACCGCTGTGTCTTTCAATCTCTCCTTAGCATTCCCTCTTTATGTCTTGTACACCCATTTGACACCTATTGCCTTATGCCGCTTTGGGAAGTGAAATAAGTTCCCATGTGTCATTCTTCTATATAGCATTGATTTCTTCGTCCATCGCATCTCTCCACTTCTTCTCTCAGACAAATTAAAGCTCACCGTTCACAATCTTGAAAGAGACAGAATAAGGTAAGATTATCTGCTGTACGTTACATTTACCTCAAAGATCTTGGAGATTTTCTTGTACGTGTCGTAGCTTCTTTCACTTCCACTCAAGATGAAGACGAATCTTCATGAAAGTGGTTGGCATTGGTGAAATAGGTGGAGTCATTGGATCTTGTTGAATTTCTACGGATTGCTCCCCTCATTGTCCGCTCATCTTCTTTAAACTGGCGAGGAAAGAAATTGAAGTTATCTACATGGGATTTAAAATCCCATTCTCCTTCTTCGTCGAATACCACATCTCGACTAATCACAATCTTTTTATTACGTGGGTCAGATGCAAAATTTATAGCCCTTTTGAATTAGTATCATAACCTTGATGAAGATAAAACTCGCTTTTATCATCAAGCTTTGTTCTTCTCTCTCATCCCAAATACGAACACGTGGGCTATACTTCCAAAGACTCTGTGTGGGAAATACCGTGCTTTCTTCCACCTACGCCTTGTGGTGTCTTTCCCCATACACTTCTTGTTGGAGATCGATTTGACAAGTAAACTCGCACTCTTTACGCCGCCCAAAACTCTTTGGGTAGTTTCTTGCTGAGCATGCTTCGTGCCATATTGAGGATTGTCTCGGTTCTTTCTTTCTGTTACACCCATTCTCGTGGGGGATCTTGCACCGTTAAAGATCTATGAATTCCATTTGCTTCCACAGAACTCTTGAAACTCCCTTGGATGTAAATTCTCCACCTCTCGATCTCATGGCTTTGATTTTTCTACCACTTTCTCTCTCCACCGTAGCTTTGAACCTCTTGAATACTTCAAAAACTTCCGATTTACGTTTCAAGAAATATACCCAAGTTTTTTCTTGAAAAATCATCAATAAAAAGAAGAAAATAGTTACTATTACCGAGAGAACTAGGCTTGATCGGTCCCGCACACATCGTCGGTATGGATTAGCTCGAGTGGCTCTTGCTCTTGAGTCGACTCACTTTGGAAAGCTTTTCTGAATTGCTTCCGAAAGTAGGCACCCTTTACAAAGTCAATCAGGGTGGTTGATGCAAGGTAGTTCCTTCACCATCTCTTTTTTAGACAACAACTCCAATCCTCCAAAATTGAGATGCCTGAATCGAAGATGCCATTGCCACGATGTATCTTTATGGCAGGTTTTTAGACACTTTGTAATGTCATTTTGTATGTTGATCAAGAATATTCTATTCTTTGACATCGGTAATGAGGTTATTCTTATCATCTTTTATAGAAAGATTACAATCCTTCATATGAATATCATAACCTTTATCTAACATTTGTCCTAAACTTAAGATGTTACTTTTCATATTTGGGACATAGTAAACATTGGAAATAAATTGATGTCTCTCATCTTTCAAGCGAATAAGAATGTTACCTTTTCCTTTCACTGCTACATTAGAATCATCTCCAAATGAGACATTTCCGCTTACTGACTCATCTAGTTCCACGAACATGTCTTTCCTTCCACACATATGGTTGCGTGTCATTGTCAAGATACTGTGCATTTGGTTGACTACTATTACCCTCGCTTTCGTGCTAGAAAAGAGTTTCTTTCTCATCGGTCTTATATACATGTAGTTGATTTTCTCATCTACTGTTATTGGGAGCTACATTCAAGCATAATGTCCAAATTTCGACAATTATAGCATTGAACTTGAGATTTTTCATACCTTGAGTTCATATTACCTCTTCCTCGACTTTGTGTTGAGCTTTCCGCTCTTTCAAAGTTCTTAGGAATTGTTGTAATTCCAACTTTGTCCACGACCGTGGTTTCCACCTCACGGCTCACACCTCTACTCTACCCTCGGCCACGTTGGTTTTCATCATTGCTTTGGCTTTCATGCTTATCCTTGAATTGCATCTTTAAGAGTTGCTCGATCCTTCGCTTCTTCTTATGCTTTTCTTCGTATGCTTGTAATGACCCATCGAGTTCATCAACGGTCATTTCTTCCAAATCTTTTGTTTCCTCAATCGTCACGACGATATGTTCCAAATTTGGAATCTAATGAACGAAGTATCTTACTCCATTATTCTAACATCTCCCAACATCTCACCGTTTCTTTTTAATTGATTAGAAACAATCGCGACTCTTCGAGAAATAGTCGGAAATAGATTCTAAGCTTTCATATGTAGAGATTCAAACTCACTCTTAGTGTTTGGAGACCGAACCTTCTTCACTTTCTCGCTCCTTTGAAAGAAATTTGAACTTATTCCCACTTGCTTTGGAAGATGTTGCATCAATCTTCTCAAACCCATCATCATTTAAGGTCGATAAATAAGAAAAGAGCTTTGCTCTTCTCAAATCTTTCAAAGATTCTTTTTGCACTTTGCGTTAGAGTAGCTTCATCGTCCGCTCGGCTTAAGCCTTTTCTACGACTTCCACACATCATTGCACCCAAAAGAGCCTTCATCTTGATACTCCAATTATCATGGTTGTCGTTATTGAGTGTCGGGACTTGAATCCACGATGACATACCTCCATTTGACATAACTATCAATATAGTGAGAATTTGTAAATTCTGGATCATCAGGATGGATTCAACGTCAAAAAACCTTAAGAGGAACTCCGGGAAAAACTGATTTTTTGGTCAATCTGTCAAAGTCAACTTTTTGGTCAATGTCTGGTACTCGGTCAAACGGCTTGGCGGCTCAGTCAGCGGCTTGGTGGCTCAACAGCTGCCGGTCAACAGTTTCACGGCTCGGTCAACCTTCGGCAGTGGCTCAGCCACGCTTGGCCAACAGCCACGCCACAATCCTGGCTGAACTCGACCGACTCAGGTGAAGTTAACTCACTTTCATGCGTAAACTTCCGGGAGAATCGTGTGGCGGCGCGTCAGAACTCCGATCTGGATGATTCTGCGTCGGATTTGTCTCGTCGAGAGCTTGATTTGATATACAATAGTGTATATTTATATTTCCAACTACAAATTTCGATACCACTTTGTTGGAAAATTATGGATCAAAGCTCTCAAAAAACTTCAAGAACACTCAAAACACTCAAGAACAATTTTCGAAACACTCGTAAATTATTGAATTTTTAGTTTCGATTTCTTTTACTTGATTATTACATTGCTAATGAGGTATTTATAAACAACAAATAAATCTAAGCCATACAATCTAAACCTACCAAAACAATCTAAACCATACACTTATCTTCTTACCTAACCCATTGATTTTTCTTCTTTCTTCACCAACTACGAACATTCTTATCAATCCAGATCACCTTAGAAGCTTCCATGAGCTGGACTTCAAATGGGCTAGAATTTTTCAAAGTTTATTTTGATTTCTTTGGGCTTGTAAACAAGTTTACAAACCAACAAAAAATAGGTTGTCTCTAATATTTTCGAGAGGAAAGGTTGGATGGCGTGAAATTTTCTATTTAGCATATATTGTGAATCGAAAATGTTGAAAAAAAGAAGGTGTATAAGAAAAGGCAAAGAAAACTACACAACCAAAACTCAAATCTAAATTCTTTTATATATATATATATATATATGACAAAATTTTCATACATTTTATAACAATGATTACTATTATACTTAACTGAATTAATTAAGATTTATATTTTTTATTAATTAATTAATAAAATATTAATAATTATCTAAATTAATCTTATCCATCTTAGAGTAACGATCACTATTACTCTTAATTATTATATAAATTAATTAAAAATTATATTTTTATCAATTAAATAATAAAGTATTAATAATTAAAATATTAATAATTATTTAGATTAAACTCATGCATCTTTTTGTATAATGTTATTTTTGTTTAATTATCTTAAGTTTTATCGTTATTATTTTATCAATTAAGTCATATAAATCAAGTATAAAATTATTAATATTTAAAATATTGAAAATTATTTATCTTTTTATAAGTTTATTTATTTTAAGTAACATAAAAAATAATTTTTTTATTATCTTAAATCTTATTTTTTATTAGCTAAGTAATATAAATTAAGCAATAAATTATTAGTAGCTAAAATATTGATAATTTTTTAGATAAAATTACTTATATTTTTTATACAAGTTTATTTATCTTAAGTAACATAAAAAAATTATCATTTTTTTGTTTAATTATTTTAAGTCTTATTTTTTTATCAAAATAATTCATTAATAGTTAAAGTATTGATAATTATCTAAATTAAAATTATTTTTTATACGATGTTATTTATCTAAAGTAATATAAATAATAATTATCATCAAATATTGATGATTATTTAGAATAAAATTATTTATATTTTTTTACATAAGGTTATTTATCTTAAATAATATAAACAATTATTATGGTTTTCTTACTTTTTTTCTTTTAATTTGATCATTTTATTTATTAAATTTTATATTTTTAATTCAAAATTTGATAATAACTTCGATCAAACTTCAAAGATATAAAGAAATATAGGACTAAAGTGTAAAACAATAAGAAGTAAAGAGACTAAATCATAAGAAAAAAAAAGTAAGAGAATTAAAATGTAGAAATTAAAAAAATGAACTATATTATACAAAAATAATAATAATAAAGTATTGTGAAAATTTTAGAAACATCTTGTAAAATTTAGTCATGAAAAAATAATAATTTGTTATGAGTTTAGTTAAATTTAAGCTTGTTGACACCAACTAAATAGAGAATATTGAATTGGATGACCCATTACACCAACTAAAGTTCTAGTTTTAGTAAGAAATATGTAAGTTTTAGCTATTTAAAAAACAATAATGTCTTCATTATTACTGGTTTGGGCTAAATCCCATAATTAGGTTTTAGTCCGTTGACGTGGTCCAAAAACTTATAAATATGCTCGCAACAGAGTCATATGGCCAGTTATTTATGTTAGAGATTATTGTTATAAAGCTCCTTAATTTAAGGAGCAAATTAAGGAGCAAAATATGGAACAAAATAAGGAGTAAAATATGGAGCTTAATTCTAGGAGCAATTCAAGGAACCATTAATTTAAGCAGTAATTCAAGGAGTGAATTTTCCTATAAATAGATGTGTAATTATAATGGATTAACCATCCAAAAGTGTTCATTCCAATTGAGAGAAAAGCTTTTGTGAGAGAAAATTGTGAGTAATTTTCTTGGGTGTAATTGGGTTGTGAGTTGTGAGTGTTGTAAACACCTTGTGTAATTTCTCCCCTTTCAGTAAAAAAGATCTGCATCAGGTCCGGAGACGTAAGCAAGATTGGCCGAACTCCGTTATCAAATTTGTGTGTTATTTTTATATTTTTGCTTTCTCTTAAATGCAGCTTGCATCGGGAATTTGCGTTATTTCCCGACAAGCTCCAGTATCGGTATTGGTAGTGATTTACGTCAATTTTACGCAGAAATAATCGAAACGATCCAGGAAGTCGGATTTTAGTGGGACGATGGCCACAGAGATGAAGGAAAGGTGAAACTCGAGAAATTTGATGGCACGGATTTCGGGTTTTGGAAAATGCGGATAGAGAGATTATACGTATCGAAAATCTATATCAACCTCTCTCGGGGAAGAAGCGGAGGCTATGAAGGAAGAAGATTGGAATCTTCTAGGCAGACAACCCCGGAGTTATTCGATTGACGTTATCCCGTAATGTTGCTTTCAACGCGTAGCAAAGGGAAAAAGACCACGGCGGGTGCTTATGGTAGCTCTCGATATGTATGAGAAGCCGTCGGACCTCGGGCAAAGTGCACTTGATGAGGCGCATTTCAATTTGCGGATGATGAGAAGGGCGCATTCGGTAGCTGACATCTCGTAGACTGTCTGATTTACACCCGGTTGAGTTCGGTGGAAAATTGAATTCGATGAAGAAGTACGAGCTTTGATACTTTTGTCTTCTACACGAGCGAATTTGGAGATACTCTTGTCACGGCGAGTAGCTCGCGGGAAAGCAATAAGTTGAAATTTGACGATGTTCGTGATTTGGTTCTCGATGAAGAGATCCGACGTAGAGAGACAGGTGAATCGTTAACCTCTTCGGTTTGCATACGAGTCGAGAGGAAGAAATTCCAACCAAGGAAATGGACGTGGTAGAGCGGCTAGAGGTAGATCAAAGACGGGAGGTCCAAATCTAGGAATCCTAATAATTCCCGTAGCTCGAAGACTATCGAGTGTTGGAATTGTGGAAGAAACCGGACACTACAAAAATCGGTGCAAGAATGCACAGAAGGACAAACAAGTGAAAGCGAAGGCAAATGTTACTTCCTTCTCGGGAGATGATGCATTGATATACTCTTTGGAGAGCAAGGAAGAATCTTGGGTGTTAGACTACGGGCATCATTCCATTGCTACTTCACAAAAGAATTCTTCGAGAAATATGTCCCCGGAAACCTTGGAAAGGTATATCTTGGTGATGATCAACCGACCATATTATTGGCAAAGGTGTAGTGAAGATTAAATTGAGCGGATCTGTTTGGGAGCGAAGGATGCTCGAGGCATATTGCCGATCTCGAAGGAACTTAATCTCGGTGGGGCGGTTGGCCGGTGAGGCTACACTACGATCTTCCGTGGTGATGATTGGAAGATTTCAAAGGGTGCGATAGCGGTTGCTCGAGGCGAAAAGTGGCCTTCTTTACATGACGACAGAGGCATGTTGTTCGGTCGATTGCGGCCAGGAAAGCAATGAAACACCAAATCTGTGGCACCGGACTAGGCCATATGAGTGAGAAGGGATGAAGATTATGCAGAGGGAAAGCTTCCGTGTCTACAGTCTACGGAGATGAGCATGTGCTAAGATTGCGTACTTGGAAAGCAAAGAGAGTCGGCTTTCGGAACAGAGTTGCTGCGAATCCCAAAGAAGGAAAAGACTAGAGCTTATTCACTCGATGTTTGGGGACCAACGACCGTCTCATCTGTGGTGGGAAACACTTCTTAGTGACTTTCATTGATGATCACTCTCGGAAGGTATGGGTTTACTTTCTAAAGCATAAGTCCGATATTTGAGGCTTTCGGAAGATGGAAAGCTATGGTGGAAAATGAGACGGGTTTAAAGATCAAAAGCTCAGGAACCGATAATGGTGGTGAATATGAAGACACAGTTCAAAAATTTCTGCTATGAGCACGGGATCGAGAATGGAAAGAGCGTGCCGGGCACGCCTCAACACAATGGTGTAGGCGAGCATATGAACCGAACGTTGACGAAAGAAGCCGAAGCTTGTCAGTATCGGTCGAATTCTACCGAAGCAATTTTGGGCGAAGCCGGATTAACACGGCGACTTACTTGATCAACCGAGGCCCATCCTGTTCCATTGGAGCATATAATATCAAAGGAGGTATGGAGCGGAAAAAGAGGTGAAACTATCACATCTAAAAGTTTTCGGTTGTGTAGCATTTGTGCGTATCGGTGATCAATGCGGGAATAAGCTTGATCCCCAATCCAAGAAATGCACATTCATTGGCTATGGTGAGGATGAGTTTGGCTCACGTTTGGGATGACGAAAAGAAAGAAAGTTATCCGTGGCGAGAGATGTGATTTTCAACGAAAGGGTGATGTATAAGGACATGCATAAAATAGACGCCAATGCCTCGGAGCGAGAATGAGTCGGTATTTGTAGATGCGGATGATGTCCCGAGATACTTCATGTGAACCAATTGTAATAAGTCCTCGGCCCGGAGGAACTTGTTGGACAAGCCGTGCACGGCATTCGACCCACGCGGACCTCTCTTACTCCGGCTCTGTATTGAGAAGGTCTTCGACCTCGTATGCCTAACGGAGATACGAACATATGTTCTTTGGCGATGGAGGGAGCACGAATGCTATGATGAAGCTTGTCGGACTCGAGATTCCACAAGTGGGAGCTTGCTATGAAAGAAGAAATGAAATCTCTCATCTCCGACCGGACATGGGAACCAGGCGAGTTACCTATGGGAAAGAGGCAACTTCCACTGACAAATGGGTGTCTTAGGGTGAAAGAGGAGGCTGTGATGGTTCCGAAGAGATACAAAGCAGCTTGGTTGGCAAAGGGTTTCAACGAAGGAAGGAGTTGACTCTGGTGACATTTTTGCTCCCGTTGTGAAGCTTAATACTATCGGATCGGTATTGAGCATTGTAGCCATCGAAGATCTTCATCTTGAGCAGTTGGATGTGAAGGCGCATTCCTTGTGGAGATTTAGATGAAGAGATATACATGTACCCGGCCCGAGAAGGTTTCTCGAAGAGGGAAGAAGAAGCATGGTGTGTAGACTTAAGAAGAGTTTGTATGGCACAGAAACAAGCCACGAGACAATGAGTACGAGAGAAAGTTTGATAGCTTAAATGCATAAGGAAGGTTTCCCGAAGTGCAATGCGACCATTGTTGCTTCTTGAATATATAGGTCCGATTATATCATTTTACTACTTTATGTTGATGATATGTTAGTAGCGAGTTCGAGATATGGATGATATCGAGAAGATTGAAGCATCGGTGTCAAAGGAGTTTGACATGAAAGACTTGGGTCTAGCAAAAAAGATTCTTGGAATGCAAATCCCAAGAAATAAGAATAAAGGATCCTTGCAGTTATCTCAGGCAGTTAGCACACCCTTGGCTAGTCATTTTCGCCTATCCAAGGATCAGTCCCCTCAGACAGAGGAAGAGAGAGAATTCATGGCTAAGGTTCCTTATGCCTCAGCCATTGGAAGTTTGATGTACGCGATAGTGCATGCAGACCGACATTACGTACGGTGGGAGTTGTTAGCGGTTATTTATGTCAGGGGAAAACTACGTTGGGAAGCGATCAAGTGAATTTTGAGGTATATCTGCGAGCACGAGAAAAAGTGTTTGTATTTTAGTAAAGGAGAGTTAAAAGTACAAGGATACGTAGATGCGGACTTTGGAGGTGAAGTTGATCACCGAAGAAGCACCAGTTATATATTCTTGTTGGAACTACGGTGTTAGTTGGATGTCCAAATACGAGAAAATTGTCACTCTATCAATTGAGTATGTAGCGATGGCGAAGCTAGTAAAGAGATGATATGGCTTGAGGTTTGTTAGCGAGTTGGGATTCAAACAAGAGAAGAATGTTACTGCGTAGTGATGGTGAAGTGCAATACAACTTAGCGAAGAATTGACATTTCATTCTAGAACCAAACATATTGGACTTCGTTATCATTTCATCGGATCTACATTGAAGATGATGTGTTAATACTGGAGAAGATTCGAGGAAGCAAAAATCAAATGAGATATGTTAACAAAGGTGATGATTATTGACAAACTTAAGTTGTGCTGACTTCGGTTGGTTCTGTGAAATAACAAAGACTAGAAAAGGCAACTGCGTTGATCGAGATGTGAAGGCAGTTGAAATCGGTCTTGAAGTGGAGATTGTTAGAGATTATTGTTATAAAGCTCCTTAATTTAAGGAGCAAATTAAGGAAACTGAAACATGGAACAAAACAAGGAGTAAAGCATGGAGCTTAATTCTAGGAGCAATTCAAGGAACCATTAATTTAAGGAGTAATTCAAGGAGTGAATTTTTTCTATAAATAGATGTGTAATTGTAATGAATTAACCATCCAAAAGTGTTCATTCCAATTGAGAGAAAGCTTAGAGAAAAGGCTTTTGTGAGAGAAAATTATGAGTAATTTTCTTGGGTGTAATTGGGTTGTGAGTTGTGAGTGTTGTAAACACCTTGTGTAATTTCTCCCTTTGTTAAAAAAGATCTGCGTGGTCAGGAGGCGTGTAAGCAAGATTGGCCGAACTCCGTTATCAAATTTGTGTGTTATTTTTCTATTTTTGCTTTCTCTTAAATCTGACTTATCGGGAATTTGCGTTATTTTCCAACAACTTACCCATATAACTTGAATGCGTCAGAAATTGAACTTTTTTATCCAAAACGAACAGCATCATCTAAACATTTTATATTATAACGATAAAAATGCCCCTTACAAATAACATTAAACCTCAAACTAAACATGATCAATATTGAATGAGCTGATACGTACACCTCTTCAAACAAGAATAAGACATTGCTGCAGTTGGTGTTACACTACCAGCAATCTTACCGGAACTTCGAGATTGCCGACCTTGTTAGAGCTCAAGTAAAAATATGCAAGACTTCCATTTTTTGGGAAAATATATAAGAACTTACATATTAATGACAGAATATATAAAGTATTATAATAAGTTTATAGTAAATTCATAACTTAATATTATGTAAGACTCTCACTTTTTTTTTAATAGTATATAAAGATTGCGTACATGTTTTTGAAAAACAGAATCCACGAGAAAAACCTACAACTTCTTTAAAAGAGAAGAAAACTACTTCACGTAAGTAGTGTACGTACATCTTCAAGGGTGTTCTTCCTTTGAGAACAAGCGCTGAATCAAAGCCCAGTGAGATGTACTCCTTACTGATTTGTCCACGTACACAAGATTTGGGTTCTTGCTTATTTCTTCTAGCACCCATGGAGGCAGAGGAATACTAATAATTTGATATTAAAAAAAGTAGTTATGATTAGCAGTAGTTACATATAGAACTAGTCCTCTCATAATCTGGAAAACATTAGCAGTTGCTTTGAAACGACGACAATAACTTCAAATCTAAGCACTGCAATTTGGGACGAGTGTACAGTTTATTTAGTATAATTCAATATTTTCAACATAACAATGTTACATGTAACTTTTTATTTTTCTTTACTCGTAATTGTGGCGCATGTAACAATTTTTTTATCATAAAAAATAAACTAACAAAATATGATTGTTACGAGCATAACAAAATCTCACGTAAGTTTTGTCTTGATTAATGAGATAGTGTCACCTAATTTGAGATAATCACCGTCCAATATTTTGTAAAGATTATCATTTTTTTTTTAATTCAAAGGATGGTTTCATATTGAGCTGAAATGTGATCACTAAAACTCCATACAACTCAAGAAAATTTTTAAGCCAGGTACACTTAATTTTCAACTTTCTTACTTTATTCATCTACCAAAAATTATATAACTTCGTGTGTTTCGTATATAATTAATTTTAATAATAAAAATAATCAATTAAAATAAATAAATACAGAGATTAATAAATTAAAATTTTTGAAATAACATTATTAAATAAACCTATTTATTTTTAATCCAAAATTTTTGGATAATGTCCGAGTGAAAGTTAAAATAGTGTGAGAAAATATTGCAAGATAAATATTAACATTAAAACAAATTTAAGAATAAAAAATAAAAATAAAAATTGACATGTTGAACTATAATTAAAGCCAGTGGCATTTCTCATATGAATGGTGCAAAAATCACGTGCACATGTTGTCTTCTCATGTGATCTAGACATCCGCAGCTCAAGACACGCAATCTTGTTAGATGTAAGAAGCCATGTGTTAGTCATGTCCATAAGGCTACCCTTTACGATAACGGACACGAATCTCGGTATTACAATTGGTAGGAGCCTGAAACATACGAACAGAGAATTTTATAAACTTTATAATGCTGTGATTTTTTCTGATTTCTCTCAAATAAAATGGTATTTCTTATTTTATAATTTGTTTTATGAGTAATTTTGAAGCGAAGTGATGTAATGTGTAGATGTTGCATTTGATATCATCCAAGTGTTAAAATAACTATTAAACGACCAAAATTATCTCTTTATAGAATAGTGTTAGTAATGTTATTATATCTACTTTCTCAGGTTATATAGGGTTGAGTATAAGATGACATTTACGTGATCCTTTCATTGAGATCAGTGACCTAATTAACCTAGCTATGACATATGGAATAACGTTAACGAGCTGTGCGTATTGTTTCCTTTAATTACCTGGTCACAATAAAGCAAACTTTATTGATTGTGTTATGTCATGTGAACAATGATGATCAATTAAGGTTGAACGTAATGGTCTCACCAGTCTAATTTACGATAACATGAAGTCGACGAATTTAAAGTGATCACCTGAGGTTAATAATTCGTATAAATGGGCTGATATTTTTTTCATTATTAGTTGTAATTGTATTATCATGTCATTATACTTGTAACACAGACAATGTATCCATCGTTATAATTAGCAAAAATTATTATAGAATTCCTACGGGTTTTTCAAAAATACAAAAATGTTTTTCAAGTTTAAAATATATACAATTATATCTCTTTTTTTGTCGTTGTATTACAATATATATCCTCCATTCAATTTCATAACCTTTGTTAATTTTATTACAAATAATTCTTTAAAAAAAATTAGTTGTTATTTTTTAAATTTATAAGAATTTTATTATGTAAAAAATAATTTTTTTAATAATTTCTTTATAATTATAACACCAACAAAATTATATGTCATTATATATTCAAACTCTTCCATTAACAAAGAATCAAAACGTTATCGCTTAAAATTCTATGACTCTAAATATTCTCTAAACATGTTGAATTATATTGCATATGAAATTAGATGTAAAATATACAAGTATATATATAAAAACAACATTATTACATATATCTTGTTCTTTTTTTATTATTAAAAATTTTTTTATTGTGATAAACAACAATCATATTACCTCAATTTATCGACTAAATTTTATAAATTTAACTATAATAATTCAAGTACATCCACCACAATTTTAACTCACCGAAAAAATTAGACACTATCATCAAACATCTGCATGGATTTATGCTCATGGCATCGCTCAAATTTATGCTCTAGTGCTTATCAACCACACTATGATGCCAACTTAGCTAACCCATAATGGACATTTTTACATAAGATAAGATGCATAGAAGTCCCTTATATAATATATTTTTTTTCTTTTTATCATTATTTATTTTTCCTAAACTATTTTATATTAAATTTTACTTTTTTCTTATCAATTACTTGTATTTTAATTACATTTTAATTCACTTTCCATCAATTAATTAGAATGTGATTAAAATACAAGACTTTAATAAAAATAAAAGAAAATTTTAATATGTAATAACTTAAGAAAAAATAAATAACGATAAAATTCAAAGAAAAGGTTATTTAAATATTTTTTTTTAATTTTTTAAAAAATTAAAATTAATAAAATATTAACATAAAATAGTGAAAATTAACAAATATTAAAGAGTGAATTTTTTTAATATTATTTGTGACTTTACTATTATTAAAAACATGTATTTTAATTATATTTAATCATTTGATAGAAAAATAATAATATTTAATAGAAAAATCATTAAAATAATATAATTTATCTTTAATCGGTTATTTTCATAAAGTTAAAGGACTAAATAATACTATTTTTAATATAAGAGAGTAAATGATACAAATAATTTAATGTAAGATATTTCTATAACATTTTCCCCTATTATATATATTAATCGATAGAAAAATTGAGTACAATTTTTATCTCTAAAAGTTGTGTTGGAAATAAGTGTGAACATTGAAAGAAAGAAAAAAAGAAAAAACTATCTATGCGAGTTTATCTACTTAACTTGTCTCACATTGCTCTTTTATATCTCTTTAAAAATATTTATAAGGCATTACTTTGGAACTTAGGTTTGGCCCCAAAGGAGTACCTAGTATTTTAAATAGATGAAGAGACAAACAACTATTAATTTACCATACACGCGTAAGCCTCCGTCGTTCGACCAGTCAAGCCGAGCATTTATATAAATATTATTTTATTTTTTATTAAAAAATAAATCTTTTTTTAACCAGTCAGAGAAGACTCAATTTGTTAGAATGAGTCTCTCTCTGTTCACATTCCCCTAAACATCATTTTTATAATCCTTTCCCTTAGTGTTCTTTTTTATGAACGTTACTTGCATGTTTCCCTTTACATATTTTTTATAAATGTTCATTCCCACATTTTCTTCTTCAGTAGCTTCAATTTTCACCTATAAATAGAGTTAGTGACTTTAGGGATTAAATACAAAAAAAATCAGCTCTCTCTACACAATTTTTGTTTTTGTTTTTTTATTTTTTGGTTTTGAGCAACCTAATTTAATAGAAGTGTAGCATTTCAATCTTCTACAATGTAGAAAAATTTTCAAATAAAGTCAAATTCTAAGCTATTTTATCCCGAGGATGATAAAGATGAGAACTACTTGCATAATTTGGGTAGAGTCATTGAACGTTTTAAATAAAGCAATCTAATTCGTAACTTAATCCAAACAATAAATTTTGTAACTTTGTTCCTTATTTTATTGCTTCTGAAGTAACAATTTTAAGACAAACTTACTTGTCATACCTATTGAAATTTTTACTTTTGATCTTAATAACCTCTTTCGTTTTGAAGGGCTGCAATTTAAAAAATGGCGATAAAAAAATGCTATTTTTTATTACAATGAAAAAGTATGTTTTAAATGTTGCTAAACCTAAATTGCCCGTTGAACCGAATAAAACTCAAATTAATGACTATTAGTATTGGGTAGAAGATGACTTGCTGGTTAAAAAAATTATTCTTAATGGTTTGACTGATGATTTATATGATTACTATAATTCTGATAAATTTATTAAGAAAATCTAGGGTGTACTTCAAAAGAAGTATAACATTGAGGAAATTTGAACAAAAAAGTATGTTCTCAATAGATAACTGAAGTACCAAATGGTTGTTGACAAATCTGTAGAAGCACAATCATATGAATTGAAAAAGATAGCACATGGAATAATTTTTGAATGTACGTCGTTAGATGAATAATTTCAAGTTGCATTAAAATTTGATAAATTATCCCTGCATGGAAAGACTTTAAAAATGTTCTTATCCATAAAACTAAGGAATTTCCACTAAAACAAATTATTACCCATCTTTGTATTATGGAAGAAACCTAAAAATAAAACCAAAGAGATGAAATATTTGTTGTTTCTAATAACAGTGCTAAAAAGAAATCACCCTTTATGATTCTAAAACCCAAAAGAAGGAATATAAAGAATCAAATTAAATTGCAATATCAACCTCAACTGTAACAAAAAATGTAACATATATCCTCTATAGAATAGACCTTAACCCCCTCTCAAGAAATGACAAAAATGATATATTTATGTGTTATGGTTGTAATAGGCCTAGTCACTTAACTAGGAATTGATCGAATAAGCCTTGGTGTTCTTTGTAACTGAAACTAACCAAAGACCAACTTATTACTATGATAACGAAAATCAACTTTGTTAGTGGATTCAAGGGGTGAAGGGTAGACACTGGTGCTACACCCCATATGTGTTATGACCGTATTTTGTTCATGTCCTATTTTGAAGTTGACAACAAGAAAGTGTTGTTGAGTGATTTCTATTCCAATATAGTTACTAGTACTAGTGAGATTGAATTAAAGTTTATCTCTAGAAAGATTGTTATTTTTAAGGGTATTTTGCATACTCTAGAAATGAGGAAGAACTTAATTTCAAGCTATATTTTCAAACAATATAAGTTTACATAAATAATTGAGGCTAATTCGTTTACAATTACTAAAATTAGTATTTTTGTTGGGAAAGAGTATGTCATTGAGGATATGTTTCAATTGAATGCTTAAATGAATAAAACTTCTACTTCTTCTTACATGTTGTGTTCTTTTAATACTTGATATGCTAGACTTTATCACGTTAATAAATGCATAATTAGGAACGTGAATATCTTATGAATTATATCTAATCTATCTTTGATTACATAATTTAATTCACTCTAATATTTGTAAACTATACGGTGTTTTAACTAGAAATAGAAAATGTTATTTTATTAATTTTGTTGATGATCGTTATGACTAAAATTTTATGTATTTAATGAGAAATAAAAATGAAGCGTTTGACATGTTTAAAATACTTTTGATTGAAATTTAAACCAATTTAATAGAAAATATTTTAAAATAATAAAGACACTAAATATGATTCTAGTTTTTTCAATTATTTCTATAAAACCCAAGAAATCATTCATGATAAAATTGCAACTTATTTTCTTCAAATTAATGGGAAAGCTAAAATAAAAAAATAAAACTTTTACTAAATCAGTTGTTCCTATTTTATTAAAATCTAGTCCTGCTTCTCATTGATAGGGGAAATTTATTAATTGTTTGTTATGTGTTTAATAGAGTTCATAAATCTACAACTAAAACTTCTCTATATGAAATTTTAAAAAATAAGAAACGTTAACTTATCTTATTTTAAAACTTAGAGTTGTTTGACCTATGTACGTATTCTTGGTTCTGAAATAAATAAATTTACTAATAGAACTTATGAATTTTGGTCATTGGATATGTAGTGAATATTAAAACTTTTAGATTCTTTGACTTGAATGATCATGTTATTATAAAATCAAATTTTATTGATTTTTTGGAACATAAGTTTCCTTTTAAATTGAAAAATTGTGGAGCTCGACTTTTAGTGATCTCGCTATAATTAAAGCTAATAAACTAAATGAGGAATTAGATTCAAAACTTAGGAGAAGTAAACGAGTTTGAACTAAAAAAGTTATATGTCTGACTTTTATGCTTATACCTTAGAGAAAGATCCCTAAACTTTTCAAGAAATCTTTTCATCTTTAGATGTCAACCTTTGTAAATAAGCTATCAATGATGAAATTAACTTTCTTTATTCAAATAAAACTTGAAATTTAGTTGACATACCTCCAGGTTGTAATAAAAGAGGTTGTAGATGGCTATTTAAGAAGAAATTGAAACCTGATACAGTGTTGAAAAATATAAGGCTCGTCTTGTAACTAAAGGGTATAAGCAAAGAGAAAATGTATATTTATTTGATATTTTTTCACTTTTAACTAGAATAATTTTCATACGTGTGTTATTTTCTCTTGTTTCTATTCATGATCTGTTTGTGCACTAAAGGGATATAAAAACTGTTTTTCTAAATGATGATTTAGAAGAAAAGATTTATATGAATTAACTTGAATGTTTTGTTATCCTTGATCAAGAAAACAAAGTTTACAAATTAGATAAATCTATGTATGGTTTAAAATAAGCACTTAAGAAATAACATGAAAATTTTGATATTTTTATTATCTCACATGATTTTAAAATTAATGAAAGTAACTAATGTATTTGTTATAAGTCTCAAAATAACATTTTCACTGTTATATGTCTCTATATGGATGACTTGTTTATTTTTAGTTCAAATATTCATGTTGTGAATAATGTAAAAAAATTATTATATACTAATTTTGATATGAAAGATCTCGGAGAAGTAAGTATAACTCTTGAAATAAAGATTGCTAGATCTAAAAATAGACTTTTTTTAGATCAATCTCATTACATTAAGAAGATATTAAATAAATATAATTACTTTTAACTGCAAACCTACTTATGCTTCTTATAATCCTAGTATAAAGTTATTCGAGAACACCGAATATGATATTAGACAAACTAAATATGTGAGCATTATTGATAGCTTAGTTTATGTTATTGATTGTACTGGTCTCGACATAGCTTATGTTGTGGGATTACTATGTAGGTTTACGAGTATACCTAGTATATAACATTAAAATGCTATTAAAAAGGTTATAAGGTACCTAAAAAGGACTATGAACCTTAGATTATCCTAGAAGAATACAACAATTTTGATTGGAATACCCTTTTAGAAGACTCAAAAGTAATTAGAGGCTATGTATTTAGCATAGCTAGTAGAGATATTTCTTGGAAGTTTAAAAAACATACTATTTTGGCTCAATCTACGATGGAGTTTAAGATGATAACACTAATTATTGCCAGTGAGGAAGCAGGTTGGTTAATAAGTCTATTAGTGGAGATCCCTTTATGGGAATGACTGATTCCAATTGTCATGATCTATTGCGATACTACTGTGGCTATTACAAAGATTCGGAATCATTATTATTACGGTAAAAGGCGATAGATACATTTTAAGTTAGTATTGTTAGATAATTTCTCTTTACAAGAGCTATAAGAGTGGATCATGTACTTACTAATGATAACTTGACTGATATTTTGACGAAAGAACTAGCTAGAAAGAAGCTTTTCCAAACCTCAAACCTCAAATGGAATAGGACTATAGCCTTTAGAGTGGCGAGTCATTCATAATGGTAACCCAACTTATAGATTGAAAATCCCAAAAAATAAGTTCAATGAATAATAATAAGTCATGGAGTGATCTGAGATAATTATGATATTTTAAGTTCTATTCCATAGTACTAGAAGCATTAAATCCTTAAGTGACAGAAGGATAAGTTGAGTATTAACTCTTCATGATTTTTATATCCTATGCAGAGTGAAGTATATATCTTCTTATGAAATTTTGAACAAAATTTACTAGAGCATTTTCTATATTGGGATAGATATGCATGATCATAAATCACGAGCCTTTTAAACTACACCTTGGAAAGGTTATGTGCGTGATGTTGTTAGAGATAGAGTTCAAAACTATAAGATACTCTAGTATATTCTTAAGTATCTTTACTATGTGAGGGTAAGCCGATAGACACTTTATGCTCATACAGAAACTTATATTTTGATTGGTTCTTCGATGAAAACTATTTTTAAAAATTCAAGTGGAGAATTGATAGAAATGCGTGTGAATTTTGAAGAAAAAAAGTGTCCATATGAGTTTATCCACTCAACTTCTTTCAGGTTGCTTTTTTATCTCTTTAGAGGTGTTTATAGTGCATTACTTTGGGATTTGGGTTTAGGACCCAAATGGGAATCGAGTTTTGTAGAGGGGTGAAAAGACAAGCAACTATTAGTTTACCGCATGCACGCGTGCCACTAATACATTTTTCGTTCAACCAGCTAGCCAAGTCGAGTACAAATACGTGTGTATGAGATTAGGTGACACTTTTATTTTTTATTATAAAATAAATCTTTTTTTAATTGGTTTGAGAATACCCCATTTGTTAAAACGAATCTTTCTCTTCTCACTTTTTTCTCAATATCACTTTTATGAACCTTTCCTTCAACGTTATTTTTATGAATATTATTCTCACGTTTTCCTCAACTTTTTTTTATGAATATTCACTCTCACGCTTTCCTCTTCAACAACTTCTATTTTAACCTATAAATAGAAGCAATAACATTAGTAATTAAATACAATAAAATTAGCTCTCTCTACTTAGTTTTTGTTTCTGTTTTTTATTCTTTTATTTCGAACAACCTATTTCTACCGTGCATTAGACTTCTAAAAAAGAATTTAACTCTAAGTTATTTTATTTTAAAAACAACGAGATTGAAAATTATTTATACAATTTAAACATAATCGTGTTACATCTTAAAAAGAATAATTTAATCTATAATTTAATATAAATATTAACTTTCATAATTTTATTCCTTATTTTACTAATTGTATAACAACAACTAATAAGTATAAATATAATAAATATATAACACTACTAGAAAAATGAATCTTGACATGCTCGTACGATGTATTATTTTAATATATTTTTTACTTGTAATATTATATATTTGTTTTTTTTTAAATATATTAATTTAAAATTTTATGAATTTAAACTTATTATATTCTAAAATATTATGCAACAACGAAAGTACAATTACTTGGTGGATACAGCTACTTCAAGCTTTCAATCCATGTTTTCAACGTCGGGACACGGACCCACGACGCTACCAAGCAAAACCCGCACAAAACGACAAAGACTATTGCGTCGGCGAGTAATCAATCCTCCAATCACTACTAGCAGTGCTTTATCCTCCTCTAAAACGGTGCCATGACACCATTCAATCTTTTATGCACAGTTTTAATAAGAAAATAATCTCACCAATTAATTATTTTTTATCAAAGTCTTCCTCGCGGGTTTGGATTCAATTAACGTGCCATTTTGCCTAAAGCTCTTTCAGCCTCCAACCAGTTTTAGGATCGGTGACCCATTTAAAATGTTTTTTTAATTTGTATAAAAATTAAAGGCTATCGAAATTACCCCAGTACAAATCTTCATGTTATAGAAATATTTTATAAATAATAATTTTATTTAAAAATAATAATATTAAGATATAATTAATATTAAAAATAAAATAAATATTTATATACTTTTATTATAATAATAATAAAAATTATTATGATAATATCATAAATTAGACTAAATCATATTTAACATATATTATTCCTATTAACATATGTTTTAAATATTTTTGTAAACTCTAATTATACAGTAAAGTATAATACTTTGAATAAAAATTTAAAAAAATCACATTTCAATTTTTTTATTATAGAAAATTATGTAATATTTACATTTTTTTTATGTCTTTAAATATGAAATTTTATTAATTATTTACTAGTGCATGGTGCAACCTATCTTAGCTTTCATTTTTGGCTCTGTGCCTAGAGCAATCACAATGGTGCAAAGTGACCGATATTATTTCTTTCATATATCTATTTAACGAAAATTACCTAAAATAGATCTGGTTGGTGAATTTTACAAAAAGCATTGGAGTTAAGAATTAAGATATTATCACATACTAGAGTATACAAAGAAAATCAAAAATAAAATAACACTTACATGGGTGTATATTTCATACATTATTACAAGTGTGTTTAATTTTCGTACATGTAAGTTATGTAGTCGTGTGGAAGGGAGAGAAGTAAAAACAGGAAGAATAATATAAACAGTGATATAATTATATTTTAAAATAAAACTAATTTTAATTATATTATAAATAGTAGTATATTTCGATTCTATTTTGAAAAAACAATTTATATTACAAATAGTAGTATAGATAAATTCTATTTTGAAAAAACAATAACAATGATATAATTAAAATTTATAATTAAAAAAATATTATATTGAACTCATATATTTTTATTGTTATAAAAATAGTTGATGATATTCTCGAAATTATATTTATTATTGTTATAATAATTTTTTTAATAATAATAATTATATACAATGATAATAACATTAAAATATAATTAGTAATAAAAATATAATGAATAATTTATATATTTTTATTGTAATAATATCGTCGTCGAAAAACTCTAACATATTATTTTATAATAATTATCGTCTAATTAGTTATCGTTTACATTGAATTATAATTATTTTGATCTAATTATGACTGTATTTAATATTATTAAAATATTATTTATTATTATAAACTTTTTAAAATGTTGTTTTTTAAGATTATCTTTATTTAAATTAGTAAAAAAACAAACAGAAACACTGAACCGTTTTTTTTTCCTTGTTTTAAAAAGAAACGACTCCCGTTTCGTGATTTCTTTATGTCAATTACTGAATTACCTAATACACAAAAGTTCAAAATTAGTTTTTAATATTAAATATTAATTTTTAATAGTAATTACGTATTTGACTTAAAATAAATGAATTTTATATTATGATTTGAGTATTTTTTTTAATAAATAATTAAACTAAATAAAAAAAATGAATGAATGCATGCATGTTTTTGATAGCATACACCTTAATAAATGATGCATTAAGTAAATTTATTACTAATATTTTAAGGTTTAGCATATATTTATTTATATTCTTAAAAATTTAAAAAGAATTTTAAATCTATTAATTTTTTTGAATGGTTAATAATGTTACTTTTTTATTCAATAATGAATTTTCGTTTTTTACTACTCTTGTACTAAATTGTGTATAGATATTTTATAACCTAGTTGCTAATAGTTAAAATTATTATTTAAAGGAAAGCCTTTAAATTTTTTATCAAAATATTAATTTAGTTTTATAATTTATTAATGTTTATGTTCAAACTTGTAATTAGTTTATTTGTATTCATTTTTTATTTATTAGTTTTATAAATGTTATAAATAAATATTTAATAATTCAATATCCTTAATTGGCTTAAAATTATAATTATTATACTTAAATTTAATGGATATACTATGATTTTTCATTTCCTTGTTCGTCTTCTTTTATTACACCTTATATGCATCAGTTTAGTCAAATCTTAATACCCTCATGGTAATAGTGAAGCCTTTATATACGTACATAAAATGGTATCCAGATTAAGCCTACTAAAAAATAGACAAAGAGTGATTGTACTTCATTTTAATCATAATATTAATAATTATTATAATTGTAAAACCTAACTAAGAACATTTAATAGATTCTTAACCGCTCATAGTTTCTAGATACATAATTACTAGATAAAATAATTTTTAGAGTAGATAGGTTGTTGTTGTTGAAGCTATATCTAACTAATGAAAATAAAAGGTTTCTTTTATAAGACAAAAAAATCATTGTTTACAATAGTGGAAAATCAATGTTGTAACCTTACTTTAATAATACACCTAATTTTATTATTTTGGATTTTGAATCTAAGTCTTACATTTCCATGGCATGATCTGTCGATATAAGATATGAGTTCTACATCTTTATTCTTCTTAATTATTTTCTAACGATAGTCCTTTTGATGACGTAAACGATGATGCATCTTCATCTTCTTGATATCTAATACAATAAATGCATTTGCGATCCTTGTTAGTTTTCTTGGCTAAAAATAAAACATTATTTTTGTTTCTTGACAAATTTTTAGATTATTACTATTAAAATTTGTTTCAAATTTATTGATTTTCTCACAATCTTGTTCAATGAAAATCATATTACTAAAGGAAAATTATTATAACCTTACTAATGTGGCAATGTACTTTGATTTCAAAAGAATTATCAATTTTTTGAGTTCATGGTAAATTTAACTTAGCATTTGTCTTTTTAGAATACACATTTCATCTATCTTGAATTCCTTTTCTAAAATTACCATTGGTTTTGTGACGTTTTTATTAGTGTTGAAAATCCCTAATTTGATAACACAATTTTCTTCATTCCAGTACATAAGTGAACTAAAAGATCTAAAATAGTTAGGTTTGTCACCTAATTTGATCTTTTTCTTGAAGTTCTTGATAGCCTTCTTGAAATTTTTAATAAAATAATTTAATTCATTTAAATTAATTATTGGATATAGGTTCTCAATTAAACCACCATGAAAAGCTTTATAAAAAAATTGGATCAGTATCTTCAAAAATATTAAATTTACTTCTTATAAAAAATTCTTTTTCTATAGTATGAGATTTCATATCTTTGACATGTTTCTGAGTAGATTTCTTGATTAAGTTATAGAAACTCGACTATTGTGATTTACTTAAATTCATGTATTGGTTTTTTTCATCTTTAATGACCAATGTATTCCTATAGATGTTTCCATAAATAGTATTAGTGGTCATACTATCTTTTCTAGGGTTTTCAACTTGCTTGGTGGTGATGATTGTTGTTGAAATGCTACATAGTAATTTTTAACTATATCATTTGGATTTATTAGTTTTTGTACTTTATAGTTGGTATAACTGCCTTCAACTTTTATTTTATTAATGAAAGTTCAGTAAATTATT